>CAMTDV010000020.1:17444978-18075404 GCA_947069175.1 Scalesia atractyloides
TGTGGGTGAGCCCGAAGTCGTTACCTTAACCACAAGGAGGGGGATGCCGAAGGCAGGGCTAGTGACTGAAGTCGTAACAAGGTAGCCGTACTGGAAGGTGCGGCTGGATCACCTCCTTTTCAGGTAAGCGCCCGGTGGAGCAATATTACAGGACTAATTCTGGTGCTCACTCGAGCCACAATAGGTAGTCTTCTTGCGAAGCGCAAATGAAATCTTATTTAGTTACAAACTTTTATTATAATAAGTCATTTATTTATACTACTTGCGGGAAAAGCTATCTTTAAATTGGCTTAGATGTAAAAGAATCAAGTGTCGGGACAAGATTGGCTCGCAAACTGCCTCACTCGTTTGGATAGCTTATTAGCTTGACCGTTTGATTTGTTTAATTAACTTCAACTTTTAATATTATATAGCCCAAAATAAAAGACATTCAATCTTTCTTCTAAGTTCTAACAATCTAACCGAGCCAAACCAATTTGAGTCATTTAAAATAAAGTTGAACCAATAGTGCCAAACTGATTAGGTTAAAAACCCAACTGAGCTCAAGGATATCAGCTCGTTTTAAATATGAGCCGAGCTCAAGCTCACACTGAATCAGCTCTTTAACGGCCCTATCAAGTTCTATGCAACGTTTTTATCTAACACAAAAATCAAGAAAAATTTAGAGCATATAAAACAAAGTTGAAAGACGAATTCATGAATCAGTGTAGACTCGTGATTGTAAACCTGGTAAGAATCTTGTTTATGTCAACGGATTAAAAGGAGTAGAATAGATTAAGGTGGATTCTATTTGCACACCGGGGAATTATCTTCACATTTTGACAATTTAATACGGACCGTATAGGACTAAACGATTCGTATTGGATAAAGTTAAGACAAGGCAGACTGACATGTTCAGGGGATGTCTGGCGGCTGGCTTATACGACTCGTATAGGCCTATACGATTCGTATTGTGGCCTTGGTTTTTTGAAGTTTGAATTTTGTTGTGTTGTGTTTGGTTTTTGGTATTTTGGGTTGGTTACTGGTGTTTTTTGTTGAAATTTTTTTAATGAGTTTCAAATCTTTGTTATTTTTTTATCGTTACGTATCGTATTATAGTGTATCATGGCATATGGTATCACATTTTTAAATTTTTTAATATTTTATAGTGACGTGTCATATGATATCATATCATTTTTGTATCGTACCGTGTCGTTACGTATCGATTATATTGTATCGTATCACATTTTAAACTTTTTAATATTTTATCGTGACGTGTCATATGATATCATATCAGCATTGTACCGTAACCTTTTTATATATTTTTATGTTGACGTGTTCAATATTATAACATTATATACTATACGTAACCAAGCAACATAATCTAAACAGTCAAAATAAACAATCACAAATATAAATAAACCAAAACTACAAATTTAACTACATAATAAGTTTGTATATATACATTACATCGTCCAAAATACAAAACCAGTCAAAATACAAAAAAAAGTACAACAATCTAAACCGCTGGATCTACATCCTGAGTCATGCTAGAGAGCCCCGCCCCCTGAGTCACGCCTGACGACCCCCGTTCCTCTCTAGGGCGAGGCGGTACCGTCGGTATCGGTAGTGGGGTATGACCGCACTCAATAGCGGCCTGTATATCGCGCTGGATGGCCCGCATGAGAAGGGCCTCAGTACGGGAATGATGGGAGTCTATCCGCGCCTGCAGCCGACCCTCAATCTCCTGTAACGCAAGCGCCACACCTGGTGGGAGTTAGTCGTACAGAACATGCTAGGGTAGTGAGCCTCCCCCCATACGGCTGCGGTGGAGGTGGCGGAGGTGGTGGGTGAGCCTGGTCACCCAACGGCGTCAGCGTTATCGTCGCCAGCTCAAGCAATTCCTCTAGTAACTCGGCTGGGAGGGCGGCGAGTACAAACTGCTGGCCCTCATCCCCTATAAACCGAAGCCCGGGCCCAGGGAAGTCACCCGTAATGTGCATTCCAATCAGTGTTTGTCGTGTCAACCTGGTTGTCTCAGTCGTGCCCTCTTGCTAAACAGTGGGTCCTGGGGGGGAACAAGGCCCAACGACATGGCAATCCGCGTGATGTACGCCCCCGTACAATAAAAACCTGTCCTGCCGGTAGTACGCCGCAGCAAACCACTCGGCATGCAGTGATGGAGTGTGCACGTCTCCCCCCATATAAGACAATATATATAAAACAATCCCCTTGATTGCACCACTTGCGACTCTGCTCGCGTGGTGCTATAGATGTGGCAATAAGCCTGTGCAGGTAACAGAACATTGGAGCCGGTTTTCCTAACCGTGGCCTTACTCTCATGCTCGCCACTACGACAACATTGGAGCCATGTCAAATGATTCTTAGACCGTCTAGTAACAATAACGTATCCGTTAGCTAAACCACTTCTTTTTACCCAACCTTTCTATCACACCCCGACTCGCAGCGGAAGCGCACGCGGGGTGCAACAGATACATGGTATGAATACGTTATTTTAAAAGATATTGTATTACAGAACACAAGCATCGGTTACAACGTTTTATTACACACTAAGGTTTACTGTACATGCACAAATGTCCCAAAAGCGGTTGTCTTTGCTAAGCATGCTTCTATGTATAGTAGTATTCGATCAATAAATCATGAAACCCATACGCACTTCACTTTATTCTTCTTTAGCTTTACCTGAAACGCATGTTAAGTTTGAACGGTCAACTACAAATAGCTGGTGAATTTCACGGTTTTAGGGTATTTCATGATTTAGTTTGAACCGGTTGATTTTGCATGTTTGACATGAAATTATACTAAGCCCACAGTGAAACCTTGACTGTTCTCAAGTGTCGTGTCCCACAACCGACACCTCGACACTTTACCACCCCAAGTAGCCATGTCTAACCCCACATAGCGTGTTCACAGAATTGCATGGACATGTGCAATTGCAGTAGAAGCTATGGCAATTGTGCCAGATCAATTAGGTTCGTCAGACCAATAGTACTATTCACATATCCACCGGCATATTGTTGATCACTCGTGTTTGTGGGGACTTTTCGTGTGTTAGTATAACTCAGATAATTCATATCACAACATATATGTATGTGCAAGTATGTTCGTATGTAACATGCATTTCACCCAAGTAAAACAGTAAAACAGTTTGAAAGCGGGGTAGGGAAAACTCACCTAGTATATAGCACGACTACCACAGGATGGGTAAGTATCAATGCTCTATCCCTTCGGTCCTGATATCAGTTCGTGTGTGGTTATTACCGAATACAGTTTTCAATTCGGTAATCGCAATAACTATGGCTCAGATGAGGATAATCATCTGAGACTTGACCTATATCCTAACAGTAGAGCTGTGGGTATTATCTTACTGTCAGATTTCAGTTTGGGTTCCGGGCACCGTTTTGCGTGCCAGTCAAAGTCGTTTATTTTAGATGTTCGGAAAGTGGTATGATCATATGGATTGTACGAATGAGTTGTTCATTAGAAATGATTAACTTTACATTAAGGGAGTTCAGTCGTTTAGGGATCCTAGGTTGCCCGATTTTAAGTTTCCTTTTTCGCTGTCGGAAAATCTCCCAAACTGGCGTATAATGTACCCCAAGTACCCATTTTGCCCCAGAACAGTCCTGAATGACTCCAGTGTTCCACTTATTGCCAATTTAGTCATTGGTCATTTCGTGGTCCCGGCAGGTTCGTTATACGTTTACAACTGCCGGTTTTGTATAAAATAATAAGATTTTTAATTCCAAAAATCATTACTCAATGGATATACTTCATAAAATTATGAAAATTTTTATATAAGTTGGTAAAAATATATAGAATTCTGAAAAAATATTTTCAGAATTTATAAAACTAAGATATTAATTTTAATAATTTCACGAGAAACTGTATTTTAACCGAACAATTTAAACCCAAAATGATCTGACTTTCAAAAATTTCCAAAAATTTACAGAAGTGCCCAATATCTCTGGAAACCTCCTGAAAAAAATTGAGATTTTTCTGAATTCGTTATACAACTTTTCCGGCTAACGAAACTTCACGAAAACGCGATTTTTGAAACCCATTTCAAACTCACTCAATGATCTCCAAACTTTTCCAGAATGTTGTACATATTAAACTCAATATTCCGATAATTTTTGGTGATTTATTGAGCTTGTTTAGTATTTTATCCGAATTTATTTCTTTAAAAAGTTAAAAATTCACCAAAAATCACCAAAATTTCAGAAAATTCTAAAATTTTTATCAAGTCTTACTGTCACCATGGGTGACCATCCTATAAATTTTCAAGTCCTAAAAATGCCCACGCAAAAAGTTATACAAAAACTAAGTTTACGGCTACTAGTTTCAGTTTTCGGGTGTTATACCTCGCGTTTCTCGATCAACTGAGCGGTCTCTACCCTTCCAAAGGCTGTTCTAAGCTAGGATCAGTACCTATATACCATATACAACACAAACATGCAAAAAACCATGTCAATCAAGCCTTAAATCCGATCTTTTTCGCTTAAGATTTGATTTGTTCGGTTATTGTCAAATAGGTTGTGTTTTTGTATCACAACCCAATGTTTTGCATCCCCAAACACCATGTATAATCTGATTATATATTAATCATGTTAGAACGGCCTATATTCCACCAAAAACCCTAAGATTTTATGGATAAAAACCTCTCTTTTTGTTAAAATCTTATCTAGTATATGGAAATCATAAGAAAATGTTATTTAAATCATCAAAATACCTTAGATCACAACTGAAGTCTAATATTTCTTGGCTGGTTCTGAGCGTTATGTATGAAGAAAAGCGTAAAAGTATATGAGGAAATTTTATTTTTTTACGATTGAGCAGAAGAAGGAAAATTGTACATATACATGAGGAGTTCATTTTCATCTAAAGGCATAAGGCGGTTAGTGTTATTGTTTATTATTATTATTATTATTATTATTATTATTATTTTATAATTAATTCAGCTGCTTCACTCATTTTACTTGTATAACTTTTAAAATATAGCATATTATAAAATTATGAATATGCCATTGAGACGATCTTATTTTTCTTTACATTTTGACCTAAGTTTCGTTAAAAACGGAGTAGGGCCAAATATAATATATTATAATATATTTTATAATTATTATCAAACGGGTCTTATAATACTAATTTTCTGTTAAGGTATCTCATAGTCCAAATTGTCATTCGACCCGTCAGTTTGGTAAATGATCGTACCATGCGTAGTTTTTAAAAATACTACCCGTTTTTAACGAAAAGCTGAACGCTTTCACGTATTTGTTTAAAATACATTATATTAGTGTTCGATAAGTAATGTTTTAGGCTTGACTGACCACACAATGCATGTTTGGTTGTTTTCGTGTGCGTTAAAAACAAAGGCGTTTCGTTAACCGAAACCGCCTCGTTTAACGTGCCAACTACATGTTAAGGCCTCAAATCTTATATTATTGTCTAAGTACCTTGTCCAGGTAATTCTGTACTCTTAGAATAGTCTCCGGCGATTACGTTTGCATCTAATCGTTATTGTACGGTTTGCGAACTGTTAAACAGAAAGCTTCTGTTTAACCTGTTTTTAGCACACTGAGGCATCCACATCGCACTGTTAGGTATTATTATTTGCATTGTTTCTCATAACGTACCCTCAGATTCCTCCGAGTCATACTTAGTATCGTTTCGTTGTTCGTATAAGTCGTACGTATCGATTAGGGTTTACCTGTTTTCGCCACGGTTGTCACACTTTCAAATCATGAGGGATATAAAGTCCTAAGTGAAAAAAATATATATAAATTTATAATAATTTTTTAACAAAACAAATATTACATTTATAATACATTTTAAAAAATATATTATGTTTATAGTAATAGTTTTAACAAAATCTATAGCATTCGTACCTGATCAGCTTGGTACGGAACTTCAGGGTAAGCGGGTTGCTCGTCACCCAATGACTCTTGCACGTAAGAAGACTCATCGAAGTCTTGTTGTACGCCCGTGGCACCACTAACGAAAATGTTATTGCCAAAGTTTTCTTGTCCGTACGAGGCACCGTAACTAGCTTCATAATCCGGACCCCCATAGCCATGATCTTCGCTAGGCACAATAACCTAAAAAAACCAATGGTTAAATGATAATGGCACATCTAAAAGCCTTTTTAATAATAAGTAAATTTATGTTTACCTCGTTCAAATTCTGGCAACAACGGTTGGCGGGGCACATCAAACAAAAAAACAACGGGTAAAAGGTAATGGTAAATTTAACGCCGAATATAAAAAAGTAAATAAATACTTACCTCGTTAAGGTCTAGCAACAACGATTGATTATCATGGGGACGAAAGCTGGACACAACCTCCTCCGCGTGATCATCATTTCCTCTCACATTGTAAGAATCAGGGACAACAGGCCCCTCCTAATACAAACGGTGTGCTAAAAATTTCATAAACAAAACAAGTTAAAAAATGCTATACCACACTACTTCCCATAATAAACGTGCTTGTGTCGGACGACTCGCCGAAAATATAATTAGTTGAACCAAGACATTGTTGAATCTCGAATATAAAGAAAAGAACGAAGAGATGGAATGTTTTTTGCGTCTTCATCTTCCTCCTTTAAAAAGGCCAAACAGATAGCAAATGTGCCAAACCAATACGGGTGTATGTATACGACTATACAGGGTGACTCCCATAAAAATGATTTGTACCACTACTATGTTTTTTTTAATGATAAGGTAGCGATACATTGTCTATTTATCAAAAGAAAAAACAAAATAAATCAGGTACAAACAAATGTTGTTTGTTTAGTTCACTACTAGCACTGTATCCATTGTCGAACAATATTATATATTATATATATTAGGGTTAGGATCACGTGAGATGCATAGGCTAATGAGAACTTGAGAGCATTCTGGACCAACATTTTTTTAGGCTTTGAATATACAATATGTATTTAAAATTGACTATATACATATGTGTATATATTCTTCATCACTTTATGTCACTATTGAGTGTCATAAAGTAACCTCGTACTCATATGGTCGTATAGGGTTTGCATGGGAACCCTATCTGTCAGACTTGACAGACTACCTTTTACCTATACGCATCGTATTGGCCTATAAGATACGTATTATGTGAGCATGTCAAGACAATGTCAGCCTTTGACTTACCTTGAAAATTGAATTTACACTAATACGAGTCGTATAGGCCTATACGACACGTATCAGTGATGTCAATTTAATTTTACAAAGTGTGGCAATAATACAACGCTAGATTAATACAATATAATGGAAACATAAAATATGCAAGAAAGATAGGTATGTGTGATAGTCTTTGCGAATGGTATGAAGTGACATGTCCCCCTTATATAGACTTTGAATAAACTAGCTCACAATAATCACATGCTTTTTATGCATCCTGTTTCCCGACAGTGTCTATATAGTGTTGGTGTATCTTATAGCTGATGTTACAAGGAGACATAAACTCTTATATCTCTTGATATGTTGATATTGATAGTGGGTCGAACTCGGATCATTCAAGTATATGTCTACCTAGTCGTGAGCACACTCTTATCGGTACATGTAGTCTAAAATATCTTCTAGTTTGGTACTTTTGCTTGCTTACATAATCACATGACTGCAAAAAATTGTGAGTAAAACTTCGTATAATAAATGCAATTGAAGCAATATTATTCTTTAATCATAGAGTAAAATGTCAAAATGGTATTGAGTTTATGTCACTTTTGTCACTTCACTCGAAAAGTTAAACCTTTCCAAAAACGAAACCTTTTGTATCTGCGTCCCTAAGGTTTAATTTTTTTTTTGTCATTTTCATCCAATTGACAAACTGGATTAGAATTTTCTGTTAACCTCTCCCCTTTTTGTCGTGTTCCTTATTTGAATGAAGATTATAATCTTCATTTTATGTCGTAATATATGTTATCTAGAATGAGGAGACGACAAAAAGGAAAGATGTTAACATAAAATTGTAACTCAGTTTAACAATTAGATGTAAATAACAATAAAAATGAAATCTCAGGATCCAGATTCGAAAACTTTTATTTTTAGACCTAAATTCAGAGACTGTTTTGGAATTTTACTTTTAATCATATGCAAATTGAACACCAATAGATTAATTTGACCATATTTCGCCATGCAATTATCATTTATTTACTTTTAATTTGAATCCTTTAAAATTTACTTGTTGAATAGGCAAGGAGATAATATTTTGTTCTTCTGACTCAAGTTTGTAATATATTGTTAATCGATGCTAAAATGGTGAGCTAATTTATTTGCTAGTTTTATGATAAAATAATTATAAAAATTACAATCTATAAAGAATAATGTAGACTTTTTATTTATTTAGTTAAAGAATGTATAACCTAAAAAAAAGAAAGTAAACTATAGAAAACCGATTATAACACATAAAAAATCATACAAAATGTCATTAAGATCCTTACAACAATTAAAACTGTTTTACTTATCAAATTATTTTATTATTAAAAAATAAATTGATTGCTCAACTAAATCTACGGTCCTAACATGTTCATGGCTTTGCTCGTATAAAGTTATACGCTTGAACCAACTAATCAATTTACAACCAATCTACTATCACATCTTCATTTTAAGTAGATGGTTATACAAATATTCAATGTAAATAGTTAGTTGTGCACTATGATTTTATTTATTAATAAGGACACACAAAGTGAGTTCTGTAATTCCTGAATCGGTGAAAACAGGGGATGAGGAGACGGTGAAAGGTGTTGAGATGTCAGTCGATCGGTACAAATGGGGGTTGAAAATTGGGAATTTTCATCGTAATGGGATAACTGTAAAAAAGAAAAACAAACAAACGACTGAGAAAAAAATCAGGGATTTGAAGACAGAAAAATAGGAACAAATTGAAAAAATAAAATTGAGTCCGGATATTGATGAAATCTAAGACGACTCCTTCTCCCATGAAATGATACATAACTTATGGAATGACCATTTAAAAACAAATATATATTTCGTAACCACTATTAAACTTTAACATAATTATCTTCAACACAAAATGTGTTGTTACATTATCTCATTGATGATTAGCATGGTAATTAATGTACATAGTAAAAGACACAAGACATTTATGAAACTAAAAGAAACTACAAGGACCAAAAATGAAAACAAAAAACCAGAGTATCACCGTATCCCTTTCATGCCACTTTCCCATCTCTTTCTCTGTTATCTGGTTTTATTCCTTCTCTCTCTCCACTCTACTCCTAATCACTAAACCGCCATAAAACTCATCTGACCCTATCGGCCGGATCTCCGGCCACATTTTGCCTCCGGAATGACATATTCCGGCAACAATTCAACCTCGTTAGCCTTTGATCTCACTCTCTCTCTCTCTCTCTACTTTCTCTTTCTAAACCTCCCTTTTCACTTTTCTAATGTTACTAATTGTGCCTTTTACCGCCTGATTTGATCTCACCTTTTAAGGTACACACCGAATCTAATCCTTCTTTCTATTTCTTCTGTAAGTAGTTAGTTAATTACAGTGTTCTAGTGAGTTTTCATAGACTGTTATTGATATCAGCACGTCGTCGTTTTTTTTTTTTTTTTAGCTTGTGACTGTGAAGTTTAAATCATTTGTTGTCAAATTAGGGTTTTATGCTGTGTAATTATTGATTTTTAGTGTGGAAGTTTATTTAATTTTATGGAATTTGATATTTAATAAGAGTAATGATAGTAATGTTATTGTGAAGAATATTATTCATTAGTTACTACAGTTAATTAATAATTACAATGTGTAGATTTGCACTAGCAGGTGTTGTTGAAATGAGTAGGAATCAGAATGAGAGAATTAGGAATTTGGAGAGACCTGTTTCAGGATGCTTGGGAAGAATGGTGAATGTTTTCGATTTAAATACGAGTGTAGGCGGAAACAGATTGCTCACCGAAAAGCCACATTATGAAGGTTGTTTGACTTTCTGTTTGACCTTTTTAATTAGTGTATTCTTTCGTCGATTTTACATTGGAAATACTTAATTTTTTTTATTGAACAGGTTATCCGGTGTCTAGGAGTGAATCAGATGTGTCAAGGTCTTGTGTGGCTGATAAAGTGGTAATTACTTTGAATTGTGCATTTTCTACGTGTGGAAAACTTTTTTCGGATCGCGTTTGATATCTGTGATTTCTGTTGGGATATGCAGATGGTGTCTGAGTTTGGAAAACCTCCGTCAAATAAAAAACCAAATGAGACGCCTATAAAGATGCTTATGGCGCAAGAAATGTCGAAAGAAGAGGTCCCCAAGAAAGGTCCACCTAGTCTGGTTGCTAAGTTAATGGGGCTTGATGATCTTCCACAACGCGATCAACTTAGTTCAGCTTCGTGCAGAAGCAATGTAAGAGGATCAAGGTCAAGAACCCATTCTGGATCATTAGAGGGTGATGTTCATCAGTGCAAAGATGTTCCTGAAATATGCAAGCAATCATGCAAAACATATGGTGGTTCGTCACAAAAGGGTAGTAAATATAAAGAAAGCAAAAATGAGAAAGATATGGCTCTCATTCGTGAAAAGTTCATGGAGGCGAAAAGTTTATCTATGGATGAGAAACTCCGGCAATCTAAACAGTTTCAAGATGCGTTAGAGGTTTTAAGTTCGAATAAAGATTTATTCCTCAAGTTTCTTCAAGAACCTGATTCTTTATTCTCTCAGCATCACAATTTACCGTCTTTACCCCCGCGTCCAGACTCGAAACGCATCACGATTCTTAAACCTTCTAAGTTGGTAGACGGTCATACGTTACCTTGTTCAGGAAAGGTATACGAGAAACAAATAACCGAAACTGTTTGGGATAGATTTAGTGGACCCACTAATCAGCCAACACGTATCGTGGTGCTGAAACCCGACTTTGGAAGGCCACTTGAGGCGAGAACCGTTTCTTCATCTCCATCGTTAAAAACATCGAATGACGATGGATTTTACGGAGATTTAGAAGACAGTGAACCAAAAGAGCAGACACCTAGCATACCCGAAAGTTCAACTGGTCATAGAAGAGACGAAACCCTTCTTTCTTCTGTTTTTTCCAACGGTTATATAGGTGATGAGAGTTCGTTCAGTAAATCCGAAGTTTATTACGCAGCAGGGAATCTGAGTGATTCAGAGGTGATGTCACCAACTTCACGACACTCGTGGGAGTATATCAACCGTTTTGGCAGCCCGTATTCTTCTTCCTCGTTCAGTCGTGCATCTTGTTCTCCGGAATCATCTGTTTGCAGGGAGGCAAAAAAAACGTCTTTCCGAAAGATGGGTGATGATGTCATTAAACGGGGGTGTTCAAGAACAACGGCATGTAAGAAGAAACTCCAGTACATTAGGAGAAATGCTTGCTCTTTCTGACTTGAAAAATTCAGTAGAATCAGAGGAAAACCGTAAAAACAGTATTGATTTAAATAAAAATAAAAGTTATGATGCTGATAGTAGTCCTAAAAATCTTGTGAGGTCAAAATCTGTTCCGGTATCTTATACCGAGTTCTTGAATGGCAAAATTGCAATGCTAAAGATTTGACCTCGGAAAAAAGTCAAAAATCATCATTGTTTAAAGGGAATGTTTCAAGATTATTTTTTTCCGGGAGTAAAAAATCCGGCAAGCAAAAATCCCAAAAGTCTGATGATGACGTTCATCAATCTTCAAGAAACATTGGTGATGATGGATCTCAGTGCGTTAGTGGCATAGTGATTAAAGATCTACCTGAGGTATGCAGTCTGCTTAAAGTCAAATATAAGTTAAAAGAGTAAAATATCATTTTTGTCCCTGAGGTTTGTCCAGTTTTGAGATTTTAGTCCAAAGGTTTGTTTTTCCGCATTTTGATCCAAAATGTTTGAAATCTTGACATTTTCATCCAGGTCGTTAGCTCCAACCATTTTTCTTTGTTAAGTCAGGGGTATTTTTGTCTTTTTTGTTAACTTAAAGAACAATTCGGTCTTTTGAATACTTGTACATCATGCTAAATGCTTGTACATAAAGTGAAAAGACCGAATTACCCTTTTAAGTTAACAAAAAAGACGTAAATACCCTAACTTAACAGGAAAAATGGATGGAGTTAACGAGCCGGATGAAAATGGCAAGTTTCAAACCTTTTAGATCCAGATGCAGAAAAACAAGCCTTTGGACAAAAGTCGCAAAACTGCCAAACCTCAAGGACGAAAATGGCATTTTACTCTAAGTTAAATTAATATTTCTAATTAGTGTTTTTGAAACTGCAGTCTCAAATGTGTGTAATTGGTTGTTTTGCAGGGTTCCAGAAATGCAAATGAGAACCCGGACCAGCCAAGCCCTGTTTCGGTTTTGGAATCACAGTTTGAAGATGATGATCGTAAATCAGGCTATTCTTCCACCACTAAACTGAATAAAATCGGTAATTAATATAATTTTACAGATTAGATGTATTTTCTAATTCCTTACATGCATTTTTCTAACATGCACCAAATGTTTCATGTTGTATTAACAGGGATAGATCCTAACAAATACAATCTGATCGATAAATCACCGCCAATTGGATCCATTTCCCGAACGCTATCATGTGACTACTCTGCTGTCACTCCTATTCCAGGTAAAACCTCGATAAAACCGTTGAGCCCAGAGGAAGAAGAACAAGAGTGTTTCATGTATGTTCAAACACTACTATCAGCAGCCGGAATCAGTGGTGGGGTCCAGTCAGATTCAGTTATCGCCAGGTGGCATTCACCCGAAAGCCCTCTGGACCCATCTTTGAGAGACAAGTACATGAACCTATCCGATAAGGAACCACACTCCAAACAAAGACACCGAAGATCATTCCAAAAGCTTGTTTTCGACTGTGTGAATGAGGCGTTGACCTTATCAAGTGGGACCCATAAACGCGTGGGGAAGGTGGCATTGGACCGTGTGTGGGGCCAGATGAAGGAATGGATATCTGGGAATGGAAGGTGTGTTTGGGATGGGGATGGGGGTGATGAAGACGAAGATGAAGATGGAAGCGGCACCGCCACCCTGGCGGTGGAGATGGTGGCGAGAAAAGAAGTTGCGGGTCAGGTTTGGATGGAGCATTTGAAATTGTCAATTGAAGATATTAGAAAGGAAATAGAAGAGAAGCTGGTGGAACAACTTGTGGATGAATTTGTGCTAGAGTTGATGATAGGTAGAGTGATTTTGGCTTACACTCCATAATTTATCACACTATTATTTGTGTATTATTAGTTTAGTATTATGATGTCTTGTGAGTTTCCAACAATCATGGGTCTTTCCTGGTGTCTTTATCTGTTTAGTAATACAAAATAAATATATTAAGGGTCTCTTTTTGTTTATTGGTGTGATGTTTCTGCACATTTTACAGGATAACATCTACCATAAATATATTTTTAAATAGTTAGATTGAACATGTTAAATGATTTCCCTTTCTCTTGTAATGTTTATTATCATCTTATTTACAAGAATATCAGTTTTTTTAGTTGTAAATATTTATATTTAAATAATGGGAAACCATCATTCAATAACCGATAACTGGACCTTGAATATAACTGGTTTTAGGTTTGGGTTTGCGGTCGAAAAATATTGGTTAACTGATGAACACCCCTACAAGTACCAAACAAGCTCCTTTAGCCTTTGTGTACAAATTGTTCCCACAAGTTGGAGCGTATCTAACGCATCTCCTCTCAAACGCCTACAAACATGTCACGTCAGCTGTCATATCAAATTTGCACGCTTAGTGTTTTTGGTTTAGGTTTGCGGTCAAAAAATATTTAACTGGTAATTAATTTCTTATTCATGATTCATGAACACCTCTACAAGTACCAAATCGTTCCCATAGGTTAAAGTGTATCCGACGCATCTCCTCTCAAACGCCTACAAATATGTCACGTCAGCTCTCACATCAGATTTTCACTCCACACCTATTTTCTCTCCAATGCCACGTCCACATCCAACGCCGGTGCTCAAATCTCTAGTTTTCCTTGTGAAAAACTATTCACTTTTCAAACCTCAAACATCTACCGACTGACAAGCAAATGGAATTAATTCTTTACTCTTGATTATACAAAGTTAAATTACGTGTTAAAGTTTTAGAATTTTTATTTACATGTTAAAGTTAATTACAAGAAAAAAAAAGTTTTATATTAAAGATAATAAAATAAAATGAGGTATTCCGACAAGAAAAAAAAGGTTTTATATTAAAGATAACAAAATGAGGTATTCCGATATTCAATAGCCGAAAAAGAAGGTGTCATTAAAGTTTAAGGCTTTGAGCAATCGTATCATGCTTCCTATCTACTTAAAGTTATAACTAAAAAATGTAATACTATGGAATCTACCTATACTTGTAATACAACATGTTTAGCGTTTACTATTTTCGTTATTGAAAACGCATTATGTCTTTCTTTTTATGTATTATTAAAAAATCTATACATATGACTATTTTAAACAATGTTCCTTGTATACTTATACATTCTTATTAATTAAGTAAAAATGTAAACTATTATATGAATGATTATTTGCATATACATACAGGGGCGGACCTACCTTAGGGGTAGCCTCCACTACCCCTTAGCGCTCCAACGGTAGTGTAAATTTTTGAAAAATTTGATATTTTTTGATTTCGTTACCTCTTTTCTATAAAACGTTACCCCTACAAAAATTTTCTGGATCCGCCATTGTATACATAGATTTGTTCAAACTAAGAGGAGTTATTTCAATAGAAAAATAATAGAGTGTTATCAAACACTCAATGCAAATGATGCATGATTCATTTTCCATGGCTTAATTCGTTCGTTATATTGATTTTAGAAGTTTCTTTTGTTAAATTCAACTCGAAATTGAACACTTCGATTCAATATGAGAACGGTGCTTAAACCTCGCTACGCATGGATATTCGATCCCTTAAACATATATGTAAACATAAACTATACTTACGCAAATATAAAACCCACAGTAAGAGAAATTACACAAAACGTACTTGGTTCATAAACAATACGTCTACAGTACACACAAATCAAATCGAGTTGGCACAATAGTATATTATTATTTATTTCTTATTTATATAGTTTTAAAAATAATTAATGTTGTGTGTTTATAAATAATGCTACTGTAAAATAATGTAACGTTTTCAGACTAATTGGTGTAGTCATTCAAATAACTTAGAGAAAGCAGGACCAGTTTGATGAAAAAGATACACAAAAGTAAAATAAAAGTATCATACGAAACCAGATTATACAGGGTCGAAAATGACAAAAATTACAGGAAAAGTTAAAACTAGAATTTTATAGAATTATCAGCTCACATACCACGTAACTGTGCTCCTAAATCTATATCAATATACACCTTAGACTAGAACCATTAAAAAACTTTTACTACAGTATTGATACCGCTATGTTATAAACCCAAACGGGAAACACATTTTATTAATCATCTAAGACATTATCGATTTTTATGCTAGACAAAATGATCAAAACTTAATGAAAACAACATAATTACTTTAATCTGATAATATAAGTGAATATATAATTAATAATAGTTAAAGTCCCGTGTATTACATGTTCTCTTAATAAATTATATTATTTAGTAGTGTTAAAAGAAATCTTTACATATAATTTTAAATGAAAGAAATGTTCCATTACTAATTTTGATTATAATGTTAATGAAATAATTATGCTTATTAAATCAAAATAGGTTTAAACTTATTATTAGTTACTGAATTTAAATTAAATTAAACTCGGAAATGATTTCCTACTTTTTTACAATTTGATAAAAAAAATTGTAATTATTTGATAAGTTAGGAAAGATATAAGTATTATATTTATTTTTAATCTTAATGATACACTTACGTATTTTAAATCAAATTTTGTAATAAGGAAATGATTAATTATGGAATTTGAATTAGGGTTGAAACCGTTTAGTACTTCAAAAATTTTAAATTCAATCCAATTGATAATTAAGGAAAAAATTATTTATTAAATTTGGTTTTTATGTTAATGAGACTATTACGTTTTTAACATCAAATTTTAGTTCATAATTAAGGAAAGATTTAAATATATATTATTCAATGAGCAAACTTTAAACTATATGTTGTGATTAAACCTTTGTGTTTTCCCTCATAATACAATAATAATGGATTAAGAGGTTGTCACGTGACACTTTATAGTCTAAGTGAAGCCAAAGTTCGTTTATATTTATTATAATGTACAGATATAGATTTATCAAGCAAACCTTCAAAGAAATACTCTCGAAAAAACCATTGAGTACTTTTATTCAATGTTTTAAAAACCGATATTTTAATTGTATCGGGTTAGGCTTAGAAATGGTTTACCGGTTGAACCGGGTTGTTTCAGACGGTTCAACCGGTTGACTAATTAACCCTATAAATCTATAAACTAAAGTTTCAACTCAAAAAGTAATAAAAAAACTAAATCATTCCATAACAAAAAATATTAAAAAGTTAATCCATAATAAAAAAAACATAACCCAACGATTGATGTGGATTGTGGATGAAGTTTGATCGATGTGGATTGTGAGCGCTAGGTTTTTATAAGAAGATAGATCCTCACCTTTTGGGCCCATAAAAGATTAAAAGTCCAAATTTTAACCTTAGCCTGGTACCGGTATACCGGTTTAAACCGTTATAACCTAATTTATCGGTGGTACAACTTCTTTGTCGTTCCCTTAGTTTACCGGTATGATTCTTGACGTGTGAGCTTCGACATCCAGTTTAAACGGTTTTTAAAACATTGTTTTTATTCATGTATTATGGATTATTAAGTATTAGCCATTTTCCATGTGCTACTGGAAGAATGAAGAAATGATCTCGACTCGATTATAGCCATTTTCATAGTTTTCAGCATATTCAATTGGCCGCATTAAGACGCTGCGATTTTAATATTATATCTTTAAGTTTTCGTTTTCATGTCATATTTATTACACTTCACAACTAATTAAAGGACCTACATGCATGCAACGCTTGTATAAAACACCACCATACATCTTCACCACCAAAACATGGCTCAATACTATTGGATAATCTTGATAGGTCGAGTCGGGTTTCGGGTCGAAACCGGTCAGAAAATGGTTAATCCAACAGTTGACAAATCACATGTTCAGAATTAGTCTTGTGTTGACCAAGTTTGTTGGAGGTGGATGTCATGAGAAGTGTACATTGAAGTTGTTGCTACAAAACAGGAGTTAGTGGGTTTTTTATGCATGTGTTTTAATTGTTTCTTAAATATAAATATAATATAATAGGGTGAAGCCGTAGGTTTTATTTTGTACTCTTTTCGTTATAATAATATAAGCAATTTATAGAGAGTTCCAAAGTTATTGTGTTTCTTTACAAACGTACATAATTGTGAGTTTGTTAAGTGGAGAATTGAGTGGGGCCTGAACAAACAAATACTCCTCTTTCGCGACCGACACCACCACCCATCTACCGCTAGATGTGGTCTTAACGGTTCTACTACTTATAGCCGTGCCAAAAGCTCATGGAGCTCGTGCGTTCTTCGTATTTGGTGACTCATTGGTTGACAATGGCAACAATAATTACCTCATCACCGATGGGCGAGCTGACTCTCCACCGTATGGCATTGATTACCCCACGCATCGACCCACTGGCCGCTTCTCCAATGGATTTAAATATACCGGACCTTATAAGTAAGCTATTTGTATTTGTACACGTGTTATAGTTTGTTTTGTTGACACATTGTCTTGATATACTTTTGTGCTTGCTAAAATTAGTTCCAAAGCCTTTACTGATTCTTTAGTTTTGGATGTATAGCTTTTTAAGGGCAAAAAGTCAATGCCAAGTTTGATTAATTTTTTTTTTAGATTTTTGGGATTTTCCATTTATATTTTATAGTATAGTTATTTATATCTTGTCACATAAGTCCAATATGGTTTTAAAAAACACAACTTTTCCAAAAGTTTCTTTTTTCTGTACAATAAAGTAGTGATACCTACTAGAACATCAAACATTGTGGCCATACTATCTATATATGTAATGTAAACAAGTGCAAGTTTGGTGTACATAGGTCAAAAGCTCGGGGCAGAGCCCACTTTGCCATACTTGAGCCCGGAGTTGACCGGTGACAAACTATTGATCGGTGCAAACTTTGCGTCAGCCGGGATCGGTATACTCAACGACACCGGAATTCAGTTTGTAAGTTGTACATGACTCAATATTTGAATGTTACCTAAGATGAGATTTCCTCATAAAAATGGAAGGGCGATATATTTGCACCTTTACTATATATGTTAACTTTTATTTCATGCATTCACTTGATAATGTGAAGTATTTTTATGAACTGTTTTGGGCAGGCAAGTATTATAAGGATAGGTCAACAACTAGAAAGTTTTCAAGAGTACCATGTGCATTGATCGGACCGGACCAGACCCTACGGCTCGTGAACCAGGCTCTGGTTTTAATCACACTAGGAGGCAACGACTATGTTAACAATTATTTCTTTGCCCCGGTTACTGCAAGAAGGCTACAATACACCGTTCCTCAGTTTACCAAATATATTATTTCAGAATACCGCAAGATCCTTATGGTAATTTTTTTTATATATAAGTTTGTCCGGTTTCATATTCTTCACTTGATTATGAAAGGGGAAAATCACGAAAATAGTCGTAAACTTACCAAAATGGTGATTGACTGTTAAGTTATTCAACTATCTTACAACATTCATAAGTAGGCAAAATAAAAATTGATGACAAGATTCATTGTAGAATTTGTATAATTTGGGAGCTAGACGGATCCTAGTAACAGGATCTGGTCCGTTAGGTTGTGTTCCATCCCAGTTAGCCCTCGCGGGTGCAAACGGTGAATGCGCAAGTGAGCCACAACAGGCTGCGGCTTTGTACAACCCCCAACTCGTGCAAATGATCCAGAGCCTCAACCAGGAGCTTGGATCAGACTACTTTGTCGCGGTCAACGCAATGCTAATGCAAAATGACTTTATCAGTAATCCTCAAGCCTTTGGTGAGTGGCAAACATGCATGACTTACCATTTACAAATAGCCTTATCTCTAACGAAGTATGAATTTGAGGCTCATTTGTTTTGTAATACAGTCATAGAATCCATTAAAAAAGTTACCATATTGCATATTTTAGAATTTAACATTGTTGGTTATCTAATGTAGGTTTTATAACATCAAAAGTTGCATGTTGCGGACAAGGACCGTATAATGGAGTTGGCATTTGTAACCCGACATCAAATCTTTGTGACAACAGGGAGATATATGTATTTTGGGATCCATTCCATCCAACGGAACGCGCAAACAAGATCATTGTTGAAACTATTTATTCTGGTTCCGACAAGTACATGCAACCGATGAATCTAAGCACCATCATGGCCTTGGATTCTATGATCTAATAGCCTTATATCTACATATGTTTATTAGCCTTGTATGTCCTAATTATTAATATTTTGGGTGTGACATCAACTATATTGTAACAAAAATGTAATTGTGTTTATTTCATGCAACTTCCCACTGAGAAACATATATATACATATATTCTGGAAGTCAGTGAGAAATTTTAGTGTCTATATAGACACAATAAAATGCATCATTAATGACGCAATAACATATCACATGTTTTTTTATTTGACTTTCCATAAGCTGCAAGGTGACATGAAATTAAAGCAGATCGATGATCAAAAGTCGAAAAAGCCGGTAGAATGAAAGCTTGAGGCCCACACTTACTTTTTAGAAGAGAGGAAAATTTAAAGAACATGGCATGTTGGATGTAGGTATGACAAAAGAGCCGAGGTCGATGGGCAATATACCTGATATTCGACGGATATGGGACCGGGTATTTTGTGGGAATGGGACGTCTACAGGATTTGGTGATACCTGACCAATTACCATAAACTACACACCCGTTTACCTGAACCATAAACTCGAAACATATACCCAAAAAAATTTAATTTTAATTTTTCCTTAACTATTGTTTAATAATTTTCATTCTAGCAGCTTTAATACTGAAAAGATACAATTTTATTTTTTAATATAGATTTTGATGACGTTATATTTGTATGCTACGGTATATAAAATTATTTATTGAGATTGAAATTATAATATATATATATATATATATATATATATATAATTTTAAATATTTTAATCATTTTTATGGTGAGATGATACGTATATTATTTTTTCATAATCTAATATATTAATGTATAGATTCACAAAAACAAATTATAAAGGAAAGTAAAAAGTATATAGACCTGAAAATTCTAATGGGTATTTCTTAAAACACTAACAGGTATGCTCGATACCCACGTATATGTCCAATACCCGACGGGAAATAACCAAAAAGTATCCGACGCATAATGGGTCGGATATGAGACAAAAACTTACAATCAAGTATGGGACTGGGATTAGCCATACCCGACCCATTGTCATCCCTAATTGGATGAATGGTTGTATACATACGACCATAAGATCGATAATGTATTTCGTAATAAGTATATATTGGATACGAGTATCTCAATGCATATTTCTATGTTTTGCATCGTATAAGTAAATGAGACTTGCAAGTCCTTTTACTACGAAAAGGGGTAATGCGATGATAAATGACGATTTGTGACTGTCAAAATTTGTTGCTTATATAATGAAGAACTAGGGTGAAGTATGTTGCTGTTTTGTGTTGTGAAATAGTCGCTAATAATGCAATGGACAAGTCGTCGCAGTTTCTAGTTGAATTCGAGACGGATCTTGCTAATATCGGAAGAAAATAAACCATAATATGCATTATAACTATTTATAAACTAGCAGGCGAAACTCCGTGCTGTAGCGGATGTTAAAATTTGTAAGACTTGGTTTAGAGGACTTTTACATTAGTATTCGTACATGAAAAAAATCATGTCAAAATGCTGATTAAAATGAATTTTCTAAAACGTCATATGTTAGAGTTTGCAAGAGAAAAAAAACATTGAAGCACTTTAACGACTTTTGCGTTCATGCTTTGATTACTTGTACATTATCACGAAAGGTCAAATTTGAGCTATGGAATTCCCATGTGGGCAGGTCTGTATTGGTTCAATTTGTTATTATGACGCTCGCTATAGCAATCACATGAGAAAACTAAAAAAAATAAAGTTGTGAAATGTCAAGAAGGTTATCGACACGTGTTTTCATGGATCAAAAACCATAAAAACTCAAAATAAATATTGGCATATGTTATGATAATATCGATACTATACCGATATTATTTAGAATCGGTTAAATTCATCACGGTTCCAGTACTCTATCAACACATGTATAGCTTACAACACCAATAATACTCTAGTTTGAATACAACTCCATTTAAAAAAAAATTATATTTGAACGTCTTTGCATATTAAATTTTTTTTAAGTCGACGAACGCGATTAAAAAAATCAAATCAAATAAAGAAGTTAAATACATAAATATTAAGAAGTATAAAGAGTGAAATGTAAGGTACTATTTATGTAACTCATGTTGTTACGAACACGATGTAACATTATTTATTTGTATATGAATTTTCATAAGAAACTAAACTACAATAAGTACATTGAAAGTAAACTCTTCTCGCATGCAGCCTACAATATATGGGTCGGGCCGGCTCTACCTTGTTTAGGCCCAATGCACAACCCTACCCTGCTAAATGTTTTTTACTCCTTTTCTGCTCATATATTAAATACTAATCTTTAATCTCTTTCAAATTTGGTATTTTACATTACAAAGGATATGTGGGAACTTCGAAATTCACTTTTTTAGTAGGAGACATGGTGACCTTCTTCATATTAATTCCTTTTAAAGTCAAGATAACAAATTAAATAAATCTTCATTCTAGCTCCGTTGCAACGCGCGGGTTACTACTAGTAATGACCAAGAGATATGACTATTCTGTGTTATTTATTTTATCCATCTTAATTATTGTCTTAACAAATACTGGTATACGCAACTTGTGGTTGCGTATTACACAGTTTCCTCATTAAAGAAACGTTTTGAAAAATATGTGCGTCGGAAAGAGGATACATGAGTTATGGTCGTGTATCACATGCATTTAAGTTTGTCTACTAAAGAAATTATGCAAGCAAAAGCACATATGTGAACAAAGTTTGCGCAAGGCCAGCTCTATAATAAAAAAAACCTAGGCATGAGCCTAAACTTTAGGGCCTCTAATTTAAAATTTTATTTGAATATATTATATCAATATCTAATTAATATTGGGCCAAGTTCTAATTGGATTTTTTTTGGATTTAATATATAGTAGAACACATATAACATCATATTGTTCTTTCTATCTATGATTTTTAGCTTGAATAATTCTTGAAATTCTGAATTTAGAAGTTAGTTTACAATATCAGGTAGGTGTAATTAGTTCAATAAATTAATTTTTGACATGAGACATAATTTTTGGCTTTAACTAGTTTAATAGTTTAGTTCATTACTTGATTTCTTCTTACTTAAAGCTTGAGACTTAATTTTCATTTTCTGATGATTTGTTATTAGTTAAGTGTAATAGTATATTATTTCATGCCAAATCAAAGTCTAATACGAATCCAGTAGTTCAAAAAAGAACAAGAAATTAAACTATATGTTTTAGTTGTAAAAGAAGATTATTCTTAAAATATGTAACAATCACAAAAATAATGCTAAAAAGTGAACAAATAAATCTAATCAATTGAATAACTAAATGTCTAAAATGGTGAACAAGTACAAGTGGAACACGAATAAAGATTAAAGGAACTCAATTCTTTTACTTTGCTTTGGGCCCTCAAAATGGTTGAGTCGGCCCTGGTTTTGCAGATGTCATGACATTGAATAAAATGGCTACTTTGGTTATACTTGCTTGGAAAAAAATTTTGTATTTTTTTTAGGCTGAGGGTCTCTCTACAAATGTCTAGAACAAAACAAGGAAATTGTGTATGACATCACTTGAATTTGATCATTGCAAGCTACCTGCAAATCTTGTGACTGAAATCTACAAGTCAATGCATGTGAAGGGATTCGATACGAACATAATTAAAATTTTATTAATTAAGAGATCGCGTGAGCTTTCTTGACTGCTAACATGTTCCTTTACCCCTTGGTTTGGAATCATTATCACCAGCAACAAGT
This sequence comes from Scalesia atractyloides, assembly GCA_947069175.1. Classification (NCBI taxonomy): domain Eukaryota; kingdom Viridiplantae; phylum Streptophyta; class Magnoliopsida; order Asterales; family Asteraceae; genus Scalesia; species Scalesia atractyloides. The sequence goes on from CAMTDV010000020.1 coordinate 17,468,057, forward strand.
GTTTTCTCATTCTATCATATGTTAGTTCCATCGCTAAATAACTCATAATCTGTGTTAAAAATTGCTTGTAATGTTTGATACTTATTTGTTGTTTTGGTAGAAGTGGTTCAGGTGTTTAACTTCATTGATACTTTTAGACAATCACATGTAGTGTAAGCTGAATCTTGTTCACAGGTTATTGATCTGTCATAAAACAATGTGAGTTGACTAAGTTTTTTTTTTTTTTTTTTTAATAATATGTGGATTATATATTAAATAAAACTTAAGATTGCTGGTTGGCTTTCACATTTCAAATGTGAACTTTCATGTCATTGAGCAAGTTAGCTATTAAAAGTTTTTGCTGCATTAAATGTCCCATCTTTGTTGATTGGAGATTATTCAAAAGAAGCCAAGACAAACAGTAGCCAGTAGGTGAGTTCAAACGAAAACCACAAAATAATCATGAACTAATAAATCATTTTTAGGTTTTGATTATGGGATGGAGAAAAGGAGAAACAATCACAATTTATATATTTTAATAGAGACATAAGAGTGGAGATCTCAACCATCCATTGAAATATGTATGATCGTTGAGCTAAAAAGTGGCCTTTTTCACTTTGGATGGGGGGCACTCAACTCTTTTAGTGGGATTTTTCTTCAGTTGAACGTCGTGTCACTCTCTGTACCAGCGTGGACTCTGTAGTAATGAACGTCCGTCCAGCCTTAGTGGAACCGAGTTTCCAACGGGGAAGTGTGATACGTCGATGTAGATAATTTGTCGTTCAAAAAAAAGGTGGGCTTTTAGTTGGTTCCTAATTATTTAATGATTCTTATTTTAACTCACCAATCAATCAATATATATAGTATAGGGATGCGTTTATTACATAACCAATTTTAAGTAGATACCATAAGAATGATCAAATAAGCATTTATACGTTGTAATCTAAAAATATGTGATTACATTTGTCCATGGCTTATATTTAAAACAATAATACAAGTGTTCATACGGTTTCGATGGTACTCTACTATATGTCTGTGTTGTGTATGTGGATAATGACTAATGAGTAATCTATCAACCTACCACAGCCCATATCTGATTATGAGTATGATGATACCCAATGGTTTGTTTAATTAATCTGGCATGGGAGATGTGCTTCTTTTGATAAAACTAAAACTAAGTGTTTTAATTAATTTAATCCACCCAGGCTGTAAAGTTGAAGGGATGATGGCACCCATTTATAATATATAATCGAAAGTGAAAGTTTACTTCTTTGTTTCTTGTTGAAGAAACATACTTGCTAACTGACTTATAGTTCACATAAACTAATTAAATATATTGAAAATGCCATGCTATGTTATAAGGTGATGGGTTGGTGGGTCAACTTAATCATCAAGTTATTCATATTGTTCAATTTTGTCTATCAACATTCATCCTTTACCAAAACACCTAAAAGGTCCAAATTTATATAATAATTAGCTAGTTGATTATGGTGACTTGTCCAACCAACAAAATATGAATGTGAAGTTATATCCCACGTATTAACCAACATTTTTTTTGGTTTGGTGAGACTTCCTTGTCGACCGATGTTTGTTATTTTCCCATCAGGCAGTTATGATTAATCCCACACATGAAATACTTACGCTTAGAAGTTAAAAACAACAAAAAATATGTGTTGGGCACATAAACGACGCCCACAAATATTCCACAAAAATTTCATTCATCTCAAAAACGTATTTGAGTTTTCTATGTTATCATCACGTTTTACATTTATTTTAGCAACCACATTGTTTATTGTATAAGAAACTATTAGTTCTACATATCGTATAAATAAGGAAGCAAAAAGCTTATAAATCCTTAAATTTTACAGTATCATTAATTCTTATTAAAAAAAACTTATATTTTACTTAAGTTTTACAAATTTGCGAAGTTTATAAAAATTCTCAGTTTTTATAACTTTAAAAGTTTTTAAAAGTTAACTTTTTTAACAAATTCTTAAAAAGGATAAACATAACTTATTTTTTTAAAGAATAAAAAATAATATAAACAATTAAAACAATGAGAAGGAAAAAATAAAAACCGAAAGTGCGCATACAAGTTTCTTTTTATGGATATCCGCCCACACAAACGCAAGATTTAAAAAACGTGCCACTATGATCCACACAATGGGGGTGTCCATATGGGTTCTCACATGTGCTCGTTACTATGTTTTTACGTGCATAGCTTTGACGTTTGATGACTATGATACTACAAGAAAAGTGATTTGTATACCCTTATTTAAATCATATATAATGAGTCTACTATAAGAAAAAAAAAATAGTGGTGCATAACATATAAATGTATGCTCACTTTAGATCATTACTCATATTATATTTTTTAAGAATACTAGAAGTATTTGGTATTCACATTCTTGTCAGATTGTTTCATTTTTCAACTATACTTCAATGAAGTGGAAGTAAAGAGTCATCCATGGAAATCCTGAAGTATCGAGAGGGCTATGGGCATGGAGAAACTGAACTAAATAGTGGTTTACACTAGTTTACAAAGGCATGATGTTGTGTCCTATACACAATCTCAAATAAAACGTCATGAAGAAAGTTTTTTTTTTTGTCATCAACGTACCGAGTATCTCAAACTTGAAAACCAACAAATGATGATACCAACCCCGATAGTGGTTGGTTTGACAACCAGAAAGCCCGACTAAACATCTAAGTAAAATTGATAACTTCCATATGATGAAAGCTCGTTGTAACAAGACAAGCTTTACCACTAATCGGCACCCTTGCTAATACCAAGGAAACCCTCATAGTCTGATGCAATAGTTATTGTTACTCTGATAAAGTACTTTACATAAATGTAAATATAAAATATATCTACTAAAAACAACTAATTTTAATTAGTTTAATGTATAAACTGTTAAATGTATATATAAACACGACATAGATTATAGCAAAGGGATAATGTGCGTAAATATTTCATGGTAAGTGGATTTAACATTTTATTAAGGTCACTTAGGTGCAGTTTGTTTTTTCAGAAGTGAAATGTTTGCAGTCTGCGGATCACATTTGCATACATCTGTAGAAGAAAAGATACACTAAACCTCTACGGTCTGCAAGAAAAAGATTGTTTTTAAACTTATGTTGACTGCTAAAATAAATTGTAATTTAAATAAACAAAATTTTCTAAGCTTAAAAGAGTTTTTCTACATTGAAATTTAAATAATAGTTATACAACACTGAAATAATATTCATAAAACCACAATAATATTTTTTTAAATCATTTATTCCATACTTTGCATTAACTGCTTAGCATTTTCATCTCGTCGGTAGGGAGGGGTGACGGTTGTGAAGGGGGTCGACAATGAGGAGGGGTTACGTCTGCAGGAGGACGACGGTAGGGAAGGGGGAGGCTGTGAGGGGGTCGCCGGTGGGAGGCGGAGGTAGGAGGAAGACGGTGGGGAAGGGTGGTGGCTGTGAAGGGGGTCAACGTGTGGCGGCTGTGAAGGGGGTCGACGGTGGGGAGGGGAGGTGGAGGCAGGCGGAAGACGGTGGGAGGGTGGCAGTTGTGAAGGGGGTCGATGGTGGGGAGGGGAGGCGGAGGCAGGAAAAAAGAAGGGTGGAGGAGAGGGTGCTAGGGTTTCATGTTTCTCAATCTTATGTTATGATATGAGCGCAAGAAGATGTTAGAAGAAGCCATCCTAGATCTACCGTAAGAAGAGGTAAGAAGAAGCCATCCTAGATCTACCGTAAGAAGAGGGTGCGCAAACCTTTTTTTAATGAAAGCTCTTCCAAAAAACAAACACTCTATAGACCTAAACGTCTGCGCGTGGTCTGCGCGACGCAGATAAAAGAAGACAAGAAGAGCTTTTATGAAAAAACAAACACCACCTTAGTAATTCACTTGATGTGAAAGGAACATTACAAGCAAAGTTAATTCGTAGGAAGTGTAGGAGATATTTTGGGCCTTTGATCAAGTAATCTAATGATTGAGATTAGATGGTCCTCAATTGCAGAATTCATGTGAACAAAACAAGGGAAATAAGTGAAGAAATGACAAAAATATGAAGATCCAATATTGCTGACTCATAAACCCACTTCCCTACGTTTTTCAAGCGGTTATAACTTTTCCATACGATAATATTTATAAAACAAACATTACACAGTATTAACGAGAATTTCATTCTCTTTAATTTGAGTAGACTATTGCTATAGTTTTCTTAAGTTTAAAAAAAAGTTATTTTACAAGCTAAAATGTTACGTGATTGTGTATCAATACGTAATTACATAACAATAATTGACAATGTATGATTACGTAATTTTGAATACGAATTACGTGATTTCATTATAGTATTATATGAAAACCTAAGTGATTACGTAATTACGGAGTAACCATAACTATAGCAAAAACTCCAAACATATAATACATAATATTTCACAAAGTTCCTAATATTTGGGGTATAATCACGTAACAAGTATAAATGTAATATAAAACATTAAATAATCAACCTATAATAATCAAGCAATGTCCTATATTACGTATTTAATCGCGTAATAAAATATAAACAATTAAGTTATCATTATTGAATGTGTAATCACGTAATGATTTGTATTTGAATATGCAATCACGTATTTGTAAAAAAAATAAAAACTAAGAAACTATAGCAATAACATACACGAATTAAAGATAATGAAATGATCGTTAATACGGTGTAATTGTTTATTAAAAATACCATCATATGAAAAAATTATAACCGTCTAAAAGTCTTGGTGGAAGTAGGTTTATGATTTCCTATAATACTCTTGCCTTTAAATGTTTTGTAGACTACGTACGATTTATGTGTCTTGTATAAGAACCATTCTCTTCATTTGATATCATTATTAAGACTTCTCGTAAAAAAACATGTATATTTCCTAGGGGAATTGTATGTATCCCCTTTTAAAGCATCATTAATTGAATATTTACTCGACCCAAATTTAAAAATTGCCTATATCCCTTTCCTTATTAAAGTTTCAAATATAAACAAAATTGCCCTTCTAAAATTAACAAACCATGATAAAAAAAATTAGTGATGGCTATGAAGGATTCAGATCAAGCAGCTCTGAACACACTTCCTTATTTTCAGTTCAAAGGCTTGCAGCGGCCTTTATTCCATCCTCGGTTTCATTGTTCCTGGTTCCAATTTAGGTCGTGACTGCTCATATTTTTTCACACCAGTCGACAATTATCTATTCAAAAATTCACCGGTAATTAATCATATCGATTCACAAGCTTGCAATGGTTAGAGATAAACTAAAAGTTTTGAAATTTAAACATCATGTATGACAAGAAAATAGTATGAGGGTTGGATTTGTTGAGGTTTAGATTGCTTTATGAACTTACTGACTTGGACGGAAATAAGCACTACAAAAATAGAATAATGCCTATATATTTGAATAATTTCTACCTGAACAAGGAAGACATAATATTCTACCTGCTACACACTACATAATTTTCACTAAAGTATATTATACATGATAAATGGAAGATAACTGAAAGATTAAAACGAATTATAAAAGGAAAAGAAAACCCCAAAAACTATTGTAAAAAAACACCAGTTAAAATTGATAAATATGAAAATTTAGAAAAAAAATATAATGATAAAATAGTCATTCTATATTTTTTATCTTATAAAGTAAATGAAAATGGGTAAATATTCAATTTTTTCAATAAGGTAGGGGATATATGCATTTTTTGTTGAGTAAATACACAATTAATGAATTTTGTAAAGGAATATAGGCAATTACCTATATTTCTTATGTCAAGGATACTTATGTGTTAATGTTATAGGTGTGATCTTCTTGGTTTAATGATCACATGAACTAATGCAATCCAACAAGTTTTTGGTAAACTTAGTACAAATTAAATCTATCATTTATATGATCTTTCAAACCACTTTCAATAATACATCCAACAAGTTTTTGGTAAACTTGGTATAAATTAAATGTATCATTTGTATGATTTTTTATACTACTTTCAATAATAGGTGCTTAATTCATGGTCCGATGAAACCACAAAAACATGATATTGATTTGGCTTCATTATTAGTCTTTTAATTTGGTTGGTTTAAAATGTTTTGAATAGAATTGGACCGCTTAATTTAGCTAAAATAACCATTCATTTTAGATCAGATGGGACTGATTACATATGTAAACTCATTAAACCTTAGGGTTGTATTTTCAAACAATTTTCTTCTTATTTGAATTGAATATTGATCCATTGTTAATATATAATATTGTTTCTTTCTAAAGGGATGCCTCATGAATTAACCGTTGTTGTATGTTTTGTTTGTTGACTTTCTATGATCAAAGATCATGTACAAATATCTACAAATAAAAAATTATGTTTTTTCAAGTATTGAAATAATTATTCTCTCTATAAGTTTCAAGCTCTAAATAGAATTGCCATCCTCAATAATGAAGGTGTGAGGGAAAATCTTTAACATTTTCAGTGACTCGCCTTTTCTTCCATCATAACCAATACATCCAAATATGGAATCTAAATAAGCTAGTGGTCAGTGTTTCCTTGTCAACTAACCTTTTATAGGTCAAAGAGAAACAAGTACGAGTATGGGATCTTATTTTCTGAGACATGTACCAAAAATAGATAGGACACTTGCATTTTGTAGTTGGAAACCATCACAATGTTTAGTTAAAATGACCCAACTCTCTATGAAAGAGTACGTTAGTTAGTAGTTAAAACGGTTCACAATTATTCAGTCACAATTGGCGGTAACTTTTGTATGTATGATAGCCTTGAGCAGGAACTCCTTCGACAGTAACTAAGTTAACGTTGACCACCCTAGTTGATATGGATAACCAATTACTATTGATCGCAGTTACTATTTGCTGATCATAGTTGTTATTGATGCACAAGTTTACTCTGATAATTAGTCCCAGGTTTGATCCTGGTAGTGGGTGTAGTGTAGGTTTGGTGTAATTTAGGAAGAGTATGATAGATTTTCCTTTCATACAAAATACTCCGTTTCCTTCTATGGATCACTTATGTGAATGTTTGTGCACGATTCTTGAGTTATTGTTTGTTATTGATATATTAGATTTAAATAACCTCAACTTTCACTGCTTGGCCGATAATACTCCCAACTTATGAATTGTACCACGCCACTCCCAACTTTCAACTTATTTTCCCCTGGCACTCTCAAACTACCGAACCCTCGCCCAATTAGTTGACATCAGATGCCACGTCATAAAAAAGCCACGGCAGCTACCACGCCAGTAAAAAATACCATGTTAGATGTCACGTAAGCAAAAAGTGCCATGTCATGTCAGCAAATAGTACCACGTCATATGCCACATCAGCAAAAAAACTAACTAACTAGGTTATGGTTTAGTTATTTTGGAGTGACAGAGAAAAATAAGTTGAAAGTTGGAAGTGGCTTGGTACAATTCATAAGTTTGAAGTATTATCTGCCAAATGGTGAAAATTTGGGTTATTTAAATTCAAAATTTAACAATGTATTAAATTGTTTATAGAGTTAGTTTGTTCTAATTTGTTTTCAGTTTTGGACGTTTTTACTTTGTCTATAAATGGTTAAAACCAAACTGTAAGAAACTCTAATATAAACTTATATGACGCCATTTTAGATGTGGTTGGGTGGTAGAGACACTTACCTTTTAAAAAGATGATGAAGGTTCAAATTTTGACATGGGATATAACTAGGATTTATTGGTGTAATTTAGAAGTATGAACAATGTAACCTTTGTCGTTGAAAAAAACCCTTATATGACCTTAATGTTACGCGTGTATTTTAACACAAACTAATAGAATTTTACATGTGTAATTGTATAATGAAAATGTATTTTGTTATTAACATGGTGTAGAACGCTTTGAACTCTCATGATATCATTACTACAACTTAATGAGTATAATGAAAATGTATTTTGTTATGAACATGGTTTTTAATGCTTTAAACTCTCATGTTTCTCCAATAAGCATTCAATTAATGCATTATGAAGTTTGTATAGAAGTTTTTTGGTCTTTAATTTGTTTGTCTAAGTAAGAAATTCATGAGATTTAGCTATTTAATTCATAGTCTAATGTTTCTTTCTATTCTTAAAATGTGGTTTCCACATCATGCACCTGTAAAATGTTTCGATTATCACATTCAAATATGAAAGGTCATTCAAATGTGTAGTACCTTTCGATTAGAGCTCGTAAACATGCCTACAAATTAAGTCTGTTTAATAAATGTGTCTAACTTAAGATTAAAATGTTTGACATAATTTTAGTTAGATATATAAACCTTTCAACTCAAACATAACGCAAGACTTCAACCAATATCTAGTTAAAATGTATACTCTAAAAGAAAGTTAACTCTTATGTTAGCAGGGAAGCTTGATAAACACTTATAACCAGATATAAATTTCTAGATGAACATTAAAATGGCATGTTTTAAAACATAGAATATATAAAGCTACATGTGACAATCATTACTCAATTTTTAAAGAACGGACTAAATAAAACAAAATGTATATGGATTCATTTGGAACTCATATTAGATAACAATTCAATTTGGGTGTACACAAATAAGATAACATAGCAAAATATGTCACAATCATAAAATTTGTTAACTTTAAACTAGTCCAAATGCAGTAGCTACCACTTATGACTATTGCTTGTCTCCATCACCTACTTGTCATCGCCATTGTCATCACCACTAACGATCACGTCGTCAACGCCGCCACAACACTGTTTCCGCCCATCTACCGCTATCGGTACTAATGACACTACCATCATTGTCGCACCTTCTTCGCCACCGCGTACCCTAACACCACCTCAAAGTCATCATCTCCGCCACCACCACTTGTCTCCACTGGTAGATATATAAATATAGCGGGTTAACCTATTTTGATATATATTTTTTTTCTAAAACTACTCATTTCAACTCGAATCCGTTCTGATCCAAACTCGTTCAGTCGTGCATCTTGTTCAGTCGTGCATCTTGTTCTCCGGAATCATCTGTTTGCAGGGAGGCAAAAAAACGTCTTTCCGAAAGATGGGTGATGATGTCATTAAACGGGGTGTTCAAGAACAACGGCATGTAAGAAGAAACTCCAGTACATTAGGAGAAATGCTTGCTCTTTCTGACTTGAAAAATTCAGTAGAATCAGAGGAAAACCGTAAAAACAGTATTGATTTAAATAAAAATAAAAGTTATGATGCTGATAGTAGTCCTAAAAATCTTGTGAGGTCAAAATCTGTTCCGGTATCTTATACCGAGTTCTTGAATGGCAAAATTGACAATGCTAAAGATTTGACCTCGGAAAAAAGTCAAAAATCATCATTGTTTAAAGGGAATGTTTCAAGATTATTTTTTTCCGGGAGTAAAAAATCCGGCAAGCAAAAATCCCAAAAGTCTGATGATGACGTTCATCAATCTTCAAGAAACATTGGTGATGATGGATCTCAGTGCGTTAGTGGCATAGTGATTAAAGATCTACCTGAGGTATGCAGTCTGCTTAAAGTCAAATATAAGTTAAAAGAGTAAAATATCATTTTTGTCCCTGAGGTTTGTCCAGTTTTGAGATTTTAGTCCAAAGGTTTGTTTTTTTCCGCATTTTGATCCAAAATGTTTGAAATCTTGACATTTTCATCCAGGTCGTTAGCTCCAACCATTTTTCTTTGTTAAGTCAGGGGTATTTTTGTCTTTTTTGTTAACTTAAAGAACAATTCGGTCATTTGAATACTTGTACATCATGCTAAATGCTTGTACATAAAGTGAAAAAGACCGAATTACCCTTTTAAGTTAACAAAAAAGACGTAAATACCCTAACTTAACAGGAAAAATGGATGGAGTTAACGAGCCGGATGAAAATGGCAAGTTTCAAACCTTTTAGATCCAGATGCAGAAAAACAAGCCTTTGGACAAAAGTCGCAAAACTGCCAAACCTCAAGGACGAAAATGGCATTTTACTCTAAGTTAAATTAATATTTCTAATTAGTGTTTTTGAAACTGCAGTCTCAAATGTGTGTAATTGGTTGTTTTGCAGGGTTCCAGAAATGCAAATGAGAACCCGGACCAGCCAAGCCCTGTTTCGGTTTTGGAATCACAGTTTGAAGATGATGATCGTAAATCAGGCTATTCTTCCACCACTAAACTGAATAAAATCGGTAATTAATATAATTTTACAGATTAGATGTATTTTCTAATTCCTTACATGCATTTTTCTAACATGCACCAAATGTTTCATGTTGTATTAACAGGGATAGATCCTAACAAATACAATCTGATCGATAAATCACCGCCAATTGGATCCATTTCCCGAACGCTATCATGTGACTACTCTGCTGTCACTCCTATTCCAGGTAAAACCTCGATAAAACCGTTGAGCCCAGAGGAAGAAGAACAAGAGTGTTTCATGTATGTTCAAACACTACTATCAGCAGCCGGAATCAGTGGTGGGGTCCAGTCAGATTCAGTTATCGCCAGGTGGCATTCACCCGAAAGCCCTCTGGACCCATCTTTGAGAGACAAGTACATGAACCTATCCGATAAGGAACCACACTCCAAACAAAGACACCGAAGATCATTCCAAAAGCTTGTTTTCGACTGTGTGAATGAGGCGTTGACCTTATCAAGTGGGACCCATAAACGCGTGGGGAAGGTGGCATTGGACCGTGTGTGGGGCCAGATGAAGGAATGGATATCTGGGAATGGAAGGTGTGTTTGGGATGGGGATGGGGGTGATGAAGACGAAGATGAAGATGGAAGCGGCACCGCCACCCTGGCGGTGGAGATGGTGGCGAGAAAAGAAGTTGCGGGTCAGGTTTGGATGGAGCATTTGAAATTGTCAATTGAAGATATTAGAAAGGAAATAGAAGAGAAGCTGGTGGAACAACTTGTGGATGAATTTGTGCTAGAGTTGATGATAGGTAGAGTGATTTTGGCTTACACTCCATAATTTATCACACTATTATTTGTGTATTATTAGTTTAGTATTATGATGTCTTGTGAGTTTCCAACAATCATGGGTCTTTCCTGGTGTCTTTATCTGTTTAGTAATACAAAATAAATATATTAAGGGTCTCTTTTTGTTTATTGGTGTGATGTTTCTGCACATTTTACAGGATAACATCTACCATAAATATATTTTTAAATAGTTAGATTGAACATGTTAAATGATTTCCCTTTCTCTTGTAATGTTTATTATCATCTTATTTACAAGAATATCAGTTTTTTTAGTTGTAAATATTTATATTTAAATAATGGGAAACCATCATTCAATAACCGAATAACTGGACCTTGAATATAACTGGTTTTAGGTTTGGGTTTGCGGTCGAAAAATATTGGTTAACTGATGAACACCCCTACAAGTACCAAACAAGCTCCTTTAGCCTTTGTGTACAAATTGTTCCCACAAGTTGGAGCGTATCTAACGCATCTCCTCTCAAACGCCTACAAACATGTCACGTCAGCTGTCATATCAAATTTGCACGCTTAGTGTTTTTGGTTTAGGTTTGCGGTCAAAAAATATTTAACTGGTAATTAATTTCTTATTCATGATTCATGAACACCTCTACAAGTACCAAATCGTTCCCATAGGTTAAAGTGTATCCGACGCATCTCCTCTCAAACGCCTACAAATATGTCACGTCAGCTCTCACATCAGATTTTCACTCCACACCTATTTTCTCTCCAATGCCACGTCCACATCCAACGCCGGTGCTCAAATCTCTAGTTTTCCTTGTGAAAAACTATTCACTTTTCAAACCTCAAACATCTACCGACTGACAAGCAAATGGAATTAATTCTTTACTCTTGATTATACAAAGTTAAATTACGTGTTAAAGTTTTAGAATTTTTATTTACATGTTAAAGTTAATTACAAGAAAAAAAAAGTTTTATATTAAAGATAATAAAATAAAATGAGGTATTCCGACAAGAAAAAAAAGGTTTTATATTAAAGATAACAAAATGAGGTATTCCGATATTCAATAGCCGAAAAAGAAGGTGTCATTAAAGTTTAAGGCTTTGAGCAATCGTATCATGCTTCCTATCTACTTAAAGTTATAACTAAAAAATGTAATACTATGGAATCTACCTATACTTGTAATACAACATGTTTAGTGTTTACTATTTTCGTTATTGAAAACGCATTATGTCTTTCTTTTTATGTATTATTAAAAAATCTATACATATGAATATTTTAAACAATGTTCCTTGTATACTTATACATTCTTATTAATTAAGTTAAAATGTAAACTATTATATGAATGATTATTTGCATATACATACAGGGGCGGACCTACCTTAGGGGTAGCCTCCGCTACCCCTTAGCGCTCCAACGGTACATTTTTTGATTTCGTTACCCCTTTTCTATAAAACGTTACCCCTACAAAAATTTTCTGGATCCGCCACTGTATACATAGATTTGTTCAAACTAAGAGGAGTTATTTCAATAGAAAAATAATAGAGTGTTATCAAACACTCAATGCAAATGATGCATGATTCATTTTCCATGGCTTAATTCGTTCGTTATATTGATTTTAGAAGTTTCTTTTGTTAAATTCAACTCGAAATTGAACACTTCGATTCGATACGAGAATGGTGCTTAAACCTCGCTACGCATGGATATTCGATCCCTTAAACATATACGTAAACATAAACTATACTTACGCAAATATAAAACCCACAGTAAGAGAAATTACACAAAACGTACTTGGTTCATAAACAATACGTCTACAGTACACACAAATCAAATCGAGTTGGCACAATAGTATATTATTATTTATTTCTTATTTATATAGTTTTAAAAATAATTAATGTTGTGTGTTTATAAATAATGCTACTGTAAAATAATGTAACGTTTTCAGACTAATTGGTGTAGTCATTCAAATAACTTAGAGAAAGCAGGACCAGTTTGATGAAAAAGATACACAAAAGTAAAATAAAAGTATCATACGAAACCAGATTATACAGGGTCGAAAATGACAAAAATTCCAGAAAAAGTTAAAACTAGAATTTTATAGAATTATCAACTCACATAACTTCATTGATACTTTTAGACAATCACATGTAGTGTAAGCTGAATCTTGTTCACAGGTTATTGATCTGTCATAAAACAATGTGAGTTGACTAAGTTTTTTTTTTTTTTTTTTTTAATAATATGTGGATTATATATTAAATAAAACTTAAGATTGCTGGTTGGCTTTCACATTTCAAATGTGAACTTTCATGTCATTGAGCAAGTTAGCTATTAAAAGTTTTTGCTGCATTAAATGTCCCATCTTTGTTGATTGGAGATTATTCAAAAGAAGCCAAGACAAACAGTAGCCAGTAGGTGAGTTCAAACGAAAACCACAAAATAATCATGAACTAATAAATCATTTTTAGGTTTTGATTATGGGATGGAGAAAAGGAGAAACAATCACAATTTATATATTTTAATAGAGACATAAGAGTGGAGATCTCAACCATCCATTGAAATATGTATGATCGTTGAGCTAAAAAGTGGCCTTTTTCACTTTGGATGGGGGGCACTCAACTCTTTTAGTGGGATTTTTCTTCAGTTGAACGTCGTGTCACTCTCTGTACCAGCGTGGACTCTGTAGTAATGAACGTCCGTCCAGCCTTAGTGGAACCGAGTTTCCAACGGGGAAGTGTGATACGTCGATGTAGATAATTTGTCGTTCAAAAAAAAGGTGGGCTTTTAGTTGGTTCCTAATTATTTAATGATTCTTATTTTAACTCACCAATCAATCAATATATATAGTATAGGGATGCGTTTATTACATAACCAATTTTAAGTAGATACCATAAGAATGATCAAATAAGCATTTATACGTTGTAATCTAAAAATATGTGATTACATTTGTCCATGGCTTATATTTAAAACAATAATACAAGTGTTCATACGGTTTCGATGGTACTCTACTATATGTCTGTGTTGTGTATGTGGATAATGACTAATGAGTAATCTATCAACCTACCACAGCCCATATCTGATTATGAGTATGATGATACCCAATGGTTTGTTTAATTAATCTGGCATGGGAGATGTGCTTCTTTTGATAAAACTAAAACTAAGTGTTTTAATTAATTTAATCCACCCAGGCTGTAAAGTTGAAGGGATGATGGCACCCATTTATAATATATAATCGAAAGTGAAAGTTTACTTCTTTGTTTCTTGTTGAAGAAACATACTTGCTAACTGACTTATAGTTCACATAAACTAATTAAATATATTGAAAATGCCATGCTATGTTATAAGGTGATGGGTTGGTGGGTCAACTTAATCATCAAGTTATTCATATTGTTCAATTTTGTCTATCAACATTCATCCTTTACCAAAACACCTAAAAGGTCCAAATTTATATAATAATTAGCTAGTTGATTATGGTGACTTGTCCAACCAACAAAAATGAATGTGAAGTTATATCCCACGTATTAACCAACATTTTTTTTGGTTTGGTGAGACTTCCTTGTCGACCGATGTTTGTTATTTTCCCATCAGGCAGTTATGATTAATCCCACACATGAAATACTTACGCTTAGAAGTTAAAAACAACAAAAAATATGTGTTGGGCACATAAACGACGCCCACAAATATTCCACAAAAATTTCATTCATCTCAAAAACGTATTTGAGTTTTCTATGTTATCATCACGTTTTACATTTATTTTAGCAACCACATTGTTTATTGTATAAGAAACTATTAGTTCTACATATCGTATAAATAAGGAAGCAAAAAGCTTATAAATCCTTAAATTTTACAGTATCATTAATTCTTATTAAAAAAAACTTATATTTTACTTAAGTTTTACAAATTTGCGAAGTTTATAAAAATTCTCAGTTTTTATAACTTTAAAAGTTTTTAAAAGTTAACTTTTTTAACAAATTCTTAAAAAGGATAAACATAACTTATTTTTTTAAAGAATAAAAAATAATATAAACAATTAAAACAATGAGAAGGAAAAAATAAAAACCGAAAGTGCGCATACAAGTTTCTTTTTATGGATATCCGCCCACACAAACGCAAGATTTAAAAAACGTGCCACTATGATCCACACAATGGGGGTGTCCATATGGGTTCTCACATGTGCTCGTTACTATGTTTTTACGTGCATAGCTTTGACGTTTGATGACTATGATACTACAAGAAAAGTGATTTGTATACCCTTATTTAAATCATATATAATGAGTCTACTATAAGAAAAAAAAAATAGTGGTGCATAACATATAAATGTATGCTCACTTTAGATCATTACTCATATTATATTTTTTAAGAATACTAGAAGTATTTGGTATTCACATTCTTGTCAGATTGTTTCATTTTTCAACTATACTTCAATGAAGTGGAAGTAAAGAGTCATCCATGGAAATCCTGAAGTATCGAGAGGGCTATGGGCATGGAGAAACTGAACTAAATAGTGGTTTACACTAGTTTACAAAGGCATGATGTTGTGTCCTATACACAATCTCAAATAAAACGTCATGAAGAAAGTTTTTTTTTTTGTCATCAACGTACCGAGTATCTCAAACTTGAAAACCAACAAATGATGATACCAACCCCGATAGTGGTTGGTTTGACAACCAGAAAGCCCGACTAAACATCTAAGTAAAATTGATAACTTCCATATGATGAAAGCTCGTTGTAACAAGACAAGCTTTACCACTAATCGGCACCCTTGCTAATACCAAGGAAACCCTCATAGTCTGATGCAATAGTTATTGTTACTCTGATAAAGTACTTTACATAAATGTAAATATAAAATATATCTACTAAAAACAACTAATTTTAATTAGTTTAATGTATAAACTGTTAAATGTATATATAAACACGACATAGATTATAGCAAAGGGATAATGTGCGTAAATATTTCATGGTAAGTGGATTTAACATTTTATTAAGGTCACTTAGGTGCAGTTTGTTTTTTCAGAAGTGAAATGTTTGCAGTCTGCGGATCACATTTGCATACATCTGTAGAAGAAAAGATACACTAAACCTCTACGGTCTGCAAGAAAAAGATTGTTTTTAAACTTATGTTGACTGCTAAAATAAATTGTAATTTAAATAAACAAAATTTTCTAAGCTTAAAAGAGTTTTTCTACATTGAAATTTAAATAATAGTTATACAACACTGAAATAATATTCATAAAACCACAATAATATTTTTTTAAATCATTTATTCCATACTTTGCATTAACTGCTTAGCATTTTCATCTCGTCGGTAGGGAGGGGTGACGGTTGTGAAGGGGGTCGACAATGAGGAGGGTTACGTCTGCAGGAGGACGACGGTAGGGAAGGGGGGAGGCTGTGAGGGGGTCGCCGGTGGGGAGGCGGAGGTAGGAGGAAGACGGTGGGGAAGGGTGGTGGCTGTGAAGGGGGTCAACGTGTGGCGGCTGTGAAGGGGGTCGACGGTGGGGAGGGGAGGTGGAGGCAGGCGGAAGACGGTGGGATGGGTGGCAGTTGTGAAGGGGGTCGATGGTGGGGAGGGGAGGCGGAGGCAGGAAAAAAGAAGGGTGGAGGAGAGGGTGCTAGGGTTTCATGTTTCTCAATCTTATGTTATGATATGAGCGCAAGAAGATGTTAGAAGAAGCCATCCTAGATCTACCGTAAGAAGAGGTAAGAAGAAGCCATCCTAGATCTACCGTAAGAAGAGGGTGCGCAAACCTTTTTTTAATGAAAGCTCTTCCAAAAAACAAACACTCTATAGACCTAAACGTCTGCGCGTGGTCTGCGCGACGCAGATAAAAGAAGACAAGAAGAGCTTTTATGAAAAAACAAACACCACCTTAGTAATTCACTTGATGTGAAAGGAACATTACAAGCAAAGTTAATTCGTAGGAAGTGTAGGAGATATTTTGGGCCTTTGATCAAGTAATCTAATGATTGAGATTAGATGGTCCTCAATTGCAGAATTCATGTGAACAAAACAAGGGAAATAAGTGAAGAAATGACAAAAATATGAAGATCCAATATTGCTGACTCATAAACCCACTTCCCTACGTTTTTCAAGCGGTTATAACTTTTCCATACGATAATATTTATAAAACAAACATTACACAGTATTAACGAGAATTTCATTCTCTTTAATTTGAGTAGACTATTGCTATAGTTTTCTTAAGTTTAAAAAAAAGTTATTTTACAAGCTAAAATGTTACGTGATTGTGTATCAATACGTAATTACATAACAATAATTGACAATGTATGATTACGTAATTTTGAATACGAATTACGTGATTTCATTATAGTATTATATGAAAACCTAAGTGATTACGTAATTACGGAGTAACCATAACTATAGCAAAAACTCCAAACATATAATACATAATATTTCACAAAGTTCCTAATATTTGGGGTATAATCACGTAACAAGTATAAATGTAATATAAAACATTAAATAATCAACCTATAATAATCAAGCAATGTCCTATATTACGTATTTAATCGCGATAATTAAAATATTATAAAATTAAGTTAATCATTATTTGAATTGAATCACGAAATTTGAATTGTATTAGAATAAGCAATCACTATTTGTAAAAAAATAAAAATAAAACTAATAGCAAAACATACACAATAAAGATAGAAATGATCGTTAATACGGTGTAATTGTTTATTAAAAATACCATCATATGAAAAAATTATAACCGTCTAAAAGTCTTGGTGGAAGTAGGTTTATGATTTCCTATAATACTCTTGCCTTTAAATGTTTTGTAGACTACGTACGATTTATGTGTCTTGTATAAGAACCATTCTCTTCATTTGATATCATTATTAAGACTTCTCGTAAAAAAACATGTATATTTCCTAGGGGAATTGTATGTATCCCCTTTTAAAGCATCATTAATTGAATATTTACTCGACCCAAATTTAAAAAATTGCCTATATCCCTTTCCTTATTAAAGTTTCAAATATAAAAAAATTTGCCCTTCTAAAATTAACAAACCATAATAAAAAAAATTAGTAATGGCTATGAAGGATTCAGATCAAGCAGCTCTGAACACACTTCCTTATTCTCGTTGTAGATTTTCAGTTCAAAGGCTTGCAGCGGCCTTTATTCCATCCTCGGTTTCATTGTTCCTGGTTCCAATTTAGGTCGTGACTGCTCATATTTTTTCACACCAGTCGACAATTATCTATTCAAAAATTCACCGGTAATTAATCATATCGATTCACAAGCTTGCAATGGTTAGAGATAAACTAAAAGTTTTGAAATTTAAGCATCATGTATGACAAGAAAATAGTATGAGGGTTGGATTTGTTGAGGCTTAGATTGCTTTATGAACTTACTGACTTGGACGGAAATAAGCACTACAAAAATAGAATAATGCCTATATATTTGAATAATTTCTACCTGAACAAGGAAGACATAATATTCTACCTGCTACACACTACATAATTTTCACTAAAGTATATTATACATGATAAATGGAAGATAACTGAAAGATTAAAACGAATTATAAAAGGAAAAGAAAACCCCAAAAACTATTGTAAAAAAACACCAGTTAAAATTGATAAATATGAAAATTTAGAAAAAAAAAATAATGATAAAATAGTCATTCTATATTTTTTATCTTATAAAGTAAATTAAAATGGGTAAATATTCATTTTTTTCAATAAGGTAGGGGATATATGCATTTTTTGTTGAGTAAATACACAATTAATGAATTTTGTAAAGGAATATAGGCAATTACCTATATTTCTTATGTCAAGGATACTTATGTGTTAATGTTATAGGTGTGATCTTCTTGGTTTAATGATCACATGAACTAATGCAATCCAACAAGTTTTTGGTAAACTTAGTACAAATTAAATCTATCATTTATATGATCTTTCAAACCACTTTCAATAATACATCCAACAAGTTTTTGGTAAACTTGGTATAAATTAAATGTATCATTTGTATGATTTTTTATACTACTTTCAATAATAGGTGCTTAATTCATGGTCCGATGAAACCACAAAAACATGATATTGATTTGGCTTCATTATTAGTCTTTTAATTTGGTTGGGTTTAAAATGTTTTGAATAGAATTGGACCGCTTAATTTAGCTAAAATAACCATTCATTTTAGATCAGATGGGACTGATTACATATGTAAACTCATTAAACCTTAGGGTTGTATTTTCAAACAATTTTCTTCTTATTTGAATTGAATATTGATCCATTGTTAATATATAATATTGTTTCTTTCTAAAGGGATGCCTCATGAATTAACCGTTGTTGTATGTTTTGTTTGTTGACTTTCTATGATCAAATATCATGTACAAAGATCTACAAATAAAAAATTATGTTTTTTCAAGTATTGAAATAATTATTCTCTCTATAAGTTTCAAGCTCTAAATAGAATTGCCATCCTCAATAATGAAGGTGTGAGGGAAAATCTTTAACATCTTCTGTGGCTTGCCTTTTCTTCCATCATAACCAATACATCCAAATATGGAATCTAAATAAGCTAGTGGTCAGTGTTTCCTTGTCAACTAACCTTTTATGGGATCTTATTTTCCGAGACATGTACCAAAAATAGATAGGACACTTGCATTTTGTAGTTGGAAACCATCACAATGTTTAGTTAAAATGACCCAACTCTCCATGGAAGAGTATGTTAGTTGGTAGTTAAAACGGTTCACAATTATTCAGTCACAATTGGCGGTAACTTTTGTATGTATGATAGCCTTGAGCAGGAACTCCTTCGACAGTAACTAAGTTAACGTTGACCACCCTAGTTGATATGGATAACCAGTTACTATTTGCTGATCATAGTTGTTATTGATGCACAAGTTTACTCTGATAATTAGTCCCAGGTTTGATCCTGGTAGTCGGTGTAGTGTAGGTTTGGTGTAATTTAGGAAGAGTATGATAGATTTTCCTTTCATACAAAATACTCCGTTTCCTTCTATGGATCACTTATGTGAATGTTTGTGCACGATTCTTGAGTTATTGTTTGTTATTGATATATTAGATTTAAATAACCCCAACTTTCACTGCTTGGCCGATAATACTCCCAACTTATGAATCGTACCACGCCACTCCCAACTTTCAACTGATTTTCCCTGGCACTCTCAAACTACTGAACCCTCGCCCAATTAGTTGACATCAGATGTCACGTCATAAAAAAGCCACGGCAGCTACCACGCCAGTAAAAAGTACCATGTTAGATGTCACGTAAGCAAAAAGTGCCATGTCATGTCAGCAAATAGTACCACGTCATATGCCACATCAGCAAAAAAACTAACTAACTAGGTTATGGTTTAGTTATTTTGGCGTGACAGAGAAAAATAAGTTGAAAGTTGGAAGTGGCTTGGTACAATTCATAAGTTTGAAGTATTATCTGCCAAATGGTGAAAATTTGGGTTATTTAAATTCAAAATTTAACAATGTATTAAATTGTTTATAGAGTTAGTTTGTTCTAATTTGTTTTCAATTTTGGACGTTTTTACTTTGTCTATAAATGGTTAAAACCAAACTATAAGCAACTCTAATATAAACTTATATGACGCCATTTTAGATGTGGTTGGTTGGGTGGTAGAGACACTTACCTTTTAAAAAGATTATGAAGGTTCAAATTTTGACATGGGATATAACTAGGATTTATTGGTGTAATTTAAAAGTATGAACAATGTAACCTTTGTCGTTGAAAAAAACCCTTATATGACCTTAATGTTACGCGTGTATTTTAACACAAACTAATAGAATTTTACATGTGTAATTGTATAATGAAAATGTATTTTGTTATTAACATGGTGTAGAACGCTTTGAACTCTCATGATATCATTACTACAACTTAATGAGTATAATGAAAATGTATTTTGTTATGAACATGGTTTTTAATGCTTTAAACTCTCATGTTTCTCCAATAAGCATTCAATTAATGCATTATGAAGTTTGTATAGAAGTTTTTTGGTCTTTAATTTGTTTGTCTAAGTAAGAAATTCATGAGATTTAGCTATTTAATTCATAGTCTAATGTTTCTTTCTATTCTTAAAATGTGGTTTCCACATCATGCACCTGTAAAATGTTTCGATTATCACATTCAAATATGAAAGGTCATTCAAATGTGTAGTACCTTTCGATTAGAGCTCGTAAACATGCCTACAAATTAAGTCTGTTTAATAAATGTGTCTAACTTAAGATTAAAATGTTTGACATAATTTTAGTTAGATATATAAACCTTTCAACTCAAACACAACGCAAGACTTCAACCAATATCTAGTTAAAATGTATACTCTAAAAGAAAGTTAACTCTTATGTTAGCAGGGAAGCTTGATAAACACTTATAACCAGATATAAATTTCTAGATGAACATTAAAATGGCATGTTTTAAAACATAGAATATATAAAGCTACATGTGACAATCATTACTCAATTTTTAAAGAACGGACTAAATAAAACAAAATGTATATGGATTCATTTGGAACTCATATTAGATAACAATTCAATATGGGTGTACACAAATAAGATAACATAGCAAAATATGTCACAATCATAAAATTTGTTAACTTTAAACTAGTCCAAATGCAGTAGCTACCACTTATGACTGTTGCTTGTCTCCATCACCTACTTGTCATCGCCATTGTCATCACCACTAACGATCACGTCGTCAACGCCGCCACAACACTGTTTCCGCCCATCTACCGCTATCGGTACTAATGACACTACCATCATTGTCGCACCTTCTTCGCCACCGCTACCCTAACACCACCTCAAAGTCATCATCTCCGCCACCACCACTTGTCTCCACTGGTAGATATATAAATATAGCGGGTTAACCTATTTTGATATATATTTTTTTTCTAAAACTACTCATTTCAACTCGAATCCGTTCTGATCCAAACTGGATCAATACCTTTTTAAAAGGGTCTATTTTGACTTGAACTCGTTTTGCTCAAATCTCATATTGATTTGAACCAAATCGCTACCTTTTTAAAAGGGATTGTTTTGGCCCGAACTTACTTTCCTTAGAGCTCGTATTGACCCGAACTCGTTTTGATCCATCAACCTAACCCTCTCGACCTACCTAGTTTGTCAAGCTTATATAAAACAAAGCATGAAATATGCCGAGCTGATTTTAATTGGTATTTTTGGTTGCTTGTACAGGCTGCTTGTATACAACTTAAGAAAAGTCGATTATTCCTTAAACTCCTGGAAACTATTTTAAAACCCGAGAATCGTATGAATGGTGGAACATTTTGTGGCAGTGCTCAAGTATTTAAAATCGACACACTTTTGAAACTTTCAGATGTAAAAGGTGTTGATGGGAAAACAACTATTTTGCATTTTGTAGTACTTGAAATCATTCGGTCAGAAGATAGAAGAGCTGCAAAAACAGCTGAACACACCAAAAAAACTCTCCTCCTTTAGTTTTGATGAGCTTCTAGAAGAATCTGCTAATACTTCTTGAGATTCCAATGAATATTAAGCTTGGTACCAGTATTCGAAAATACCGGTGCTGAAAATCACCAAATATGGGTACTGGTACCAAAAATATTCGTTATGGTACGTTACGGTATCGGTATTGAAGGTAAAATTCGGTATAACACCGTTACCGGTACCGAAAACTCCAAAAAGTGGGAATTGAATCGGTACCGGAATAATTTGATACGGGAAATTCAATACCGGTACCCGGTACCAAATGCTCATTCTTAACTGTGTATATAACAACAACAACAACAATAATAATAATAATGATAAATTTAAAAAATATAGGAAATTCAAAGACTTCATATCTATTTATGCAACTTCTTACCGAAAATAAATTCATTGCATGTGTTGGTGATATAAAAAAAAAGCTGATAGAGAATATAGGGAAACAATGGCCTCAACGTTTTACCAACCTACTATATTTATATAACATTAAATGTGTAGCTCGCTTATAAGTTTTATAAATTTACTTCTTATATAACATAAATAATTAAATGTGTAGCACGCTTATAAGTTTTATAAATTTACTTCTTATATAATATAAATAATAATTGAGTAGCATCAAGTATTCTACATTTCAACATCCCAATTTATTCCATTTTGAAGGGCTTCTATTTTATTCCATTGTTATTTATTAAAATTAAATGTATGATACGACATTGACTGTGACAACTAAGATTGCTCTTAGATGAGCATGGTTTAGAGCCTGATGATGTTTGAAAAGTTACTATTTTAATCACATCAACTACATTTCTAGGAGTTATTTCTTTATACGACGTTATGCATACACCTATACGACATTCGTATGTCACTTATTCATCATTCATAATAATCGTTTTAAAGGAATCAGTCTTCTTATAGGTTGCACGATAGACATCTTTCGTGAACTAAATAGGTACCAACCAATCAACCTTTACAATGATGTTGAGTACACAACAATCACGTAACTAGGATCGGGTGAACAAATAGTTTTGATTCTCAATGTGCTTCATTGGCCAAGTCAATGATACCCTTTTTACCGATATCATCACCTTCGTAAATTCATTGGTCAACGCCGACTTTTGTCCATGTGGTGCATGCTAAAACTATTTTATGCATTTTTTTTATTGTTGAGATTGTAAGGCGGTGTTGAAGTTTTCTTGCACGCCGATAATAAAAATTAAAAGCCAAAAAACATGTAGAAATAGTAACAAAATTTATGAAGATAAAGGCGTTTAGTGTGCTCTTGTCCCATTTGTGATAACTAACAACCAACTTAAAGAAGTTTTTAAGTGAAGCAAGTATAACAAGCTCATAAATCATCAAGGTCCAAAAACCCTATAAGCGTTACATGTTTGATGCCAAACCATCAATGCCCTTTTGCTCTTTGACAATGTGTACCATAACTAGTATTATCCCAAAAGTAAAGTCTTTTAACATGTGGAAGCCCTATAACTAGCATGATGCCTCCTTAGAAATGAATTCACCATGTCTACTCCATACCCAAAAGGCTAAATATGACTATTCTTCTCATCCAATATGTCAACATGAACATCGTGCCTACGAATTACTCAATCATATGAGGACCATCTATAACAATTAATGGTCGTAACTTTAAATATGAATTTAAAACTCTTACACTACTATGCTAGACATAGAAAATTACAAAGAAAAATAAGCTTACTATGATACTAGTGGTGATAAAGAAAAACCAAGGCATTAGTCTTTATATGGGTTACAATTCTATGTTAGTGTTATTTGACACCGTCGCTATTTTTAGCATATTAAGCGTGTGCTACTTTTTTCGCCAAGCTTCGGAGTAAAAAACATCAACTTCAAACCTTGCATTAATATAACTACATGTTTATTTTCCCTGTTTATGTGACTCTTGTTATTTGCTTTTTTTTGTTTTTTTGTTTTATCATATTACCAATACATTTTGTGTGTGTGACATGTACATGGTTTCGTTTATAGTTTTAAACAACTTGTGGTGAGCGTTGAATGTTGTAATTAACTTGAAAAACCATAACATTATCGGAATTGTAGGCATATATACAAAATTCATCACGTCAAAGAGACATACACAAAATGCCTCCACCGGGGTCGCTCAAAATATTACTTAACACGTTTACCCCTAACTCTAGTCATTTAACATTGCATTTAAAGTATTGCCTCGAAACAAAACATCAAGAAGGCTAATTGCGCTTTACGTTTTGAGGTTCAAGTAATATGACCGGTGTTAGTAGCGGAGCAGGCATCAAATGTTCATACTGGACAAAATAAATGTTATAGCTTCTTGTAAATTATCAATAACAAGAAATATATCAAAGATCATTAATGTTCGATACATCTATAGAAATTTTGCAAGTTTACATTATGTCAAAATTTGATACAAATATTACCTTCGTGAAAAAAAAAACTTCAGTGGCCTATAATGAATGAATTGCATTAAAAGACTAGTGCACCACACATAGATAATATGATCATACATATATTTAATTTCCCCCATTAAGTAAAATGTCATGACATTTCAACACAAAAAGGCCATTTTATATGCTCACATTGAACTCTTATTTTCATATGACAATATCAATCATATAGAACTTTGAAGATGATAGGAAATATATATGAACTATATGTGTGACAAAAATCCGAACGTATGAAGATACTTATGATAGTGACTCAAAAATTAATAGGATACTTCTCACTTTCACAATACACAAAATATAATAAGAAAATGCGATATTGTTTCACATACTAGGAAAATGCGACAATGTTTCACGTAGTTTTATATTGTACGATGAATAGATACATAAAAATAAAACTGACATAAGAAACAATTTTAAGTATTTTTTTCTCAAATTTTTAAAAATAATAAAAAATACAATTGTACATAAAGGAGAGAGAAAGTAAAAAAATTCAAAGAGTTACGAAGATCAAATGTTGGGTGCCATGCTTAGTTACTTTTTTCTTGTTAAGGAGGTTTTCGAAATTTTGTCAATCACACGTTGTTAACTCACTTTTATCTTAAACTACCCTAAATGAGGAGTGTAAACGACTCAGGCTGAGCCCGACTAGGCTCGAGCTCGGATCGCGAATAAAACCTAAAGTTCGGGCTCGGCTCGACTTGGCTTGCGCTATATTGAGAACAACCTCAAACGAGTTAAAAGCCCGGCTCGATCTCGGCTCACCAATGTTATTATCATTATTCTTATACTATATATAAAAAACTAAAATTTTGTTTGGCTCGTTTAAGTTCGTGAGCCTAAACGAGCTTTGTATTTCAAGCTCGAGCTCGGGCTCGATAAATAAACGAGTTGTATTTTAGGCTCAGCACGTTCAAGCTTTTCCCCAAGCCCATCATGATTAGCTCTCGAGCCTCTAGGCTTGTTTACACCCCTACCTCAAACACACTATTAGTGGCATCACTACCTTAAACTATGGACCCCACCTTTTTACATTACCCTCTATCCCTCTCCCTACACACTACTCCCTCTATCTCTTTCCTACCCTCACACCCCTTCAATCGGTAAGTGTAACGCTTCGTATTTTGTACTCTCCTTATTTAGAAATTGTAATCGTATTTCTATTAATGGAAACTTGTATTCATATCACATTCATATTCATTTTCAGCTTTGTAATCCGAGACTTTGATCGTAATGAAATTCACACTTCATACTTGTCTTACATGCATTCGATCGTTAAATACATGTTTACATACAAACCGGTACTTGTTATACGTGCAAATACTCATACATACACTCTCGATACTCAAATTATACTTACATACATGTTATATACTTAAAAACATGCCAAAACACCAAGTTTTAGTTTAAAATGAGGAAAAAACCAAAGTTTAGGGGCCAAATTGCAAAAAATGAAAGTTCTGCCTAAATGAGACACTGACGGGGCGTGAGCGCCTAGGCCTTGCCTCTCGCCGATGGTGAGAGACCTTAATCCGCAGCAAGTTGTTTCTTGTATACGGGTTGGTCACTTTTTTCCACCTTTTTACTCCTCAATCACCTTTAAACCTCATTAAGCTCAAAACCCTACTAAACCACTATATAAACAAGCTTCCTAACACCCATTTTCACTTTCAAACTCCCCTACACTCTCAAAACTCTCTCTAATCAGTTGCAAACTCAGGAACAAGGCAGAATACTCTAAGTCCTAAAGTGAGTTTAAACTCATATTTTTACATCTTTTCTTCACTTCTTCTTCCTCTACAAAGCTTGGAACACCTCTAAGAGTGTTTCCACAGGTTTACCATGGTAAACAAAGGTGGAACATCACCATTTTGAGTCCCAAACTTTCTGTTTTGAAAGATTATTTACTAACTTTTATAAAACTATGTTTTCTTGTTTAAATCTTGTGCCTACTTGTTCTTGAACCTATCTAAGGTTATGAGACTTGTTTAGAAGTTGATTCTTATGGGTTTAGAGGTGCAAACACCCTCTAAACTTTTTGTTTTGTTAGGGTTCAGACAACCCACAAGTGATGAAACCATCCAAGTTCACCATAGTACTTATGGCAAGACTTGTGTTTTGGTAAAAGTGTAAACCTTGGAAGCCTTGGCTATCCTAACATATTTCCACTACCTCACTTGATGTTTTTATGATTAGCTTAGTTTTTCATTCTTGTTATTCATGACCAACCGGGTTTACCAACTAAGTTGGTAAACTTTGTACTTTGGTGAATCATATAAAGAGGTATTCGTACCTCCATGCTTGATTTCCATGAGTTATATGACAATCTATGATGGACATGTATAAAATATCCTATATATATGTATATATATTGTACATAACCGAACTCATGATGTTAACCGAATTGGCAACAAGTCCTGACCAAACCTAATCCGAATTTATACACATATTCAGACTCCCTTACAAATTCGGACAACACATATCCCAACTAAACAAACTCGGACATCATCCTTATCTGAATTTAACTAATAAATTCGGACACTTACAATACAAATTCGGAATGCTAGCTTGGACCTTTGACTTGGTTTACCAGAACTGATAAGCATAGTTACCCGGCAGGAACTGCACTTACAGACTCCCCCTTAACTGTTGCTATCAGTTATGTTTGACAATGATATCTTCAATCACCGAATACAGATACTACACTTACACTTCGGTGTTCCATCCTCCAAACTTAACGACTTGCGGATTGCTAGGATGCTTTGAAAAATCGTGAATATACTCGATCCCATTTACCATTTTACACACTTTGGGTGCAACATGTACACAATATTACAAACTCACATGCTCACGATTAAACTTGCTTACATACATACTTTATCCGTAAAAAACGATGATACTTGTTATATTCTTGTTATTAAATGTTACACTCATTCTTGTGTTCTATATGCTCATTAACTTTGCAAACATCCCTTAACAATTATAGCGTTACAGGATTAACGCGTCACTCGTATTCTTGTGGTATTGTTAAGTAAACTATTTTACAACCTTGTCATTTCGGTGTCAATGGTATAAACGATTGCGTTAGACTTTAGGTTGACATATAGTTAGCACATGTTAGTATGATAGTAACATAATATGCAAATTACCATGTTGGATATGAGACAACTTTTTTCACTATTATGCTATGTAATACAACTTGTATACTCACAAACTTTTTGTTGATTGATGTATAAGAATTTATACATCTTTAAAACGTCAAATAGACCCCGTTTACGCGAGAACTTGTCGTATTTTCATTGATTTAGATACTCATTTGAGTTATTTGTGAAAATGCAGGTCCGGGCTTCGGCCCGGTAAAGAAACAAAGGCTTTTGGAGCAAATTGGAGCTAAAATGGAACATTTATGCCAAACTGCCAGATATGGCACGACCGTGCCAACCATTGGCACGACCGTGCCAAGCATCCAGAAGTCGGCACTATCACAAGCACTATCATCAGACTGCACAATCCGAGTTAAATCAACACTTGGCACGATCGTGCCAACCCTAAGCACGACCGTGCGCGTGCAATCACAGGCTCTGATCAGCTAGTTTCCGAGTTCAACTTAGTCATTTCCGAGTGTGATATCGATAAGCACGACCGTGCCAAATGGTGGCACGGTCGTGCCACCTCGGGGAAATTTTAGCGGGATCTTTCCGGATTTGGCATCAAACTTGGTCAACAACTCAGAAAGGCACCTGACACTTACCAAGCACGATCGTGCCAAATGGTGGCACGGTCGTGCCAAATTCCCAGTAACTTAAATACGTGAGTTCAGCTCATTTGAAGGGAGTAGGAGCCTTTGGGTGGATTTCTCTCTCAAGAAGCTGATCCTGGAAGCTTGGAGATTGAAGAAGGAGCCTTTAGGAGGTTGTATCACTTGATAATCCAACTCATTTAGCTAATTATATTGTCTTAAACATTAGTATTTTCACTTATTATTCATGCACAATCCATATTACTTTATGTTTGTCTTAGTTATCATGAGCCATGTAGGCTAAACAATTGGTGTTGTCTAAACTAGTTGAAGCTTATGAATATGTGATAATCATGGAAGTTGATGTGGTGATTGTTTTTGTTAATCTTCATAGTAGTGCTTGAATCTTGTTCTTGGAGTTCTTATACATGCTTAAAGTCCTTGTTCTTGAATGTTTGGTCGTAAGTATTTACATGTTGTGTTGGAAAGCCCATGTAAAGATTATGATTATTGAATCTTAGTAACTTGTTAGCATGATTCATAACATGAAACTAGGAATGGTAATTGTTAACATGACTTGAATGATGATTTGAACATGTGTAGGAATTCTTGCATTTAGATTTGGAAAAATCATAATAATGTTTACTTGGATTCTATAGTTGTGTTTGTGTTAGATTGATGATTTTTGGCCAAGATTGTTATCTAGCATGACCATGCTTGTGGTTTTTTGTCAAGAACATGATGATAGTGCTACTTACTTGAAAGCAAGTTAGGGTGATTGTTATGTTGTTCATGGTAATTTTACAAACTTTAGAGTTAGGAGTTTTGACAAACAAATAACTCTTGTTTAAAGGTTAACATTAACTAAGCAAGTGAGCTTCAAATAATAATTTTTAGGTGATTAGAGTGATTATTTCATTTTAGTTTTCTAAGGTTTATTAAACTAGGAAACCTTGATTGGAGATTTAGTTAACTTAGAGCTTGCATCACCATTGATCCTCCACTTAATTGTCACATGTTTGTTTGTGGATACTTAGTTTAGGCAACCCTTTCTTAGATATTGTCATTCTCTAGTTTAGTAGTAGTTTATTATTTTGCATGATAAATTAGGAACAAAACCAACTCATCAATTGTAAAGGTTTAAAAGTAACGAAAATTTAGTACTGAGACACCGAGTCCACGTATTGATATCTGGTTCTTACCAGCGAACTATACTACCACCTGATAAGTAAAAACTATTTTAAAACCTAATCTGTGTGAACGAAAATTATAATAATAAAAAATATTTAACTCACGCACATCAAGTTTTTGACGCCGTTGCCGGGGACTCGGTCTTCACAAGAATGGTTGGAGTTACTTGTTAAATCATTGTGAAAAGTGTACAAAATTTTGTCTAGTTGTTTTTATTTGTCTCACATGATTAATTGAAAAAAAAATTATGTTGTTGTACAACTCGCGTCTCAAGTTGTTCCCTGGCAAGCTTAAATCTCGTTGGTCAGGACCTTACATGGTGCGGTCTGTGTTTCCATACGGAACAGTGGAAATAGGCCACGAGGATGGCCGGTTGTTTAAGGTCAACGGGCATAGGTTAAAGGCTTATGTTGGAGGGCCCGTTGATCAGAGTGAGGAGGTTGTTACCCTCCACCCTAGGAACAAATGAATGTGGGGTGGTGAGTCTAGCTAAAGACTCGTAAATTAACTTAGCCCGTTTTTGTATATATATTGTGTCGGTTGTTTGTTTTTCTTTTTCAGGTTGCGATTCGTTCTGGTCGCGAGGGATGTTAGTGCTTATTGCCCGCTCTCAGGTATGTTAGTTCGGCTATTTTCTTGGTAGGAGATACTTCGTGAGTGTCTCGGGTTCAAGGAGTCCGTTTAATTCTCATTTTTATTTCCACCCTTTAGTTTCTAAATTAATTTTTGTACAAACTATGTTTTTCAAAAAAAAAAAATCGAAAATCGAGCACTATCAACTGAAAAATCTGGCACTACCAGACCTGCTAGTGTCAGCCCCTTTGCAGAACCAATAATAGCACCCACCAATAATACACTCAACCACTTTCCTTTAACCTCGCCTTCTTACTCTCTTGAACCCATTCAAAGCACTCACGAATCCCTTGCATCTCCTAGCTTCCTCCAAGATTACTGGTTTCTTTCATCCCAACAATCATTCCAGGTACGAATCCTTCTCCTTCTTTGTTAAGTTCTTTAGTCTTAGGGTTTGTTCTTCATGGTAGTTTATGTTTTGTTTTTAGGGTTTTGTCTAAATCACCCGATTCAAGCCCGTTTTTAGTGTTTTTTTTGTGTTGTTATTGACCATAAGTGACCGATTTACAAAAACCCTAAGCAAAAAGATGGAAAAATCGGGTTTTTGGGTGCGTTTTGAGCGATTTCGAGAATCTGGGTTACGTCACGCACGGTCGTGCCAAGGGTTGGCACCATCGTGCCGTTCATAATTTTGTGACTATCTTCATAATTTGCCAAGAAAATCGGTCAAGCACGACCGTGCCAAGGCCTGGCACGATCGTGCCCTTCATAAGAAATTCCAGATCTTCAACACTCGCCCAGAAATCGGTCAGAACCAGGTCAAGCACGATCGTGCCAAACCCAGGCACGACCATCTGAAGAATAAACCCAGAACTTCATAATTTTTCCAGAAACTTCATAAAATCTGCTGTTGTTCATCCAGGCACGACCGTGCCAACTGTCCAGAGGTCCGTTTTTGTTTTAATTTTTTTGCTGATTAGTTCTGGTTGTCTTGCAGATGGTTCACCGTTCATGCGGTTTAGCAACAAATGCCAAGGAAGGGCACTGTGTACAGAAAGCGGAGCGGTTATGGGCTCGGAGGAACCAAATCGAGCCCATGAGGAGGCTTCAAAAAGTAACTTGGATTTGCTCGGTCAATCCGAGCGGTTCGAGGACTTGATGACACCTCCATGGAACCGCCTGTTTGACATTGTTGAGCCAGCAGGAGACGAGACGGGATGTCGGTCTGATTCGCACGGAGGTACATAGGCAGGGTAATTTTCTGGAGGACATGTATGAGCAAAGCCGACGGAGCTTTGACTGGCTCTTCAGTTCGTAGCAGCACATAGCGAACTCAATGAATGCTCCATACACGCAGCCGCCTCCCCATTTCACGCGCAGATCACGATTCGACCGCAGAGACGACACCGGTCCTTCTGGACGGAGTGACAGGTCTTAGCCCCATCTCCATTTTGTACTTTACTATTTCGTGTTTGAGGGGTGTGCCATTTTGCTCAGTCCGTACACCCCTCCGTTGTGATCTTTGATTTCTTTTTATTATGATTAGTGGTTTAAATAAACAAGACAAGGGTACATGGGTTGGGTATCTTTTGTGTATTTGATCTTGTTTGCTAGTGTGTAGTTGCTTGGTTGAGAGGTTGGGTTGTTGGTTGCTTGGCGGTTCGTTGAGGTTGCTCCTTACTTGTCACTTCGCTCCATTCATGCCGTTTCATTTCAGGGGAGTTTTCGTGTTCCCATTTTCCTCCGCTTTCATTATATATGTTTTCATATATTTGTTTTTGTGTACATCGAGGGCGATGTACATTTCAAGTGTGGGGAGGTGGTTTAGCGCTTGAGCTTTGTTGTCATGTTAAAAAAAAGAATAAAATAAATAAAATAAAGCTCACTTGAATGAATTTTTGTGGCTTAATAATCAACCCAACATAAGTTTTTATAAAAGCACTAATTTTTTTGACAAATATACAAAGGGTGAACTCAAAAAGGGCTCGCTCGCGTGAGGATTACCACTAAAATTTTTTTTGTATACACTTGAGCATGAGAAATCAAGCGATTGACCTACTTGTTTGCCTTGCATATTTACCCAATACGCCCGTTTCCGTGAGTTATTTTTGAGCCTTTTGTAGCTTTAGAATTATTTTTGCTCATGTTTTTACGGGCAAAGATTGAGTGAGTCGGATGACTTTTGTGATTTAGAACTTGTGTTGGGTATACATTTCGAGGCCGCAAGGCGAATATATAGCATGAAAATGATTGAGGCACTAGGAAACCTTTTGTTTTTAACCAATTTTATGTATTCCCTCACCCAAATCATTCCCTTAGTTAAACCAATTTGAGTCTTCCCCTTTCATTTCTTTTAAACCACTAAATAATAGCCACTTAGTCAAATTAGCCTTTTATATTTTAACCCACTTTTGTTTGGAAGCCCGGTTTGGTTAGCGATTAACTTGTTACTTTTGTATAGTATCTTAGTTTATAGTTGCAACATCATGGGGTAGAGTTTTTATCTAAGTAGACGTACTTAGTTTCCCTCTCAAGCATGTGCAAAAAAAAAACTGAGAAAAACGATTATAGTTAAAAAAGCCTTCCCAAGTGGCTTCATAGAGCAATTTTGGAGTGGAAAAGCTAAATCCGTTGATTAGCTCTCGGTTAGATAATATTAAATTGTATAGTTCTTATTTTCTTTTGTTTTAAGTTAGTCGAACCGCCGGGTTACAAACGTTTTAGCCACTTTAAATATCCACTTCGATACCCTTGACCCTAGCCAAGTTACAACCCGAATAAGACCTCATGATTCATGTTATATTTTTGTCGAGTGATTAAATTTGATCCTTTCACAAGCTTATGATATCACATAGTCATCGTCGTGGCATCGAGTGTTTAACACATCCCACCCATATATTAGCTGAGTGTGTGTGAACATTTTGAGGATGTGAGGTAGACTTGTAGGGATTTCCAAGATGGACCATTGCTCATAAACTTATTTTATATACTTTTTTGTTTTTTTCCATCATGTCGCGTAGTCATTGATTGTTATAGCCCGAGTAATTTCTTTGTGCGTATAAAATGCTAGTTGAGTTTATTGTCATTTAGAGAGTTATAGTTTGTTTTACGTTGCTTGAGGACAAGCAAAGTTCAAGTGTGGGATGTTTGATGTATAAGAATTTATACATCTTTAAAACGTCAAATAGACCCCGTTTACGCGAGAACTTGTCGTATTTTCATTGATTTAGACACTCATTTGAGTTATTTGTGAAATGCAGGTCCGGGCTTCGGCCGGTAAAGAAACAAAGGCTTTTGGAGCAAATTGGAGCTAAAATGGAACATTTCTGCCAAACTGCCAGATATGGCACGACCGTGCCAACCATTGGCACGACCGTGCCAAGCATCCAGAAGTCGGCACTATCACAAGCACTATCATCAGACTGCACAATCTGAGTCAAATCAACACTTGGCACGATCGTGCCAACCTCAAGCACGACCGTGCGCGTGCAATCACAGGCTCTGATCAGCTAGTTTCCGAGTTCAACTTAGTCATTTCCGAGTGCGATATCGATAAGCACGACCGATGCCACCTCGGGGAAATTTTAGCGAGATCTTTCCGGATTTTGGCATCAAACTTGGTCAACAACTCAGAAAGGCACCTGACACTTACCAAGCACGACCGTGCCAAATGGTGGCACGGTCGTGCCAAATTCCCAGTAGCTTAAATACGTGAGTTCAGCTCATTTGAAGGAGTTGGAGCCTTTGGGTGGATTTCTCTCTCAAGAAGCTGATCTTGGAAGCTTGGAGATTGAAGAAGGAGCCTTTAGGAGGTTGTATCACTTAATAATCCAACTCATTTAACTAATTATCTTGTCTTAAACATTAGTATTTTCACTTGTTATTCATGCACAATCCATATTACTTTATGTTTGTCTTAGTTATCATGAGCCTTGTAGGCTAAACAATTGGTGTTGTCTAAACTAGTTGAAGCTTATGAATATGTGATAATCATGGAAGTTGATGTGGTGATTGTTTTTGTTAATCTTCATAGTAGTGCTTGAATCTTGTTCTTGGAGTTCTTATACATGCTTAAAGCCCTTGTTCTTGAATGTTTGGTCGTAAGTATTTACATGTTGTGTTGGAAAGCCCATGTAAAGATTATGATTATTGAATCTTAGTAACTTGTTAGCATGATTCATAACATGAAACTAGGAATGGTAATTGTTAACATGACTTGAATGATGATTTGAACATGTGTAAGAATTTTGCATTTAGATTCGGAAAAATCATAATAATGTTTACTTGGATTCTATAGTTGTGTTTGTGTTAGATTGATGATTTTTGGCCAAGATTGTTATCTAGCATGACCATGCTTGTGGTTTTTTGTCAAGAACATGATGATAGTGCTACTTACTTGAAAGCAAGTTAGGGTGATTGTTATGTTGTTCATGGTAATTCTCCCAAACTTGTAGAGCTAGGAGTTTTGACAAACAAATAACTCTTGTTTAAAGGTTAACATTAACTAAGCAAGTGAGCTTCAAATAATAATTTTTAGGTGATTAGAGTGATTATTTCATTTTAGTTTTCCTAAGGTTTATTAAACTAGGAAACCTTGATTGGAGACTTAGTTAACTTAGAGCTTGCATCACCATTGATCCTCCACTTAGTTGTCACATGTTTGTTTGTGGATACTTAGTTTAGGCAACCCTTTCTTAGATATTTTCATTCTCTAGTTTAGTAGTAGTTTATTATTTTGCATGATAAATTAGGAACAAAACCAACTCATCAATTGGAAAGGTTTAAAAGTAACGAAAATTTAGTACTGAGACACCGAGTCCACGGATTGATATCTGGTTCTTACCAGCGAACTATACTGACGGGTACACTTGCCCTATGTGTGTGTAGTTGGTTTTAAGTAAAAACTATTTTAAAACCTAATATGTGTGAACGAAAATTATAATAATAAAAATATATTTAATTCACGCACATCATTGATCATTATTTTAATACATGTTGCAGGAAGCTAGTTGATGACGATGAAGAATGTTACTTAGGGTGAATTTAGATACACACCTAAATTTAAACTTATGTATTTTGTTTCATGTCGTTATGTTATCTGAAACTTGTTGTACTTATATTCCCGAAACAATGTATTACCATTTAGTATCAATGAAATTTTGAATTATTAAATATTGTCACAAATAGTGTTATGAAGTCTCTTGCAATCTTGTTTTCGTCCCCCCCGTTGTTTCCGTCATCGGTTGAGGTGTGGGTAAAATACCGCTAGTGGTAAAAATTAACCCGTAAACAAAATAACTAGTAATAACTAACCTAGTTGATTATTAGTATTGTTAATGATAAATGTTGGATGATATTCATCTATAATTAAATCTCAAACACGAGGGACCAAAAGGGGAGAAACTAAAACTTAAATAATCAAAATTAAAACAAAACACAACACATACTTACTAAGTGTGTGTGCGCGTGTAACGACCAGGAGGAGAACAAGGGGAGCAAAACCCTTGTTCATCTAAAATCATCAAATTGAAAGAGAAATTGGACACCAAATCCGTGCATGAATGCATATTAATGATCACCTAAACTAAGGGATCATAAGGTATGTCAAAAATCTTAATTTGGTGATACTATGAATGTAGGTAGATTTCATGGATTTCAATCCATGTATGAATTTCATGACTTGAAGTAAGATAAGAGATGCATACTTACTTAGGAACAAACCCTAAGTGAAAGTTTTAAATATATATTGCTATGCGAAGTGGTTTTTGATTATATGATGAAATTGATGATACATGAGTGTTTATGATCATCATACTTGTATGTATGTGTAAGATACTTGAACAAATTAGAGATTCGAGTAAGTGATCATACATGACTTGAAATGGGTTTTGTATGATATGATGAAATTGATGTTATGCCAATGTTAATAGGTGCTTGAAATCATGGTGTCTACTAGTTTGTATGTAGAACTTGATTATAGTAGGCATTCAGACGAATGTCTAGTAATATGATGAAATGAGTTATACAACAGATGAAAACCCTTAGTTCTGGCACAATGAATAGATAAATTAGCATTGGTAATTGGAAGCTAAGTTAACTTGATGTTAATAATCGCTCGAACTTGTCAAAGTAAAAGAAATGATATGAATTTGGTTGGGAATTTAGTTACAATGGTAGCCTATAGATAATGCCTATCGGGTATTTGACGAATTATCTAAATGAGTTGTTGAACTATTTGTGCATTTGCATATGTTAATAGGCAATTGACTTTTAAAAGTCAAACTGACCTATAATAAGATCAAATGGTAATTTTGATATAAAATTGGTAAGGTGGGATAGTCGTGATAAAAGATGACTAATCTAACCATCTTGCGAATGATAAATGATAGTTTGACGCTTGACAAGCTAGTTGGATGCTTAGGAAGAAGCGGGTTAAATAGATCAAATACGCGGAAAATATAATCGGATGCAAGGTAACTAAAGCTTACACCCTTCCTGTAGAACACCTACTTATTGTATTGGTTAAGAACAAGATAAGTTAGTATTTGAAATGTGATGTTCCGACGCGGAATGATACGGTTCGGAACAAGTGAAAATGGTAATAAACCATATTTGATGGTAAAATGGTAATTTGGTCATGAGATGACAAATAAACAAGGAGTTTTGAAAAGTTACTTTATGGTGTAAACTATAAGGGGTAAAAAAGGGTAAAATAGTTATCAGGTCACGAGTTGACCGATAAATAATGAGTTTTGAAAAAGACACCCTATGGCGTAAGCCATAATGGGTCGAACGAATTAAGATACAACTTTTAAGTAATAAGATCAGATGGTGTAAGCTGAAACGGGCTAAATGAGTGACATGGCAAATAAATACCATCTCACAATAATAAAAAGGCCATTTAGGCCAAACGGGTCAAGTGGTAATGTTATCATCATTTGACAACAATGATTAATGGACGTTTGTCGAGTTTTGTGTTCACAGGAAGAATAACATATGGCTTGCATTGCTTTTAATTAGCAATTAATAGTGCAAGGTATTAAAACGGGTCAATGTACGATCCGAGCCAGGTATGTGTAATGAGTCAAACTCTCATTGAGGACATAGGGTCCGATGAGAGTTAAACGAGTCATGGGTGGAAATTGGATTACCTAAAGTGAGGTATATCTAATAATTTAGATGGGAGAATTTATGTTCTTAGGAACACAATGATTTTAAGTAGAACATGGGTTAAAAGTGCACACTTGGTCAAACAAGCTTTTGAAAGTCCTTCGTGAATAAAATGACTAAAATTGACCAAAACGCCCTCGAATGACAATTCGGGTAGACGACCCTTAAGCGTGGTTTAAATATGAATTTAAGAATTTGGACAATTCTTCTGGTAGTATAAAATGGAAGGCTTGAACCATTTTGGCTTAATGCTATTTTATGGGTTATTTTCGTAAAAGTGACAAACCGAGGGTAAAAAGGGAATATAATGATTTTTTCTATCATAATCCATCACGATTGAAGTTGTGATGATAGATGAATAAAGATCATAAAGAGGAAATAAGAGATAAGAAGGGATGCGGATAATTAAGCTTAAATGCTTAAATCTCATAACGGGTCAAAATAGAATTTGCGCATAAACCAGGTAACGGTTGCGTAATTCATAAAAGTTATGAATCCGGGTTAAGGATTTTGGGTCTAATATGCAGACAATTGTTTTACGGTAGTTTAGAAACAAGTTTGAAGCGAAACGAATGAGTATTCGCGAAGTTACGAATTTTTACGCAAAAAACGGCAAACTTGGAAAATCTGCAGCTAAGCTGCGCCGTAACCTACGGCTCCCAGCCGTAACTTACAGATGGGAATGGCTGTTTCGACCAGCAATGGTGTGCCGTAAGCTACGACATACATGCCGTAACTTACGACATGTTATCTAGCCAAATTTGTTGTTTGTTATTTTGGGCCTACGGGTTTAATTTGTTATGTTATATACTCCTTTTGACTAACGTATTTCATGATTTTTGAAATACAGGTAATGATTTTGGGAACCCCTGATGAGGATAAAGCTCAACGAAGAACCGAACACATTCAAAGATCACGCTTCCGCATTTAGTTTAGTTGTTAACAAATCGAACATCGTTTACATGCTGTAATGTTTTTTAAATACCTATGAAGTTTTAAATAGCTTCAAAATTTGACTATAGTTTTCGTGTTTGCAATTATGAAGTTTATGAAACTCGAAATTTAAGTACGAATGTGTATCGGCATTTTATATAAATGCATAACTTTGTAAAATATTTAGCAAACTAAGATTGGGTCTTACAGATACTCACGTGTATTCCCTATACCCCGGGTATGCCCAATACCCAACAGGTAAGTACACGACAAATACCGATAGATATTGGGCCGAATATGAGACGGCTTTACAACTGGGTATGGGTATGTGATTACCAATACTTGGCCCGAACTTGACCCATTGCCATTTCCACCTCCACCTCTCTCCTACCCTCATACCCCTTCAATCGATAAGAACTACCCTGAATCACGACCCGAATTTGGGTACCCAAATAAATGACGACGATGTACTTGAATTGGATACCCTACCCGAAACCCCATTCTATGATTGCTGCCACGCCCCTTATGTTTAAATTTAAATGCTATAAAATAACAATTTAGCATATAGGTGTTGTACCCAATGCTGGAGCAATTTTTAAAAGAAATGATTTTTTTTATCTAAGTCCAAAAGTATTTGATAAATTACTTTTAACCCAAAGCTATTTGAATTTTTTACTTTTAACCTAAAACTTTTTACCTTTTCAATTTAACCTCACAATCTTTTTACTTTCAACTTTGGTCTCCTATACTTTTTGTTTTATGAATCAATTTAAATTTTGCGGGTAAACACGGCGCAACGTGCGTGCGTGGTTCAACGTTCTTACGTTTCGGTCTAAGTTTTGCGAGTTAACACGATGCAACGTGCGTGTGTGGTTCAATGTTTTTATGTCGTCTATTTTTTTTCTCTTTTGACAGGTTCATCATAACACGGCGCAACGCGCGTGCGTGGTTCAACGTTCTTACGTTTCGGTCTAAGTTTTGCGAGTTAACACGATGCAACGTGCGTGTGTGGTTCAATGTTTTTATGTCGTCTATTTTTTTCTCTTTTAACAGGTTCATCATAACATGCAAGTCCTACATCGACTTAGTTATTATTCTCTATGTTTTAAGTTTCAGTCTAAGTTATTAGCATTAACACGTCGCAAATTCAGTGTTCGTAGTCGTGACATTCATACTATTTTATGCCCCCACGCCATAACAGAAGGTGTTTAATACTAGTTCTAATCAAATACGAATATTAATATATCATTTGATATTAATTAACTTTTTACCCAATACAGCCGTTACTCAGAATTTGAATTTTACTGATCTCTATTGGAATTTGAATTTTACTGACCTCTATTGAAAAAGAAAAATTTTCGTCACTCATCAGGAAACGATATTGAAATATGAACATCAATAATCAATAACAAATTAACAATTTCAGACACACACACACACACACACACACACTCTCTCTCTCTCACACACACTCTCTCTCTCTCTCTCTCTCTCTCACACACACACACACACTCACTCTAGCATCCAGCACCACTCTCTCCGCACTCGCAACCCTTACGACCACCGTCTCCGGCCACACATCCACCGTAATCCAGCACCTTCTTACTGGATCTAACAAGATCCACACCTCTAAGCACCGCCTCTACACAATGGAGGAGGCTCTAGAAATGGCGCGCTCGAAGGACACAAAAGAGCGAATGGCCGGAGTAGAGAGACTTCACGAACTTCTAGAAGCTTCGAGAAAGAGCTTAACGTCTTCAGAAGTCACATCACTTGTCGATTGCTGCTTAGATCTCTTGAAGGACAACAATTTTAGGGTTTCGCAAGGCGGTTTACAGGCTCTGGATTCTGCTGCGGTCCTTTCCGGTGAACATTTGAAGCTTCATTTTAATGCGCTTGTTCCGGCTACTGTAGAACGCCTCGGTGACGTTAAGCAGCCGGTTCGTGATGCGGCTCGTCGGCTTTTGCTCACTCTCATGCAGGTACTGTGTGTTTGTGTGTGTTTTTTTAGGTTTTTTTTACTAGTTTTAAGTGAAGTTTAATTTGTATTTGCTGATGTAATGATGTTGTGAGTATTCATAGTGTTTTTTGGTGATTAGATGTGTAAATTGAAATTTGAAATTTTGTTATGTGATAATTGGGCGGAAATGGATAAGAGTGTTGTATAAGGAAAAGAGTTTACGACTGTAAGCTACAGCCATCTGGATCTCTTTGATTTTCATTTGTCAAGGATTGCTATTTCGAGTAGTGTTACTGTTGTCTTTGTTATGTTAGGGTTTCCACTTATAATCAATTTTGTAAAACAAGGTCTAGGATGCCGAGTAATCGCTACAAGGTAGGTTGCCGAGGCAATTTTCTTCAACTGCCCCTAATTACTCGGAATTGATCGATTGCCTCGGCCACAATTGGATCTTTCTTCAACTTTACTATTATTGATATTAACGTATTTTGATATATATATATATTTAGTAATCTTATGATATTTCACATATATAATTTCCTGAAGGCTAATTTCTTTATAATTTAACATGTCTGAGTACTCTCCTCCTAGGCCGAGGACTCGCAACTACCCAATCAACCGACCTGGGAGGGCCTAGCGACTTGTGCAACCATGCTTATAATAATATCTTTTGAAGGACTAGAGTGGAAATTACCAAATTGGTGGGTTAATTTTTAGTGACTGGTTATTTAGGTGGGATTTGTTGGTGGTTGGTTGCTGTTTGATCCCGGTTTCAATTAGTTTTGGTACAAACTTGGGGTGTCTCAGTTGGTTGCAAGGTCACTGTGTTTATTACGGGTGGATTGATACTTGATAGGTAATTCTGATTACGAAATTCTGTTGATGCACACAGGTAGTAACATATATCAGTCCTTTAACATGATTTACAACTTGCCCAGGGGATGGGATATTGGTACATATAACTTGAGGTACATTGAGTTTATCTGCTGGAAACCTGGAACTTATTACTGGGTGTCATGGCCTTGTGATTGTAAAGATGGTACCCTACCCTTTCCACAGCACTGTGGGTTTAATTAGAGTTTTTATGATCCTACCAATCAAATTAAGACATGTGTCTGAACTACAGTGATGGAAAAATACTACAGCCATAAGAGTCCCTGTATGACTATCATGAGATACATTTTTTGGTTTTTGGATCATTGAGCTTAATTATGCTCTGTTTATCTTGTTTTAGACTTTTAGATGCACATTCAAAACAAGTCATCATAATTGCTCTACCTTTTATGCAGGTTACTTGCCCCAGCTTTATAGTATCTATTTAGTTTTTGTTTTCAGTGGTTTTATTGTAGTTAGTTTGGTTGCACAAAGTCTTTTTACTTCATAGTGACTGAAAGCAAACAGCTGAAAACTTTACTAGCTTGTGGCTTGGTGGTGGTGCAGGTTTCCTCTCCAACCCTTATTGTTGAAAGAGCTGGATATAACGCCTGGGCTCACAAAAGCTGGAGAGTTAGAGAGGAGTTTGCAAGAACTGTCACATCTGCCATTGGTCTATTTGCATCTACTGAGCTGCCTCTGCAACGAGCTATTCTTCCTTCTGTATGTAATTTGCTAGTGTTTCATGAGGTTTTCAGTTTGATAGTTTTAAAATAAAGTTCATACCAATTCTTACAACGAGCTATTCTTCCTTCAAATGTACAGATACTACAGATGTTACACGATCCTAATCCAGGTGTGAGAGAAGCCGCTGTTTTATGCATTGAGGTTAGTTAGCTGTTTATGCTATAGTACACTAATTAAAAGCATTAGTGATTCAATGGTATCTCATTAGTTCTGTATAATTTTAAATGTTTTTCGTTTTGACATCTTGTTTTTGCTGCAGGAGATGTATGCTCAAATTGGGCCTCAGTTCCGAGAAGAACTTCTGCGCCATCAGCTTCCATCATCAATGGTGATTTTGTTAGGGCTTGCATTTCAGCTTATTACTTTTACTATTCTGCTAAATTATTTGGACTTGAATTGCTTTCAGGTTAAAGATATTAATGCTAGACTAGAAAGAATTGAACCAAAACAACGATCTGCGGATATTCGAGTTAGTACTTATGCTCCTGCTGCTGCCTCCAAGCTTTCTAATCATAATCCCAAAAGGAGCAGCCCGAAGGCCAAGACTTCTTCGCGTGAAGCATCCCTTTTTGCAGGTCAGATCTCTTCATACTTTTTAGCTTTTGTTTTCATCATGTCAAAATGTTTCCTTTCCCTATATACATTTTTTTAATTAATTAATTCATTTTATGTTTACACCGTTCTCTTCGTTCGGGCAATGTATATGTAGATGTAACTTCTCTTTTTCCTATTTTGTTCAGTGTATGCAATGGAGCATATAGTAATTTAACTTGTTTAACGGAAGCAAAATCTGTATCTAGTTTATGAATTTGTAATTCACTGATTTTGTGCTTATATCAGATTCTGCCCTGTCTGTTTTGTTTACTTCTGTTCTTTGTAAATGGCTGTTCATTGTTGCCATGAAATTTGCACTTTTACTGATACATATATATTTCAGGAGAAAGTGATATTACTGAAAAGCCTGTGGACCCAATCAGAGTGTACTCAGAAAAGGAGCTTATCCGCGAGTTTGAGAATATCGCTTCAATCCTCGTTCCAGAGAAAGACTGGTCCCTCCGCATTGGAGCCATGCAAAGAGTCGAAGGCCTTGTCATCGGAGGTGGTTATGTTTTCTTATTTAGAAACAAAAATATATAACACTAAATAGTAGCGTAGTAGACTCATATTTGCCTTCATTTCTTTTATCGTGTCACACCAGGTGCAATTGATTATTCATGTTTCCGTGGACTTCTAAAGCAGCTTATTAATCCGCTAAGCACA
Source organism: Scalesia atractyloides (assembly GCA_947069175.1). Lineage (NCBI taxonomy): Eukaryota > Viridiplantae > Streptophyta > Magnoliopsida > Asterales > Asteraceae > Scalesia > Scalesia atractyloides. The sequence continues at coordinate 17,511,309 of CAMTDV010000020.1, forward strand.
CAGTTGGCTGATAGAAGATCTAGCATAGTTAAGCAGGTATGCTACAATGCATCTTAACTTCTTTTTTTTTACCTGAGTTATGTCTTGTTCTAGTTTTGTGACGCATTAGCTTATGCGGTCCTTGCTGTAGTGAGTATATCTCAAAGAAAATATATAATTTTTGAGATGAGTAAAATGCCATTTTTGTCCTGAGGTTTGGCCAGTTTTGTGACTTTCGTCCAAAGGTTTGTTTTTCCGCATCTAGATCCAAAAGGTTTAAAATGTTGCCATTTTCATCCGGCTCGTTAACTCCAGCCATTTTTCTCTGTTAATGCAGTTGTTTTTCCATCCTTTTGTCAACTTAAAGGGCAATTCGGTCTTTTTCACTTTATGTAAAAAGACCGAATACCCCTGAAAAAGATTGGATTGCCCTTTACGTTAACAAAAAAGACAGAAATACCCTGAGTTAACGGAGAAAAATGGATGGAGTTAACCAGCTGGATGAAAATGGCAAGATTTTAAACCTTTTGGACCCAGATGCGGAAAAACAAACCTTTGGACAAAAGTCGTGAAACTGGCCAAACCTTAGGGACGAAAATGGCATTTTACAATTTTGAGATCAATGAACAAATTTGAGTTTCTCTGGTGTGTGTTTGGCATACGAGTGTGTTTTTACTTTGAAGCATGCTAATTTTTTTCTTTCAACTCTTGTGCTAGGCTTGCCACTTACTGAACTTTCTATCGAAAGAGTTGTTGGGAGATTTTGAGTCGTTTGCAGAAATGTTCATTCCTGTGAGTACACGCATATCTTATATTATATATAAGAGATCCTAGCACGCCTAATACCTTTCTGACACATTATTTGACATTCAGGCTCTTTTCAAACTTGTTGTGATAACTGTACTTGTAATTGCAGAGTCTGCTGATAACTGCATAAAAACGGTAATTAATTTACTTATCTATGTTCATTTTGTGTATCCTATTTATTTCTGCATATATACTTCTTACACCATCTTTTTCCAGATGTTGCGTAACTGTAAAGTAGCCCGGATACTTCCTCGTGTGGCTGAAAATGCAAAACATGACCGAAGTGCGATACTTCGCGCCAGGTTTAAATTCGATCTTCTAAGCACGGTTGAGTCAATATCATATGATCATATAAGTATACGACACTCGGGCTAATGTCGCAATTTAATTGTGTACAGATGTTGTGAATATGCTTTGTTGATACTGGAATATTGGGCTGACGCACCTGAGATACAACGGTCAGCTGACCTTTATGAAGACCTCATTAAATGTTGTGTGGGAGATGCAATGAGCGAGGTCTTATTGCTGCTGTTGGTATTCTTGTTATTATGTTTTTTTGTAGGTATTTAACATGTAATCACATCAGGTACGGTCAACTGCTAGATCATGCTACCGTATGTTCTCAAAAACTTGGCCTGATCGATCACGACGCTTATTTTCTTCGTTCGATCCCGTCATTCAAAGGGTACGTGTTTTCGTGGCAACAATCTTTGGCTTCTCATACTCACTGTTTTTTTTGCTTCCAACACAATACATTGTAATAAGTCAGCTGACTAGGGGTGAGCAGAAAACCGATTTAACCGAACTAAAAATTTACGGTTTGGTTACGGTTTTGCATTTTATAAAAAACCGAATAACCTAAAAGACATTTTTTAATGTTTGTTATATATTGATTTAGGAATTATTCATTATATTCTTGAATGTTAAATTTTTATTATAAGAACATTAACATGTTCCTTTGTCTTTGAAATGATTTATCCATTGCCTACAAGAAATAACAAAATTAAACATAAACATTAAATGATTTTCAAAGTATTATAAAAGAAATTGTTATAAGAAAGACCTCCAGAAAAATAAAAATAGCTTAGTAGGTTTGGCTTATGTGAACAATATTGGTTAAAAGGTTAATATATTAGCTTAAATGTAAACATCTAAAAAAAGATTCTTAATTCTTGGATTATACTTTTGTTTATTTTTGAATCTTATGTAATTTCTTCCAAAACCGAAGAAAATGAACCGAAACATTTCAGTTTCGGTTTTACCCTATAATCTAACCGAACTGTAGCAATGCTGATATTGCATAACTGAATATCTAACATTACTGTTGTATGCACAGATAATAAATGATGAGGACGGTGGCATGCATCGGCGGCACGCTTCTCCCTCGCTTCGTGATAGGAATCTGCAAACTCCACTTAATACTCAAAACTCTTCATCATCTTCAAGTCTAGCGGGGTACGGAACTTCCGCCATTGTTGCAATGGACAGAAACGCAAGCTTACCGTCTGTGGCCTCTCACTCATCCGGACTCTTTTCATCACAATCAAAGTCTACAAGCAAGGGTACAGAACGTAAACTCGAAAGCATGTTGCATGCTAGCAAACAGAAGGTTTCCGCCATCGAAAGCATGCTTAGAGGTCTAGATTCCGGTAGAGTTAGATCATCAAGTCTGGATCTAGGTATAAGTTTTGAAATTGTTCTTCAACTGTTCAACATTGTATAACTAGTTTTTTGAATGAGTAAAATGCCAAAATCATCCTTGAGGTTTGGGCACTTTTGCCTGTTACATCCCGAATAAGTAATTTTTTGAATAACTAGTTTTTTGAATGAGTAAAAGGCAAAAATAGTCCTTGAGGTTTGGGCACTTTTGCCTGTTACATCCAGAATAAGATTTTTTTTTGTAACTGGACCCTGACGTTTCATCTTTGTTTCCATTTCCATCCAAATCACTAACTCAGTTAAAATGTATCATTAACTCAAGGACGAATTTGGCAATTTTGTTAACTCAGGGACGATTTTGGCAATTTACCCATTTATTTTTTTGTTTTTTAATAATCTAAATTTTATTTTTTATTATTAAATAAAAAACAATAAAAATAACTATAAATATAAATGTGTATGTATATATATATTATATTTATACTTGTTTTTTTTAAATAGTAAAAAAAGGAAAACTAAAAACTGAAAAATAAATGGGTAAATTGCTAAAATCGTCCCTTAGTTGACGATACATTTTAACTGGGTTAGTGATTTAAATGGAAATTCTTATTTTAGATGTATCAGGCAAAAATGCCCAAACCTCAGAGATGATTGTGGCATTTTACTCTTTTTGAATAGCTAACTCAATCTTTTATTACCCCTAGTGCAGGAGTGGACCCTCCTTCATCTCGTGATCCGCCATTCCCGCTTGCTGCTCCTGCTTCCAATAGTCTTGCCGGTTCTCTATCACTAGATTCAACCGCCGCAAATGGTAACAATCGTAATGGTGGCTTGGTCTTGTCTGACATAATCAGTCAGATTCAGGCTTCACGGGATCCCGCTAAGAACGCGTACCGTGCTAATGCCAGAGGTTCTGAAAAAATTAAAGAAAGAAGCTCTTTTGAAGGTCACAATGAAATGAGAGAGGCTAGACGATCGGTGAACATGCATACAGATAGGCACTACTTAGACGCACCATACCGAGATTCACATAATAGTCACATACCCAATTTTCAGCGACCGCTATCGAGAAAGAACGTGCCCGGGAGATCCGCTTCAGCGAGGCGTAGGAGCTTTGACGAAAGTCAGTTTGCTTCCGGAGAGATGTCGAGTTATACAGACGGTCCAGCTTCTCTAACTGATGCTTTGAGTGACGGTCTTAGTTCTGGTTCGGATTGGTCCGCTAGGGTTTCTGCGTTTAACTATATCCGTTCGTCACTCCAGCAAGGCCCGAAAGGAGTTCAAGAAGTTACACAAAATTTCGAGAAAGTAATGAAGTTTTTCTTCCAGCATCTAGATGATCCTCACCATAAAGTGGCACAAGCAGCTTTGACGACACTTGCTGACATCATTCCCGCTTGTCGAAAACCTTTCGAAAGTTACATGGAAAGAATACTACCCCACGTGTTCTCTCGGTTAATCGATCCAAAGGAATCCGTAAGACAACCGTGTTCGGCAACTTTAGAGATTGTCGGTAAAACTTATAGTGTAGATTCGCTTCTATTACCAGCCTTGCTTCGTTCTTTAGACGAACAACGATCCCCAAAGGCGAAACTGGCGGTAATCGAGTTTGCTATTGTTTCGTTTAATAAGCATGCGATGAACTCCGAGGGTGCTGGGAACAGTGGCATTTTAAAGTTATGGCTAGCGAAACTAGCACCATTGGTCTATGACAAAAATACAAAACTGAAGGAAGCGGCTATAACGTGCATCATATCTGTCTACTCTCATTTCGATTCAACATCTGTTTTGAATTACATTCTAAGTTTATCCGTCGAAGAACAGAATTCTTTAAGGCGGGCACTTAAGCAACGTACACCTCGTATAGAAGTGGACTTGATGAATTACTTGCAGCAGAAGAAAGACCGACAACGCTCCAAATCTTCTTATGATCCGTACGACGTTGTTGGGACTGATTCTGAAGAAGGGTATATAGCAGTGTCGAAAAAGACTCCCATGTTTGGAAGGTATTCTGGAAGTTCCATTGATAGTGACGGTGGTAAGAAATGGGGTTCGGGTCCCACCCAAGAATCCAATCACATAACCGGTGACGATAATCTTTATCAGGGTCCAGTCTTAAACATTGATTTTGGTTCTAATAATGGACTTGTTTCAAATGCTAAAGATACTGTCGCATCATGGTCAGTCTGGTCAGAAAATTTGGAGGGAAATATTAACGTGGAGGTTAATTCGACACCTCGGCTCAATGGAATTGTGAGCTCTGATAACCAACAAGGTGGTACTGGTTCCACACCTGATTTGGAACTTAGTGTATCAAAACTTGCATCTTTAACGATCGGTTCATCTCCTGATACTAAACCAGGCATCCCTCAAATTCTTCATCTGGTGAGTTTAAATTCTAAACGAAAACAGTTTACCTAGGCCTGCAGATGAACTGAACGAACATGAACAGAGGCATGTTCGTGTTCATATTCTTTTATTAAGAAAGTGTGCATGTTCATGTTCGTTTATGTTCACGAACGTAAACAAACAAACTTAAATGAACATAATTTAACGAACAATAAACAACACAAATGAACATAATCGAAGAAACATAAATGAACACAAATGAACATTATTATTCACTAAACATAAACGAACATAAAGTAATTCTTTTATATAAATTAGTGATTAATTATGACAAATTTCACTGGAAAACCCATTATTTTTGCTAGAAAACCCAATTACCAATTAGTTAGGTTAAGTAGTTAGAAAGTTCCTTTTATGTTTAGTAGTTATATAAACTTATAAGTTATAACTACTTATGTATTTAAAATGAAACAAACATAAAGGAACAAACATATACGAACGAACATAAACAAATGTAAATAGACCAACATAAACGAATGTCCGTGAACATAAATGAATGAACATTGATAATATCATGTTCCTATTTGTTTGCTTAGATTTCTAGTGGTGGTGATGAGTGTTCTATTGCAACCAAGCTTACTGCACTTCAGCAGTTAGTTGATACATCTGTGGCCAATGATTCCTCCATATGGACCAAGGTAATATTATATTATTTTATCTTATCAATGCATTAAGTTTAGTCGCCAATAGCAACTGGCGAAAGGCATACTGATATACCTTTGTTGTTTGATTCTTTTGCAGTACTTTAATCAAATTTTGATAGTTTTACTTGAGGTTTTGGATGACCCTGATCCGTCAATTCGCGAGCTTTCTCTTTCATTAATAGCTGAAATGTTAAAGAATCAGGTATTTTTTTTAATATATTCAGTTTGTGATGGTTTTCACAAGCGATTTGTCTGACTTTTAAGTTTTTTCATCTGCTGATTATTACAGAGAGACGCTATGGAAGATTCGATTGAGATTGTAGTTGAAAAATTACTGAATCTTACAAAGGACACGGTCCCAAAGGTAAAAATTACTGAAATTTATGTCATTATTATATTTAAACTTTAAAACAACTTATCATGTTATTGAGTTTTGTATGCAGGTGTCAAATGAAGCAGAACATTGCTTAACTGTTGTTCTGTCTCAATATGACCCGTTCAGATGTTTGAGTGTAAGTGATTTTATATCCCAAAATTCTTATTTTAGATAAAAGTTTACACGTCTTCACCTTTTGTGTCTTTGCTGTGTAGGTTTTTGTCCCATTGTTGGTTACCGAAGATGAGAAAACTCTTGTTACGTGTATAAACTGTTTGACAAAGGTAAATCTCTTCAAACCAAACATTCTTTTACAATAGAGTAAAATACCATTTTTGTCCATGAGGTTTGGCCAGTTTTTCGACTTTTGTCCAAAGGTTTGTTTTTCTGCATCTAGATCCAAAAGGTTTAAAATCTTGCCATTTTCATCTGGCTCGTTAACTCCATCCATTTTTCTCTGTTAAGTTATGGTGTATTTTTCGTTTTTTTTTTGGTCAACTTAAAGAGCAATTCAGTCTCTTTTAGGGGTATTGCTCTTTTGACATAAAGTGAAAAAGACCAAATTGCCCTTTAAGTTAACAAAAAAGGGAAATACTCCAGACTTAACAGTGAAAAATGGATGGAGTTAACGAGCCGGATTAAAATGGCAAGATTTCAAACCTTTTGGATCCAGATGTGGAAAAACAAACCATTAGACAAAAGCCGCAAACTGACTAAACCTCAGAGACGAAAATGGCTTTTTACTCTTTACAAAATGTATGCACATTTTATCATCTAAAATGTTACCAATTATGTCCATTTTTCAGCTTGTGGGCAGGCTTTCCCAGGAGGAGTTAATGGGTCAGTTACAATCTTTTTTGCCTGCTCTTTTTGATGCTTTTGGTAACCAGAGTGCGGATGTACGCAAGGTAAATTCGTAATTACTTCCACACTAATAATTATGTTTTGGCAGACACAAAACTGACGTATTTTGTTGGTTGGAACACAGACTGTTGTTTTTTGTCTGGTAGACATGTACATAATGCTTGGAAAAGGGTTCTTGCCGTATTTGGAAGGGCTAAACAGTACGCAGTTGCGGTTAGTAACCATATATGCAAATCGTATATCACAAGCAAGGACGGGAACTCCCATCCAAGACTAGTGGCATTATGATTGATTATGATAACGAATATGTCTTGGTTCATTAATTGGTTGTATATTTGTATGGTGTGTGTGTGTGTGTGTGATGTGTGATAAGGGTTAAATTCTTTTTCTAACAGTTACTAGTTTGGGAGGGGGATTAGTGAAATTGTATCTTCTTGTGAGGTCCATAAATACATATCTTGGTTTTTGTGAGTTGATGATACAAACCAAACCACACACTAGTTGGATGAATTTCATGAGTTGGTATACTGAAATGTATAGTTCTGTATGAATTAAAACTACTGAGGTAGATATGTAGTGGATTAAAATAGGAATACTGGATTTTAATAATTCTAACTAATCGTCGTTAGTCGCCAACAATCTCAATTTTAAAAATAACCACTGGTAGTCCCAACTGTTAACATATTGGCCTCCAATAGACCCTGACTAACAGAACCCTAACCCCAGTTAGTCTCCGGCCGGATAAACGTTTTGATCGGAAAAATCAGCATTTCCGTTCCAAACCTCTTTGTAACCTTATTACAGAGTTCAAAAACCTTTGTCTAGTAAAAGCCCTAATTATTGAAGTCGCTAGAAAACTCATTTTTTTGCCGGAAAACTTTTTTTCTTGGAAAACTCAACTTTTTGGTCGAAAAACTTAACATCTCCGTCCCAAACTTCTTTATCCTTAGATTGTACCTTTAGAAACCTTTTTCTGGCCAAAAAGGTTTTCCGGTGATCAGTGACTAACGGCGTTAGGATTCAGTTAGTCAGGGTCCATTGGTGGCCAATATGTCAATAATTGGGATTATCAGTAGTTATTTTTTAAGTTGAGACTGTTGGCGGCTAACGGCGAATAGTTGAGACTGTTAAAATTCAATATTTCGTTAAAATAATATTCTAAAAAATTATTTAAATTTATGAACTAAATTTTGATTTAAAGTTATGAACTAATAGTTGTAAGTAATGACAACTATTTCCATTCTTGATATCAAAGTGTCATTTGGTATCAATGCCACTGAAAATATTTCAATAAAAAATATAATCAACTGAAAAAGTATTTTTTATTACATTTTTATATTTATTGACTGTTAAGAAGGTGGTGGTGGAGTGGTAAGAGAGTGGATTGGTGTTGTAAGGGACCCTGTTTCGATTTCTGCTCTTTCCATTATTTTTTACAGCATCTGGCGATAATGGGAGACTAGGCGAATATGTGGAGATCGCTAGTTTGATCCTTGAACTAGTGAGTTTTACCTCACCGCACTGTCATGTCTTCGGACGAGTGTTCACGGGCTTCGGCCCTAGGTGAGGGTTTTCCCTGGTTTGGAGACAAGTGTATCCTGATGTGAATTTCACCAGTAACCTATTTGGAGGATTCGTTGGCTGTTGAAAAAAAAAGAAAAAGAAAAAGAAGAGCACCATGAAACTCACCATGAACGTTGTAAAAAACAATGGAACTTTGGAAACTCTAAATCATTGCAAAAACTATGGAATTTTGCATACTCTTCTATGAACCATAAATCATTGAAACGTCGTGATACTTGGAACTTGGCAACAAAAACATGCACATACAACTAGAGATGTTATCAAAATAACAATACAGGATCATGCACAAGCAGTTGAAAGTGTGTGTTATTTTAATCATGTTTAGCAAATATGTTTAGAATTAAGATTCTTCAATCACTAACCAAAGTTTTGAACCGTAGAAGTTGAGATGTTTTTTCAATTGTCAACATTCGATATTATCATCTCAAAACTTATCGTAAAGTCTCAGACGCGAAACTTGCAGTGTTTTATGATATTTGGGAGCTCATTTACCCCTTTTTGTAATTTTCATTTATGAGAATTTTATGCTAAAATCTAACTTGGTTGCAGAGTTTTGAGAAGGAGAGAAGAGAAGTTGTTGGAACAAGCAAATAATATATTTTACAAGAAAATCTTTAATTTGAAATATAACTATTTCTTCATTTTTTTTTTCATATTTAAACTTTTAGCATCAAGCTTATAATTTTTTAGAAGTCCTTGTATTAAATAAAGAAGGGTTCAACAAGCTATTAGAACATGAAATTAAATATAAATAGATGTATAATATTTCAGAAATACAATGTGACAAGACATATATTTTTTCATTTTTAACACAAATAACGTACTTTTGAGTTTTGACAACACAAACAAACACACAAACCAAACATGCTCTTTAACTTCAAACTAGCAATGTAGCTAGCTACTTAATGATCACAAAACAAGCTTCAAGGAGAGGGGACACACCACCACCACCGCCACCCATAGGACCTCACACCAAATCCACCACCACCAAGTGTAGGTAATCCACCAAAACCGTTACCAAGACCTCCAAAAGTTCCCACACCACCGGCCGGGCCACCAGGTCCACCAAACTGGTATCCAGCACCAACACCTCCTATTCCATTATTTCCTCCAAAATCACCCCCTACACCACTCCGGTGCCCATCCCACCCATAGGCAAACCATTGTTTCCTAGGCCAGCAAACCCCCCGTTCCACCAAAATTATAAACGTTCTTTTGGTCTGTAAGACCAACAATAACTTTGTTTCCTCCTGGATCGTCTCTAGCGGTACCAGTGTAAATTGATACTGCTAGAGCTACAACTAACACAAAGCACCACCTTGTCATTTTTTTTCTGTTCCTATTTTTTTTACCTTCTAAAAGACCAAGACTTGATGCAAGAATTTGTGAAGTGAAGATGGTTATTTAAAGGGCAATGTAGGAGTAAACAGTTGGGGGTAATAAATGAAAATTTAAATTTTGGCAGAAAGTATCTATCAAGAGGGTACAAATTATTAAAAATTTCATAAACTACAACCTACTAAAATGCAGGGTGTGGTCATAATAAATGAAAGGGTAAAACCAAATAAAACTTAAAATGGTCTACAAGAGTAAAAAAGTATGTTTTTTATAAGTTTTTATTTATTACACAATTAATAACAACTATTAGATATTTGATACAAAGAATTTCAAAAGAATATAAATCTTTTAAAAAATGACTTAGGGAGAGGCGTTTGAATTTGTCTAGTAGAGGTCTAATGTTCGAATACAAGTTTTACTGGTTCACTCTCCACATGGTCGAATTAAGAGACACCACCACCTCTATTGTGTAAGGGTTCACCAAACCTAGCCCATCCGCTCTATCTCATTTATCAATTTCTATATAAATTTGCTCCACCAACCAACCATGTTTTTCAGTTAGGCTATGTGTAGTGGAGATCACTCACTCTTCACGCCCCACCCTCTAAATAAAGCCATTCTATTGGGTGAAACGAGATGGCGCCCCCACCATTGTTACAGCACTCACGAGAGGGGGGGGGGGGGGGTGGTGACGTTGAAGGCTTTCACGCGGCCTCACTACAACCACATAGTTTCATGAAGTTGCAATCTAAAATCAAGAGGTAACTTTATTCTTACTAATTTTCAAGTAGAAGACTAATTTGTTTGACTATAAAGGCCTTGGATGCAGTTATTTAAATGGTAGAGAGTAAAGATGGTCAATTATCTTTTTTTAGAAATAAATGCAGGCAGCAAGTGTCCGTTTCTAGGAGGCAAGAAAGTTTCCTCAATGCTGGGAAATATGTTAGTTTAAATTATCAACTTTTATAGACAATTACATAATTATCACATCAAAATATATAACAAGCAAACTATTTTCGTATTAAACATAGGATACAAAACACATTACTAAAATTTTGAATAGAGTTTTGTGTAAAAACATATAGCGGAATCAACACAAGTTGATTACATATGTACGTTACTCTACTAACACAAATTGAGTTGCATATTTACATAAAGCTTAATCCTTGTGCACTGACTATAAACAGCTTCAAAAAGCTATATCAACCTAGATATGCATTTATAAAATTTAAAATTTGAAATAAAAATGTTATAAAAGTTGATAATATTATAAAAACCATGGTAAATAAGATATAAAATGTGACATATGATGTAAATATTTGGTTGGTAAAGAAGTAAATGAAATGTCAGTGAAGCGTTGTCTTCTTCATTAAGCTTATGCAGATCCACCAGCATTTATGTTCTTTGTCTCCGGTCAATTCCATCCCTCTTGAACTCAGTTACATCCTTGTCTTCAAGATTTTGACTTGTTAAACGGGTCGGTTACTGTATCCATTTGGTTAAAAATGATATGTTTAAATAAAGTGTATGGAGTTTGGTGTTTTTTTTTGTGTTAATTGTCGATTATATAGGCTTTAATTTGTTAGAAATTGGGGGGTTTTGCACTTTTGTTAATAATCTTGTTAATTGGTCGTTAATTTGGTAAGTGGGGGGCAGGGTGGGGGGGGGGGGGGTTGCACTTTTGCGTCTTATTTCGTTAAGGCATAAGAGACACATTTTTTCGAGCTCGGGCACCTGATTTCTCAGGGCCGGCCTTGTTGATGATGGTGTGGAGATAAAAGAATGTTTGAAAGTGAACATAGCATTTGATAAAAGCTGGTGTTTTTAAAAAATAGCATTTGATAGAAAGTTGGTGTTTTTAAAGAATAAGTGAAAGTGGGATGTGATTTGTGTTTGAAAATGGATGCATCAAAGATGATCTAACTAGCAGGAACGTTATTAAATGGTTACCACGGTTTAGGAAAACTCTCTACCGGTCTACAACCTGTTCTCTTTAGAGGCGCACAAACCAGCTCGGTTAACCGGTTAATTTGATTTTAACTGGTTATTTTAACTTTTCTGGTTAATTACTTTAACCGGTACGGTTTATAACCAGTTATTTTCGGTTAATTGACGGGTTTTTTATTATTTTTTTTATTTTTTGGTTTTATTTTTTTCAGTTGACTGGTTGAAAAAACCGGTTCTTATACTAAATATCCCTATCCAGTTACTAACATGTAGTTAAACATAAACCACTAACTGATTATTCCTCAAACACTTATTAACTGGTTATAGTTTCAATTAATAATCGGTTACTTCATCCAAATTCTTTACTTACTAAAACCCAATATAAAAATGGGCCGGGTCACTTTGTGCGCCTGCCAGTTGTGTTCCTTAAGTGATGATTTGCTTCACTATATAATATACACTATCAACTGAAATTAAAAGCCCATTGCCAAGTTTTTTTTACTGGGCCCCCAAAATAAGCCGCAATTTGTTATACAAAAGTGACTTTTTTCAAGAAATTAGCGGGACCCTCTAAATTAGAGATGGGCATAAAAACCGGTTCCGAACTCGAACCAGTAGAACCGAATTGGAACCGGGTCCAGCTCCTACCCGACATTAAGTAGAACCGGTTCCGGGTTCAAAATACCCGTTGGTTCCAACCCGGTTCCACAATTTTACCATTTGAATCGGGTCGTACCCGGTTCCTACCCATACCCGGTTCCTACCAGTACCCGGAAATTCAGTTCTAGAAGGAACCGGTTATACCCGTTAAAATGTTACCGTTGGAACCGGTTATACCCGTTATAATGTTACCGTTGGAACCGGTTATAGCCGTTAAAATGTTACCGTTGGAACGGTTCCTGACCGCAGGAACCGGTTCTGAACAGTAAAAGTCAGGTTTTGACTGTCAGGAACCGGTTCTGAACAGTAAAAGTCAGGTTTTGACTGTCAGGAACCGGTTCCCAACACTATCAGAAAACCGGTTCCGCACCATACCCGGTTCCATAATACACGTACCCGGTTCTACACGGTTCCATATTCTTGGGTGTGAACCCGGGTAGGAACTGGACCCGGTTCCACACCATACCCGGTTCCAATGACATCCAAGCAAAACCGGGTCCGGGTTAGACCGGTTCCGGGTAATAATAAAACCCGATTATGCCCATCTCTACTCTAAATCGTCCCAGGCTGAGAACTTTATTAAAAAAATAAAAAAGTCAATTTTAGTGGATGATGAGAACATGACATTTTAGAGAAAAAACATGCATGTGTACATAATATATTATATATAAACAAATTCTATTCCAACACCTTTTGTTATTAGAAAGCATAAATATCCTTTTTGGATGAAAACATGTGTTTCCTTATTTTACATATATATAAACATCATTGAAACATAATTTTTTGCGTCTTAATTCCAACTAACCTTACAATTGAAAGGATTTAACCTTATACCACTTTTATAGAGAACAAATTCATACCACTAGACCATTAGATCAGAGGTTATTGTACGGTCGAGAAACGTACTTGTGCAAAACTTTATCATGGCTCCACGATTCACAGATTTTGGCATTGTGTTTTACATTGATTTTCGGATTGTTACGTGTAATAATTAGTTTCGAGTCTGAATGTAGTGAAACTGTTATGATTATTTGATTATGACATGAAAAGTTTACATGGTTGTTATGAAAGTGATTTGTTAAAGGCAAGTTGGTTAGAAAAAAAATCCAACTTAAAACGAACATAACTTTTGATCTGTCTGGAGATACAGAAGTTATAAGATTAGAATGAAAACAACTCAACAGGCCAGACGTTGTGATGCTTAACTCGGCCTTATTCCTTCATCTAGAGCCTCAATTTTTCCTTAACCAATCTACCCCAGTTTTAGACATTTTAATTGATTTCCTTACCATTGTAAAAACAAATGAATCATAGAGTTATTAGATTTACGTGTTTAGTTTTATTCCTAGACTGTTAAATTTGATTGTTGAGATTTGACAACATGTGTCAAATTAAATTTGTTCTATATTATAGGGCTAGCTACTCATTCAAAAATATATTAATTTTCTTCTTGTATATTTTTATTTTGAATTTTGCTTCTCCACTAAGTCACAATTTGTATGAAAGTGCTCCTTCTTCCCATTAAAATTGCAACAATCACCTTTACATCTAGTGTAATGAAATTTGCAAAATTGGAAGATACCCTTGCAATTACACCAAGGATTACAAAAGTGACTCAATAAACACATTAAAAAAGAACTACAAAAATTTACAACATGTGGCAGGCTTTTAGTGTAACAAGATGATTTAGCTTTAAATACATGAGTGAGAATAACGCTAACTCATGATCTGGTCCATTAGAGTAGGCCGAGGTTAAACTTAGCAACGGGTAGACCAAGTACTTAACATGGCCTACCTCGGATGCAAACTAGTGCACCAGCATCTGAGGTAAGTGTGGCCACCACAGAAGACGGTTTGGCACTTAAGCTTAATGCCTTTGCATAACTATCTCCAGCCTCTGCACCTGACGGGGTGAAGTATGCACCGTTTAACATTAAGTCTCCTTCGGATCTCCAATTCCAATCATCCGAATTCCCGGGTGATATTACCCTCTTTGTCACCTATTTAACGCCCGTTAATTTCAAGTCAACGGGCGCAACTTTGTCGGCAAATAACATTTTTTCGAAAAAATAAAATAAAAAAATTGTGTTTTTAGGTGTGTTGATACCTGTTTGGCATTTGGGTCATCAGGAGCAAGGTATCTATTTCCTTGGCTGTTGATTGTGGGGTTTGCACTGCCACCAATAGCATACATTTCCCAATGTGTGTAGTCATTATTTACAACATGGAAATACCCATGCCTGCACCTGTAGTTAGATTTGCGTTCGGGTCAAAACGGGTCATATTTTTTTTTTCAAAATGGGCTATATAACCCGAATAGACCAATTAATACCTTGGCATTCTCTGAACAAGACCCTCTCCAAAATGGTTGTAGGCAACTGTCACTTGCATATCCTTGTCTCGAGTATACGAATCGCTATGACCCAATAACATCACCTACGAGCCCGAACAATTTTTTTTTAATTTCTTTTTTAATTTCACTTCATAAAAATAATGACTTTTTTTTAAGTTTTAATACCTCATTGTGGTGGGTGAATAGATTATTAGATATGGTGATGGCAGTTGAACCAATAACAGCATCAATGAGACCATCAGTACAATTAGATAATGAATTATGATCAATCCAAATATGACTGCCTCCAAAGATCGATATACCGTCACCATCCGCCATGTTCTCCACCCGTAATGAGACGGGGAGCTTCGTACCATGGCATTACCGGTCGGCTTGCAGTCATGAATATGCAACCCATGTATAATAATGTTTGTAACATATTGGATTGTGATACACGCTCCATTCGCGATATGAACATTAACTCCTCGCGCATCGATTGTTTTGAAACTGTTCATGATCAGCTCTTGTATTAAAGTGATCACCATGTCGCGTTTGAAGACGATCCACAACGGTTCGTCTTGGATGACCGCGTGTCGCAGGGTCCCCGGTTGTGGGTTCACAGCATCATCATCGTTTGGGTTTGTTACAATGTAGTACTTACCGTCACGACCACCAACAGCACCGTATCCGAACCCGATTGCACATTCCGCCAGGCGCTTGCGGTGGCGTTGCCAGTTTTGGTCACACCGCCAGCAATCGTCGATCGGGTTTCCGGTCCCACATGATAAGTAGCCCAGTTTTCTTCTCTCTGTGCGGGTTTCGGATGCTCCTGTATACATTTCCAAGAATCATATCCGAATTTCATTTTGTAAAATTGGATTTTAATAATCCAAACATTTTTACGTATTAACCAATGAAAATTACAAACATACGAACTATCCAATAAAATCCACATATATTTTACTATTATTATTATTATTATTATTATTATTATTATTATTATTATTATTATTATGTTGTTGTTGTTATTATTATTGTTATTATAACCAATAATAACTCATCTGGGCAATTTAACTGATGGCAATTGCCAACTACAATCACTCTCGCATAATAAATCATAGATTTACACTTGATTTTGCTCATAAGAATTTGCTAATAATCAGCGAAATCGAGTAGAAATCTATGATGATTATGTGAGTGTGACCATGAAAGTGAAAGTTAATCATCGGAGGACAACGAGTAATAGTTTAGATTATAATATCTTATTTGGCATTTGTTTTAAGTTATATTTAAAGAATAAATATAAATATAATATATATAATATGAACTCACATGTGAACCTTGGAAGCCACAATCTCTGGATCCGCCATTGTTGAATTGCTTACTAAGCTCTTCAACTCATGTTTATCTTCTCCACTGAAAACATAAAAAAACTTGAAGAATTATATCCATTTCTTCTCCAAAATCAGCATTTTGTATATAACATAATGAACTAACAAGCATTTTGTATAAAATTTCAGATAAAGTTCATTAAACTTCAATGAAACAGAAACAAATGTGATTAAACAATCACACATTTATATTGATCGAAAGAAAGACGTATGCTTATGGATTTACCTAGAAACGACATTGGCAACAACTATCGATATAAAGATGGTAAGAAGTCTGAGGGTGATCGACATTCTTGCTCTAAATCAGAACAAAAAGTCACGCTTTTTCTCTCTCTAGAAATGCTTCTTAAGAGAGAAGAAAGTAATTTGCTAAGCTTAAGAAAGGCAGGCAGAGGAGTTGTATAAATATATATATATATATATCTGAAGGAGAAGAGAGAGCAGAGCAAGCAGAGTATGAGTTTGGTTAAATACATGTGACCATGGTTAGTTGTTCCCACACTCGTGGGCTTAAATCATTCACGAAATGATTTAAAAAGTAATTATTATATAACTGTTTGTCTTTGGTCTACTGTTAGTTACTTGGTTTATCTTTTTGAGGTCGCAAGTTCAACTCTCACTAACAGCACTTTGAAGGAACAATGAAGTTTAAAACTAGGCATCTCTGGCGATCGTCAGTTTGAAACCGAGCCCAATTGGGTTATACTGCAGTGGGCCTTCGGGCGGACGAGTTTTCCTGGGAACTGGTAGCTCTCGGGTATGCACCCAACTTTGACTGTCATGGAAGATGGGGATGTATTTGCTCGATTGAGGACATCCCGATGATACTTATCCGTGATTTAGTGATGTTTAAAAATTTACAAATATTAAGAAACAATTGATGACGTAATTGTATAATGTATATTTAGTTTAAGAATAATTAAAATAATTAGTAATTATACATATTGATCGATGATGATCGTATACATATTCCCAATTCCTATACTAAGAACATCTCCAACGGAGAGAGATGTACATCTCTTTATGTCGGCTTTTTTATTTATCTCTTCCTAATATTTTTAACAAAGCACTGGTGATGGTCTAAAGAAGTTACCTTTGATGTGTTAGACATCTTCAAAAGTTAAACGCTACATGTTGGCTTAAATTAACTTCATAAAAGTAGAAGCACGGATTTTTTGTTTAAAAAAAATAACATATACTTCTTGTAGCGTGTAAATTTTATTTACCATTTCACACTCCAACACACTTTTCGAGTTTTCAAACTCATCGCGGCAATGATGAGACTCATCACATCAATATTATTATTGAAATGATTCACATTAGCATATCTATTAGGTTGGAATGCAATTGGTACGGGCAGGTTTGCAATGTGATTTCAAGAATGTGTATTAAGAAATTTGCTACAACTACCTTGTCTTTTTCATGAGCGAACATTGTTTGTCCTTGTTGGGTTCTACATAAATTTAGTAAAGTTATAATAACTTCTATTAAATCCGTTTTAACATTATGATTAAATATTGGTTGAAATTGTATCGTCATGTACTTAGCATTCCTAGATATCATGTTATGTTTAATCTCATCAATGTCGTTAGGGCCACTCTTTTGGAGATCACCAACACATTTCTAAAACATGTGTATCATTAGCCTCTTAGGGGCTGTTTGGCAAATTCTGAATGGTTAATTGCTTAACCAGTAAGAGGTCTGAACCATTAAGAGTCAGTATAATGTTTAAACCGTTCAGAGGCAAATGTCTGACCAATTCGATTAGAGGTCTTAACCATTCAGACTCAATATATTACTTAACTATTCAGGGGCAAATGTCTGAACCATTCAGACATTTGCTCGCGAAACAAATAGTCTGAACCATAAATGCTGAAGTAGTAAGAAGTTTGAATCACTAAGAACTAAACAAATAACCCCTTACTCTCTTCAAAGTTCCGTTATTCACTTGTCTAATTCGATACAGTTGGCACCGATTAAGTCATGTAATAATAACGAATGAGCGAGAACTTCACAAGTGTTTCTAACATAGTGACCCTTACCACTAACATTTTTAATCAATGTTCTAATTTATTGTTCAAAATCCAAAATTTAAACTATATGTCTACAACTATAGTTTAATTCACAATTGTTTTCTTATGAGTCTTTTTATACACCTTGTTTTGTAAGATTAATCCCATTTAAATATATCAAAAATATATTTTATTAAAATCTCAATTTTAGCTAACATGACTTTGGTGTTATCTTATCTACTCTTTACAAAAACTACTTTCTAGATCTTAATTTTTAATCCTCTTCCTTTCATGTTTTGTTATAGAGATATATACATTTACACAATCATTTTTATAAGCTTAAATATTATTTCAGAATTTTGTTTCTATCTATTTTCTCCTTCAAATTTGTCAGACAAAACGCATGACTGCATGAGACTCAATGAAAAAAAAAAATAACTAATCATGATTCACGAATCACGAGTTTTGTTCACGGAAGTCAAATTTAAAGTGACTCCATCTTAAATTCCTGGAATTTGCCATTTTGGAAGGAAGTTTCTCACGTGTAGAGGGTATCAAGGAATCACGTGCCGTATGGTTCTTTATTTATGTTCCTGAATTTTTATACGTCACATTAAAAGTCACACACACACATTATGGAACTTATTTTAATGGCCGTACAATACATTTAGGGGTTGTTTGTTCACATTTTAATAAGGCTTTTAATAGTGTTCAAATATTTGCCTCTGAATGCTTAAGCATTATACTAAGTCTAAATGGTTAAGACATCTAATCTTAATTGGTCAAACATTTGCCTCTGAACGGTTAAGCATTTTATTGGCTCTTAATGGTTCAGGCCTCTTACTGATTCAACACTTAACGGTTCAGACATCTTACTAGTTCAACACTTAATCATTCAGAAGTTGCCAAACGACCCCTTATTTTCGTTATACCTTATCTTTGGAAATACTTTTAATTTATAACTGTTCAAAGAATAACAAACGAAATTTATGGAAATAAACGAATTAACCAAAGAGTTTATCAAAATGAATATTGACCAAAACAACTTTCTTTTCTATAAACAATGACTTCTGAACCAATGTAAACAAGACACATTAGTACCACTGGACACAAGAATTACGCCTTAAGGGAGGACTATTCATCACACGATGCATATCCCTGATTTGGCTAATCTACGCCCGCTTGGGCCATATGCCCTAATAAAAATTGAACATGTGTCAAGTTTCACTTATCTCTAATAAAAACCAGTCAAGTGGCCCTTTGAATGCTCAATTTAGCCGACTCCATCCACCCAGCTCAAACCTCCCCCCACCCCCCACACACACACACATTTTGAACCAATTTATACATGTGTGGAGGGATGGTACGAAAAGGAGACGAGTAGGGGAGTCACATATATGAGCCGAGCCATTAAACGGTGTGTATTTTAGTCGAGCCTTGCCACGTGACTCATGATTGGGTTTCATTAAGCGAACACATAGGCGTAAATATAAGCCTATTAGACCACTTGTAGTGGAAGAGGTTTTGGGTGTCCCCCTCCTCCCCCCTCAAAACGCCCCATCATGCCTGCGTAACTGCCACCCGGGGTGTTTTTGATTTTTTTTTGTTGGGCATTTCCTTAAACACGCCGGATCGAAGAGAGAATGACCAATGAAATGTTTTTCTGAATTTCTTTTTATTTTTTTAATTCAATTTCAATATCTAATCATCACAAGAGGCATTATACCACTACATCACTTTTACTTTTAAGCTCATAGTGCTACTCTGCTTGTCGAGAAGAGATGTTTGAAATTTAAACCCGAGTACACATGTTCTTATTCCTGTTGTGATGATGACATGGAGTTTTCATTGGTTTGAAAAATTCCATGATTTATATGTTGGTGAAAGTTTGTTGGAAAATGTTTACTTTGGGCAGAAGAAAACATTCGGAAATGTACACGTGTTAGATGGTCATTGGTTTATTTTGTGGTACCACAAGCTCATAGCCTCACATAGGTTTTTATCCATCGGTTACTCCGGTCCAAGTCACCATCAATCCAAACCTCGCAAACATATTTTATAGCACCCGAGGGACGATAAATATTTATTATGAAAAATAGTTTCAATATCTTACCATACAATAAAATGAGATAGTTTGTGTGTGCTTCTAGAAAGCAAGTAATTTCACATGTGCCATTAACTTAATATATGTATTAGCTCAATTTTATAAATAAACGTGGGTGAATTTTGGAACTTATTGTCAATACTAATTACCAAATGCTAAAATAAAAATAAAGTGTTTATTAGAAACAAAATATATGCAACAAAAATTCCTAATACGTTAAAATAGACATAAAGTTTTGAATTATAATATGTTCATTTCAAAAGGATGATATATCCAACTGTTTAACCATTTAACTTTTATAGGTTGTTCTGATTTAATCATTTAACATAATATTGTTATCGTTATTATTATCGAAGGTAAGGTTAAGTACGCATTAGAAATTAGAAAGAGTAGTGAATCATTCAAAGCGAAGCTTAAAAAATTGTGGTTGGTGTCAAGTTTAAAGACACAGTGTTTTGTGATGAAGCTACTCTAAGATAGAAACAAGGTTGGTTGATTTCATGAATTCTAAGATTTTATGGGATTTTTGATTGAGCTACCTCTTCCTCATAAAGTAATAGGTTGTAAGTTTCTTTACAATATAAAGTTCAAGTTAACTAGTTAAATAAAGGAAAGAAGACCAGATATGTGGCAAAAGGTAACGGAAGGAGTTGGTTTTGAAGGAACTTTCTTACTCTTAATCAAATGGGTACTCTTAAGATGTATGATTAGCTTAGTAGTTTAAAATAACTGAAACAATTGGGATTCTCTCGTGTGATACGATGAGAATTCGTTTGGTATATGTTACCTGATTGTTGATAGACCGATCAAAGATGATAGAAGTGTGTTCTTAACCACCTTAAACTAGTTAGGGTAAGAAGGGTGTCGAATCACAAAGAGTTTGTGATTGTGTTAGATCAATTGAATAAACATTATGAAGTTGCACTTGTTCTTAACTTTTGAAAGAGATGTGAATCAACAAACTGATTCAATTGAATTGACTTATAAATAGCCACTATCAAAGATCACCCGGGGTTTCAAGGTTACCAGATAGATGATAACTCATTGCAAATAGTTCAAGTTCATATAAGCATGAATGGCCAATTCGGTTTATTCAATTACTATCCAATTCATATACATCAACAATCATCCATCAACTGTAATTGGTGCAAGAATCTTTCACAAAGTGACTAACAATTGTAGGTATAATCTTGACTTAGCACAATCATAAAACCACCTACAAACTAGAATCAATCAATAATTAGCAACTCAAAACTAAATGATGCAAGAAAACCTTCAACTAAATGAGTTAGATAATCAATCTAATATTCAGTTCATGAAATTAACCAACAAGATCCAAACATTTAGTTATTATAACTACTATTGTTTTAGACATAAATAAATTCGAATAAAACCCTAGAACTTACAACCTTTTTCACCCGAATGGATTAGCCATACATCATCATGTTTTGATTCTTGATTTCTCAGTTTGATTTCTTCTATTGGATGACTAGATGCCTCCAAGACTCTCCAACCCCAGTCCCCAAAACTAATAGTTTTCAAATTCCCAGTGAAACCCCAAAACAACTTCAAAATCTGCATTTTCCTTGATTGTCGTGCATGTTTGACAAGACCTGGTACCCTAGGTGCCACCCCGACTTGTCCAACTTTATTCCAGCTCCAATATACCAATGTGTGCGCTATGACGTCAAGCCAATCCCATAATACGTCAAAATGGCGCCCTAGGCGCCTGTGTTGGGGCTTTTCACGATTTCATTTTCAATTTCAATTTGATTCGTGCACATATGTAAACTCTTTCACAAAGCTCTAAGTACCTCCAATCATGTCATTTAACGTGCGTAAGCCTGCAATTTACAAACATGCTTGAAGTACTACAACTATGTGGATTCGGAGGCGAGTTTCAAAAGGCTAATCATATTATTTTGTTTATTTCATGGAACTTGGTTTTTTGGAGGCAAATATCGAGTTATCACAAAAAATAACATATCTCTTGATTAAGTGTTTTGTGATAATAAATAAATAACAACTATATATTAATTTACAAATATGTTGTATAACAACTAGCCTATTAACATATAGAGATATAGAGAGAATGGTAAACATTTATCTTATTCATATATAAGTATAAAATACAAAGCCTCTACTTATAGGCTCATACATTAATATAAGAGTAAATACAAAAGAGGAGTTAAGGATGTGGAGAGTCACTCTTAATGATGTATTCATAACACTCCCCCTTGACTATACACATGATGAAATATTATAGTATTATTCTAATACGCTTGGTGATGCTGCTTCATTAAAAACCTTTCTAGGAAAACCCAGTGGGATAAAACAATAGCTAAGGGAAAAAGAGTGCAACGCGTATTTTCTCCCCTAATACTTCTGGATCAGATTTGTTTACTCGTTAAGAACCTTATTAAGAAAACCCGATAGCGGAAAACTTAGTGAAGAGGAACGAATAACGTGTATATTACTCCCCCTCATTTTAATATGTATCTTTAAGTGACAATGTCAATCGTCTTTGAAAGTTTCTCAAAACTTGGTAGTCAATGAATTGTTGCTTGATCTCCTTATGTGCAATTCTTTAAACTAAGCTATGATGCATGACCTTCATGTTAGACTTCTACTGCCTCCTCTCATATATACGTACGACAAGATCAACAAGCGTGTTGTGTTAAATTTCTTGCATCAACAAGGCTAACCAAACTTGTTTCGATTGGTTAGTAAAATAATATTTCATACCTTAGATGTATCAAAGTAGTTGTTTTAACTAATTCCAGCTTCTCTTCGCTTAACAAATGTTAAATTACGTCAATATATTCAAATAAAATATTTATAATCATGCATGGGTAACAAGAAATATTAATGCACCCATTGCACTCAACTATGGTACTTCTCGACCAAAATTTTCAATTTATTTAATTGGAGATGATAAGGTTTCTTTTCTGTATTATGTAATAAACAAAATTTAACGTTCTTTAAGGATGAGCTTTGTTCATAATAAAATGTCACAGCAACTTCTGAATGTACTTTGATGGATTGATAAAAATATCATTACACATATATTTGAGCTGCAAGTCGAGAAATAACTACATTGAGTCAAGGTCTTTCAAAAAATTTTCTCTCTAAAAACTCGACAGTTTCTCTCGATGATGTGTACATCATCACTGGGAACTATGATTATAGCAAACTTTTAGAAGTGAAATTTTGATAAGCATGGCTAACTTAATCAAACTTACATCCCTCTTTATCACAATATCACATGAGTTATAAAACACTCAACCCGACTATTTTAATCCTTACACATTTTGTTACCTTTGTAGATAGCGCTTTTAGGGTATTGATATTAATGCTTCTAGCGTCATCAATCCATCATGGACTTTTTCCATCTTGACCAATTATGCATGTGCATTCACTCTTTTAGAGTTTTTGTACATAAACTTTATCATTTAGCAAATCAATTGGAACATCGATAACATCAAAATCACTTCCAATGAATATTGTACCATTCTTATACATTAGGATATCATAATCACCATGTTCTATTTATTCATTGCGTATATATTGGTGCACAAAATTACATCCTATGATGTCTCAGATTGCTTTAAGCACCCAATGGCTTTAGAAAACTCATCAAGACTTCCAATCATAATCAACATATTAAATAATCACAAAGTACTTAAATTTTAATATGCATATAACAATCATAGTGTTCTCAAGAACTTACTTTACATGATTTTGATAATATAAATCCATCATGGAGCTTCATGTAAATTTCAATATCAAATGATACACAACATCCATAAGACGCATAACAATTCTCTCTTTGTATTACTAGATGAATAACATATTAGAAAGTCACTGCATCCACCTCTTCAGAATGCGTCTCTTTATAATCAATCATGGGTTTTTGCGAAAATCCTCGTGCCACCAATTTTGCCTTATGTCATTTAATTTGATTTTCACATGATTCGCATAAATGACCCATTTGTATTCAACAAATTCAGTTGTATGGTCTGTTGGTCCGAAAAACTTTCCATTTTATTAGAGAATTCAACTCTGCCTTATTTGCATTTTTTTCGCTTTTGGCCAATCATGTAACATCCGTCAAAAACCGGATTTACCAAACCCGCTTCGTTTATTAACCGAACAACCAGTTAAAAATTTCGTTGCGTATTTAATGCTCAAATAAATTTTAAACGATACATAATTAATAAGTATATTAGAATATAAAAGTTATATTTGAAAAAGTATTAAAAATAATGAAATAAAAATAAAAGGCTGAAGCCGGGTTTCGAACCCGGGTCAGCCAGATATAAGCCAAAGCCTTAGCTTCAATCCATCCAACCACTCCTTTAGTAATGTATCAAAACAATTAATTCAAATATCACAATCTCGAATTCAAACTGACGCGCCCAATCGCAGTCGTCGGAAATCCCGACGATTTTGCCGATATTTGACGGTTTCTTCTGATTTAACCGAAGCATTAACCTCAACATCGGTTATAACCGATGTCCAGTCCACGACATCAGTCATAACCGCCGGAGAAATTATTGACCGACGAATCAAGACGGTAATCGGACCCAATTCATCGATGTTCTTCCCTATAAATACACCCACAAGCCTCGGTTAACTTTTTCGCTCACAATCACACAAATTCTCGACGTAATTTCACTCGCCGGAAAATCTCTGCAAGTCGCCGGAAAACCGAGACTTTCATGTACACGGTAATTATTTCGATTTTTCTGTTTCATTCCATTATTGGACAAATTCTAATATCAATCCCTCACCCAGAATCTTCTCCAGACGACGTTGCCGGGTTATCTGTTTTCGCCGGAAAATTTCTGAAATTTCAGAAACCTGCTGTTATCCGGTATGATCCTTTAAACCTACTGATCGTTACTCAGTAGTTCAATTTCACATCTAATCCCTCCAAATTGTTAACTAATCCTATCAGCCGAAGGTCACCAAAACAGAGCCGACGATTTTTGCCGGACTTTCGAAGAAAGACGATCAGTTCGGTACAATCAATCCTCAAACCTTTTTCTGTTCATTACATTACGATTGCTCATAATGTTCGTTAAATTAATTTAACAAATAACATTTAGTTAATCGATGTCTGTGTTTTGAACGAAGAAGACGAAGTTGTGTATATTATAAGATTAATTAAAATCGATATTATGAACGGGTTAGACACACAGTCCAGCGGTGGACTGTGTGCAAACAATATGCATACGTCCCGAGTTCGATCCTCGTCACACACATATTCGCTGTAATAACATGCCTTTTTTTTAGAAACCGAACCGGGTTAACTCAGTTAGATGTTAAGTATAATAATAACCAGAATATTTACCAAGTTACACACACAGTCCAGCGGTGGACTGTGTGCCAAACTGAACCACAGGTCCCGGGTTCGAGACCTGTGGCGAGCACCAAGTTATGCAATTAAATCGTTTTTAAATAAATGGTTTTCGGATTAATCTAATTAGTATATAAAATTAATTAAAAACAGAAATATTTCGGGTTAGACATGTAGCTCAGTTGGTAGAGCTGCGTGCACGCGTACGGGAGGTCTCGGGTTCGAGCCTCACCCAGCGCATACATATACACGACCGAACCGGTCAACAAGTCAACAAGTCAACGGTCAACGGTCAACAAGTCAATGGTCAACATTCAAAAATCAACATTTTTTTATTACTTTTATTTATTTATTTAAATTAAAAATACTTAAAAAAATAACATTTTTAAAGTTAGAAAATAGCCTTAAACTCACAAAAATATATCCAATAATCCTACTAAAATTGATTAATAAAATCCGCTTATTTACCGAACCATTATGTTATTATCTAGGTTAGTTTCACTCGTGGTTAAATCCAACTTCGTGCGCATTCAACATCATCAACCGAACGCACCCAATGTGAGTGAATCTTACAACCCCCCCTTTTTAATTACACGTTTTGGGGTGTATTATGTGTCACTTAAACTAATTCATTTATTCAAACTCGTGCCATACCATATTATGATTTAAACTTAGAATGTAAATATTGTTTGTAGTTATGTATTACTTATTGTCAAATTGTATGCAAATTATTTGTTAGGCCCATCAGTTCCTCGTGGGAGACGAGTTGAACAACGCGCGCCTTAAAACTCATTCATTAGGCCCATCAGTTCCTCGTGGGAGACGAGTTGAACAATGCGTGCCTCAAAACGATCAATTGTTATATGTGTGTGCAATATCTAATATTAAGTCTTTTGTGAATATATTTACATTTACATTTACTCATATGTGGTTATGCACTTTATTTAATAATCAATTCAATAAACTTGTTTAAATGTTTTTCATAGGATTCACTCGCCAACTTTTTGTTGACCAAAAACCATTTTTACACATGATACAGGTGAACAGGATGAAGCAAGGAAAACATAGGAAATCCCTTAGAAGAAAATAATGAAGTCTAGAATGATGCGTAGGATATGATGTAATTATGATTGTATATTTCCCTTTAAATTGTAATAATAAATATGAAACGTTATAATAAATGTCATGAGCTTTGATGATAACCCAATCATGCCCCGATCACCTTTTCCGCTGCGGGTCGGGGTGTGACAGATTGGTATCAGAGCTTTTGACTATAGGGATATAGGATAGGTTATTAGACCCTTAGAGCCTATACTATAGTTGACTAGATTTTAATTGTTTATGTGGTTACATGCAAACTTATGATATTTATTTGTCTCATATTTATTACATACACAAATGCATGCAAACATTTCCAATATTACATTTTGTGATACATAGTGAATTATACTTACAGTCAAACATACATACTTACATACATATTCATCATACATATTTCAATGTTCACATATTCAAATCATCTTCATACTTTCGTTATTCAAGATTTTGTCGCATTTTTCATTTTTCAAATCTCATCAAAGTGAGTTCTGCGACGGGCATGTAGTAACTGTAAGGGTACAAGTACCGGTAGTCGGAACGTCCTGTCTAGGTTGGCATTCGTATAAATCCAATATAACGGACCAGTTTGCCTACCTGGGGACTAACGATGAGAGTACGAAGGACCTATTAGGCCAAAGCATGCCACACCAAACGTCGTTCGAACTAACCCCACTTTGAGGTGTTCACCGTGTCCACACCTGGACACATTCCGAATATCATACGTTACATATTTCTCGATTTTCTCCGGGTTTTAGTGTACGTAACCAGGCTAACACATGCGAACCATATGAAAAACCCGGTAATCATGGGGGTCCACATGATTACGAAGGTGAAGTATGGCGGCATGCAAGGCCCAATTACGAGCAAAGCCCAAGACATCCTATGGATGTAGTAGATTTATTATGTTATATTTATTTTATGAATGTTCATTCCTAAATACGACCCATGATCCTAAAAACATCCAACTCATACTCTTGATATGTATTCCTTGTAGATGTCTTCTAGTCTCGCTCGTAGGAAGATGAGATCAGGAAAAGCCCGCGAGCGCATGGCTGTCCAAATCGCTCAACAAATGGCTGCCGTAATACCCAACATTGTAATTCAAGTCCAACAAGCCCTTACCGCTAATCCCGTCAACCAAGAAGATCAAAATGTTATCAACCCTCCCCCGAATACCACTAAATGCACCTACAAGCATTTCAAATCCTGCGACCCTCCAAAATACGAAGGGACTGAAGGTGTCACCGCTCTCCTCCATTGGTTTGAAGATATGGAGAACACTTTTCTAAATTGCGATCGCCCCGATGATCGCAAAGTGCGATATGCTACCGGTCGTTTACTTGGATTAGCACTTACTTGGTGGAATACAGAGAAGGCTAAACGAGGTGTTGAAGATGCTAAGACTTTAACTTGGGAAGAGTTGAAGGAAATCATGACAAGACGGTTTTGCCCAAGGAGCGAAATCAAGAAATTAGAGGATGAGTTTTATTCGTTGAAACAAAAGGAAGGCGACCACACCACATACAACAAAAGATTCCTTGAGTTAAATCAAATGGTTCCCAACTTGTTCACTCCCCTCTACCGTTTGATCGAGCACTACATTCGAGGTCTTCCTTCAAAGATTTAAGACTCTGTAATAAGTACCACACCTGTAACCTTGGAAGCAGCAATGGAGTTAGCTAGAGAGCTCACCGAGAACCGAATCCGGAACAAAGACTTCAAGGAGGAGAAGAAGAAGGATAAAGCATCGACTGAAACCTCCAACTCCACCCAAACCGAATCCCCTTCTCAACCCATTTCTAAGAGAAAACGAGACAGGCAACTTTTCACTACCACCCAACGCAACCAACTAGCCTCACAAGCCGTACCCCTCCAAGCTATCCCAATCACTCAAGTAGCACCCAACTCAACTTACCCAAATAAGAAACCTTACCTTGGACCTCACCCTCAATGTAACACCTGTTTTTATCATCATCCGTCTACCTTACCTTGTCGACTATGTGCGAATTGTGGACGCTATGGTCATCTGAGCAAGGTTTGCCGCACCCCTCAAAACCAAATCTCACCCCCTACTCAAAACATGATCCAAACATATCAACAACCTCAATACCCCATGTTACCTTATGTTCGAGCTTGTTTTAATTATGGCGACCCTACCCATTATAGAAACACGTGCCCTCGATTGGTTAACATCATAAACGCCCAAGCTCAAGCAAACCCAGTTAACCAATCAAATCAAGAAAACCCAACCATTAGGCCACCAGCAAGAGGAAGAGTTTTCAACATCAATGCCTATCCTGTTGAAGATAATGACGGCCCAAGCGAAACCACCCAACTAGTCCCCTTCACCAAAAATCAAGACTCAACTCCAACCGCTTAGTTTTATGTTTTTCTTTATGTTATCTTAATTTTCAAGTGTCTCAATTTTAAATTGGAAATTTATCCAAGGATCTTAATGCGAATTACTATTTCAGTTTTGTTTTTATACTCATTGATTTAACATTCATATCATCATACCTCACGACATATTTCAATCTCATCATTTAAAGAAGTTGAGTTGTGTCTCACTTCTACATAGACTAACCTCTCCATCATAATAAACGAGAGAGGTACTGTCGTCAATCAAACATTTATACTATCAGAATTAAGACTCAAGTTTTGGTTGATTGTGTTTAATTATGTATTAGAGTCACATAGAACTAATCATAACTTGCGGATAAAGCCAATGAAAATTTGACAAGAATATGGTGGATACGCCGCTGGTACTTCCTATATATAATTATTCTTGCCAAAGGATCAGAGGCATTATCAGGCGGTTATGAGAAGTTCCATGTAGGATTTGGTAATATCTTGGTTGAAATTTGTTTTACACTCACTAATTTAACATTCATATCATCTCATCATTTAAAGAAATTGGATTGTGTTCCATTTCTACATAGACTAACCTCTCCATCATAACAAACGAGAGAGGTACTGTCATCATTCAAACATGTATACTATCAGAATTAAGACTCAGGCTTTGGTTGTGGTGTTTGTTTATGTTTTAGAGTCACATAGGACTAATTATAACTTACTGATAAAACCAATGAAAATTTGACAAGAATATGGTGGATACGCCGCTGGTACTTCCTATATATAAGTATTTTTGTCAAAGGATCAGAGGCATTATCAGGCGGTTATGAGAAGTTCCATGTAGGATTTAGTATTGTCTTGATTGAAGTTGTGTATTACTCACTGATTTAGCATTCATATCATCTCATCATTTAAAGAAATTGGATTGTGTCACCATTCAAACATGTATACTATCAGAATTGGGACTCAGATATTGGTTGTTGTGTTTAATTATGTTCTAGAGTCATCATAGAACCAATCATAACTTACTGATAAAACCAATGAAAATTTGACAAGAATATGGTGGATACGCCGTTGGTACTTCCTATATATAAGTATTTTTGTCAAAGGATCAGAGGCATTATCAGGCGGTTATGAGAAGTTCCATGTAGGATTTAGTATTGTCTTGATTGAAGTTGTGTATTACTCACTGATCTAGCATTCATGTCATCTCATCATTTAAAGAAATTGGATTGTGTCACCATTCAAACATGTATACTATCAGAATTAGGACTCAGACATTGGTTGTTGTGTTTATTTATGTTCTAGAATCACATCATAGAACCAATCATAACTTACTGATAAAACCAATGAAAATTTGACAAGAATATGGTGGATACGCCGCTGGTACTTCCTATATATAAGTATTCTTGCCAAAGGATCAGAGGCATTGTCAGGCGGTTATGAGAAGTTCCATGTAGGTTTTAGTATTAGAAGTTTATTTTAGGATATAACCTTATCTTTCCAAACATATCAAAACTCTTGCGCATGAAATCATATTTGGTCAATCAACTCTGTTTATCAATATTCATTATCTTAGGCATCAAAAAGCGATTCCTGTAGCAAGGTACTCAACCCTTACAAGGAACGTTACCGCCTCAAACAAAATTTGAACTCTTACTCCTTTCTAAGTATGTAACTGTCAAATTTAAACACCATCCTTTTTGACACATATGTCACTACTTAAATTTCGGGACGAAATTTCTAAAAAGTAGGGGATACTGTAACATCCGTCAAAAACCGGATTTACCAAACCCGCTTCGTTTATTAACCGAACAACCAGTTAAAAATTTCGTTGCGTATTTAATGCTCAAATAAATTTTAAACGATACATAATTAATAAGTATATTAGAATATAAAAGTTATATTTGAAAAAGTATTAAAAATAATGAAATAAAAATAAAAGGCTGAAGCCGGGTTTCGAACCCGGGTCAGCCAGATATAAGCCAAAGCCTTAACTTCAATCCATCCAACCACTCCGCCACTTGTGTTCTTTAGTAATGTATCAAAACAATTAATTCAAATATCACAATCTCGAATTCAAACTGACGCGCCCAATCGCAGTCGTCGGAAATCCCGACGATTTCGCCGATATTTGACGGTTTCTTCTGATTTAACCGAAGCATTAACCTCAACATCGGTTATAACCGATGTCCAGTCCGTGACATCAGTCATAACCGCCGGAGAATTATTGACCGACGAATCAAGACGGTAATCGGACCCAATTCATCGATGTTCTTCCCTATAAATACACCCACAAGCCTCGGTTAACTTTTTCGCTCACAATCACACAAATTCTCGACGTAATTTCACTAGCCTGAAAATCTCTGCAAGTCGCCGGAAAACCGAGACTTTCATTTACACGGTAATTACTTCGATTTTTCTGTTTCATTCCATTATTGGACAAATTCTAATATCAATCCCTCACCCAGAATCTTCTCCAGACGACGTTGCCGGATTATCTGTTTTCGCCAGAAAATTTCTGAAATTTCAGAAACCTTCTGTTAACCGGTATGATCCTTTAAACCTACTGATCGTTACTCAGTAGTTCAATTTCACATCTAATCCCTCCAAATTGTTAACTAATCCTATTAGCCGAAGGTCACCAAAACAGAGCCGACGATCTTTGCCGGACTTCCGAAGAAAGACGATCAGTTCGGTACAATCAATCCTCAAACCTTTTTCTGTTCATTACATTACGATTGCTCATAATGTTCGTTAAATTAATTTAACAAATAACAGTTAGTTAATCGATGTCTGTGTTTTGAACGAAGAAGACGAAGTTGTGTATATTATAAGATTAATTAAAATCGATATTATGAACGGGTTAGACACACAGTCCAGCGGTGGACTGTGTGCAAACAATATGCATACGTCCCGAGTTCGATCCTCGTCACACACATTCGCTGTAATAACATGCCTTTTTTTTAGAAACCGAACCGGGTTAACTCAGTTAGATGTTAAGTATAATAATAACCAGAATATTTACCAAGTTACACACACAGTCCAGCGGTGGACTGTGTGCCAAACTAAACCACAGGTCCCGGGTTCGAGACCTGTGGCGAGCACCGAGTTATGCAATTAAATCGTTTTTAAATAAATGATTTTCGGATTAATCTAATTAGTATATAAAATTAATTAAAAACAGAAATATTTCGGGTTAGACACGTAGCTCAGTTGGTAGAGCTGCGTGCACGCGTACGGGAGGTCTCGGGTTCGAGCCTCACCCAGCGCATACATATACACGACCGAACCGGTCAACAAGTCAACAAGTCAACGGTCAACGGTCAACAAGTCAATGGTCAACAGTCAAAAATCAACATTTTTTTTATTACTTTTATTTATTTATATAAATTAAAAATACTTAAAAAAAATGACATTTTTAAAGTTAGAAAATAGCCTTAAACTCACAAAAATATATCCAATAATCCTACTAAAATTGATTAATAAAATCCGCTTATTTACCGAACCATTTTGTTATTATCTAGGTTAGTTTCACTCGTGGTTAAATCCAACTTCATGCGCATTCAACATCATCAACCGAACGCACCCAATGTGAGTGAATCTTACAACCCCCCCTTTTTAATTACACATTTTGGGGTGTATTATGTGTCATCTAAACTAATTCATTTATTCAAACTCGTGCCATACCATATTATGATTTAAATTTAGAATGTAAATATTGTTTGTAGTTATGTATTACTTATTGTCAAATTGTATGCAAATTATTTGTTAGGCCCATTAGTTCCTCGTGGGAGACGAGTTGAACAACGCGCGCCTTAAAACTCATTCATTAGGCCCATCAGTTCCTCGTGGGAGACGAGTTGAACAACGCGTGCCTCAAAACGATCAATTGTTATATGTGTGTGCAATATCTAATATTAAGTGTTTTGTGAATATATTTACATTTACATTTACTCATATGTGGTTATGCACTTTATTTAATAATCAATTCAATAAACTTGTTTAAATGTTTTTCATAGGATTCACTCGCCAACTTTTTGTTGACCCAAAAACCATTTTTACACATGATACAGGTGAACAGGATGAAGCAAGGAAAACATAGGAAATGCCTTAGAAGAAAATAATGAGGTCTAGAATGATGCGTAGGATATGATGTAATTATGATTGTATATTTCCCTTTAAATTGTAATAATAAATATGAAACGTTATAATAAATGTCATGAGCCTTGATGATAACCCAATCATGCCCCGATCACCTTTTCCGCTACGGGTCGGGGTGTGACAAATCATTTATATGTATATATTAATTCATAGACAGATCTTAATTTTGATCCTCATCATTTAATTATTTAAAGCGCTACATTATATACAAAAGTATGACGACGTCATTTTAATTTCAACTCCAAAACATTTCTAGACATGATATAATTTACTAAGAGCTCTTTAATTTCATGTATCTGAGGTTCTTCTGAAACCATCATGTCTAATGTTTATTCAGGGGACCTTTTCACTGTAGCCTCGACATGACCATCTTCTTCATTACTTGCTCCATATTTTTTTGAGTAATTTTTATTTTTTGGAATCGACTAGTCTATCACGCTTCAGGCTTGCAAGAAACTCATTACTAATATATGGTTTGTCATTCTAGGACAATTAACTTAATTGAAGCATTAATAGTTGACAATGTGACTTACTTAGTCACTGTATTTAGGTCAGTGAACTCGTTTGATAATTTATTCTTTTATATTGATAAATAAATTATCTTTTAAACTTCTCGTTCATAGTTTATAGTCTGAGGATCAAGATAACATGATAATTCATTCCACTTTTCACTTTGCAATTGCTTTTTATCTCCCCCTATTGTTGGGAACATTCATTCACTAAAGTGAATAATAAGCCGTAAAAAAATCTCTTACTAATGGCTTTAAATACTTAATCATAGACAACTAATTATGCCCAACATATTCTCAACCTTTTTAGAGTTCCCATCTTTGTATGGTGTGGTAGATGAATTTAAATTTTCATGCCATATAACCAAAAACCTTTGAAGGGACAGATTAGGTTCCTGACCAAAACCAACTATAACGAGGAAGAAATATGATAACTTATTGGCTTGATGTGAATACATGTAAAATTAAATATAAACATGAACCTTTTGCTTCATGATCAATTGTTTTTTAATCACTTGTAGACGTTTAGGTGATCGTCTCAACAATAACATTTATGCCAATGATCATTAATAACATGAGAATCAAATTCATCATTATACAAAATAACTGTGCCAATCTGAAATAATATGCTTGCTATCTTATTAGCTAAACCATAAACGATTAGTACTTCAAGTTGCGAACTTGATAACCATTTAGACAATGCATCGATTTCAAATTACTAAATGTTTCATGTTAGGATACATAAAAATCCTTTAACATTTCCAGAATATTTAGGGATTTACCCTACTTTAGCTGATAAATAATTAATTTCTACTTACATATTCAACTATCAAGAAGATATGGTTCTTTAATACATTTCACATCATCAGTACTCGGTGTGGTCTAACCGGCCGTGTCAACTAATTAAATAATTATGATCCATAAACTTTTGGTTTATGACCATATACGTGCACTCTTGTTTGTCTAATACACGACAGTAAATACGAGAGAATAATGTATTATTATTTCAAAATTTTATCTTATAAAATATTTCCCATATTTTATTCTCGTATATTCACTCCCTTAATGCGCTACTTCTTGTGGCCAGATTCATTATTACATGGTTGACTCATTATTAACACGAGGATCATTGCAATTTCCTCATTTACCATGATCACAACCTTTACAAGGATTATTGTATAATCATCACATTATTAACATGGTTGAACTCATTGTTAACATGAGCATTATTATGATTTTCTTAATTTCTATGATCACAAACTTTAAACCGGTCGATAAGTATATCATCACATTCATTTCAGGGAAAGTATCATTAACACACAACTTTCTTGGTGGCATCATTACAATTTCCCTAATCATGATCGTGACCTTTACACTGACCATCGTCACCTTTACTTTAGTGAATGGATTAGAACTACACGACTTCACATTCACTCTTGGGAAAGTATTATAACCACACAACTTTCATGATGGTCATTTCAAACCTTATATTATTTTCTTTAATAATCTTGCTACTTCAAGAGCATATTTGAGTTTTGATAATAAAAATATGTTCATATAACGATGTATAAATAAACTTCTCATCACATAATATAAATTGAGAAGAAGTTACATGATCAAATCATTAAGATTTATTAGTTTAAAATCTTACAAGCTTTTATAGACACTTTGGGTGTCATATTTTAAAACTAAACCTTGATCACAAATTAATCATGTTTATAACTTGTGATTGTATGCCATAACTTTGGTCATTAGGATGTTCTTTTTAAACTTAGAAGATATGGAATATAATGTATACACAAGATTAGATTATATAATGCATAACTTTATGTCTTGTCATTACGTAAAATGACTTATAGTACAACCTTTTGAAATAACATGCGTTCATCACTTCTATTACTTCTATGAAGTATGTATTTACCTAGTAACTCATAACCATAATCATAAGTACATCTCATATACACATTTTTGTCACTCTAACTTGAAATTATATAAATATCTACATGATTTAGAGTATTCACTAATAGCAATAATATTATGTCTTTTCAAGTTTTCCAAATTATATAAAGCATGACATGAAATATGTATGATCTTTCATCTTAATTTCCATGCATAAGTTGTAAGTTATTTTATAGCTTTATCCTTTATACACAAAATGTTCAAATTTTTTTTCAACAATATAATAACAAATAAAACTTAATTAACATGTTAAAATCTTAATTAAAGGTAGAAGATTAACATGTATAAAAGATAATTATTATAGAATTTGTATCCATAAATCAATAATACTCAGTGTTCATAATCTTTCAAGTATTTTAATCAACTTATGCAAGGATTTTTCTATTTTACCAACATTAAGTATGTGACTTTCAAAATATTGTAGTTCCATAAAGACAAAACTGAAAACGATGTAAGACTTCATCAAATCATACATCTTAGAATCATAAAAATACACTTATATATGCATGTATATAAAAGTCAAACTAGAATCTTAGCTAAAACTTTTATGTAAAACATGCTATTACAAATCAAATCTCATCGTAAACACAAAACTAAAGACATGGATATATGACAATACAGCTTACTTGCAGATCACTACATTTTTCTAAAATAACATGGTGCAACAACCGAAATTTTGCAATCTCTAAATACAATAGGTATGTCTAGGTGTATTCAAGCGTGTTTGCACATTTAAACCAAAAGAAAAAGCAATGATAAAATATTATGAGAGATTCAAAATGTTTATACACTTTAGAGTAATATGAGATTTCAACATCATTATATGAACATTAGAGTTGAAAGTATAAGCAAACTCTTAGTTATTTTTGTTTTTATTTATCCTTTTTTAGTAAGAAAAATATAAGCAAACTAAAATTTTTTTCAAAGAATAAGATAAAATATATAAGAATAACTAAGGAACAAGTTAACCAATTATCTAGATGTTTATAAACATAATTCTTTTAGATAATACCAGATTATGAAGCACTACATTAGAAAATACATATACTAAGATTTTTACTATTTATCTAGCGACATATTATCTGTATTACATATTATAATTACTTGAGGAATTTGAATTTAAACTTAAAACTGATATGATAAAGGAAATTATTATAATACTTCAAATAGATAAGAAACAAATATTATATGAACAAAGTCCACTAAAGTATTTCAGTGCTGTATTTATTAGATGGAATAATTAATTAATTTGATTTTAATTAGAAAACAAAATGTCGTGAATAGAAAATATATAAAACATTAACATAAATTTCAATGCAAATTATCGTCCATGAATTTTATATTAATTATTGAATTTGTTACAACGAATAGAGTGAACCGTTTTCAATAATATTGGTGTCCTTGTGTTTCTTTTGTGGCTACCACAAAAGAAGAAGTATCATATCTATTAACTAAGACTTTTAGATACCATCATACAAGTTTATTCATAACCCATTAATTTAATTTTATCATACAATATATATTTGTTGATTTCAGTAATTAATCTATATGGCTGATTAATAGTTGAGTAGTAACAAAGTATATAAAGCCATTATGGATACCTGATATTTTGAGTAGATGACCATCGAAAGTTATGTTCTTGGTGGAGGTCCCCGTACGTGATACAACAGCCACCGGCGTCACGGTACACTAATATTTACAACACTTAAAATTAATATCATCCATTCTAAAAGCAAGTCGTGCTGATAATGTATTGTATGACAACTAGCCTTTTAACATATAGAGATAAAGAGAGAATAGTAAACATATATCTTATTCATATGTAAGTATGAAATACAAAGTTTCTACTTATAGGCTCATAAATTAATATAAAAGTAAATACAAAAGAGGAGTTAAGGACGTGAAGAGTCACTCTTAATGATGTATTCATAACAAAATATACTTTCTCTTACAAAAACACTATTTAGTTTCCTTTTGCTTTTAACTCTTTAACTTTTCAACCTTTCATGTTTAACCTTTATACTTTTCATTCTTTGTTCTACTTTTTAACCCTTATACTTTTAAACTTATATGTTTAACCCTTATACTTTTCATTCAAATATTTTAACTTTGAAACTCTTATACTTTTAAACATGTAAAATCACAAAGAGTTAATGGTCACAGTTTTTTAGGGATTAACGGAGAATATCAACGTGTGGGTCCTACGTCGACTTAGTTATTTGTTTTATGTTATATGTTTTACGTTTCGGTCAAATTTTTGCGAGGTAATACGTTGCAACGCGTATGCATGGTTCAACGACTTTTACTATTATTTGTTTACTTTTAGCCCTATACTATTCATTTTTTACAAACTTGTCACAAAATTTCCGTTTACGTTTTGGTCTAAATTTTGTGAGTTAACAAGTTGTAACGCGGGTATGTGGTTCAACATTTTTATATCTATATATTGTCCGTTGAATAGCCCAGTCGCAACGCAAGGATCCTAAGTCGACTTATCATCCGTTTCTATGTTTTACTTCGATCTAATTTTTCGTGTTAAGACACTACAACAGGCGTGCGTGGTTTAATGTTCCGTCATAAAACTTGGTTCCTATATACTAGTGTGACATAAAAATCAACATATCAATAACATTGTTTCATAAGACGGTTTAACTTGAATTTGAATAATAATTCTAACGTTTAAATAAAATTACAACAATGAAACTATTAAAACTTAACTACTTTTTAGCTAGAAAAAAGTTACGTGAATTTAATGGATCAATGAATAAACTTGATTTAATGTTGTACCATGTTTTAAGCAATACAATAAAATATTTGATTGAATATAAATAGAGATAAAACACTAAACATGTTTTCATTGCATTGTTGTCCAGTACGTAAATTCGCCAAACTTTTCTCGAACGTAAAATTATTCACATTTTAATATTACTTCATTGTCCTGAAAATTTTGATAATTTTTTTTAAATTGAAATTTACTTAAATGGAATAGTTATAAAACTTTTTAGTTCAAAATTCATGTTATTTTAGGTATGAATTTTAGAAAATAATTCATAAATAGTAACCAAATTTCATATTTATTTCATACGTCGTCTATATTTCACACTTACAGAAAATTGAAATTTACTTAAATGGATAGTTATAAAACTTTTTAGTTCAAAATTCATGTTATTTTAGGTATGAATTTTAGAAAATAATTCAGTAACCAAATTTCATATAACATTATTGATTTCACATCTCTTAATTTTTATTTTCTTCTTTTAAACTTTTTTCACTTTTGTTCTTTTAAACTACTACTGAAAATACAATATAATCCTTTTGGTTTAGTTTGAATTTTAATAAACCATATATACTTTATAAGTTTGTTTAACTATTTATAAGTTTGTTTAACTATTGTTGTTGTTGTTTGAGTTAAGGTTTTTCTTAGCCTTTTCATTTTCTTTTTTACTTGGGTTTTTTATTGTTTTGACCTAGTTATTATTTTTTATGAGAATGTTCATATTTTGGTAAAATTTTAAGAGTTAATGTATTGCAATTTACGCATATGATTTAATGTTTTTACATCTAGTTTTTTATTTGGTTTCTACATTTTACGTTTCGGTCTATTTTTGCGAATTAACACGCAGTAACGCATATACGTGATTTAACATTTTTACATTTGCTTTCTGTTCAATCTAAGAGTCTCGTTAATGCATGTCCTAAATGCCAGTTTTCATTTAAATTTATGTTGTAATAATATATATTTTTCTTTTATATATATATATATATATATATATATATATATATATATATATATATATATTAATAAAATTAAATAAAGGGTCGGTGAGCCGAAATTAGGACCACCAATAATAATTAAATGATTAATAAAATCAAAAGTTAACAAAACGCTGTAATTTTTAAAATAAGAAAACCAAAATGAGTCTTCCATCTTTTTGTCGAAATGTAAAAGGGTATCCAATATCATTTGATTTAATACAAAAACAAAATGAATTGAAAAACCAAAACTAAAAGGATTGTTCCTTGAATCAGGAAATAAAATAATGGGACATACTCATCCAAATGCCATCCTTTCCAACGGTGATTTAGAAAGATAGTTATATCAGTTAGTAAGACTATATGTTGTGGGGGACGCTAAGCTACGCCACGTGAATAATTTAGCTATAAAACATCATCAAGGGTTCATGGGTTGGGTGCAAAGGGGTGTCAACCTTCTTTATGTGGAAACAATCATGGGCGCTAGCAATACAAGCTTTCATTTCAAATTTTGATTGGACAGTCATATTCACAAACATCACACCTTTTTTATGTCTTTATTTAACTTATATATCTCACTATCTCACATTTCAAATGACTACAACACCTTTTTATGTCTTTATTTAACTTATATATCCCACTATCTCACATTTCAAATGACTACAACACAGTATGTGTGAAAATACAATAATTAACCCCCGTGTACATATCGATAAATTTTTTTATATTTCACATTCACCAAATGATCCATGTAACTTAACAAATACATTCTTATACAAAAAATAAATCTATATAAAACCATACATATCATGTACCATTTAGAAAAAAAAAGTTAAAAAACTTTCAGTCTTTTATTTAATAAGCTACTGCAAGATTAACTTAAATTATTAATTTAACCTGATATTATAAAAAGGTTTACATAATGTGAGTATAATATAAAGAACTATTCATACACTTTACTTCCCAATTTTTAATTTAAGTATTTTTATACATAGTCTATATGTTGCATAAACTCGCCTACTATTGCTTAATGAATCATTCGTCAAGAAAAGTAAAACATTGGGTAATGTTACTATGTTATGAAGGGTTGATGCATAGCGACTTTAGATTTACCATGGTTTACGTTAGTCTTATGGTGTATAGCCAATATATACATGTCTGTTATACTCCTACAATGGTTTCGAGTTGATTAGGTATCTACGTATCATAGTCTTACAATATTTTGATTTTAGGTGTAGGGTGATCATTTCTTTTATTTTTGGTTCGTTCCAGAAATAATGGAAATCCTGACAGATACTGATTCTTAGCAAAATCTTGCCATTCTAACTAGTTTATACTTTTTCTTAAACGACCAACAAATAAAATTTTAACAAAATACTTGTCACATCCAAACTGTTGGCGGAAACATCAGGACGGGATGAAATAGATTGCTCGATACTTCATAACTCTATTGTGTGACAAATATTTAATAACAAGATTTCATTTCATTTCTAATTCAAATACAACAGTTGGAAACAAAGTACAACAACATAATCAAGAAACACGATCCAACATAAATTCTAAATTTAAAATGGGTTTCTAGTTCATCCTACTAGATTCCATGCATACTTGTCATCGTCAATTTCCTGCAACATATATTAAAGTATAGTTCAATACACAAGTCATTGGCAAGTATACAAGTTTCAGTACTATATAATGTAAAAGTTTAAACATTTCACGTGATATAAACGTTACTCGAAACTATCATATAATACTAGCAATGCAACTATACATGTCAACTCAAAGTTTCCCGCTAGCGTAATCTAATCATCGCAATGACTAGACGTTTTGTTTACTTAACATGACCTCAGGAATACGGGCAACGCATTACTACTATAGCGCTATACATATTAAGGGAGGCTTGTACGAAGTTAATGGCGTAGTATAAAGCATTCGAATTCTAGCATATACAAGTTTGCAAGTATCACGCATTAAGAATGTATGAAGGAATGTTGGTTTGTGAATAAGCATAAAGTATGTGTGATTTAGTTATTTTTGATACTTCATATATGTTGCACCCTAAAAGTGTAAAAGATAAAAGGGAAGTCGAGTATACTCACGATTTTGCAAAGCTTTCCGAGCAATCCGCGAGTCGTTATGTTGGCGGGTAGAGCACCGAAGTTACCGTACATAAGGGAACAAAGATATGTGAGTATTCTGAGTTGACGAGAGTTCCGGATTCGAAATTTAGATTACATAAAAGTTTACGTATGAAAATACATCTTCGTGCGAAGTGACTGCTCACTTCGTGTGAAGTGATAGTCCACTTCGTACGAAGTTAACATATTTTGAATATGTATCTCGTCTAATACTCGTTTTGACACTGAATTCTGTAAACCAAGGATTTAGAAACAACTCATAACACTTTAACCATAAATTAGTTAATATTATGAACTCGGCTAGACCCACACACATAATTTATATTATAAAGAATTAGTCCGTAGTCCTTCAAATATTTCATAGAGGTCAAGCATGGTGGTATGAATACCTCATTATATTGTTCACCAAAGCTCAAAGTTTATCAACATAGTTGATAAATGTAACATCCGTCGAAAAACGGGTTTTCCAAACCCGCTTAGTTTATTAATCGAATAATCAGTTTTAAATTTTTGTTGCTCATTTAATGCTTATTTTAATTTTAAACAATACATAACTAATAAACATTTTAGAATATGGAAATTAAAATTGTTAGAAAATAAAAATAAAACAGTTAAAAATAAAAATGGGCTGCCGGGTTTCGAACCCGGGTCTGCCGGAAACTTTAAACATCAAACACATAACCACTCCGCCACTAGCTGACTTTGTGAAATCTAGGAAACAATTAAAACATATGTTCACCCGTGAATCATCCGTTTGCGCCAAAAACTGAAACCGCTCATCGGCTCTCAACGGTTCAGACTGTTGAAGTACCACACCTGCAACTTTGGAAGCAGCAATGGAGTTAGCTACAGAGCTCACCGAGAACCGCATACGGAATAAGGACTTCAAGGAGGAGAAGAAGAAGGATAAAGCATCAACTGAAACCTCAAACTCCACCCAAACCGAATCCCCTTCTCAACCCATTTCTAAGAGAAAACGAGATGGGCAACTTTTCGCTGTCACCCAACGCAATCAACCAGCCTCACAAGCCGTACCCCTCCAAGCTATCCCAATCACTCAAGTAGCACCCAACTCAACATACCCAAATAATAAACCTTACCTTGGACCTCACCCTCAATGTAACACCTGTTTTTATCACCATCCATCTACCTTACCTTGTCGACTATGTGCGAATTGTGGACGCTATGGTCATTTGAGCAAGGCTTGCCGCACATCTCAAAACCAAATCTCACCCCCTACTCAAAACATGATCCAAACATATCAACAACCCCAATACCCCATGTTTCCTTATGTTCGAGCTTGTTTTAATTGTGGCGACCCTACCCATTTTAGAAACACGTGCCCTCGATTGGTTAACATCATAAACGCCCAAGCTCAAGCAAACCCAGTTAACCAATCAAATCAAGAAAACCCAACCATTAGGCCACCAGCAAGAGGAAGAGTTTTCAACATCAACTCCAATCCTATTGAAGATAATGACGGCCCAAATGAACCACCCAACTAGTCTTCTTCACCAAAAATCAAGATTCAACTCCAACCGCTTAGTTTTTATGTTTTTCCTTTATGTTATCTCAATTTTCACGTATCTCAATTATAAATTGGAAATTTATCCAAGAATCTTAATGCGAATTACTATTTCAGTTTTGTTTTATACTCGTTGATTTAACATTCATATCATCATACTTCACGACATATCTCAGTCTCATCATTTAAAGAAGTTGGGTTGTGTCTCATTTCTACATAGACTAACCTCTCTATCATAACAAACGAGAGAGGTACTGTCATCATTCAAACATGTATACTATCAGAATTAAGACTCAAGCTTTGGTTGATTGTGTTTGTTTATGTTTTAGAGTCACATAGAACTAATCATAACTTACGGATAAAGCCAATGAAAATTTGACAAGAATATGGTGGATACGCCGCTGGTACTTCCTATAGATAAGTATTCTTGCCAAAGGATCAGAGGCATTGTCAGGCGGTTATGAGAAGTTCCATGTAGGATTTAGTAATATCTTGGTTGAAGTTTGTTTTATACTCACTGATTTAGCATTCATATCATCATTCATCTCAACGTAT
The DNA here is from genome assembly GCA_947069175.1 of Scalesia atractyloides. Classification (NCBI taxonomy): domain Eukaryota; kingdom Viridiplantae; phylum Streptophyta; class Magnoliopsida; order Asterales; family Asteraceae; genus Scalesia; species Scalesia atractyloides. Next base: position 17,554,830 of record CAMTDV010000020.1, read on the forward strand.
TTCAATCTCATCATTCAAAGAAGTTGGGCTGTGTCTCACTTCTACATAGACTAACCTCTTCATTATAACAAACGAGAGAGGTACTGTCATCATTCAAACATGTATACTTTCAGAATTGAGACTCAAGTTTTGGTTGTTGTGTTTAGAGTCACATAGAACTAATCATAATTTACTGATAAAACCAATGAAAATTTGACAAGAATATGGTGGATACGCCGCTGGTACTTCCTATATATAAGTATTCTTGTCAAAGGATCAGAGGCATTGTCAGGCGATATTGAGAAGTTCCATGTAGGTTTTAGTAGTAGAAGTTTTGTTTTAGGATATAACCTTATCTTTCCAAACATATCAAAACTCTTATGCATAAAATTATACTGGGTCAATCAACTCTGTTTCTAAATATTCTTTATCGTAGGCAACAAAAAGCGATTCCTGTAGCAGGGTATTCAACCCTTACAAGGAACGTTACCGCCTCAAACAAAATTTAAACTCTTACTCCCTTCTAAGTATGTAACTGTTAAATTAAAACACCATCCTTTTGAGACAAACATGCCACTACTTAAATTTCGGGACGAAATTTCTAAAAGTAGGGGATACTGTAATATCCGTCAAAAACCGGGTTAACCAACCCGCTTCGTTTATTAACCGAACATCCAGTTAAAATTTTTGTTGCGTGTTTAATACTCAAATTAATTTTATACGATAGGTAATTAATGAATATATTAGAATTTAAAATTTATAATTGAAAATTTATTAAAAATAATGAAATAAAAATAAATTGCTGATGCCGGGTTTCGAACCCGGGTCAGCCGGATGAAACTTCAAACACTTAACACACACACATTCCACCACTCCGCCACTTGTGTTACTTGTTGATTTATTGAAACAATTAATTCAGATACAAAACTCAATATCAAATTCAGTCAAACGCGCCCATTTCGCAGTCACCGGAAATCCCGACGATTTCGCCAATTATTGTCGGTTTCTTTTGACTTAACGTACGTATTAACGTCTACATCGGTTATAACCGATGTCCAGTTCCACGACATCAGTCATAACCGTCGGAGAAAGGCTGACCAATGAATCGAGACTAGAAACAGACCCAATTCAACTTGATTCTTCCCTATAAATGCACACCCAAGCCTCTGGTAGTCTTTTCGCTCAAAATCGCACCAGTTCTCGAAGCAATTTCACTCGCCGGAACTTTTCTGCCATCACCGGACTTTCACCGGAAAAACGAGATTCACCTCAAAACGAATCAATCCCAGACGACGTTGCCGGATATTCTGTACTCGCCGGATAATCGCTGGAATTTCCGAAATCACGCTGTTAATCGACGGAGTTCACAAAACAGAGCCGACGAATCCTTGCCGGAGTTCTGAGAAAGACACCTGTTCGGTATATTCATTTCCAAAACTCTCTCTATTTCATCGCATTACAATCGCTTATAAAGTTCGTTAATTGAATTTAACAAGAAACGGTTGATTAATCGTTGTCTGTGTTTTGAACGAAGAAGATGAATTCGAACTAGTGTATAAGATTAATTAAAATCAGTATAATAAACGGCTTAGACACACAGTCCAATGGTGGACTGTGTGCACACAATGAACACACGTCTCGAGTTCGATCCCTGACCCAACCTCACTCTCTTAAATGAAAATGCTCTTTTTAAAACCGAACCGGGATAACTCACAGAATGATGTTAAGTATAATAAAAACCAGAATATTAACCAGGTTAGACACACAGTCCAGCGGTGGACTGTGTGCAACACTAAATCACGGGTCCCGGGTTCGAGACCTGTTGACGGCACCGGTTCGATACAATTAAATCCTTTTTAAATAAATGATTTTCGGATTAAATTAAATAGTGTATAAATAAAATTAAAAAAAGAAATATTTCGGGTTAGACACGTAGCTCAGTTGGTAGAGCTGCGTGCACGCGTGCGGGAGGTCACGGGTTCGAGTCTCACCCAGCGCATACTTATACACGACCGAACCGGTCAACGGTCAACAGTCACGGTCAACGGTCAAAGTCAAAAAGTCAACATTTTTTTTATTATTTTTATTTATTTATTTAATTTAAAAATCAATTAAAAATACTTAAAAATAACATTTTTAAAGTTAGAAAATAGCCTTAAACTCACAAAAATATATCCAAAAATCCTATTAAAATTGTTAATAAAATCCACTTATTTATCGTACCTTTTTGTTATTAATTAGGTTAGTTATTCCTCGTCGATCAATCCTCTAAACTCGTGCGCATTCAACATCATCAAGAGAACGCACCCAATGTGAGTGAATTCTTACAAATTCCCCTTTTTATTCATGTTTTGGGGTGTATCATGTGTCGCTTAAACTAATTCGCTTATTCAAACTCGTGCTATACCATATTATGATCTAAACTTAGGATGTAAATATTGTTTGTTGTGATGTATTACATATTGTCAAATTGTATGCAAATTATTTGTTAGGCCCATCAGTTCCTCGTGGGAGACGAGTTGAACAACGCGTGCCTCAAAACTCATTCATTAGGCCCATCAGTTCGTAGAACAACGCGCACCTCAAAACTCATTCATTAGGCCCATCAGTTCTTCGTGGGAGACGAGTTGAACAACGCGTGCCTCAAAACAATAAATTGTTGTATGTGTGTGCAATATTTATTATTATGTGTATTGTGAATTAATTTACATCTACATTTACTCATATGTGGTTATGCACTTTATTTTATAATCAATTCAATAAACTTGTTTAAATGTTTTTCATAGGATTCACTCGCCAACTTTTTGTTGATCCAAAAACCATTTTTACACATGATACAAGTGGACAGGATGAAGCAAGGAAAACATAGGAAAAGTGCCTTAGAAGAAAAATAATGAAGGCTAGAAAGATGTATAGAACATGTTGTACTAGTATGAATTGATTGTATGACCTTCTTTAAAATTGTAATAATAAATATGAAACATTATAATAAATGTCATGAGCTTTGATGAAAACCCAATCATGCCCCGATCACCTTTTCCGCTGCGGGTCGGGGTGTGACAAACTGTTTGTGTGGTTATTGTTTAGATTAAATTTATCATTTTCAGTACATACATTATCATAGGCCGCCGCTCCCCATTACCTATGAGCGTGAGCCGTTCCCCATTACCTATGAGCGTGAACGAGGCGTTGCCAACATACGATCGGCTCCGTTTGATTGAGCCTTGATCGCACATACATTTCATCATAGGCCGTCTGCTCCCCATTGCCTATGAGCGTGAGCCGTTCCCGATTACCTATGAGCGTGAACGAGACGTTGCCAACATTTACATTATCATTCATGTTATATATTCATACAAGGTGGTTTGTTATTGTATGTTATTGATTATTATTGTTATTGTTATTGTATGTTTATTTACGTTTGCTCACATATGATTATTGCACAATTTTCCATAATAAATATAACAAGAAATCAATAATAAATGTTTTCTAACAAGGTTCACTCGCCAACTTTTGTTGACCCAAAAATCCCCATTTTTACACATGATACAGGTGATCCAGATGCAGCAAGAAACATATAGGATGGCTTAGAAGAATAAACCGGTTTAGACTTTGGATTGTTTAGTTAGTTATTTTTCTTTGTAATTGTATGAACATGTTTGGAATATTGAGGATGTAATTTTGAATATAATAAATATGAAACATATTAGTAAACATCATGAACTTTGCTGATAACCCAATTATGCCCCGACTCTTATTCCGCTGCGGGTCGGGGTGTGACAGATTGGTATCAGAGCCATGACTATAGGGATATAGGATAGGTTATTAGACCCTTAGAGCCTATACTATAGTTGATTAGAATTTTTAAATTATTTGTGTGTTACATGCAAAATTCATGATGTTTATATGCTTTATGTTTATTGTTACATTCAATGTTATGCAAGCATGTTCATAAGTACATATTATTATACAATGCCTATCATGAATCATATTCTCATAACATATCATATCCATGAGAGCACACACCACACAATTTCCATGACTTTTGCAATGATTTTTGTATTTTCAAATCACATCAAAGTGAGTTCTCATGACGGGCATGTAGTAACTGGAAGGGTACAAGTACCGGTAGTCGGAACGTCCTGTCTAGGCTTGGCATTCGTATAAATCCAAAATAAAGGACCAGTTTGTAACATCCGTTAAAAAACGGATTTTACCAAACCCGCTCCGTTTATTAACCGAACAATCAGTTAAAAATTTCGTTGCATATTTAATGCCCAAATTAATTTTAAACGATACATAATTAATAATTATATTGGAATATATAATTTATTTTTGAAAAACTGTTAAAAATAATGAAATAAAAATGAAAGGTTGTAGCCGGGTTTCGAACCCGGGTCAGTCAGCCAGCGAGTCAACAGCCTTAACACTTAACCATCCAACCACTGCGCCACTAGTGTATCTTGTTAAATATTGGAAACAATTAATACATAAAATAAATCTCAAATTCAAATAACTACGCGCCCAATTGCAGTCGTCGGAAATCCCGGCAATCTCGCGAGATTGGACGGTTTCTTCAGTTATAACGTAAACTTTAATCACTACATCGGTTATAACCGACGCCTGAGTCCGCGACACAAGTTATAACCGCCGGAAAGTTTCTAACCGACGAATCAAGTCGGAAATCGGACCAAATTCATCGATGACCTGCCTTATAAATACCCCCTCTAACCTTTGTTAGCTTTTTCGCTCACAATCACACCTTTACCCGACGTAATTCCACTCGCCGGAAAAGTTCTGTACCTCGCCGGAAAACCGAGCCCTTCACTTCTGAGCCTTACTGAACCCCCAGCGCTTATACCGAAGTCACCCACATTTATCTCAAGCTCGTTGAAGACTCTCTGCCGCAAGACATACGTCGCCGGAAGTTTCTGCTGTCACCGGAGTTTCGCCGGAGAAACAGAGGAGTCCAGTCGGTATAATTTACGCTCAATTTTTCATTCTTTTTATTTATCTCACCTGTAATTAATCATAACACACTAACGAACTTGATTAAAACTTCGAACCAGTCGGACTTCCGATTCTGGTTAAGATTCAACGAAGAAGACGAAGTTTCAGTAGTCTATAAGTTTAATTTAAATCAAGAAATAACTCGGGTTAGACACACAGTCCAGTGGTGGACTGTGTGCACATAAAACACGCTTACGTCTCGAGTTCGAATCTTGTCCCGCGCACCTTCGTCCTAATAAAAATGTTCTTTTTTTTAACCGAACCGGAGTCACTGCGTAAGATGTTAAGTTTAATAAAAACCGGAATAATATAACCAAGATAGACACACAGTCCAGTGGTGGACTGTGTGCGCGTTTAAAACACAGGTCACGAGTTCGAGTCCGGACTACCGCACCGGTTAGGACAATTATCAAACTTTTTATTTAAGACAGAAATGAAAATATTTAGTTTGTATATAAGTATAATAAAAATCAGTTTATTTAACAATTTAGACACACAGTCCAGCGGTGGACTGTGTGTTAACCTAAACCACAGGTCCCGGGTTCGAGACCTGTGGAGCGCACCGAGTCGTTAGATTAAAATCGTTTTTAAAAATAAATGATTTTCTGTTTAATTCAGTTAATATATAAATATAATTAAAAACAGAAATATTTCGGGTTAGACATGTAGCTCAGTTGGTAGAGCTGCGTGCACGCGTACGGGAGGTCTCGGGTTCGAGCCTCACCCAGCGCACACAATTACACATACGAATCGGTCAACAGTCAACAGTCAAAGTCAATGGTCAATGGTCAACGGTCAAAAAGTCAACTTTTATTTAAAAATCAATTAAAAATACTTAAAAATAACATTTTTAAGGTTAGAAAATAGCCTTAAACTCACAAAAATACACCTAACAATCCTACTAAAATGGATTAATAAAATCCGTTTACTTACCGAACCATAATGCTATTTATCTAGGTTAGTTTCACTCGTGGTTAAAACCAACTTCGCGTGCATTCAACATTATCAACCGAACGCACCCAATGTGAGTGAATCTTACAACTCCCCTTTTTAATTACACGTTTTGGGGTGTGTCATGTGTCACAAAATTAACTCGTTTATTTATACTTGTGCCATACCATATTGTGATCTAAACTTAGATTGTATATATTGCTTGTAGTTATGTACTTCATTTTGTCAATTTATATGCAATTCATTCATTAGGCCCATCAGTTCCTCGTGAGAGACGAGTTGAGCAATGCGTGCCTCAAAACGATCCATTATTGTTCATATGTGCATTATTTAATATTTATTGATTGGTGAATAAGTTTACATCTATTTTTACTCATGTGTGGTTGTGCACTTTATTTTATAATCAATTAAATAAACTTGTTCAAATGTTTTTCATAGGATTCACTCGCCAACTTTTTGTTGATCCAAAAACCATTTTTACACATGATACAGGTGAACAGGATGAAGCAAGGAAAACATAGGAAATGCCTTAGAAGAAAACAATGAAGCCTAGATTGATGTTTAGGACATGATGTAATATTGATTGTAATTTCCCATTAAAGTGTGTTAATGAATATGAAACGTTAAAATAAATGTCATGAGCTTTGATGATAACCCAATCATGCCCCGATCACCTTTTCCGCTGCGGGTCAGGGTGTGGACAGATTGGTATCAGAGCCATGACTATAGGGATATAGGATAGGTTATTAGACCCTTAGAGCCTATACTATAGTTTGCCTAAATTTTAATTGTTTAGGTGGTTACATACAAACTTATGATATTTATTTGTTTCATATTTGCTTATATTTACAGTCAAACATACATACTTACATACACATTCATTATACATATATCAATGTTCATATATTCAATTCATCTTCATACTTTTGTTATTCAAAAATTTTGTTGCAATTTTCAAATCTCATCAAAGTAAGTTCTGCGACGGGCATGTAGTAACTGGAAGGGTACAAGTACCGGTAGTCGGAACGTCCTGTCTAGGTTGGCATTCGTATAAATCCAATATAACGGACCAGTTTGCCTACCTGGGGACTAACGATGAGAGTACGAAGGACCTATTAGGCCAAAGCATGCTACACCAAACGTCGTTCGAACTAACCCACTTTGAGGTGTCACCGTGTCTACACCTGGACACATTCCGAATATCACACATTATATACATATTTCTCGATTTTCTCCGGGTTTTAGTGTACGTAACCAGGCTAACACATGCGAACCATATGAAAAACCCGGTATTCATGGGGGCCCACATGATTACTAAGGTGAAGTATGGCGGCATGTAGGGCCTAATGACGAGCAGAGCCCAAGACATCCTATGGATGTAGTAGATTTATTTTTCTATATTTATTTTATGAATGTTCATTCCTAAGTGCGACCCATGATCCCAAAAACATCCAACTCATACTCTTGGCATGTATTCCTTGTAGATGTCATCTAGCCTCGCCCGTTGGAAGATGAGAGTAGGAAAAGCCCGCGAGCGCATGGCTGCCCTAATCGCTCAACAAATGGCTGCCGTAATACCCAACATTGTAATCCAAGTCCAACAAGCACTTACCGCGAATCCTGTCAATCAAGAAGATAAACACGTTATCAACCCTCCCCCAAATACCACTAAATGCACCTACAAGCATTTCAAATCCTGCGACCCTCCAAAATACGAAGGGACTGAAGGTGTCACCGCTCTCCTCCATTGGTTTGAAGAAATGGAGAACACTTTTCTAAATTGCGATTGCCCCGGCGATCGCAAGGTGCGATATGCTACTGGTCGTTTATATGGAATAGCCCTTACTTGGTGGAATACAGAGAAGGCCAAACGAGGCGTTGAAGATGCTATGACTTTGACTTGGGAAGAGTTGAAGGAAATCATGACTAGACGGTTTTGCCCAAGGAGCGAAATCAAAAAATTAGAAGATGAGTTCTATTCGTTGAAGCAAACGGAAGGTGACCACACCACATACAACAAAAGATTCCTCGAGTTAAATCAAATGGTTCCCAACCTGTTCACACCTCTTTACCGTTTGATCGAGCACTACATTCGAGGTCTTCCGTCAAAAATCCAAGACTCTGTAATAAGTACCACGCCTGCAACTTTGGAAGCAGCAATGGAGCTAGCTACAGAGCTCACCGAGAACCGAATCCGGAACAAAGACTTCAAGGAGGAGAAGAAGAAGGATAAGGCATCGGCTGAAACTTCAAACTCCACCCAAACCGAATCCCCTTCTCAACCCATTTCTAAGAGAAAAAGAGACGGACAACTTTTCGCTACTATTCGAGGCCTCCCCTCAAAAATTCAAGACTCAGTTCTAAGCACTTCGCCTGCGACACTTGAAGCCGCAATGGAACTAGCTACCGAACTTACCGAAAATCGCATTTGAAACGGTAAATTGAAAGAGGAGAAAAAGAAAGCCCCCATTGAGGCTCAAACTTCAAACCATTCTGGCTCCTCTTCGAAGTTTACTGGTAAAAGGAACCGAAACACCAGAAACTTTGCTGTCACACAAACAAATTTCCCTATCCCTGCTGCACCCATCACTCAAGTTGCCCCCTCACCTGCACCATATAAAAGGCCATACTCGGGCCCATACCCAAAATGCAACCGTTGCCAATACCATCATTTTCCTGATCATCCCTGCCAACATTGCACCGGCTGTGGCCGCGCAGGTCACACCATTCAAACCTGTCGCGTACTTCAGCGAACGAACCGCCATCAGCCCTCAACCCAAACCCACCATCAGATAGTGGGTCAAGCCCAACAACCTTTACTACTACCACCTACCCAACATGTAGCCCAATCCTACTACCAACCCAACTATCCCATGATACAACCCATGCGGGCTTGTTACAATTGTGGAGACCCAAACCACTTTAGAAACACTTGTCCACGATTGGTGAACATCATTCATGCCCAAGCTCAAGCAAATCCGGTGAATCAAGCTAACCAAGCTCCACCACCTGCAAGAGGAAGAGCTTACAACATCAACGCCAATCCTGTTGAGAATAATAACGGCTCAAACGAATCACCCAACTAGTTTTCCTCCCCAAGAATCAAGACTAAACTCCGATCGTCTAGTTTTAATGTTTTCTTTATGTTATCTCAATCTTTCCGTATCCCAGTTGTAAAATTTGGAAATTTTGTATCCAAGAATTTTAATGCGAATTGATATTACAGTTTTGTTTTATACTCATTGATTTAACATTCATATCATCATACATCTCGACGTATCTCAATCTCATCATTTAAAGAAGTTGGGTTGTGTCTCACTTTTACATAAACTGACCCCTTCATCATAACAAATGAGAGAGGTACTGTCATCATTCAGTCATGTATCCTTTCAGAATTGAGACTCAAGCTTTGGTTGTTGTGTTTGTTTATGTTATAGAGTCACATAGAACTGATCATGATTTACTGATAAAGCCAACGAAAATTTGACAAGAATATGGTGGATACGCCGCTAGTACTTCCTATATATAAGTATTCTTGGCAAAGGATCAAAAGCATTACCAGGAGGTTATGAGAAGTTCCGTGTAGGTTTAAATATCGTCATGGTTGAAGTTTTTGTTTTATGATACATACCTTATCATGTCAAACATATCAATTCCCTCAAAACTATTATGCATAAAATCATAACCGACATCAAAGATCAAATTCGAGAAGCCCAACATGTTTCAGTAACGGAAAACGACGTACGCAAGGAGCTGTCTTGTGGAGCTGAACTTAAAATCGAAACTAAATCCGACGGTATTCTGTACTGTCTAGATCGCATATGGATTCCTGACCACAATAACCTTCGTGAATCCTTATGAATAAGGCGCACAAAACACGATACTCTATACACCCAGGAGCCGACAAGATGTATCAAGACCTTCGATACACCTACTGGTGGCCTGGAATGAAAAAGGATATTGCTGTTTTTGTTTCCAAGTGCCTTACATGTTCCAAAAGTAAAAGCTGAACATCAAAGACCCTCAGGACTTCTGGTCCAACCTGAAATACCTGTATGGAAGTGGGAAAACATAACCATGGACTTCATTACCGGGTTACCTCGCACTTCTGGTGGGTATGACACTATATGGGTAATCATTGATCGTCTTACAAAATCAGCTCACTTCATTCCGATTCGCGAGGACTTCAAGAATGAGAAGTTAGCTCGTATCTACATCAGCGAAATCGTAAGCCGTCATGGTGTACCGTTAAGCATTATTTCCGATCGTGATGGTCGTTTCACTTCACGAACATGGCAAGCCGTACAAGCCGCTTTGGGTACACGATTAGACCTCAGTACCACTTATCATCCTCAAACTGATGGACAATCTGAACGCACCATCCAAACTCTTGAAGATATGCTTCGAGCATGTGTCATAGACTTCAAGAGAAATTTGGACGCTCATCTACCATTAGTTGAATTTTCGTACAACAACAGCTATCATTCAAGTATCGGCATGGCACCTTTCGAAGCTTTATATGGTCGTAAGTGCCGATCTCCAGTATGTTGGCACGAAATTGGAGAAGCTCAAATCACCGGTCCAGAATTGATTCAAGAAACAACAGACAAGATTCATCAAATTCGAAACAATCTTCTAGCAGCACAAAGTCGTCAAAAGAGTTATGCAGATAAACGACGAAAGCCTTTAGAGTTTAACATTGGTGATCATGTACTTTTAAAAGTATCACCGTGGAAGGGAGTAGTTCGTTTTGGCCAGAAGGGCAAGCTAGCTCCACGCTACGTAGGACCTTTCAAGATACTCGAAAGAGTAGGACCTGTAGCATACAAGCTTGATCTACCAGAAGAACTCAACAGAATTCACCCCACATTCCACGTATCAAACTTAAGGAACTGTCTCGCCGATGAAAACCTCCATATTCCCTTGGAAGATATTCAGATCGATGAATCTATGCATTTCATTGAAAGACCAGTAGAGATCATGGACTTCGGAGAAAAACGTTTAAGACGGAGTCGTATTCCAATTGTTAGGGTACGCTGGGAGTCGAAACGGAGACCTGAGTTTACTTGGGAACGTGAAGACTCAATGCGCGAAAAATACCCGCATCTTTTTCCTGTTACCACTACTACTTAAATTTCGGGACGAAATTTCTAAAAGTAGGGGATACTGTAATATCCGTCGAAAAACGGGTTTTCCAAACCCGCTTAGTTTATTAATCGAATAATCAGTTTTAAATTTTTGTTGCTCATTTAATGCTTATTTTAATTTTAAACAATACATAACTAATAAACATTTTAGAATATGGAAATTAAAATTGTTAGAAAATAAAAATAAAACAGTTAAAAATAAAAATGGGCTGCCGGGTTTCGAACCCGGGTCAGCCGAAAACTTTAAACATCAAACACATAACCACTCCGCCACTAGCTGACTTTGTGAAATCTAGGAAACAATTAAAACATATGTTCACCCGTGAATCATCCGTTTGCGCCAAAAACTGAAACCGCTCATCGGCTCTCAACGGTTCAGACTGTTGAAGTTCGATACTACTGAATATAACCGATAAACCGACGTTCTTAATCAATTCGGCCTTTAATGAACTTGAATTCGTATGATGTTCGGGTTTAATAACCGAAATCATTCATTTTCTGAATTACTCCAACGATATCAGTATCTCGCGACTTAAAATCATCCACAGAACCTCCAATGTCACTTTCGCTCTATTTTCAGTTCGTCGGAAACGCTTTTTGAACTCGCCGGACTTTCGCCGGAAAACCGTGTCTTTCATCAAAACGGTAAATTTCTAAATTCTTTCATCTTCTATCTGTTGTTAGACTTTTACTAATTCAAACCCTCCAATCAGAATCGGTCCCAGACGACGATATCGGATAATCTGCAGTCGCCGGAAAACTTCTGAAAATTCCTAAATCGCGCTGTGAAATGGTATTATCATTTAAAGTTTCTGATAACTCTTGTTTAGTCCTTCAATTCCACAATTAGTTAATCAAAAACTGTTGATTGGTCCGCTCAGACGGAGTTCATAAAAACAGAGCCGACGACTTTGCCGGAATTCTGAGAAAAGTCATCATTCCGGTATGTTGATTCCCAAAACCTTTCCTATCCGTTACATTTTAATCACTTATATGTCTGTTAATTGAATTGAACAAGTTCAGTCGAAAATCAGTTGTCTGGGTTATTGTAACGAAGAAGATGAAGTTAGTTTGTATATAAATTTAATATAAATTGGATTATATCTCGGGTTAGACACACAGTCCAGCGGTGGACTGTGTGCAATTGAAACATAGCGATACCGGGTTCGAGTCCGTCCTTGTTCCGATTCGTCACAATATTCAGACTTTTTATAAAACTCAAATATGAAAACTTTCAGTTAGTTTATAAGAGAAATAAAAACAAGTGTTATAACCAGGTTAGACACACAGTCCAGCGGTGGACTGTGTGCAACGTTAATCAACAGGTCCCGGGTTCGAGACCTGTTACGCACGCCGGTTCGATAATTAAAATCCTTTTTAGAAATAAATGAATTTTGAATAATTAAAATAGTATAGAAATATAATTAAAAACAGAAATATTTCGGGTTAAACACGTAGCTCAGTTGGTAGAGCTACGTGCACGCGTACGGGAGGTCACAAGTTCGAACCTCACTCAGTGCAAACAATATAAACGACCGAACTGGTCAACAAGTCAAAGTCAAATAGTCAACGGTCAACCCAAAAAGTCAACACTTTTTTTATATTTTTATTAATTTTTTAATTTAAAAATCAATTAAAAATACTAAAAAATAATGTTTTTAAAGTTAGAAAATAACCTTAAACTCACAAAAATATATCTAAAAATCCTATTAAAATTATTAATAAAATCCACTCATTTACCATACCTTTTCGTTATTATTTTGGTTAGTTAATCTTCGTCGATCAATCCTCTAAACTCGTGCGCATTCAACATCTTCAACCGAACGCACCCAATGTGAGTGAATCTCTACAAATTCCCCGTTTTAATCACGTTTTTGGGGTGTATCATGTGTCTTATTATTTATTACATTTAAACAATTGTGCATCCATCATATCCATGATCAAATGTGTATTCAATATGTATCAACTGTTTGTGTGGTTATTGTTTAGATTAAATTTATCATTTTCAGTACATACATTATCATAGGCCGCCGCTCCCCATTACCTATGAGCGTGAGCCGTTCCCCATTACCTATGAGCGTGAACGAGGCGTTCCCACATACGATTGGCTCCGTTTGATTGAGCCTTGATCGCACATACATTTCATCATAGGCCGTATGCTCCCCATTACCTATGAGCGTGAGACGTTCCCCATTACCTATGAGCGTGAACGAGACGTTGCCAACATTTACATTATCATTCATGTTATATATTCATGCAAGGTGGTTTGTTATTGTATGTTATTGATTATTATTGTTATTGTTATTGTATGTTTATTTACGTTTGCTCACATATGATTATTGCACAATTTTCCATAATAAATATAACAAGAAATCAATAATAAATGTTTTCTAACAAGGTTCACTCGCCAACTTTTGTTGACCCAAAAATCCCCATTTTTACACATGATACAGGTGATCCAGATGCAGCAAGAAACATATAGGATGGCTTAGAAGAATAAACCGGTTTAGACTTTGGATTGTTTAGTTAGTTATTTTTCTTTGTAATTGTATGAACATGTTTGGAATATTGAGGATGTAATTTTGAATATAATAAATATGAAACATATTAGTAAACATCATGAGCTTTGGTGATAACCCAATTATGCCCCGACTCTTATTCCGCTGCGGGTCAGGGTGTGACAATAAACCAGGTTAGTCATGAATGAATGGAGATACATCATTTTAACACAATGCTTACTAATGAGGAGTAGAACTTAATTTGGAAAACCAAGGCTTCCATTGTTCACACACTTACTAAAGCACAAGTTCATCCATGTTGAGGATGGTAAACTTGGTTAGTTTCAACATTTAGTACATAGAATCTTAAAATCAAGAAGTAAAGTACAAGAAGAAAAAAATAAAAGAAGAAAACATAACAAGTAAAAAGAGAAGTGAGCTAAAACCCACTTAGAAGGCTGAGGAGCTTCTGCCAAAAATCTGGAAGTTCAGAGAGAAAGCTTGAAGATTCGGAAAGTTTGAAAGAGTGAAGGGGTGCTCTTATTTATAGCGCAGAAGTCGCTGCCAACTTCACTTTGTGCGAAGTGGATTCACTTCGTACGAAGTGAATTTACCTCGTGCGTGATGAGTTTGCCTGTTCCACTTTGTGGGAAGTTGTACGGTTCGCACAAAGCTGTTTAGTTTGGGCCGTTCTTACGTATTTTAGCCGGTTTTTACGTACTTAGCACACTGTTTGGTGGTTACACTTGATTTTTAAGGCCCTCGCAACGCTGATAGCATGGTTTTATGCCACCACCCGCAATAAGGAGAGCTTAACACTAATTATGATTATAATTATTTTCGGTTTTAGTTACCATTGGGGTAAAGTTTTTTTATTAGATTTTAGACGTGTAGCATCTAGAGTGCATGGACCGTGGACTTCTTATAAGAACTTCTAGATGTTCTTGCTTAAGAGTTAAGGTTGATATTGTCATAGTGACATTAAGCTTTTAGGAGGCTATTCTTTTGTTTATATTTGAAAGAATATGCCACACTTCACGAGTGTTTTTTTTTAATCTACGGTTACATAAGAAAATTTTATTATATATATTTTATTTGAATAAATTGGTTTGATTCATCAACCCGCAAATGCGGTAAATAAATGATTTACACCTTTTTTTTAGCATCTTTGAATTTGGTCGTGTTTTCAACCAACAAACTAGGCATGTATAAATCGGGTTTTTAACCAGGGTACAAGTTTCGTCAACACAATAAAAAATCGGGTAGGGCATGTACCCGAGTATTGTTCAACGATACCCAACTCCGTATAACCGCGGTATATGAAATCGGTTTTCTTTAAATATAACAACATAATAAATAAATTTTGAATAAAACTCGTTTAAAAATTCAAATTTAAATAAAACAAAAAAATATACTTTAAATATTTGCTTTTTGTTTATTTTTAGAAATTTTAAATTTACAAAACTTAAATTTATATCTATATTTATATTGTCACACCTCAATTGATGGCGAAAACATCGAGTCGAGACGTAATAAATTGCTCAAATACAACATGACACTAGATTTGTGACAATAAATAAAATTCAAAATTTCATATCATTTTAATAAATCAAACATTACAATGTTCATGAAAATGAAAAGTACGACAATTGGAATTTTAAAACTAACAATATTAAAATGTATAAATTAAAACTAGGTGACTATCTAAATCTACCCAAGTCTTTTCTTGTGAAATTATTATTAAATATTTCCTACAACATGTAAAATATATCCGTCAACACAAATTATGTCGATGAGCATACTAGTTTCACTAAAGAGCATATGTAAGAATAAAATCTCAAATCCACATGTTAATTGTATTTTAAGTTATAAAATCATACTAGCATGCAAGACTAAATATCAAATCAGAGTTTCCACTAGTGTAACCTTATCACTAAAGTGAATAAAACCGTAAAGATTGCATACTTAACAAAGATCCAACAAACGTGGCAGTGTACTAATCCTATAGCGTTATACATGTTAAGGGAGGTTTTTTAATGTTAATGATAGATAACTTGCATAAGATTGTTCTAGTATGTATAAACAGGTAGCATAACAAGCAAGCATGTTTAACGATCGAGTGCTTGCATAAGGTAGATTGTATGTATGATTGTGAATTGAATAGATATACATGCTGCAACCCAAATAGTATTTAAAGCGTAAAATAGGTCAAGTATGAACTCATGGTTTGTGAATATTTTTCAGAAAGTGTGAGCGAGCGGTTTTGAAGGATGGAACACCGAAGTTACCCTAATAAGGTAAACAAAGGCGTATGAGTATTTAGACTTATTAATTGGGAATGTAAACGAAAGCTACAAGTATGAAATTACATAAAAATATATCCCGTCTTAGACAATTATTCGCACACTATTATGTGTTTGTGTTTTTCATGAATCCGATTACTCATTAGAAATCCGAACTACGGAATCCAAGACCTTATATATTATTAGTTATATTGCCAAGTATGTCAAGCATTATCAAGCATTAGAGGTAGGATAAATCCTTTAACCTCAAGAATTCACCAATGCACAAATCATCACATGGATGATTCGGATGGTCACGAATATAAGTATGATAAACATAAACTAATCTATCTAATTCACTAGGTAACCAAGTGCGGTATCACCTAGACGAGTACTTCCAACATTGCGAGATTGGAGGCTTGGTGTAGGTTTACTCACTTTGTGTCTTGGAGATTACTTAGAGACTTATAAGAACTTAAAAGAAGGCATATGAACATTAAAGTTTCTGGAACACAACGTTAACACAAGCCCTTCAACATGGTAGTTTGTTGGTAACTTGGTTTGGTGCGAAAGTGTTCAAAAATTAAAGTAAAGATGAACATGTTTATAAAGTTCGACAAAAAAATCTCCATTTGGACCTAAAAAATGGTGGTATACCAACTTTGTTTACCTTAGTAAACATGTGATAATACTCATAGAGGTTATCCAAGGATGGAGAAGAAGAAAAACAAGAAGAAAAATGTAACAAGAAAGACCAAAACTCACTATTTTGGTTCTTGAATTTTCTACCCAAAGTGGAAGAATTGGAAGATTAGAGAGTGATTAGAAGTGGTGAAAGTGTATAGAAGATGAAGAACACCGGTTTAACAAGGAGAATACCCGGGGATATCTTTGTTACAACTTAATGTCTCTGCATGAAAGGTTGTCTCTCATTGCTCTTCTGGGTGATCTCACTTCAAACTATCTGCAAAACTAGCAACGCCGTTAGCCTTGTCACAGGAGAAAAGGGGTGGGTTTTCTCCGTGACCACACTCCGGCATGAGAATAAGTATTGGGGATTGCAAGGTAATTAGCAAGTGATTTGTAAGCAAGCTCGTATCTGAATGCAGATGATTGTCCGTGTCTTTACCTTGAGGTATGACCTTATTTTATAGCCGAAGATAGGTGTTTAGGAGATGGGCTAATGGGCCTTGGGCTCAGCCCAAACGACCAGGGATATCCGTTCTGTCTCCTCTACATTGATCATTAATGATCTCTCACAGTAGGTACGCTTTGTCGCATGTTGAATGGAGCCACATGTCATGGCAGTTGTCCCTGGTGTCAGACCTGTCATCAGCCGAATGTGGAGAATGTGTGACAGTCGCTGGCGTGAGTTTGGTTGGTGTACAGTCTGTCCTCTGCATTACTGTTCATGCGACGCAGTCTGACACAACCTGCCGAGCGGCTATTGGGTCACAGGTCTGCCACTTTGTACCCTTGTATGTAGTCAACGCCACTTTGCGCTTTTCCCTTCCGCGTGGCTTTTAGTGCTTTCTGGCCAGCGCAAAGTTGTAGGGATTATGTCCTTTTGTTCTCAAGACTATGGGCTGCTCTCATGTTGGTCTTGTCCTTGTGCAAGGTTTTAGGACTTTGCGGCTAGAGGGTTGTTTGATCCGCGCAGGGTCAAGGGACCTGCACTTCTAGGTCTAACTTGCTGTTGCGCCAAGTACGCAAGGTTCGTTGTGCAACCTGCTAGTATTAAAGTTGTAGCACCGTTGCGCTCAAGGTTTGTCTATCAGTACAGGGTCAAGGGACCTGTGCTTCCAGGTCTAACTTACCGTTGCGCAGAACGCACAAAGTTCGTTGTGTGACCTGCTAGTTTCAAGAAAGGCGCACCGTTGCGCATTGCGTGCAAGGTTATTCTTGTGATCTGTTCATTATGAGGGTATGGTCCCTTGTGCAGGCGCAAAGTTTTTGGGACCATACCCCTCCAAGTCCCCCCAGTCCAGTGGTGCTCCTATGCGCATGTTGGCAAGTAGGTGGACTGCGGGACTATAAAAATTCATGTATGCACGCTTATCCAACGGCATGAATTTAATAAGGATGGAGGAAACCTTTGTGTGAGGGAAACTTTGCTCATGATGAGGTCTTTGAAATTTGAATTTTCGTCATGCTGATGTTGCAGGCGAGTTGGTAAGAAAAAAAGGGTACCCTAGAGGTGACATTTGACAGCTGTGGCATGTTGTCAACAGTGCAGCCTCTTTCATTAATGAATTGGCAGAGAAGGTACCAGCCACGCGTGCGTGACAATCGTCAGTTGCCACTTGCCTTCCATGCGTCTTGCGCGGTTGTTGATTCTTCGCGTGCTTCACAGTTCCCCATCGCATTAAATGCGATGTATATAAATAGGGTAAACCGTCTAGGATTTCATTCACGCTTTCAAAACTTCTTCTTTGAAATTCTCTGAATTCTTGTTTTCTTCTCTCTTCAATCTTTTTGTGTTTTCTTTGCATTTCTTCTTTGAGATCTTCTATGGCGACCAGGGGTCCCGAAAGTGTGTCTGCAGGGTAGGCGTCGACCTCTTTGCCGGCGGTGAAGTGGAGTCTGCCCAGTTTCCAGCGTTTGTTCTCCGGCTTCCAGTTCCCTACGGACTGGGATGCCCGGTTTTCGGCTGAGGGTGACACTGCCGCCGATGCTTTGGCCGGCAACATTACTTTATTTTTTGATTTTTTCGCCGATGGTAACTTCCGGTTATCGGAAACCAAAGTTTTCTTGAAATTCTTGAATACTAACAATTTCACATCTCCCAACTCAATCCAATGGGGATGTTGAGAATAAAACATTTTGAGTTTTTGTGCCGCTCTATAGGCATTATCCCAACCGTTAATCGGTTTAGGGTTTTTTTACCAACTACACTACTCCCAGGGATTCTACTCTTTCCAACATAGAATCCAGGCGAAAAAGATTTTGCTCACGCCTCTAAAATCTTACCATGACTGGAAGACATTTTTTTTACATAAAGGCTGGCGTTATACCCCTCCGGATGCACTCCCGGGGGGTGGAGGACATTGCTGTCGAGACCTCTCCTATACCAGTGGTGGAATCCTGGTATAAGGACCTCAAGAAGATCCCCGCGGTCCAACTGCCGAAGAGGGCATTGGTGGCGGCGGGCATGAGTTTGGTGTGGAAGCCCAACCGCATGGAGAAACTTGTTTACATGGAGGGGGAGAAGAGTAAGTATTCTTTGTCTCGTTTTTCCATTATTTCTGGATTTCTCATTGTGCACAGACTAGCTGTATGCGCTGTTTTGCAGTGGTGGCGTTCTATGTGGTGGCGTTCCAAACGGAACAGGGGCGGATAGAGAACATCGCCCTTGGTCCGGAGGAGGCCACATGGTATGCGCAAATCCTGGGGAACTTTGAGCTTCCCAGGAATGAGGATTTGTCATCCCCCACGCCTAAGACTTGTAAGCCTTCATAGTTTGATTGTTTTCATCTTTACAAATAACTTATTGTGTTGTGCCACTGTGCAGGCGCTTTAAAGAACTTGGGCATTGGCCAAGATCCTAAAATGAGGAGGCGCGCGGGGCGCAGCGCTGTGGTGGAGAAGAAGGCCGCTCAGCCCAGGGCAGACCCACCCAAAGGTATGTGTTCTGTGCCAGACACTTGGAATGACTATGTAATAGTCTCTGATTCTTTTGAGGGTCTCGCATCTGTAGGGTTGAAGAAGCCTAAGCAGGAGCCTCTGGAGATTCTAGCTGCTAACCCGGACGGCCCGGTGGAGATAGAATCCAGCCTGGAGCCCCTCAAGAGGAAGAGGGCTCCCAAGAGTGGTATCTCCACGCATCACTCGAAAAAGGCTGCGTGGAAGATTATAGGGAAGCGTGGGAGTTTAGACGCGCTCGTCGCTAAACTTTCCTTGGGTAAACACGTTTTAACTTGTTTTACACCACTTTTTTTCCTGTTGCATTTTTCTAACTGTTTCCCATCCCGCAGGAGGAAGTGAAACAATTTTTGTTGCTCCCACCACTCCGGTCGCGCTTGTCGAGATTCCAATGCCCCCACCTGTGGCTGAAACGGCGCAAACGTCAAGCGCACAGGGTGGGGAGCCAACTGCTGGGGCGTCGGAGGTGCAGGTGGAGGTTGAGGCCGTAGAGCCTGAAGTGGTGGAGGGTGGTGAGGTGATGGTGGAATCGGTTGAGGTGGTGGTGGAACCGGTTGAGGTGGTTGAGGAAAATGGTCCATCGGGGGCTCATGCAGCAGAGCCGGCACCCGAGGGTAAGGTCGGAGGATCTGGGGAGAGCCCTTCTGCTAAAGGGTCCCGATTCACCCGAACGAAACCCCGGGTGATTACTATTACAGGTCATATACTGAAGGCCGCACTGAAGAGATCCACACCCCTGTGTGGAAGCTAAAGAAAGGGGATGACTTCACTCACTGGTCGGCGTGCCGTGAGTGGTACAAGGGAGCGTTCCCCCCAACGGAGGTACGCGCGCGCAGAACAAACCCATGAACAAACATATCGCGTGTACCTCCAGGCAGCTGCTAGCTCTGCCTCCAACACACACAAGATTATCCGGGAGTGGCGGAGCATGCATAAAAAATTGAAGCTGCTAAGAAGGACCTGGTCCAGGAGCGAGCACAATTGGCTGTGCAAAAATCAGAGTTGGAGGTGGACAAAGCTAAATTTGCCGAAGCTCAACGGACCGAAGAGTGGTTCGTTCTGGGGTGGAAGCAAAAGGCGGAGAGTTCCACTGCCACGCTTGCGGAGGAGCACAAGCTGTGGAGGGAGGCTTGTGACCGAGACAACAACGAGAAAAAACTATAAGGGACGAAATCATGAGCCTACGCGCCGAGACTGCACGTTTGAAGGCGGAGAAGGAGGCAGCTTCTACTGCGGCCGCAGAGGCCAGGGCGCACCGTGTTCGCAGTAAGCCGAAGGAGGTAAAAAATTTGCCCTTTATTTATTTTAAATGATCAATAGGTTGTCAGGCTAACCTTGTTGTACTTAACCAAGTGGAGGCTTGCGCCGAGCTGGAAGGTGCGAAGAAGGATCTCCAGGTGGCCTTGGTGGAAAAAGCTGAATTACAACGTAGGCACCTGGAGGATAAGGAGGAGCTTCGCTTGGCGGAGGCCAAGGTGGGCGCGGGCGAGAAAAGACTAGAAGATTCTGAAGTCACCCGCGCCATCTCTGCGAGTCTGGTGGAGTTGCTGAGTAACAACATGTAAGTACTCCGTTGGTATTTTGATCATTTTTTCTTATCATGTTTTCCTTGTATTGCAGATCACAAACTCTATCCTTATTTCGACAAAGTTAGACGGCGCAGTAGCCATCTGCGCGCCATGATGGGTATGCACAGGGCTACGCTGAATGTGCACACCGTGTCACTCATGCGCTGGACGTACAATGGGATACCAGCCGCGCTTCCACTCATGGAGTCGATACCGAAGCTGCCTTCTCCCAGGCCAAGCGGGAGTACGACCGTCTTCAACTCCTGGTCATGGATTTAGTGAGCGAGGCACTCCAGCATGACGACTACATCGATCATTTGAAAGACATATTCCAAGATGTAGCAGAGGTTGAAGAGAGTGAAGGATGAGTGTAGGATTCTGATTGTAATATCTTCAATGTAATATCTTGAATGTAACTGCGCGTTGCACTTTGTATATATTTCTCATTCAATGAAATGGATGTTAATATTTTCCTGAAAATAACGACTTTGTGTAGATATAGCGAATAAAACTGGTAATGAACTCGTGTATGAACATCCCCTCCTATGCGCATGCAATAGGTAGTGAATTTTTTTCATGAGTCGTTGTGTACCATGGTGTTTTCGTGTAGACCCAAAGTAGTTTCGCGCATTTGTAACAAAACATCTAGATAAAGAAATTCATGTATATATCCTCTTTAATAACAATAAGGCATAAGAGCCATGTATAGAATAGACAATTAGATCATATTGTTTGCCAATTTACATGTAGCACCGCCTTAGCTGTCGCGCATTCCAGTTCCTAGGAATATTTGTGTCATCCAAACGTTTGAGGGTGTATGCCCTTTCCTAGGACTTCATGGATTATATAAGGTCCTTCCCACTTAGGTGCGAGTTTTCTAGGACTTTCAACATTGGACGCTTCATTGTCTCGTAGAACGAAATCGCTAGGTAGGAAGATACATATGCGGACTCGCGCATTGTACTATTTCTCAAGCTTGAACTTGTACTTCGCTTCGTTGATTGTAGCGTTTTCACGCCTTTCTTCAAGGAGGTCCAAGTTGAGTCTGCGGTCGTCTTTATTATTCTGGTTTTGCACAGCTAGCATGCGCAGTGATGGAAGGACTATTTCCGCGGGAATCACTGCCTCCGTCACATACACCATGCTGAATGGAGTTTTGTCGGTGCTAGTTTTTGGCATGGTTCGATGAGCCCAAAGGACACTTGGCAACTCATCTACCCAGCCTCTCCGCGACGTCCCCAATCTCGTCTTGATCCCTTTAATGATACTCTTGTTTATGATTTCCACTTAGTCGTTCCCTTGGGGATGTGCGACCGAAGTGAACACATGTTCGATATGCCTTTCTTCCATCCAGCGCTATTGTTCTCCGGCTGCAAAATTGGGGCCGTTATCACTGACAATGCGCAGGGGTAACCCGAAATGGCAAATGATATGTTCCCAAATGAATTTGCGCACTACATTTGCTGTGGTGGATGCAAGGGGTTTTGCTTCTACATACTTGGTGAAGTAATCAACGGCTACGATTATGAACTTCACCGCATATGGGGCATCTGGGAAAGGTCCCACCATATCGATTTCCCATTGTTGGAAGGGCCATACTGTTGTCACTGGGATCAAGGGATTCTTGGGGCGCAACGTCTTCGACGCATGGCGTTGGCATGATGCGCATTTCCGCAGCGTTTCGACTGCATCTAAGTGCATGTCAGGCCAATAGTAGCTGGCGTTCATGATCTTTGCTGCGACCACGCGCGGACCGACGTGAATTTCGCATGACTCTTCATGTATTTCGCGGATCAAGTTTGCGCGTCCTGCAGGTCAACGTAGCAGAGAAGTGGTCCAAGGTATGACTTCCGGAAAAAGGATACCGTCTTCCATTTCGTAGTTGAGTGCCTTGTTCTGGACCTTTCTTACTTCCGCCTTGTTTTCGTGGAGGGTCCCGTATTGCAAGAACATGATTATGGCTGACATCCAGGAAGGAGCCCCCATTTCGATGATGTTTACTGACGCAAAGGAACTGATGGGTTCTTAAGCACCTCAATGCGCACTTCACGCGCAAGATGCTTGAAGCTTGTAGCAGCCAATTTTCTGAGTGCGTCAACATGTTTATTCTCGCGTCGGTTGACATGGGTTATTTTGAAACTTTGGAATTTGGTTATTAAGGCTTGCGCCTGTTCAAGATACATGATCATCATTTCGCCCTTTGCATCATACAGGCCATTGATCTGTCCTGCGACCAAAAGGGAATCTACGTGTGCTTCCAAATTCTTGGCCCCCATTTTGATGGCTAACCGAAGGCCTGCCAGAAACGCTTCATACTCAGCTTCATTATTCGTGCTTTTGAAATCCAACCTGATGGCATAGGTGAACTCTTGGTTATCAGGGCTTTTTAGGCGGATACCTGCCCCTACGCTATCATCATTAGATGCGCCATCTGTGTGAAGTATCCATGAGCGGTCGTTTGTGACCGGCGCTGGGTTCTGTACAGCTTCACACTCTTGCGCTTTATTGCTTGGTACTTCTGTAACAAAGTCGGCTAATATACGGCCTTTTATTGCTGGGCGTGGTTTATACACGATGTTGTGTCTACCAAGCTCAATCGCCCATTTTTCTAGACGATCAGATATGTCCAGTTTAGACAAAATTTGTCCTAAGTGATAATTCGTGAGAACTATAATCACAGGGTCGGAAAAATACCGACGCAACCTGCAGGATGCGTGGACTAAAGCAAGAGCAAGCTTTTTCATCGTGGGATATCTTGTCTCCAGGTCAGTTAGCATTTTACTGACGTAGTAGATTGGAGTTTGGACTCTTGTGCGCTCTACTAGAAAGACTGCGCCGAGATTGATATCCGAAGCAGAAAGATAAAGGATCAGTGGGTCGTTCTTTCGCGACGCCGTGAGCGTAGGCAGCTGAATCAAGCACTCTTTCAATTGTGTGAAGGCTTTCTCCGCACCCGGAGTCCACTGAAACTTGTTCTGCTTGACACAGTTCCTCAAAATGCTGATGAATGGGAAGGACTTCATCGCGTGGTTGGCCAAGAACCTGTTCAGCGTAGCCAATCGCCCTGCCAAACATTGCATTTCTTTGATGGTCAAGGGGGAAGGCATAGGTTGAATCGCTTCCACTTTCTCGTGATTGACTTTGAAACCGTTGCGCGTGACGATGAATCCCAAAAATTTTCCTTCTTCCATTCCAAACAAGCACTTATTGGGGTTCAGCTTCAGGTTTGCCTTGCGCAAGGATGCAAACATTTCCTGAACGTTTATCAGCATCTTCTCCTCATTCGAGCTCATGATGACAAGGTCATCAATGTACACTTCTACGGTTTCCCCAATGCCATCTGCGAAGACATGGTCCATTAGACGCTGATAGGTGGCTCCTGTGTTGCGCAATCTGAAGGGCATCTTTGTGTAGCAAAAGATTCCCTTGTTGGTGCGGAATGCGGTTTTGTCTTCGTCCTCTATCTTCATTTGTATCTGGTGGGAGCCTTTGTAGCAGTCAATGAAGCATTTCCACCTGAATGAAGCGAGGGAGTCCACCTTTTTGTCGATTTCGGGTAAAGAATAGCAGTCTTTCGGACATGCTTTGTTCAGATCTTTGAAATCGACGCACATGCGCCAACTTCCGTTCTGGACCATGACTAGGTTGGCTACCCATGTCTGATAGCGTACTTCTCTGATGTTGTCGGCTTGGAGGAGCTCTAAAACTTGCTCGTTCAGTGCACGAGTTTTCTCAAGACCAAAACTGCGCTTTTTCTCGAACGATAGGCTGAACTGAAGGGAATGCGTGCAGCGTGTGCTCAGCAATTTCCCTCGGTACCCCTGTCATATCCGCTGGCGACCAAGCGAAAATATCTACATTGCGGAAGAAACATAGTTTTAACCGCGCCTTTATTGCGGGGGTCATGGCAAGTCCTAACAGCATTGTTTGTTCTAGGTACTTGTTGTTTAGTACCCATTTCTCTGGCTCGCCATTGGATGATGACTTCGGTAGCTTCGTCGGTTGTTCCTCTTCGATGGACATGATCTCCTTCCTTGCGTACATGATGGCCACCCCGGTTTCAGCTGGAAAACCGCAGGCATCATGAGGGGTGGAAGTGATCATGCTGAACTCTCTTTGGGCGCGCCGACCCAGCAACACGTCATGGGGCGACGTAGGGGGCTTGACCATGAAGTTGATTGAGACCGTGCACGAGTATCGCCCATCGGAAAGAGTTACCGGGAATGAAATCTGACCAAGTGGAAAGACGGCTTCGTTGCAGAAACCAGTAAGTGGGAAGTCGACCGGCTCCAAGCGCGCCTTGTCTTCTGGGTCCAATTGTTGGAAGCATTGTTCATATATGATTTCCGTAGAGCTTCCCGGGTCTATGAACATATAGTCGGTGCGATAATGGCCAAAGATACCAGTTATCACGACCGGAGGATCCTCTTGCGAGCCCCCGGGAACTACGAGGAAGATGACCTGTTGTTCTCGAAACTGAGGCGTACAACTCTTCTGATGGTCGCGCTTGCGCGACGGGCCATCTTGGATCATATGAACAGATGCCCTCATCTTCTTGTTACTCGATCCTTCTTCGCCTCGAGTAATCTGGCGCACCTCCTTGCGCACGTTTTGAAGCAAGTGGGTGAGCTTCTCACTTTTCAGCGCCTTCTGGATCTCCATGCGCAAGGAGATGCAGTTGTCGGTTGTATGTCCTGTATCCTTGTGATAATCGTAAAAAAGGTTAAGGTCTTGGCCTTTTTGTTGCGCATAATGGTTGCTGTTTGAATTGGTGATCTTCGGTGCTAAGCATCTTCGTCGGTGTCTTCGTCAGTGGCGTTCACTGACGATCACGATTATCTTGCTTGATTGCTCTTTGGGTAGCAATCTTATTTATGGTCGCGCGGGTGTCGACGGTGTGTAGGATGGATTTTGGTTGGACTCCTCCAATTCTTCTTCTTCGCAAAACTCCTACTCATGTCTTGCGGACGATATTGGGGGAGGGGAGGTCTGTTGGAGTTTAGGTTGCGCTCCGTCTGCGCGTATACCTTTGCTGCCGCCATTAATTTCTCCCAGCTTTTTGGGAGGCCAGTAGTTCTCGACAAGACTTTGATCATCTCGTCGCAGCGGCAACATACTTGAATTGTGCGTGAATCAAGTCTTCGTGTACGTCTCCAATCTCCAACACCTCTTAAATGTATTGGGTGATGAAATCTTCGAGACTTTCATCATTCCGCCTCCATATGTTTATGACGTCAGAGGAATCTCTGTCGTACCGCCGTTGTTGGCTGAAATGCGACAGGAACTTGTCTTTGAGGTCGTTCCATGACGTGAGCTTACCCATGGTAAATTGTCAAACCATAGGCGCACCACGCCTGTAAGGGTTTGAAGAAACAAGTGACACCACATGGGCAGCGTCCAGCCTCCGATCGGACCTGAGCATGTGAACATGAGCAAGTGGTCATCTGGGTCTGTCAACCCATTGTACTTTCCCACGTTGCAGAGAAGTTTTGCGCGCTCCAGTGGTGCGAGAGCGATCTTCTTGATGAAGTTTGTGTTTTTGGTTGCTTCAGACGGCCTGTAGATCAAGTTATAATTGTACTCCACCTCCGGGTTGTATACAGCCCGTGGCGCAGACTTGTGAGCAGCATAATCTTTGGGGGTGAAACACACTAGCGCTATCACCCTTGCCATATGTTCTATCCTCCTCACGCTGGGTGTCCCGCCCCTCTAGAGGACGCGGGCCCAGCCGTGAGTGGATGGAGGCTCGCCTATGAGTGTGAGGCTCATGTTTAGGCAGCCATTGAGAATACTCCGTCTCCCTGGTACGGAGGTGTGATAGGACACTCGCTCCGGCCGGCGAGTTGTAACTAAGTACTCGTGGTGCAGGCGAAGCATGCACACGAGTAGTTGGTGGCTACGCCGGCGCAGCGGATGCATTTGTTTGTGCACAGAGTTGCGCGTAGACGACATTCAGGGCTGCTTGAGATTTGATGTACCAAGATATCGGAGTCTCACCCGGCGGTAAGACCGATGTGATTGGTACGCAGGGGGTCTCCATTTGAACTCCGGGAGTTATTGGGATGTTCACACGACCTGAGTTATGATGAACACGAGCATTCTGGAAGAACTTTATTCCGCTTGTCCGTCGGTCGAGGGACATGAACTGGGTTCTTGCCCTCAGCTCGAGGACCTCGAGGTGTGTTTGATGGGAAATCAGCCATTTGAACGTGAGGTTTGTGAAAAAACGAACGAGAAACGGATGCACGAGTGAATAAAAAGCGTATGGAGCCAATGAAGAAACACCGGTTTAACAAGGAGAATATCCGGGGATATCTTTGTTACAACTTAATGTTTCTGCATGAAAGGTTGTCTCTCGTTTGCTCTTCTGGGTGATCTCACTTCAAACTATCTGCAAAACTAGCAACGTCGTTAGCCTCGTCACAGGAGAAAAAGGGAGGGTTTTCTCCGTGACCACACTCCAGCGTGAGAATAAGTATTTGATATTGCAATGTAATTAGAAAGTGATTACTAAGCAAGCTCGTATCTGAATGCAGATGATTGTCCGTGCCTTTGCCTTGGGGTATGACCCTTATTTTATAGCTGAAGATAGGTGTGTAGGAGATAGGCTGATGGATATCCGTTCTGTCTCCTTTGCATTGATCATTAATGATCTCTGGAAGGAGGTGCGCTTAGTCGCATGTTGAATGGAGCCACGTGTCATGGCAATTGTCCTTGGTGTCAGACCTATCATTAGCCGAAAGTGGAGAATGTGTGACAGTTGCTGGCGTGAGTTTGGTTGGTGTACAGTCTATCCTTTTGCTCTCAAGACTATGGGTTGCTCTCATGTTGGTCTTGTCCTTGTGCAAGGTTTTAGGACTTTGCGGCTAGAGGGTTGTTTGATCCACGCAGGGTCAAGGGACCTTCGCTTCTAGGTCTAACTTGCCATGTCGCCAAGTATGCAAGGTTCGTTGTGCAACCTGCTAGTATTAAAGTTGTAGCACCGTTGCGTGTTGCGTGCAAGGTTTGTCTATCAGCACAGGGTCAAGGGACCTACGCTTCCAGGTCTAACTTCCCGTTGTGAAGAATGCACAAGTTTCGTTGTGTGACCTGCTAGTTTCAAGAAAGGCGCACCGTTGCGCATTGCGTGCAAGGTTATTCTTGTGATCTGTTCATTATGAGGGTATGGTCCCTTGCGCAGGCGCATAATTTTTGGGACCATACCCCTCGAGAAGGTTGGAAGGGTTTTATTATAGTTTGGGACTAGGGTTTGGGTGTTAAATGAAGGTAGTTGGGGGTTTGATGTAACATCCGTAAAAAACGAATCCTAGAACCCGACTCGTTTTTGTAACCCGATTCATTTTCATATTCCATGCGTTTCTATTTAATGTTTAAGCAATAGAATGTCTCGGATTCTATGTTTTGATCATACATGTTATCATACCAAGTGATTTATAGTCTTATACATGTTTTATACAAGTTGTAAATTCATTTCCATGTATTTTAAAGCAACCATCATCTCTCAAGGTCTAAGACTAAGGTTTTCCTTAAGTTGATCAAAAACTTTAGAGACTTCATGAACACACCTAACACTTATATCCTAACCTTCTTATCATCTAAACTTCATTATATACATGCCTTAAGTCATGACATTGTGTTTTGGAGGGTTTAGTTGTAAATGATAACAAGTAAGAAGCTCTACATGTTGCGTTCTTAGTTTTGTCATAAGATGACTTTCGGGTAACTTTCTTGCCAACTTTTCTCCATCCTTGTGCTATCATTCTGGTTCATTCAAAGCCCCAAGATATACTTGGTATACTAAGAAGAAAGTAAATGGTGCATAAAACTGAGCCCAAGCATAACGGGAATCCAAACACAATTCCCGACACCATAAATGTTGGATTACTCTCTTCCATATGATTGTACTATGAAAATAATGAACGTAGGTGAAAACTGTGAGCGAAACGGAGTTATAACGAAGCGGGAATCACGAAAACAAGTTTGGTGTTTGTTGCTGATTTGCAAGACGTGAAAACCCTTTTTAAACTCGTCCCACATCGCCCCAAATACCGTTTTGTGCTCCCTTTCACACTTATAAATAACATGTAACACCTAGTTTGAGTATAAGCAAGTGGAAAACCAAATTTGGTGGTTTCACATGTGCAATTCCATTTGGGTGTTGTGCGTAGTAGTTTTTATTTTCGTTCTTGACGAGGATGTGTTGCCTTCAAGCTCTTCTCATTTTGTAAACTTTTCTTTGAGGTAATTTTCCTTTCCTTTTCGTTGTTCATGTATTTATTGCTTTCTTGGTTTAATTAGTTTAGTTTAGGTTCTTAGCTAAGGAGCATTAGGCTTGTTTAGGTAGTCTTGTTTAGGCTCACCTTTAGGCTTGGCGTAGCCTTGTAGAGGCTCGCTAGGCCCAATGAGTCCAACATATCGTGTTCGTTCATTTAGCTATGCCTAGCATAACTGTAACGCCTCGTTTTTTCGTATTTTCCTTAATTAAAAAGTGTAATCGTATTCCTATTAATGGAAACTTGTATTCGTATCGCATTCGCAATCCTTTCCCAACCTTTCAATCCGAGACGTTAATTGTAATAAAATTCATATTTGATATATACTTGTCTTACATACATTCAATCGTTTAATACGCGTTTATATACAAACCGATACTTCTCATACGTGCAAATACTCATACATTCATACTTGATACTTAAAATATACTTACATATACGTTATACACTTAAAAACATGCAAAAATATCAAGTCATAGCATGAAATGAAGGAAAAAACCAAGTTCAGGGACTCAAAGTGACAAAAATCAAACAAGTTTCTGGATTAACACTTCTCGCTCCCCGCGACCGTTTTCCCCTTTGCCTCTCGCGACCCGCCAGAGGGCTAGATCCGCAGATGGTTGTTTCCAGCTCATGGATTGGGCAAATGTGTGTTTGTTAGTTGTGTTTCTTGCATTTAATGCTCACCTAACTCACCCCCAAACCTCAACTATAAATACCCACCTCCTCCCACACTCACTTCACACCTCAAACACTCATCTCTCTCTCTAAATCTCTCTCAATTACATCCAGGAAGTTCAAGACTTTCAAGTGAGTTCTAACTCACTTCTACCTCCCTTCTTTACTCTTTCTTCCTTCTTAAACACTTGGAACACCTATTGGAGTGTTTCCATAGGTTTTTCATGGAAAACCAACATGGAGCATCACCATATTTGAGGTCACAAGTTTAAGAAATTTCCATTTTAATAAGGGTTTTAACCCGCAAGTGTTGTATCCTTCCAAGCTTGTTCTTGAAACAAGACTTGAGTTGGCAGTGTGTGATTACTTAGAAGCCTTGGCTATCCTACCTTCAATCCACCATCTCACTTGATGATTTTGAATATTTTACATCTTTCACTTTTATTTTTTATTTTTAACTTATTCATGACCATCCTTGTTGTTTTTGTGACAACTTGTGTATAATACGAAAGAGGTTAAATGACGGTTATTCTCCTACCTCCATGCATGACTTCTATGAACTTCCATGATAAATATGATCTACTTATTACGTATACTATATAATATATATACACACTAACCGAACCTTTGATGATAATCGAATGATTGTCTGTCATTGTACTAGGTTACATCACCTAAGTACTTAACTTCTCGTTACGATTCTAATGGGTATCTTAACCCATGAAAACACATCAACCCGAACGGGTATTATAGTGTCAAAAACGAGTATTTAGTCTAGATGATTATTTTCTCGTATACATACTTTGGTACATTTAAAATTTCCCCATCCTTCGCTATCATCCGAATACTTGCGTGCTTACGTTTTCCTTATGTAGGATAACTCGGCATTCCATCATTAAAAACTCTTCACGGAAATTACCAAGTAGAAGCTTGCAAAACCGTGAGTACACTTGACCCATTTTTATTTTTAGACAATTTGGTTTGTAACATGTTAACGTACAAAATACAAAAATACACATCGTTATGCTTAGGTTCATGCTAGATACATACCTGCTTCTTGTCATTAACTTAGCTAGCCCGAACTTAACATATATAGCGCTATAGGAGTAACACACCGCCCGTCGGGGTATTGTTAAGCTTAAGCTTATTCTTATTCTTAAATCGTCTCGTTACTTTGTGTGGCGAGGGCCACTTAATTCATGTGGACACTTGGGTTTGACAATTAGTATTGCATACTAGCTTACCTTGTATACAATTGCCTTGTGGATTTGAGTAAACTCTTTTATACTTATGCTATGTATTTAAACTTGTGTACTTGCCAATGCTTTTGTGTTGAACTATACTTTTAACATGTTGTATGTTACAGATGTTGAATATGACGAAAACTTAGTAGGGATACCATAGTAACACACTTAAAATGTTAGGCTTTTATGTTGTAATTTTGTTGAAGTTGCTGTATTTTGATTTATGTTGTAATTGACTATTGGATATATGAAATGAAACGAGTTTTGATTTTAATATTGTCGCAATAGTGTTATCATATCTCGAGCAATCTATTTTGTCTCACTCCGATGTTTCCACCATCGGTTGGGGTGTGATAATAACGTTTCCTTTCCTTGTTGCATTCGTTTGTCTAGGTTAAATCACGCTTGTCATTTGGATTTGCTCCTTATTCTCGTGCAGTTTTTCACTAAGGATTAATTGAACGCAAACTGTGAGTAGATCTTACTTTTCTCCCCTTTTGTCACTTTAACTTTTTGGGGTGTATCATGTGTCGAAATTTCTTTGTGTTTCTTATAGATTTCAACATGCAAATCAAAGTGTCTTTATATGCTCATGAATTGTATCATATGTTCCGTTACTTGTTTCATATATGTGCACTTACTTGTTTACTGCTTTGTGTCATTGGTTTCGTGTAGATCCACCTGGCTAATCGGTTCCCCACGGCCATGGGTCGAACTCAATATCGTCATATTGTTTCATAGTTTCACTTTTTGCCGCTTTTCGCCTTTCGTGGCTTGAATCGCATCATTGTTTCATAACTTATGTTTCGTTTCATTATTTGATTTGGTTATGTTGAATTGTTGATATACGTCACATATACACTTAAAATTGTATGTTAATTATTTTGCTATAAAATAAATTAACTAAACTATTTTATCTCAATTAAACTCAAAGATCTATTCACCAACTATTATTGACCCAAAAATCTATTTTACATATGACACAGATACATAAGGTTAAGAGTGGAAGTGAAGACACATAGGACTGTGCCTTAGTAAAATACACTGGATTTATGTTATGATTTCATTTGGATTATTGTATTGAATTATGTTGAATTTACATGTTATGTACGACATTTAATATTGTTGATTAATTACTTAAACTTTAAATAATGTCAAAAGCTATGAAACAATCATTTAATACCATATATCATATTCGTTGCGGGTCGGGGTGTGACATTGTAGAGGAGGGAAATGTGAAATTTAAACAAAAAATCGCAATTTAAACCACATTCTGCCGTCAGACTGCCTTGCGTACCTTATGGCCTCTTGTCTTTCGGTCCGTAGACCTTTCAAAAATAAAATATCATTTTGTCCCTTTGAGTTGTTGGTTTGGTTATATTATGCAATAACTTAATATTTAGCATGTTTTGGTTGTTCTAATGTGTAAGTAAGCCTGCCTAATGTATGTGACATGTATGAACAGTATTCAGAAGAAATATAAACTCGGTTTGGTATAAAACGCGTATTTCCTGATTGTTTACGTATAATGCATGTGTGATTGTGCAAGTATAATATAAAGTTCGACTCCCATTATAATCAAAGTCTCAGAATTACAAAAATTAAAATTGAAATACGAATTACAATAAATTAAAAAAAATTACGAAACATTACATGTATTTTCTTTATAAAAGAAAACCGTGAGAGCCACTTAGGATGGCCCAGTGGTCAACATTGCGACACTCGTAAAGAATCTGTACCCTTAACCTGGCCAGTTTTTCATTTTTATCCAACTCAAAATTCTCAATTATCTTGCTAAGGTATTCTGCCTAAGTTTAAATAATAAAAAAAGAGTTATACAAAAAATGGGTTATTAACTAAACTAAATAAGAAAACATCATTATTTTCTTATAAGTGCAGATTAAATTTTATTAAGTTATGATACTTAAGAATATTAAATTGGTGTGAATATCTTGTTTAGAAATATATTAATTCATAGAATACGTATATATGTAAGCTTGAATGAATAAGTTGATTTAGACAATTGTTTTCACATAAATGAACAACTCATCAACTTAATTGTTTCACTTTTCTACATCTATTACTATTTTTTTGCTTGTCATAGCAAGAAATAAGCAAATAATAATTAAGAAATAATCGTGTTTATTTTATTTTAATTTTTTTCTTCGCATTTTGGTATAGTGTGTGTTAATTTCTTTAAATATGCTAGCGCCTGGAAGTTCTTATGAAATTTTGTTTTTTTAATATATAACCCTAATACTTGTATCGGAGAAGAATCCATTAGAAACCACCATTTATTATGGGAACCGCGAGAACCAATGTAAACACAACCAAAAGTACCTAAAAAATTTAAAAAACACACACAAATTTTTTTAATATATTAAAAATCGCTATTTTTGTTAATAAAAAAACCCAAAAAAAAACCGTCGAGTATCAATTATCCATGCATATGTATCATTTTTTTGACAAATTTCGTATGCATTACCAATATTAGACAATTGCACTTTCATTTGCACTATCATCCATAATACACTATCATTGCCTCTTACCATCCATAATATAATACCATTACAAATATTTCACTTTATTACATGTATATCAACACCCTTTATATCATCCAAACAACATATTACATCATAAAGTGACAAATAAAACCAAACCGTCAACCACTAGATATAACTAACCAAAAAGCATGTATATGGGCCTACTTCATCATTCAAAATCACAAACTTTTTGTACTAAAACACGTTATATCATGGTTATACATAATGATGCACATGTGCATTTTTAATATTAGTAATGTATTACGGATGGTAGTGTAAACGAAAGTGCAATTGTCTACTGCCGGTAATGTATTACGGAATTTGTCCAAGAAATGGTGCATATGCACATGTGCATCGATAATTGACTCGAAATTTTTTTTATTATTAACGAAAAATAGCGATTTTTCAAAGAAAATTTTTAAAAAAATTGTATGTTTTTTATTTTTAGTTATTTTTTTGTGTTCACATTGGTTCTCGCGATTCTCACAATAAAGGTGGTTCTCACATGAACCCTACCTTACTTGTATTATCCTTAAATCTCTTAAATGATAAAACATTAGCTCTATATTTAACTTATTTTATATATTTTATCAAATTAATTTGATTAAATATATACCTAAAATTGGGTTATGGAGAAAATTCCTAAAACTGTAAAAATGGTGAGAATAATTTTCAGCCACAAGATTTTTTGATTTGTGGCTAAGATTCATGTGGTGATATTTTTGTAAATACTAAGATCCATAAACTACCAAGAGTGGTAAAATGTGAAGATCCCAACAAGGGTGTATATGCTAATCACATGTCATTTCACTCATAATGTCTAAACGTCCATAACTTTTTAGATGTAATTATTTAAAAAATACACCATAAAATTCAGCGTTTTCTTATCTTTCAAAAGAGTATACTGTTGATATATTTTTTTCGAAAAAAAATGAAGTGCGTTTTTTTTGGTGTTTTTAACTGTCACACCCTGACCCGCAACGGAAATGGTAGTCGAGACATGATTGGGTTTTTTTTTATCAAAGCTCATGACATTTACAATAAAGTTTCTTATTTATCATTTCTTTTTAAAGAAGAAATTATAGTAAACATCCAAGCACAACATGTTCAAATATTTTTCATGACTTCTTTATTTTTCTTCTAAGGCAATTTCCTATGTGTTCCTTGCTTCAACCTGTTCACCTGTATCATGTGTAAAAATAGGGTTTGGGTCAACAAAAGTTGGCGAGTGAATCTTATTTAAATGTTTGAAAGAATTAGTTATATTGGTTATAAAAAAATGTGCATAACCAAATATGAGTATACGTATATGTAAATTAAACCACAAAACACATAATATCAATTAATGCACACGCACACACCAAATGATGAACAATGAGATCAAGGCTCAATAAACGGAGCCGATCTAATGAGGCACCTGATGCTCAACTCGTCTCCAACGAGGAACTGATGGGCCTAATGAATGATTTGCACGCAACTTGACAAAATGTAATCACACAACAAACAATATTTACATCACACGTTTGGATCATATACTGGTAATAGCACAAGTTTGAATAAACGAAATAAATAAAGCGACACATGATACACCCCAAAACATGAATAAAAAGGGGAATTTGTAAGAATTCACTCACAGTGAGTGCGTTCCTTGATGATGATGAATGCGCACGAATTTATGATTCAACCGACGAGGGAAAACTAACCTAATTAATCACATAAATAATTCGATAAATATATATAACTTTCATTTGAAATTAATATTTCTAATTAATACCTTTTATTAGATTTTTAGATTTGTTTTTATTGTATTTATTACGAATTAAAACCCCTTTTAAAAAAAATCTTCCTTTTTTTTAGGTATTTTAAAGGATTTTAATTAAAATAAATAAAGAAAATAGTTATAAAAAAATTACCTTTAACAAGTTTGACCGGGTCAAACCGGTTTGATTCTAGAATTATTGGCAGTGTGTGAGGTTCGAACTCGTGACCTCCCGTACGCGTGCACGCAGCTCTACCAACTGAGCTACGTGTCTAACCCGACATATCTCTGAATTTAATTACTTATATATACTAACTAGGTTCAAATATATTTTGCTTATATTAAAAAGATTTTGATAAATTCTTGTATCGTGGCTAACCGGATTCGAACCCACGTCTGCCGTTACATGTGCACACAGCCCGACCATTTGGGCTGTGTGTCTAACCTAGTGGATACAAGATTTTAAATAAATCTTATATACATGCTGAGCTGACCTATAACCGGGTCATAAAAGAGTTTGTTTATTTGGCGAAACCGGTAACGTATACACTCGAACCCATGACCTTTTAGTTAAAATACACACAGTACACCGCGGGACTGTGTGTCTAACCTGGTTTAAACACCGGTTTTTATTTCTTTTAAACATGCTTCCAGTTCATCTTCTTCATTAGTTTCAAAAAAAACTTACAGTTACTTTTAAAAGAAAGAAAAGCATGATTATTTCTGTTTGTTTAAACCTTCCTTGAGTATTAGGAACAGATTAAGACTAGAAACAAACGACGAGAGGTTAGAGATGATACCGAACATAACCGAATCGAGAGCACCGGCCATCTTCTCCGGCGACGCCTTCTCCGGCGTGACTTGCAGAATTTCCGGCGACTGTTTGACGGCAGTGAGAGGTGAAGGTGATTAGAGGGTGAATAACGAGTGAGTGTAATGCATAGGGGCTCGGTATTTATAACAGTTTTCGGAACCGAATCGACTCGGAATGGAGGTTATGTTCGTGATTTGTTAAATAATGGAAAGGATCAATCATACTGATTTTGAAAAATCAGTGATTGCCATTGAAATGGAAACAAACAGCTGTTACGGAAGTGTGTTCGGTTGGATTCGTTTTGGCGGCAAACTCAAATTTCGTTCAAGCTCAACTTGCGTTCATATAATATACGATTTCATCATAAACCGAATGAGGCTTCTCAGCCGACCGATTAGAGTACGCTTTGTTACGGGTTAGGTTGCGGGTTCGGTTCTCGGTCGATCTTTTTTTTTTGTATTTGATGTTTTTTTTAAAATACCCGAGAGACCCTGTTATATAGTTTAGATAATTTCACATTTAGTCCCTGTAATATTGTTTCAATAAATGCATAATTAGTCCTCATAGTTAACTTAGTAATAAACTAAGTTATTTTTATATTTAGGTTAGTTACCTTAACTTAGATAAATAACATGATTAAATGATATATAAATGATAAAATAAATGAATAAATATTTGATAAATTAATTAATTGAATATGTAATTTAAATAAATAAAAAATTAAATATACGCAAAAATACGGAGCGTTACAGTCTCCCCTACTTTAGGAGATTTCGTCCCGAAATTTAGGTAGTAGTTGTAACCGGAAAGTGATGCGGGTATTTTTCGTGTATTGAGTCTTCACATTCCCGTCGCGTCCTCGTTTTGACTCCCAACGTACTCGGACTAATATCTGAATATCTTTTAACGTAACAAGGGAGGTGTGATGCTTGGATTTTGGTTGAGGCGATAACGTTCCTAGTAAGGGTTGAATACACTGCTACAGGAATCGCTTTTTGATGCCTAAGATGAAAAGCGTTGATGCATAGAGTTGATTGACTGGATATGATCTCATGCATAAGAGTTTTGAGAGAATTGATGCGTTGAAAAGATAAGGTTAAAAACTTCAACTATATCAATATTAAAACCTACACGGAACTTCTCATAACCGCCTGATAATGCTTTTGATCCTCTTACAAGAATACTTATATATAGGAAGTACCAGCGGCGTATCCACCATATTCTTGTCAAATTTTCATTGGCTTTGTCAGTAAGTTATGATTAGTTCTATGTGATTCTAAAATCTACAAAACATAAACAAACACAACAGCCAAAGTTTGAGTCTCAAATTTGAAAGAATACATGACTGAATGACGACAGTACCTCTCTCGTTTGTTATGATAAAGGGGTCAGTCTATGTAAAAGTGAGACACAACCCAACTTCTTTAAATGATGAGATCGAGATTTGTCGTGATGTATGATGATATGAAAGTTAAATCAATGAGTAAAGATATAAAACAAAACTGTAATATCAATTTGCATTAAAATTCTTGGATACATAAATTCCCAATTTATAACAGGGATACGTAAAGATTGAGAAAACATTAAGAACTAGACGGTTGGAGTTGAGTCTTGACTCTTAGTGAGGGAAGGCTAGTTGGGTTGTTCGTTTGGGCCGTTATTATCTTCAACAGGATTGGCGTTGATGTTGTAAGCTCTTCCTCTTGCTGGTGGTAGTGCTGAGTTTTCTTGATTTGCTTGGTTAACTGGGTTTGCTTGAGCTTGGGCGTTTATGATGTTAACCAATCGAGGGCACGTGTTTCTAAAATGGATAGGGTCCCCGTAATTAAAGCAAGCTCGAACATGTGGAACCATGGGGTATTGGGGTTGTTGATATGATTGGATCATGTTTTGGGTAGGGGGTGAAGCTTGGTTTTGAGGGGTACGACAAGTTTTGCTCAAATGCCCATAACATCCACAATTAGCACACAGTCGACAAGGTACGGTAGATGGATGGTGATAAAAACAGGTGTTGCATTGAGGGTGAAGTCCAATGTAAGGTTTCTTATTTGGGTAAGTAGAGTAGGGTGCTACTTGAGTGATTGGGATAGCTTGGAGGGGTACGGCTTGTGGAGCTGGTTGATTGCCTTGGGTGACAGCGAAATTTTGCCCATCTCGTTTTCTCTTAGAAGTGGGTTGAGAAGAGTATTCGGTCTGGGTTGAGTTTGAGGTTTCGGTTGATGCTTTATCCTTCTTCTTCTCCTTCTTGAAGTCTTCATTCCGTATGTGGTTTTCGGTGAGCTCTGTAGCTAACTCCATTGCTGCTTCCAAAGTTTCAGGTGTGGTACTTATTACAGGGTCGTGAATTTTTGAAGGAAGACCTCGAATGTAGTGCTTGATCAAACGGTAGAGGGGAGTGAACAAGTTGGGGACCATCTGATTCAACTCAAGGAATCTCTTGTTATATGTGGTGTGGTCTCCCTCCTTTTGTTTCAAAGAGTAGAACTCATCTTCTAATTCTTGATTTCGCTTCTTGGACAGAAACGTCTTGTCATGATCTCCCTCAACTCTTCCCAAGAAAAAGTCATAGCATCCTCAGCACCTCGCTTGCCCTTCTCTGTATTCCACCATGTAAGTGGTACTCCGAACAAACGACCGGTAGCATATCGCACCTTGCGATCATCGGGGCAGTCGCAATTGAGAAAAGTGTTTTTCATCTCCTCAAACCAATGGAGGAGAGCGGTGACACCTTCAGTCCCTTCGGAGGATCGCAGGATTTGAAATGCTTGAAGGTGCATTTAGTGGTGTTATGAGGAGGGTTGGCGACATTTTGTCCTTCTAGATTGGTTGGGGTGATAGGATTGGCGACAAGGGCTTGTTGGACTTGAACTACGATGTTGGGTATTACGACAGCCATTTGTTGAGCGATTTGGGCAGCCATGCGCTCGCGGGATTTTCCTGATCTCATACCTCTACGAGAGTGACTAGAAGATATCTACAGGGAATACGTATCGAGAATATGAGTTTGACGTTTTAGGTGTCATGTGTTATATTTAGAAATGAACATTCACAAAACAAATGAAGAAAATTAATTTGCTACATCCATAGGATGTCTTGGGCTTTGCTCATGTTTGGGCCTCCATATGTCCCCATACTTGGCCTTGGTGGTCATGTGGGCCCCCATGACTATGGGCTCTGGTAGGGTTCATATCGATGTTTGCCTGTTAACAATCAAGCTACCCGAATGAAAATCGTAAAAACATGAT
This sequence comes from Scalesia atractyloides, assembly GCA_947069175.1. NCBI lineage: Eukaryota > Viridiplantae > Streptophyta > Magnoliopsida > Asterales > Asteraceae > Scalesia > Scalesia atractyloides. The sequence goes on from CAMTDV010000020.1 coordinate 17,594,463, forward strand.
TGCAAGGTATAAAGTCGGAGGGTGTCCAGGTGTGGACACAGTGACAACTCAAAGTGGCGTTAGTTCATGCGACGTTTGGTGTGGCATGCTTTGGCCTAATAGGTCCTTTGTACTCTCATCGTTGGTCCCCAGGTAGGCAAACTAGTCCGTTATATTGGATTTATACGATTGCCAAACTAGACAGGACGTTTCGACTACCGGTACTCGTACCCTTCCAGTTACTACATGCCCGTCGTAGAACTTACTTTGAGGAGATTGAAAAACGAAAATACCACAACTTCTTGAATAAAGAAAATATGAGGATGATTTGAATATGTGAACATTGAAATATGCGTGATGAATGTATATGTAAGCATGTTATGTTTGACAACAAGCATAACTCATTAAGTATCACACAAAATGATAGTGGAAGTGTTTGCATGCATTTGTGTGTGTAATAAATACGAAACAAATAAACATCATGAGTTTGCATGTAACCACATAAACAATTAAAATCTAATCAACTATAGTATAGGCTCTAAGGGTCTAATAACCTATCCTATATCCCTATAGTCAAAAGCTCTGATACCAATCTGTCACACCCTGACCCGCAGCGGAAATGGTAGTCGGGGCATGATTGAGTTTTTTTTTTATCAAAGCTCATGACATTTACTATAAAGTTTCATATTTATCGTTTCTTTTTAAAGAAGAAATTACAATAAACATACAAGCACAACATGTTCAAATATATTTTTCATGACTTCTTTATTTTTCTTCTAAGGCAATTTCCTATGTGTTCCTTGCTTCAACCTGTTCACCTGTATCATGTGTAAAAATAGGGTTTTGGGTCAACAAAAGTTGGCGAGTGAATCTTATTTAAATGTTTGAAAGAATTAGTTATATTGGTTATAAAAAAAATGTGCATAACCAAATATGAGTATACGTATATGTAAATTAAACCACAAAACACATAATATCAATTAATGCACACGCACACACCAAATGATGAACAATGAGATCAAGGCTCAATCAAACGGAGCCGATCTAATGAGGCACCTGATGCTCAACTCGTCTCCAACGAGGAACTGATGGGCCTAATGAATGATTTGCACGCAACTTGACAAAATGTAATCACACAACAAACAATATTTACATCACACGTTTGGATCATATACTGGTATTGAATAAACGAAATAAATAAAACGACACATGATACACCCTAAAACATGAATAAAAAGGGGAATTTGTAAGAATTCACTCACAGTGGGTGCGTTCCTTGATGATGATGATGAATGCGCACGAATTTATGATTCAACCGACGAGGGAAAACTAACCTAATTAATCACATAAATAATTCGATAAATATATATAACTTTCATTTGAAATTAATATTTCTAATTAATACCTTTTATTAGATTTTTAGATTTGTTTTTATTGTATTTATTACGAATTAAAACCCCCTTTTTTTAAAAAAAATCTTACTTTTTTAGGTATTTTAAAGGATTTTTAATTAAAATAAATAAAGAAAATAGTTATAAAAAATATACCTTTAACAAGTTTGACCGGGTAGAACCGGTTTGACTTCTAGAATTATTGGCAGCGTGTGAGGTTCGAACTCGTGACCTCCCATACACGTGCACGCAGCTCTACCAACTGAGCTACGTGTCTAACCCGACATATCTCTGAATTTAATTACTTATATATACTAACTAGGTTCAAATATATTTTGCTTATGTTAAAAAGATTTGGATAAATTCTTGTATCGTGGCCAACCGGATTCGAACCCACGTCTGCCGTTACATGTGCACACAGCCCGACCATTTGGGCTGTGTGTCTAACCTGGTGGATACAAGATTTTAAATAAATCTTATATACATGCTGAGCTGACCTATAACCGGGTCATAAAAGAGTTTGTTTATTTGGCGAAACCGGTAACGTATAAGTTAAAATGCACACAGTCCACCACTGGACTGTGTGTCTAACCTGGTTTAAACACCGGTTTTATTTCTTTTAAACATGCTTCCAGTTCATCTTCTTCATTAGTTTCAAAAAAAAACTTACAGTTACTTTTAAAAGAAAGAAAAGCATGATTATTTTTGTTTGTTTAAACCTTCCTTGAGTATTAGGAACAGATTAAGACTATAAATAAACGAGAGAGGTTAGAAATGATACCGAACCTAACCGAATCGAGAGCACCGGCCATCTTCTCCGGCGATGTCGGCTTCTCCGGCGATGTCGGCTTCTCCGGCGTGACTTGCAGAATTTCCGGCGACTGTTTGACGGTAGCGAGAGGTGAAGGTGATTAGAGGGTGAATAATGAGTGAGTGTAATGCATAGGGGCTCGGTATTTATAACAGTTTTCAGAACCAAATCGACTAGGAATGGAGGTTATGTTCGTGATTTGTTAAATGATGGAAAGGATCAATCATATTGATTTCGAAAAATCAGTGATTGCCATTGAAATGGAAACAAACAGCTGTTATGGAAGTGTGTTCGGTTGGATTCGTTTTGGCGGCAAACTCAAATTTCGTTCAAGCTCAACTTGCGTTCATATAATATACGATTTCATCATAAACCGAATGAGGCTTCTCAGCCGACCGATTAGAGTACGCTTTATTACGGGTTAGGTTGCGGGTTCGGTTCCCGATCCATCTTTTTTTTTTGTATTTGATGTTTTTTTTTAAAATACCCGAGAGACCCTGTTATATAGTTTAGATAATTTCACATTTAGTCCCTGTAATATTGTTTCAATAAATGCATAATTAGTCCTCATAGTTAACTTAGTAATAAACTAAGTTATTTTTATTATTTAGGTTAGTTACCTTAACTTAGATAAATAGCATGATTAAATGATATATAAATGTTAAAATAATGAATAAATATTTGATAAATTAATTAATTGAATATGTAATTTAAATAAATAAAAAAAAATAAATATACGCGAAAATACGGAGCGTTACATTAACTTTGTTTATTCATGACATTTTCAACTTAGTTTTTCATGTTTTTTTGGCATTTTCAACTTTGTTTATTCTGAACTGTGTGCTTTTATGGCATTGTCAGTTAGTATTTTTGTTATGTTTTTCTGAATTTGGTATTTTTATATTGTTTTCAACTGGGTTTTTATGGTGTTTTTCTGAACTAGGTAACATGTGGCATTTTCAAATGGGTATGACATGGAATTTTTCTGAACTGAGTGTTTTTATGGTGTTTTTATTTGAACATTTTCTTCGGCGTTTTTCGAAAACTCCATAAAAACACCTACTTTCACGAACACCCACTTCATGCCCTTTTTTGAATTTCAAAAGTATAGCAATAATATACTCGTTGTAAAGATAATAAAACACTCGATTTTATGGTGTAGTTTTTTTTAAATAATCACGTATAAAAAGTTACGAAAGTTTTAAAAAATACAGTGGAATATGGATGTGACTTGCATGTATATGGTCCTTGGCATGTGCATGACGTTTTTGACAATATTACCCTTAGTGTATGTTAGCCTCAGTGCCACATGTTGGAGGGGTATGGTCCCAAAAACCCTGCGCCTGTGAAAGATACCATACCCTCATAATGAGAACAGATAGCTCGAGTAACCTTGCGCACCGTGCACAACGGTAAATCAGCCCTAAAGACAACAAGTTGCTTAACAAACCTTGCATACCTAGCGCAATGGCAAGCTAGACATGAAAGCGCAGATCCTAAACCCTGCGCTAATTAAGTAAGTTTCTAGTTGAGCATCTAACCATAAACCCTTAGCTGAGACTTGTCAAGCCTCGTGCAGACGACATAGCCCTTTTGGGAGCCGCACGCAAGGCCAAGACTAACGCGAGAGCAACTCGTGCTTAGTCTTGAAAAAAGAACTTGATCCCTACAAGTTCACGCTGGCCAAAAAGCGTTGATAAGGCCACGCGGAAAGAAGAAGCGGAAATAGGCATCGATTAAGTACAAAAGGTACAAGTGGTAGAGCTATGACTCAATAGGCACTCAACATGTTGTACCATACCACGTTGCATAATGAACATTCGTGCAAGAGACAAAAAGTACGCAAGGACGTATACGTGGCACCAGCCAACTTGTGCCAACAACTGTCACACGATCTCCACTAACGGCTGATGACAGACCAGACAACAAGGACAACTGCCAGGACAAGTTGCCCCATCCACCATCACTAACGGTCATGGCAGAAGAGACAGAATGGATATTCCTAGTTCTCATTTCTAGGCCCAAGGCCCATCAGTCCATCTCCTGCACGAATCTCTCCGACTATAAAGAAAGGACCTCACCTCCAGGTTGAGACACGATTATTCTTGCTCGCTCACTAATTACTTACATTATCCTTTGCAAACCAAGATACTTATTCTCATGCCGGAGTGTGGTCACGGAGAGAACCCCCTTCTCCCCGTGGCGAGACTAACGGTGTTTTCAGATTTGCAATGAGTCTGAGCTAAGATCTTCATATCGACGGGCAGACAAGAGATAAACCTTTACATGCAAAGACCTCTTACCAGAACCTATATATCCCCCGGATATAGTTTGGTTCATTGTCTCTTCACATGTCAACACCAAAATCATTCTCATATTTTTCACACTTTTAGACGTTTTCTCCTAATTTTGCCTGCATACACACACACACAGGCTTCGGTTCAATTAAGAACCATCACAAGTTGTGAGAACCATAAGAACTCCTACTTCCCACGTAAGTTGGGCTACAATTTTTTTGCATAAACGTAGATGAAAATATTATAAACACATCTGTAAAACAAAAAACAAAAGAAAATTGTCGACTCGGTAGTTATGCCTAGTTTAAGTTTTGTTTACGCTTGATGTAAATTTTGTTACGGCGATGAAAGTTTTTTTACACCTCATGTAAACTTTTGCATGCGACATTCTTTTATTTTTTATTTTTTTGCTGAAACAAGTTATTTTTTTAAAGATTTTTGAGAAAATGTTTTTTTGGGAAAATCTTTTGAAAGGCCTAGTTCTCATGGTTCTCACAACTTAAGTTGGTTTTTATTTTACCCTTTACATATATATATTTATAGAAAGTGTACTGTATAACTGACCTTAAAGTACGATCGTACGTGATGTGAATTCCGCATGCTATAATACTCAAAAACGAAAACCTGCATGTACAACAGACGTACAAATCACTCAAATCCGCATGTTATAAACATACCAAATCCGCATGTTATTTTTTCATCTCGTACGTAGCATATGTTAAGGCCAATTGTACGTTAACGAACCCATATATATATATAAATATATATATATATATATATATATATATATATATCCTTAAATCATTAATCAAAATCAATAAGTATATGTTTAAATGTTTATAGTTAGAATTGTATTAAAACCAATAGCTAATCCCGTGTATTTTGTCCATCAACTAAATCAAATACGTCATATCTCGTTAACTATTTAAATTAATAACTCCATTTCTATAAATTAGATTTTTTTTTCTTAAAATAATTATTTAAACCATACATCATAAAAAATAGCAAGTCCCAGACTAGATCTAGATTGAGAATCTCTAATTTCCTATGTTCCTATAGTCATCAATGAAAGTTCATTTCCGATTAAACTTTATTATTCGATCATATTAGGATCACACTTTGGGATTTCCCGAAACTACATTTCAAACTGCTTTGTGTGATTGCTTTGCTAGCTAAGATGAGTAATTTCTTTCTATTTTTTCTTCTTTTTACTTTTATACAAATTTTGGGGTGCATCATGTTATACAAGTTTATGATTTATTTTAGCATGCTATATTTTAACGTGTTAATATATGGATGTCGATGTGTGTTTTAATTGTTGTCATGTCAATTTATTACATGTTATCTTTTCATGTGCATCCACAATTGACTAGGCTCCCCACGACCATGAGTTGTAGCCTAGTATCGCCATCAGTATTAGACTCGCTCTCCGGGGTTTAAAACTAATGCACTCTACAGTCTTTGAGTCATATATTAGTTTTATTTCGTATAGTTACTTGTTTGAGTGTTCTGGTTTGGTATATATAGCTTTGTTGGTTGTGTTATGAGATAATATTTATACTAACCTTGACAAGCATGTTAAAAGTATTTTTCCTAAATAAATATAAAAGTATTTTTTTTATAAAATGAGGAAATTGCTCACCAACATATTTGTTGGCTTAAAAATATATTTTTCTAACGTGATGCGGGTAACTAAGGTTGATGATCAGGAAAGAAGGACACGTAGCATGGGCCTTAGGAAAACAAATTGAAATCTTGTGTTATGTTTTATTTTTAAACAACGTATGAAGAAATTTTAGATATTATATGTTATGTGACGAATTAAATGGTTAGGGTTTAAATATAGAAACAATGGTTAGTTGTCATAAGCTATGGACAATTATCATGCCCGTACTAATCCGCTGCAGGGTGGGATGCGACAGGAATTATCTCTTGTGAGGAGAACAAGGTTCAATTATTGATATGTGTAATTTGGTATAGTATTTAGGGGGAAATTTTAGTTGTTCAAAAATAATGAGAGACACGTGTCAACACATGAGGTTATCATATTTTTGGTTTTCCCCTCTTTTTCATATTTAATTATGAATACTCATTCTTTAATTATTATATCATTAGCCAAATGAATTTGATATAAAATTAATTATGAATCTATCTACTTCTATTTTACTAAATAACAACGAGACACGTGTCTCGTTATAGTTTAACTTTCTCCACCAAGAAAAATGTATTACTTAGAATTAAGAGAGAACGAAGGAAAGAGAGGGAAACGACATTGTGGTCGCCGGAAGACCTTAGAGATATGAGACAAAGGAAGCAGTTTGAACAATGTATCAATAGATCGTTTTATTAGTCTGATGAGAGGTGGCGGACGATGGTAAGTCAAAATAAAAAGAAAAAGGAGATGAAGTGGGTGAGGAGTGAGAAACGACTTTGAATCTCCCAGATGAATGTATGAGTACGAGACTTTGGCAAGCGTTTCTTTCGATAGGTAATCTGGGTGATGCTTTTGTGCTGAAAAAAAAAGAGATGTGGCCCGCAATAGATTTGGTTTCATTCGATTCAAAGAAGTTGCAGATATTGATTTTTGTAATCGTTGGGGTTAATGTTGCGAGGTTTTCTAAGTTGGGTCTGTTCAATCATGGTTCTGGTCCAGTTCATAAGGAATTATATCTTAGCAACACACTGCGTAAGGAGTCGGTTTGTAACGTTTCGTATTTTCGTTCTTTTTCATTTTAATGTAACATGTATTCTCTCTTCGATTTATTGTAATTCCAAGATTTGGTCATTATAGAAATTATCTTTTATATTATATTTGCCAAATTAATTTTTGTATAATAGATAAACACTCACGAATACGTAATTTAATTCAACACCGAACAAAACATCGTGATTCTATTTTTATTCTTTGGAATGTTATTTCATAAGTGTCTATAGTATTCACATGCATGCATACACTTAAAATACCCAAAAATATGATTAACAATGAGTTTTTAGCATAAAATAATAAACAACGCTTCTAAACCCCCAAACAACCCCTAACCCCAACCAACTACTTTAATGCTCCCAACCAACATATTTAAAACCCCAACCACTTATGTCACTTATAAATACCAACCCTAAACCTACTAAACACTTCCACCACGCCTAAACCTCTCTTAAACACTAAATCTTCCATTTTTTCCTTTTCATTATACTTTTCTACTTGTCCTTACTTGGAACACCTCTAAGAGTATTACTACTTGTTTACCAAGGTAAAAAAGTATGGTAAACCACTATTTTTCTGATCCAAGTTAGGATTTTTATCAAAATTTTTATACTTGCTCATAATTTACTTTCTTTCTTTGAATTTCTTCACACCAAACCAAGTCACCAATAAGCTTTATGTTGAGGGACTTGTGTTAAGGTTTAATTTCAGAATCATGAGGTTCATAAGCCTCCCATTTATATTCTTGTAAGTTATTAAGTAACCTACAAACAATAAAGTGAGTGAAACTACACCAAGTCTCCAATCACGAAATGTTGGAAGCACTCGTCTTAGCAAAATAGATAGGTTATTTATGCAAATCTTACTTATATTCATGACCATCCAAATCATCAACTATGTTGATGATTTTGTGCAATGGTGAATTGTTGAGGTTAATGGATTTATCATACCTCTAATGCTTGGCAAATGCTTAACATGCTTGACTATATACATAATATATATATATATATATATATATATATATAGGGTAGGTTCTGGAGTGAACACCAGTGTATTTGCGAACTGAGCGAACTAATCCTGGCCATTGATTTACACACATGTAAGGCCAGGATTTCATCATCAAATCATAAAATACACTAGTGTATTTCATCATCAAATCCTGACCATTGATTTACGCACGTGTAAGACTAGGATTAGTTCGCTAAGTTCGTAAATACACTTGTGTTCACTTTTGAACCTAATCCTATATATATAGGTAAAGGGTCCTGTAAAAAGGGCCCAAAGTGTGAGAAGTGTGAGAAATATTGTGGAGATGACATGTGTCCTCAATCTAAATTAATTCAAAAGGGTAAACAAGTAATTTCTCATTGATTCAATTAATTGATAACCTTCCATAACCGTCACCCATTATTATAGGAATACGAATTTGTACAGTGTTATATAGTGTTACATTTATGTAACAGATCTATGATGGATGTATAGTGTTATTTTCTATGTAACAGGTCTATGATGGATGTATAGTGTTATATAGTGTTATGTATTTCTGTAACAGATCTATGATTGATGTATAATGTTATATATTTCTGGTAACAGGTCTATGATGGATGTATAGTGTTATATAGTAGTTATATTGTTATTATTCTGTAACAGGTCTATGATGGGTGTATAGTGTTATATATGTTATATATTTTCTGGTAGCAGATCTATGATAGATGTATAGTGTTATATAGTATTATTTTCGGTAGCAGGTCATTATTTGCTATGCTATGGTGTCTTATTTTTACGTTCATGGTGTTTTACTGTAAAAACACCATGGACTAAAACATCCAATCGAAACGTAATTTTTTTCTCTACATAAGTATAACAATATGGTATTCATATTAAAGATAAAAAACACTCGTTATTATGGTGTATTTTTTTTTAAAAAGAGTTACGCATAAAAAGTTATTGACGTGTAAAAAAGAAGGGAGGAACTTGCATGTGACTTTCTAAATTTAAAAATATTAAATTTACTTTTATACCCTTAATCTAGGAAATTAATTATTCTAATGGTAAACACTATTTACAAGATTGCCATCAAGATCTCAACCATTAGATTAAAGATCTAATAGTTTAGATTCTTTCTTACCCTTCTCACAAAAAACACCTTTTTACACTAACCTCACCATATATATTATATATATAACACTTACTTCGAAAACCAAACCATGATATCAATCAATCAATGGTTGAATGTGATATGGTAAGGTGGAGAATATCTTGATCTTAGATTTCCTTATTTTAGGCTTCTAATGAGTGTTTAAGACTTATGAAAAATAAAAACTAAAAATAGTGTCCAAAGAAGTGTCTAGGCAAGATATGTTTTATGTAGTTTCATACTCTTAAATTGTATTTACTTTCCAACCTCCAAATCCTCATACTCACACACCTTGTTTACCCTTTTACCTTTAAACACTATTTGGGTTGCAACATGTATCCGTATTAATCTTACTTTCACACACATACAATCAATCTTATACAAACACTCTATCCTTTAGCATGCTTATTTGTTATGCTATTTGTGTCATACATGCTAAAACAATCTTATTCCATGCTATCTATCACTAACTTTATAAGGTCTCCCTTAACATGTATAATGCTATAGGATTAGCATATTGCCCCGTTTTGTGGGTCATTATTAAGTATTAAATCTTTACGGCCTTATTCACTTCGGTGATAAGGTTACGCTAGTGAAAACTTTGGGTTGATTTTTAGCTATCGCATGCTAGTAGGATTACATAATTAGTAACTTTAAACATGTGGATTTGAGATTTATTCAACTTATGCTATGTAGACAAACTAATATGTTCACCGACATAATTTGCGTTAACGAATATTTTATACATGTTGCATGAAATATATGATGATGATATCACAAGAAAAGACTTAGGGTGGATTAGATACTCACCTAGTTTATTTATGTATCGATGTTCTAGTTATGAAATTTTAAATTGTTGTACTTTCCATTATCATGAACAATGTAATGCTTGCTTTGGTGATATGAAATGAAAATTTGAATTTAAATCTATTATCACAATTTGACGAATATTTATACATGTTGCACGAAATATATGATGATGATATCACAAGAAGAGACTTAGGGTGGATTAGATACTCACCTAGTTTATTTATGTATCGATGTTCTAGTTATGAAATTTCAAATTGTTGTACTTTCCATTATCATGAACAATGTAATGCTTGCTTTGGTGATATGAAATGAAATTTTGAATTTAAATCTATCATCACAAATTTAGTGTTATGTTGTCTTTGAGCAATCTATTACGTCCCACCTCGATCCTTCCGTCATCGATTGGGGTGTGACAGATTGGTATCAGAGTCATAACTATAGTGAATTAGAAAAATTATCATGTTTGACCTAGACTATAGTTAAAGAAACCCGCATGAGTGTTACTTGTGCTTATTTGACCTTTTTCTTGTATTTTATGCAAGATAAGAATATGCCTTTGCTAAGGCGAAATTAGACTACGACATGAAGACACTCGTATTCCACAAATGAAACGACATCACCAAATGGGAGTGGAACCCCTTATTTTGATGTCGACTTTCAATCTATCATTATCATTTTTACGAAATTACACCATTAAGATAGAAGTGATATCCTTATAACCTTAATGGCAATTTCACTCACCCCACTTTTGTGGACCCTTACCAACGAGTTAGGATGAACTTCCTACCTCGATAGATAAGTACCAAACCACGTTTCGGGAATGACACCATCAAGTTATGAGTGATATCCACATCTTGGTGACTAGTATCATTCCTTGATTTTTAATCTCTCCAAAGTCTTGAGCTTTTGCTTGTTCATGGTATCCCAGTCGTATACCTTGAATAATCAAAATTCTGAATGGTTAAATTGGTTACCTAAAAGGTAAAAAAAAAAGAAGCTGATTTTATGAAGAAAATTCCCATGTCGAATGCTTTAGCAAGGAGGGGTGTAAACACTATATATACACAATTTATGACAACTTCCCGGAAACTATATGTCATCTTTTTACATCCTGTTATACCTACCAGTTATTTAAAACCCGTGTTTAGAGGGCGGATACTTTTATTGAGAATTTAACAAATGAAACAAGCGGACAAATACATTATTAAAAGAGAGAAATTCGTATAAAACTGCTATTTAAATATAAATTATTACAAACATCCATGTTATAACCGTGATTTTTGTTTAAAAGGGAACTTATAAATTTTGTTTAAATACAAAATATTATATATATTGACTACTAAAAGTTTGGTGATACAAGTTAATATAGGTAAAAAAAAATATTGTGGATGCTGTAGGTTTCTTATATTGTTGGAGCATAGTCATGCTCATAAATTGCATTCAAACATGTTGGCGAACCACTAAGTTTCACCCCAACTATGGTTTTTAGTGACTTCCATACATTGGGTAACCAAATCCATTTAGTCTCCAGTCATCTGATCAAATTGTATATTTAATTTAATTATAATTTAAAAACCTTATCATATTGCTGACTAAACTAAATATTTATATCGCTTAGTTATTCCATTCATGTTAACTATCTAGACACCCATATTAACTTATTAATACTTTTCATAGAAAAAAATGTCTGGATAATGCTTATGATTTATTGAAATTTCAGATATAGTCTACACATTTCTAAAATTACACTCTTGATCCTCATCTTTTGCATATTTATTTATTGGATAGTCCCTAACTGTAGGTAAGGGTTATTGTTTGATGTTAAGTGGGTATGAAATAACTAAAATACGATTGTTATAAATAAATTAAACATTAAAAAATAATTTATATTTTTATTATTCAGGTGACCCCATCGTTATTATGTGAATTATAAAAAACTAAATCCCCCTTTGTCTTTTTTTCTACATCAAGACCATCATCACCATCTGAAACACCCATAATTTAATTAGGTCAAAATAACAATAAAAACGCTAAAATTTTAAACTTTCATTTCCGGAATTCTAATAATTACAAAAATACCCTTGTAGTAGTACATAGCAAACACAACCATCAAAATACATCATAAGTGTTTACTCGAACTACTATATCAAGATAGTAATTCCTAAACTTACTTACGAAAGTCCTAAATGTTTAGTTTAACATTTACAGAACCAAAAGTGTTTTGACCCATTTCAAAATAAACATGAATCAGAAGCACGTAATGGGCGGTGATGTGTGTTCAATCCAAGCTAGTCATCATCAAAGGTGAGATTTACCTAACATTCATAACACAAATAATTCATTAGTACAAATCTTTTTAACATAACCATTACATTTACCTTTTCTTTTCCTTATATAACCTATTAACAAGGTCATAAAGATAATTCATCGTTTGACCAATCATTTCTTTACAAATAGCAATTTCTATTTGAAATGCATATTCGGTTACCATTTCATCATCAACATATTTAATTCATCCGAGTCGTTCATGATGAGTCAAAGACTTGAACCTTCAACATAGTTTATCATTCATGGTTAATTTGACCCATTCATAACGGATCAATATTAAACCATTCCATCATCACATACATAACTTCATACATCTCGACCTGTTTACAACGAATCGTTTCATACTCATTTCTTGATCTTGTTATACAATCATTTTGGCCCGTTCATAACGGGTCACTATTTTTACTTCGTGTTACTCATTGTTCGATTTATCACATTTACCATACTTAAAAAAAACTTAATCTACAACTAGTAGCAATATAATGAAGCCAATAACATAATCTACATTAGTATAAAGTGATGTTCACATGAACTTACCGGAATCTTGCGTTCTTAGAGCCTTGGATTGACTTGTACCTTTTCCTTTCTTCACCCCTATTGTAACACCCTGTAAAATCGTGTCCAAGTATAGTGACACGTGTCGTATTTTTAATAATAGTCTATTAAAGACCAATAAGGACTAAAGGCGTCAACATGCTTAAGTTGAGCCTCTGAGTGACGAACCGATGTCAACATGCATAAATAACAGCCTCTGAGTGACTGATATGTCAACATGCTTGAAATTTGGCCTCTAGTGACTGATATGTCAACATGCCTAGCCTCTGAGTGACATCGGAATCAACATGCTTGTAATAAGCCTCTGAGTGATCCTTTGTGATATCCTAACTCTCATACGTGCCATTTGTTGGACGAGAGAGTTCAATTTTGTGAATATGTGAAAGTTGTATGATGGAGGGAATTAAAGTGTCAACATGTTAATTTATACATCTTAGTGACCTTTTAACGAAACCGAGAGCTCGACAATGTCCAGGCATAACCCCGGGTATGCCAAGTATTGGCTGCGGAGGGCTAAAAGTGCAAAAAGGCATTTAAAATGGTTTTTAGAAGCTTTAATAAGTTAAGGGGTTAAAAGTGTCAACTTTGAAAGTGGCCTTGGGGCGGTCGCGGGCCGCGAGAGACCAGGCCTGGGTCTCTCGCGGGGTCGAGAAAGGCTCTGGGACAGAAAGTTTTGTTTGGTCTCCAAGCAAAACTCAAAACCATTTAACTCGAAACCATGGCTTCCCAAACTGCTATGCCACATTTTGGGACACTTGTAAGCCTCCTCTTACATCCCTAAACACCTGGCTTCACCTCCTTTGAGCTCTCCAACTATAAATAGGTGATCAAGTTCACCATTTGAACTTGCACCTTTTTAAAACATAACTCTTCTCCCTCCTATGAAGTTCCTAGCTGAAAGGAGCATCCAACTTGTTCTCTTGCATTGTAGGAACCTCTTGTAAGTGTTCCTTCCTCTTGCATTTTCGTTTATAGACTTTTATAGCCAAAAGTCAAGCGTTTTCGTAAAACGCTTTGACTTTCGGTTAAGACCATTATGGTCCAGCCATTGTTCAAATGAACATGGCTAAGTGATCATAATAAGGAAGATGTTAGTCCCTATAAAGGGCACCTCCTAAAGATCACGTTTGCTAGACCAATTGACGGGTCAAAGTTAGTAAATAAAAAGTCAAACATGCCATTTTTCGGAAAAAAGATAAATTGATCTTATATATGTTATGATACATGTTTTGACACTTAAACAAGTTGGTAAAATTATTAGAACATGTATGAACATGTTCGGCTCGTCAATTTTAGTTTAGGGTCGGTTCGCAACCGAAAGTCGCGAAGTAGTTTGACTTCTGCTTTGACTTTCGATTCTGACCCGATTTAGATTAGTTACCTACTGATCAAAATTTTGCATTATGATCATAATATAATGTAGCATAACCCTATGAGGTTATATTACATGATCATAATCAGAATCCAAGTTTATGCGCAAGTTCCATAATTATGCCATTTTGACCAAAATGACCTTTTTGCATAAAACAAGGTTTTAAATGGTAATGAACTTGAAAATGAGTTTCTACTGATGTAATATTATAAGTAGGATTATTTTGTATGTTAAACCAAGTTATAAACTGAGTTTTCAAACAGCTCCTTAAACTATGTCGATAAATGACGGTTTTAGTCCTTGTGACTCATAAAGTGATTTTTAATCAATATTTTCAAGGTAAATCATTTACCTACTGATATGTTATATTAAATAACATATTTTAAACATTTTAATCTGATCCAAATGACAGTTTTTGAACATCGCTTAAAAACGTCAGTTTACGATATAAGCGCCCGTTTAGGCGCATAGTATGGTTTTAAACATGTTATTGACCAAAACTTGATACCAACTGATTTTAAAACTTATTTTAAATATTTTTACAGTAGGTACATGTTATAAACTCAGAATCCTAAATAATTTATAAATTATGTGTAAAATGACCAAAGTGCCCCTTCGGTGCATAGTTTGGTCATAAAAGGTAAAATACACGTATAGTTGATATCCTAATGATATTATATCATAAATAAAATATTTTTACAGAATACTTATGATTATAGACTTGAATTATATTCAAGATCCTTTTATACGGTATATAATTACCGAAATATCCTTATGAGGCATAATTTTGTTTTAAAACCTTAATGGGCATACAAGTTGATATCCTACTGATATCTTAACTTATTTAAAGTATAATGGCATATAGAACTTGTCCATAACTTATCCGGTTACCCGATATCGCTAATATACGCATAGTTACGTATATGTAACTATTTTACGGAATTTAACCGAAACGGGTTTAACCTTGTCATTTAGGTCTCAAAATCCAGAATGTTAATATTTTACCCATATTAAACAAGTCAAGGTACTTGTTGGGATTAAACTACATTCTATCCAATTAATCTAGTGTCATACGTTTTGATCAAGCACACAGTCGGTCTAAGTCTATGACTTAAATAAGACTGCTAGTATTTAATTGGTTAGTTTATGCCATAATCCAGACTAGAGACTTGCCGGTAAATGCTATCTGCACTTAGTCCTTTTTTTGTACGGCTGAGTTATTAAAAATTTAAAGAAGACTAGCTCAGGTAAATACTCTCGACTTATTTCCCCTATACGGGCTTGGGTTACGGTAAATTATTACCGCTTAGTCGGAAATGGGATTAATCGAACGCCGGTTCGGAATAGAAATCCACATATCTTTTTAATCAGTTTTGTTTGATAATTTAAAACATTGGGGGTTAACTACCGTGTCCTGGATATCCTCGGCTCATTACAATAGAAATGGCCACGACCTTAGCGCGGGTGTAGCATACACCCGATAGACGCTCAATTATGCATTCCACAAGGTTGGGAGGAATTGACTCCTTCGTGAGTCCAAAGTGGTGTGTACGTTAATTGTGTCTCGGACTCTGTACCGGGCCCGTATGTATGACAAACAAGTAAATCTGTTAACAAGGTTGGACGGTCAATTAACCCAAGTTATAAAAAGATTTTGTGCTGATACGCACTTAAACATTTTTGGAATGTTTTCAAAACGAGTCGGTTGGGTGTATTTACCAGCGAAAGCTGAGTATTTTCAAAAGACTAATCTGCAGGTACAATACGAAAATAGGCCGGAAGTGCTCGGTAGTGATAGAGGATCTTGCAAATCCTAAATCTGCCCAAAGTCTGTTTTATATTCTTTCCATGTACAATTTATGATCCGCCATGTGGATCTTCTATTACGAGCCTGTATATTATTTTGTATTTTCGAACATTCGGTTTGTAATAGTAATTTTACTCCAAGACTTCCGCTGTGCCGTGTTTAATTGACTATGATGATTATCAACTGACGTCACGCTACTCCCCACCCGGGCCCATCGGTGTATGGATTTCGGGGTTGGAAATCGGGGTGTGACAGGGTTGGTATCAGAGGCACATTTTGAGAGAATTAAACACTAGCCTTTTGTGTTTAGTCTCAAACTTACACGAGTACATTCCTTAGACTTCCGAGTCTAGGCTTTGACCTAGGATTATCGTTTCTTTATGGAGTTATTATATGTTTTGAATTGATTTCAACAGGAAAATGCCGCCACGTGTACGAGGACAAAGTGGACGAGGAAAAGGTCCAATGAGAGGAGGACCATCGGGGCGTATTCCCCCTCAACCTCATAACTCAGATGCATACCAAGAATCAGGAGATTCGTCTCCTTGGCAACCAGCGAGACATTTTGTCTCTAATAGACACTCGCCCTCACATTCCCAAAATTCTTGACCACTCACACCCATTCTTACCATTCTCAATCCATTTCCATTCCATTCTCACCACTCCTACCATGAGGAATTTAACCCCAACCAATACCTTAACACACCTCCAGCTGATCAAAATTAGTTGGACCAGCCACCTCCTATGGACGAGGTCTCCGACCCGGAGATGCCGCCGTCGGGATCTAAATATGCATCCCATTGAAATATCAAGCAATTCAAACTCCTACGCTGGATCGCCCTACCAAGGTTCTAATGAGTGGGACCAATACTGTAACCAATTCACTTCGCCCATACTCTTCTCACCACTCTCAACCACCTCCTGTTCAAGAAGATGTCCACATGGAGCCGATGGACCAACCTCAACCACCACCTGAACCACTAAGAAGGAAGCGTGGAGTACGTATGTCGGTGCGTGCCAAACAAAGGTCGGGATCGCTGCCACCTTTGCCAAACTCCTACCCCACGATTCAAGAGGACCCACAAATGGGTGGGCCCTCTAACACCTCACATGTGGTTGAACCAACACCAACACCTACACCTACAGTTCAACCACCACCATCGGTTTATACTAACCCAATCCCCACATATCCAGACACGTCAGGATATGATCCTTTTAACCCATCTACGCCGGTAGACTATCAAGCGTGGTCGCAAGACCCATACATGCAGGCGGTTATGCATAATGCACTTTACCCGTCTCCTTTCCCACCTACCTACCCAAACCAACTGGATATCCAACTTATGGGTACCAGTATCCGGTTATGCCACAACACAACATAACCTCCGCCACCACTTGAGGCCATTAATGAGGCCTTAGAAAGAATGAAAGAAATGCAGCAACATACGAAGAAAACGGAGAAGAAGACGAATAAGTTCTTCAAGAAACTCTCCAAATTGGTCAAGGGAAAGAAGGACGAGTGAAGTCTCTTCTAATTATATGTAGTCCCTGCAAGGACATTGTTATTTCTTTTAGTCCCTGCGTGGACATGTTTATTTCCTTTAAAGTCCTTGCATGGACAAGTTTATTTCATTTTTCTAAGTATTGTAATTTCTAATTGGAAAGTTAATGAAGTACTTTTGGAATATATATATATATATATATATATATAATATGTAATTCATCCTTTTGAAAACGAACGCCTCGATTTTATTGAAATTTATGCTCTGCTATATAATTCCGAAAGACCTTAATAAGATTGATTATGCCAAGTGGCGTAGACCACACATTGGCCAAGAAATGATAGTTAAGTACGAAGAGGTCTTCTATCAGGATAGTTAAGGGAAGTTATCCTTCTATCCAGGAGTAAGGACTAGGTCCAAACCTCCAAGGTCATTAAGGTCGAAGGTGACCGGGACCATTAATCAATTATTAAGGTACTCTTATGTAACATTAAGAAATGTTCATATTCTTGGTAGTGTGGCTTGAGGAACCACACTAGCCGTCAGGCCAATGTGCCCAATTAATTGTCCAACGGGACAGGCTGATATTCCATATACATCTGACATGATGTAGGCCAATGTGCCCAATTAATTGTCCAACGGGACAGGCTGATATGCCATTACATCTGAATGATGTAGGCCATGTGCCAAATTAATTGTCCAATGGGACAGGCTGATATACCTATACATCTGATATGATGTAGGCCAATGTGCCCAAATTAATTGTCCAAAGGACAGCTGATATGCCATATACATCTGATATGATGTAGGCCAATGTGCCAATTAATTGTCTAAGGGACAATGCTGATATGCCATTACATCTGACATGATGTAGGCCAATGTGCCCAGTTAATTGTCCAACGGGACAGGCTGATATGCCATGATACATCTGAATGATGTAGGCCAATGTGCCCAATTAATTGTCCAAGGACAGGCTGATATGCCGTATACATCTGATATGATGTAGGCCAATGTGCCCAATTAATTGCCCAACAGGACAGGCTGATATGCCATGTACAGTCTGATATGATGTAGGCCAATGTGCCCAATTAATTGTCCAAGGGACAGGCTGATATGCCATATGTATTATGTCTTAAGTGACAGGCTGATATGCCTAATATATATATATATATATAGATTATGTCCAATATGACCGGCCAAGGTGCCCAATTATTATGTCCATTAGGGACAAGCCTATGAGCTATTTAATTGTCAATGATGACAATGACAGTTGCGACATTGCGGTCCATGTCCAATAATATATGGATTACGTCCAAATTGTAATTTGACTATGATGGTCCTATTAAGACCTAGGCCAAATATAGATATGTTAAGCCTAAGAGTTGTGATGTTATTCACACTAGTATAGGCAATGGATTGTTATATCCATATTGAAAGGGATATGGTTGATGCGCCATGGCTAAATGAAGTTTTATTGGTATATAGAAACCAAGACTTAAAGATGGCTAACTCAAACGAAGCACAAAGTAACCACAGGAATGTTGAATCTAACAAAGCTGAATACAAAATATAGATGATGAAAATTTTCAAGCTCGCATTGATGCGGCTGTCGAAAGGGCCATGGTAAAGGCCATAGAAAGGCTTAGAGAGTCGAGTGCCACTCGCTCTAGACCCTTATCTATTCCACCATCTTCAACTCATAGGGAGAGCTCCGTTCACTCTTCAAATGCGAAAAGTGAACCAAAGAAAATAGATCTTACTGAAAAGTCCCGTTCTGTTAAGAACGGATGTACCTATAAGTTTTTTGTCTCTTGTAAGCCCCGAGACTTTAACGGGGAGAAAGGAGCTGTAGAAGCCCTAAAATGGCTAGACGAGATGGAGACAATCGTAGATATCAGCAACTGTGCTGATAAGGATGTGGTCAAGTACGTATCACAATCCTTCAAGGGCGATGCCCTAATATGGTGGAAAGCCATGATTCAATCAACAGGTAAGGTACACCTGTACAACTTGGGATGGTCCAAGTTTGTTGATTTGGTAAAGGAAACTTACCGTCCAACCCATGAGGTGGGGAAGCTAGAGACAGACTTCTTGTCTCTATCAATGAAAAACCTAGAATGTTGGAAGTATGTTTCCGATTTCAATTCCCTATCTAGTTTAGTTTCCTATTTAATCACCCCTGAATCCAAACGCATTGCACGTTTCATAAATGGGTTGGCGCCCGAAATAAAGGGCATGGTAAAGGCTGCACAGCCTAATGCCTATAGGTCCGCTGTAGACCTATCTCTTTCCCTCACCCTAGATCTGGTAAGACAAAAGTCAATTAGGACTAAGGTAGACGGAAAGAGGAAACGGGAGGATAATAACTCCCAAAGATTTAAAAAGAAAGGAAATTGTGGGTTTAAGAAGAACCAGAACGCGTCTACTGATAAACCTCTGTGCAAGAATTGTAAATATAGGCACTGGGGACATTGTAGTATAAATCCACAAACCAAACCCTGTGGTATCTGCAAGAGAAAAGGGCATAAGACCTTAGATTGCAAGGATCTTAAGGATGCAGTTTGCTTTAACTGCAATGAAAAAGGGCATATAACATACAATTGCCCCAAGAAACCCAAAAGTAATGATGCAAAGCCTGGAGAGGCCAAGAAGGAGAATGCTCGTGCCTTCCAAATGAATGCCAGGGAGGCCGTTAATGACAACAATGTCATAACATGTACTTCCCCATTAATGATACTTATGCTAGAGTTCTTTTTTATTCGGGTGCAGATAAATCATTTGTTGATTATAAGTTTAGTAAACTATTAAATTTACCCATAAGAACTCTAGATAAAATTTATGAGATAGAACTCGCCAATGGAACCTTAGAAACTGCTTCTTCTATTCTTGATGGATGATCTATATCCATTAAGAACCATTTCATCCCTATCTCTCTTTTGCCAATGAAATCGGCGGGGTTCGATGTTGTCTTAGGCATGGATTGGTTATCTCATAACCAAGCCTGCATTGCCTGCGATAAAAAGCTCATCAAAATCAAAACCCCATCTAGTGAAATAATCACCATCCTTGGAGACTCACACTATGGACTGCCATACAAGGTGTCGTTATTTAAGGCATCCAAGTGTTTGAGAAAAGGCTGTGTCGTCTACATGGCACAAGTCACTATAAATGAACCAAAGCCGAACCTTGAAGATCAACTAGTTATCTCGGAGTATCCTGATGTTTTCCCTGAAGAATTTCCAGGCCTACCTCCAGATAGGCAAGTGGAGTTCAGAATAGATATCATACCAAGAGCAGCACCCGTAGCTAGAGTTCCATATAGGCTAGCTCCAACCAAAATGAATGAGCTAAGGGTTCAATTGGACGAATTCCTAGGGAAAAGCTTTATACAACCTAGTTCCTCGCCTCGGGGAGCTCCAATCCTCTTTGTTAAGAAGAAAGACGGATCAATGCGGATGTGCATCGACTATCGGGAGCTGAACAAGCTAACAATTAAAAATAGATATCCTCTGCCCAGGATCGATGATTTATTCGACCAGCTTCAAGGGGCTAGTTACTTTTCTAAGATAGATTTGAGATCAGGATATCATCAACTGAAGGTTAGAAGTGAAGATGTTCCTAAGACAGCCTTCAGGACCCGCTATGGTCATTTTGAATTCTTAGTGATGCCTTTTGGGCTCACAAATGTACCAGCAACATTCATAGATCTCATGAATAGAGTCTGCAAACCATATTTGGATAAGTTTGTCATTGTCTTCATCGACGACATACTTATCTATTCTCGTAATCAAGGTGATCACGAGAAACATCTTCGGTGCATCCTAGAATTATTAAGGCAGGAGAAACTTTATGCAAAGTTCTCTAAATGCAAATTTTGGCTTAGAGAAGTCCAATTTCTTGGACACATGGTAAGTGAGCGTGGTATCCAAGTGGATCCTGCCAAAATTGAGGCCATAATGAATTGGGAAGTGCCCAAGACCCTAACGGAGGTTCGTAGCTTCTTAGGACTGGCTGGTTACTATAGGAGGTTCATTGAGAACTTTTCAAGAATAGCCACTCCTTTAACTTCCTTGACCCGTAAGAATATTAAGTATAATTAGGGTCCAAAACAACAAGAATCTTTTGAGATTCTTAAACACAAGTTGAGAAACGCTCCTGTGTTATTTCTACCCGAGGGTATTGAGAATTTTGTTGTCTATTGTGACGCTTCGCACACTGGCGTGGGCTGTGAGCTAATGCAAAATGGCAAGGTAATTGCCTATGCATCATGACAACTAAAGGTGCATGAAAGGAATTACACCACCCATGATTTGGAACTGGGTGCCGTTGTATTTGCACTAAAACTGTGGAGACATTACTTGTATGGCACAAAGTGTGTTATATACACAGACCATAAAACTCTCCAACATCTGTTCAATCAGAAAGAATTGAACATGCGACAACGTCGTTGGATGGAAATATTTAATGATTATGATTGCGAAATTCGCTACCATCCAGGCAACGCAAATGTAGTTGCCGATGCCTTAAGTCGCAAGGAAAATGTTAAACCTGTAAGGATTAACGCTAAGAGCATTGAGCTTAGAAATAGCTTGAGTGAGAAGCTATTAGATGCGCAAAAACAAGCCTTATTAGAGGCTAATATTCCTAATGAGGGATTAGGCGGAAACTGTTGATCAGTTAACGCTTGGAAAGGATGGAATCCTAAGATTTAATGATAGAATTTGGGTTCCGATCTTTAGAGGACTTAGAGATCTAATCCTCCAGGAAGCGCATAATTCAAGATACTCTGTTCACCCGGGAGGTGACAAGATGTATCAAGACTTAAAGAAGAATTATTGGTGGATGGGTTTGAAGAAATCCATCGCCACTTATGTAGCTAAGTGTCTGACGTGTTCGCAAGTTAAGGCTGAACATCATAAACCATCAAGACTACTACAACTATTAGAAATTCCCACTTGGAAAATGGGAAATGGTAACTATGGACTTGATTACCAAGTTGCCTAAGACCAAAAGTGGAAATGTGGATAGGCTGACCAAGTCAGCACACTTCTTGCCAATAAAAGAAACGTATAATTAAGATAAATTGGCTAAGTTGTATGTGGACAAGATAGTGTCCCTACATGGTGTGCCAGTATTTATTTTATCTGATAGAGATACTAGATACACATCTCATTTTTGGAAAAGTTTCCAACAATCGTTAGGCACACGATTAAACTTTTGTACGGCTTACCATCCGCAGACTGATGGTCAAAGTGAGCGTACTATTCAGACTCTGGAAGACATGCTCAGGGCATGTGTGATTGATTTAGGTGGAAGTTGGGATGACCACTTACCCCTATTAGAATTCTCCTACAATAACAGCTATCATACTAGCATCAAGGCTACTCCTTTTGAGGCCTTGTATGGAAGAAAATGTAGAACGCCCGTGTGCTGGGCGGAAGTTGGGGAGGCCCAACTATCAGGACCTGAGATTGTCCTGAGACCACGGAAAAGATTATGCAAATCCGTGATTGTCTCAAAACTGCCAGGGATAGGCAGAAAAGCTATGCTGACAAGAGGCGTAAACCTCTTCAGTTCCAAATAGGGGACAAAGTCATGCTAAAAGTATCACCCTGGAAAGGTGTGATGCGTTTTGGAAAGAAGGACAAGTTAAGCCCTAGATATATAGGACCCTTCGAGATAATCGAACGTGTCGGTACTGTAGCTTAAGAAGCTCCGAAGAAAGATGATACCTATAGTAAAGGTTAAGTGGGACGCTTTTAGAGGTCCTGAGTATACATGGGAGGTTGAGTCCACTATGCGAAAAAAGTACCCCCATCTTTTTAAATAAAATCTCGAGGTCGAGATTTCTTTTAAGGGGGTGAGGATGTAACACCCTGTAAAATCGTGTCCAATAGTATAGTGAAACGTGTCGTATTTTTAAAAATAGTCTATTAAAGACCAATAAGGACTAAAGGCGTCAACATACTCAAGTTGAGCCTCTGAGTGACGAACCGATGTCAACATGCATAAATAACAGCCTCTGAGTGACTGATATGTCAACATGCTTAAATCATTAGCCTCTGAGTGACTGATATGTCAACATGCTTGAAATTTGGCCTCTGAGTGACTGATATGTCAACATGCCCAGCCTCTGAGTGACATCGGAATCAACATGCTTGTAATAAGCTTCTGAGTGATCCTTTGTGATGTCCTAACTCTCATATGTGCCATTTGTTGGATGAGAGAGTTCAATTTTGTGAATATGTGAAAGTTGGATGATGGAGGGAATTAAAGTGTCAACATGTTAATTTATACCTCTGAGTGACCTTTTAACGAACCGAGAGCTCGACAATGTCCAGGCATAACCTCGGGTATGCCAAGTATTGGCTGCGAAGGGCTAAAAGTGCCAAAAAGGCGTTTAAAATGGTTTTTAGAAGCTTTAATAAGTTAAGGGTTAAAAGTGTCAAACTTTGAAAGTGCCTTGGGCTTTCGCGGGCCGCGAGAGACCAGCCTGGGTCTCTCGCGGGTGCGAGAAAGGCTCTGGGATAGAAAGTTTTGTTTGGTCTCCAAGCAAAACTTCAAAACCATTTAACTCGAAACCATGGCTTCCCAAACTGCTATGCCACGTTTTGGGACACTTGTAAGCCTCCTCTTACACCCCTAACACCTGGCTTCACCTCCTTTGAGCTCTCCAACTATAAATAGGTGATCAAGTTCACCATTTGAACTTGCACCTTTCTAAAACATAACTCTTCTCCCTCCTCTGGAAGTTCCTGGCTGAAAGGAGCATCCAACTTAGTTCTCTTGCATTGTAGGAACCTCTTGTAAGTGTTCCTTGCTCTTGCATTTTCGTTTATAGACTTTTATAGCCAAAAGTCAAGCGTTTCGTAAAACGCTTTGACTTTCGTTAAGACCATTATGGTCCACCATTGTTCGAAATGAACATGCTAAGTGATCATAATAAGGAATATGTTAGTCCCTATAAAGGGCACCTCCTAAAGATCACGTTTGCTAGACCAATTGACGGGTCAAAGTTATGTAAATAAAAAGTCAAACAGGCCATTTTTCGGAAAAATGATAAATTGATCTTATATATGTTATGAAACATGTTTTGACACTTAAACAAGTTGGTAATAATTATTAGAACATGTATGAACATGTTCGGCTCGTCAATTTTAGTTCTAGGGTCGGTTCGCAACCGAAAGTCGCGAAGTTTGACTTCTGCTTTGACTTTCGATTCTGACCCGATTTAGATTAGTTACCTACTGATCAAAATTTTTCATTATGATCATAATATAATATAGCATAACCCTATGAGGTTATATTACATGATCATAATCAGAATCCAAGTTTATGCGCAAGTTCCATAATTATGCCATTTTGACCAAAATGTCCTTTTTGCATAAAACAAGGTTTTAATGGTAATGAACTTGAAAATGAGTTTCTACTGATGTAATATTATAAGTAGGATTATTGTGGATGTTAAACAAAGTTATAAACTGAGTTTTCAAGCAGGTCCTTAAACTATGTCGATTAATGACGGTTTTAGTCCTTGTGACTCATAAAGTGATTTTAATCAATATTTTCAAGGTAAATCATTTACCTACTGATATGTTATATTAAATAACATATATTAACCATTTTAATCTGATCCAAATGACAATTTTCGTAAACATCACTTAAAAACGTCACTTTACGATATAAGCGCCGTTTAGGCGCATAGTATGGTTTTAAACCATATTATTGACCAAAACTTGATACCTACTGATTTTAAAACTTATTTTAAATATATTTACAGTAGGAACATGTTATAAACTCAGAATCCCAAATAATTTATAAATTATGTGTAAAATGACCAAAGTGCCCCATCAGTGCATAGTTTGGATATAAAAGGTAAAATACATATATAATTGATATCCTAATGATATTATATCATAAATAAAATATATTTCCAGAATAATTATGATTATAAAGTTGAATTATATTCAAGATCCTTTTATACGGTATATAATTACCGAAATGCCCTTATGAGGCATAATTTTGTTTTAAAACCTTAATGGGCATACAAGTTGATATCCTACTGATATCTTAACTTATTTAAAGTATAATGGCATATAGAACTTGTCCATAACTTATCCGGTTACCCGATATCGCTAATATACGCATAGTTACGTATATGTAACTATTTTACAGAATTTAACCGAAACGGGTTTAACCTTGTCATTTAGGTCTCAAAATCCAGAATGTTAATAGTTTACCCATATTAAACAAGTCAAGGTACTTATTGGGATTAAACTACATTCTATCCAATCATCGTTTAATCTAGCGTCATACGTTTTGATCAAGCACGCTAGTCGGTCTAAGTCTATGACTTAAATAAGACTGTTAGTATTTAATTGGTTAGTTTATGCCATAATCCAGACTAGAGACTTGCCGATAAATGCTATCTGCACTTAGTCATTTTTTTGTACGGCTGAGTTATTAAAAATTTAAAGAAGACTAGCTGAGGTAAATACTCTCGACTTATTTCCCCTATACGGGCTTGGGTTACGGTAAATTATTACCGCTTAGTCAGAAATGGGATTAATCGAACGCCGGTTCGGAATAGAAATCCACATATTCTGTTTTAATCAGTTTTGTTTGATAATTTAAAACATTGGGGGTTAACTACCGTGTCCTGGATATCCTCGGCTCATTACAATAGAAATGGCCACGACCTTAGCGTGGGTGTAGGCATACACCCGATAGACGCTCAATTATGCATTCCCACAAGGTTGGGAGGAATTGACTCCTTCGTGAGTCCAAAGTGGTGTGTACGTTAATCGTGTCTCGGTCTCTGTTCCGGGCCGCGTATGTATGACAAACAAGTAAATCTGTTAACAAGGTTGGACGGTTAATTAACCCAAGTTATAAAAAGATTTTGTGCTGATACGCACTTAAAACATTTTTGGAATGTTTTCAAAAGAGTCGGTTGGGTGTATTTACCAGCGAAAGCTGACGTATTTTCAAAAGACTAATCTGCAGGTACAATACGAAAATAAGCCAGAAGTGCTCGGTAGTGATAGAGGATCTTGCAAATCCTAAATCTGCCCAAAGTCTATTTTATATCCTTTCCATGTACAATTTATGATCCGCCTGTGGATCTTCTATTTCGAGCCTGTATATTATTTTGTATTTTCGAACATTCGGTTTGTAATAATAATTTTACTCCAAGACTTTCGTTGTGCCGTGTTTAATTGACTATGATGATTATCAACTGACGTCACGCTACTCCCCACCCGAGCCCACTGGTGTATGGATTTCGGGGTTGGAAATCCGGTGTGTGACACCTATAAGGTGCAACATTACATGTTTAGCTTTCACAATATGCATTGCATACGCACACTTCGATTATCTATCATGGCGTTAATTAACCGCATACAATTCCATTTCCATGCTAATTCATCAATTCAAATAGTTTTGGTGTCAAAACCCAATTAAATCAAATCTAGGCATTTTATCAAACATGTTATGTGCGTACTATCAATAAAGCATAATGTACAAGTAATTATAGCACACTCTTCCTAGTTCATCCATGGATTAACTTAATCATTCAATCTTCACAAATCATCATCATCATAACCATGCATGTTATGTTTTATATCAAATTATCCACCAAAATACTTTCTACAACACTACTTTAACATCAACATTACACTAATTTACACATAAACTTCACTAAACTCCATTTTCATACAAATTCCAAGTGGGTTTCATTCCAAATCATTAATATAGTCAAAATTAAGCACATTACAACTTCCACACATTGATATTAACTAACATTCATGTTAAATTTCATAATACATTCACAGATTACATAACCCACTTCATAAAAAACTATTAAATCATGAAGTTCAACTTACTTGATGGTAAGAACACTTAGGTGATCAAAATTCTTAGCACATGCATCAATTCAAGCTTCAATTTTCTTTTGATTTGGCATATTTTGTGATAACAAGTGTTTCTCCTTGTTCTTCTCTAGTTTGGTCGATAAGCACACACATCAGATGTGTGTGTTTGTATTTTTAAATTTTTTGTTTTTATTATTTCAACTTTCTACTTAATCATGTTTGGCCCCCCAAGAATGGTGTTTATATTTTTATGGCTAAAAGTTCTATTCTTACTTATTCATAATTTCACTTTTATAAATTAATACATAAAATTTGGGGTGTTACACCATCACGGTACCACCCAGTGGCCTCACCTAACTAAATCACACAGACTCTGTCTAACCACACCACCTACATTCCAACTCTGCTACCCCAGCACGTAACACACACTTTGCGACTGGTCTTGTTTCACCAAACCATCTTCAAACTCAATTAAGCCTAATAAAACCAACACCCACTCTGACCTTACAACGTTTTGTAACAGCAACCTAACGCACCATTGATATTGTACGCATTGGCAGCCAGCGCCATCAGCGCCTGCCCCTCGACGTTTACGCGTCATGATAGTGCAAGGTGTCAGCACTTAATAAGCCTTGTTGCAAAGAGTGGATATCACAATCCACCCCTTAAGGAGTCCAGAGTCCTCGCGGACCTTGCACACGTATGGCCCTTGGCTCTATATCAATCTGTTAGACCCCTTAAAATTAGAGTTGGGCGTGATCTGAATAATATCTCATTGTACATGAGAAGTATTTTATGTGCTAAGACTCGAATCCTCATGGGTTTCTTTTCCAACCGTGCATGATTTGAATTGTAACCTTAGAAAGAAAATGCGAAATCAACATATAGTACGATTCATAGTTGATTTGAAAAAGTTTAAAATAAATCTTTTAGATAAACGTTTCGAATGATGTTAAGAAACATAATAAAACCATTTCTCTTGGGATGTAAATTGAAACACCTGTGTTTTATTTTGTAAAATTTGTATAATCGTTAGTGTCCACGTACGACAAAGACAACATGCCGCATGAGCTTATACCCACCCGTGCTGAAGTGCTGCCAAATGTTTACAGAAGACATTTAGAATAGAGGGGTTAGTTCGATATAGCGAGGACTTCACTGTATGTTTTAGAGAACCTACGGCTCTTACAGTGAGTAGTGGAATCCATCCTTAGACTTCGTGTCGCGCATGAGCATACTTACCCCTGATCCGCAGTGGAAATGTAGTCGGGGCATGATTGTGATTTTCATCAAAGCATGATTTACTAAATTAAGTTATATTTATTTTTCAATTTAAAGGAAAAAATACAACAATATCAAGCACACAATATTCATGAACTCTTATATTTCTTCTAGCAATTTCCTAGTGTTCATTGCTTCAACTGTCCACTGTTCATTGAAAAATAGGGTTTTGGTCAACAAAGTTGGCGAGTGATCTCATTTAAACATTTGAAGAATTATTATATTGGTTATTGTAAATAAAATGTGCTAAACAAGTATGAGTATACACATTAGTAAATTTAACCATAACCACTAATATCAATCATGCACACACAAGCATGAAAATGATGAACAATGAGATTAAGGCTCATCAACGGAGCCGATCTACGAGGCACTGATGCCACTCGTATCCACGAGGAACTGATGCGCCTTAAATGATTTGATTTCACGCAACTTGACAATAATGTAACACACAATACAATTTAACATTACAAACACAGTAAGATCATATATGGTAAAGCAGAATTGTTTGAATAAACAATATGTAAACGAACATGTACACCCAGACAGAATAAAACGGGAATTTGTAAGATTCACTCACATTGGTGCGTTTTTGATTTGACGAGAACACGCAGTTTGAATTTAACATGAAGAAAACTAGCCTAAATAATAACGTAATATTGAATAAATAATAAAATTAATATTTTAATTAATGCTTTTTATTAGATTTTTAAGTTATTTTGTGGTATTTAATGAGTTTTTAACCTAAAAGTTGTTTTTAATATTTTTAATTATTTTTAGTTAAATATAAAGAAATATTATATAAATAATTGGATCTTGTCAGACCTGACAAGGTCTGACCGTTTTTATATGGAATTGGCAGCGTGTACGAGGTTCGAACTCGTGACCTCCCGTATGCGTGCACGCAGCTCTACCAACTGAGCTACGTGTCTAACCCAAAATAATCTCTGATTTAATTAATCTTATATACAAGTTAGGTTATTACAGAAATTATTTAATTAAAAAGATTTTAAAACCTTTGAACCGGCGCCCAAAGTCTGCCTCGAACCCGCGATCTTAGCTTTGCTTTGCACCCAGCCCAACCAACTGGGTTAGGTGTCTAACCCGATGATTCTAGTAATTTAATTATATTTATTAACTTACTAAAGATGCTCTGAATGCTTTTTTAAAAAAACTGTTTTTATTCAGAAAACCAGACATATGCATGATTTGAACCTGGGACGTGTGTAATGTGTTTGCACACAGTCCACAACTGGACTGTGTGTCTAACCCGATTAGAAACCCGATTTTAATTACATTTATACACTGATAAAACTTCATCTTCTTCATATAAATAAAACCCAGAAACTTGAACCCGCCTGAGGACTTAGTTAATCAGATTTGATTAACTGTTTTAAACGACCAAATACATTCAATAGTTAACAGGAAGTTTTAGGATTTAAACGAATTGAAGAGTCGATACCGTTTTGAAAATTCCGGCGATAATTGATGTTTTCGGCGATGTTGAACTCGAACATAAGGTTGAACAAGGATTTAGTTTGTAGATTTTGAGCGATTTTAGACGAAATGTTGGATTAATATTTATAGTGCTCAAAACAGTTTTGAATCTTATAGTTTCAAATTAGATTTTTAAAGTCTATGATTACAATTGCGGTTTCAGTCAAATTGGCTTCAATTTTCGGTTATAACCACGCTTATATAGTGATTGATTGTGAGTATTATGGTTGTCGTCAGTTATAAGTCTGTAAGTTTTGACTTGCAGGTTGATGTTTTGTTTCGGAATAAAAATAAATAAATTTCCAGTTATTCACATGTGTGCATGTGGTGCAGTGGTGTAGATTGGGTGTGAGTTCGTGGGAGACCCGGTTCGAACCCGGTTGCCTCCTATAAATATATTTTTTTGCTTCATTATTTAATATTATTATTATTATTTTATTTTTTATTTAATTTTTTTTTGTTATATAGTTTATTTATTAACCATAAAAATCAATCAACACCAACTTATAATAAATGAGTAATAAAACATTTAATAAATACTTAAATCTTTAACGGAGCGGGGTTTGAAACCCGTTTTACATGAATGTTACAATAGGTGGGCCTAACTCACTAGAGTCCTTGTGCCTCGCACAAGTGAGAATGAACCTAGCCCATTTGAGTCTATAAGCAGGACCAACCAGTCCCTTTATTTATATGCAGGATAACCCAGTCCCGTTGTAAATAAGACAATCCCGTCACTAGTCATGAAACTCATACACGTTTTGAAAATATGCGTGTTTTTGTAAAACCGATATGTTGAGCATAAACCTTTCGTAAACCATTTGAGTTTATTGAAATCCATTTGCAATATGGTTTAGAAATATAAATTTTCATTCATCGAAATTTTGTGTACTTTTTCAAAACTTGCATGTCTTTCCACCCTCGAAAATATTTATAAAAATGTAAAACCGTAAAAAATGAGGGTTGTTAACTCACCTCGATATCCAGTAACAAGCTAGCATAATATGATCCAAAATGTCGTTTCCAAAACGTAAACTTGCTATCATGTAATCTATAACATTCCTATCAAGGAATAAACTTATAAGTTTCTATTGAAAGGTAGCTAAACTACATGTCATCGAGCTCTACTGAATCGTTAACCAAACAACTCTATGTAGGTGTTGTTAACTTGATGGAAACGATAATGTTATACTCGTTTAATCCCATTTATTGTCGTTGATAAATACTAAGTCTTGGGAACACTTAGCTTCCAAGAGGTTTAGAATATATATATTTATATAAAATATAAATATGTCCCGAAAGGTTGTGCGTGTATGAAACCGAATGTATATACGAAAATAATACAGTCGTAAAATTGTATAGAAGCATTTGTAGGTTTCAAAGTAGTCGTAATACAAACCTTACAAATATTTTTATTATTATTCACAAAGATTTAATTTAAATATTTATATATAGTTCACCAACGTTGTATCTTTTGATTACGTATCTTCCAAATAAATTTGTGGCAATATATAGAAAAACGCTAATAGTAGTAATATAATTTTGAGCCAATGTATATATTCCTACTTGAAGTTTCTTGTATGGCACACTATGAACTTCATTTTTTATTTGTCTAGATAAGTATACATATAAATATTTATTCGTGTAGTCACTGGAACAGCTATAAACCCGAATATCAGCGATTAACATTTGGTTTAGTTAGTGTCTCACAACAAGGTTCTGATAGTTTTTTAGCATTTAGCTTTGGTGGGCTGGGGATGAGGATTAGGTTCTTTTAGGTTTTTTGGGGGTGGGGGTTAGGTTTTTAGTGGTTTAGCTTTATAGTTTAGTTTTTAGCATTTAGTTCTGTAAAAAGGGGCTTGAGTGTGAGAAATGTGAGAAATATTGTGATTTGACATGTGTCCTTAAGTTATATAAATTTAAAAGAGTAAAAAAGTAATTTACTCAATAATTCAATTAAATAATAAATATTCTCACAATCGTCTGGGAGTTATTTTAGGATTCCGGTTTGTTTTTTTTAAGATCTTTAAGAATATGTGATTTATTTGTCATCCCGTATAAATCTTCAAGATCGCAAGAAACTTATCATCATCATTGTAATGCGGTTTCTTTTCTAGTCGGTGCAAAAATTATTTTTGTAGTGTTTTAAACCTGCATTCATGATGTTTTAAACCTGCAGTCCAGTATGTGTTCTTCGTATGATGTTTTAAACATACATTCATGGTGTTTAAACCTATAGTCCAGTCTGTTTTCTTCGTATGGTGTTTTAAACCCGCAGTCTAATATGTGTTCTTCATATGTTTTTCGCATGGTGTTTTAAACCCACATTTACACCTGCATTCATGGTGTTTTACACCTGTATTCTAGTATATGTTCTTCGTATGATGTTTTACACCTGTATTCCAGTATATGTTCTTCATATGATGTTTTAAACCTACATTCCAGTAGGTTTCATTTCATGATATACGTAATTTTGTTATCTACATAAATATAACAATATGATACTAATATTAAAGATTAAAAAAAACTTGTTATTATGATGTAATTTATTTTAAAGAAAATGTTACGTATAAAAAGTTATTGACTTTAAAAAAAGATGGATGAACTTACATGTGCATTAAACTTGATGACAATTTATTTATTTAAAAATATAATATAAAAAAAACACTATTACCCTTAATTTAACCAAATTAGTCAAAAATAAAAAAACATAATTAATTTTAAGCTCTTCTTGATCTCAACTATTACCTACAAGATCTAACGGCTTAAAACACTTCTTACGCTTCTCACAAAACCTTCCTTTTTTACACTAACCCCACCCTATATACATTTAATTCATAGCACTGGTTGACTAGTGAATTTCTTTTTTTTTTTTTGATTTTTTTCAAATTTAAGTTTTCTATTTTGTATTAAAATTTTGGTTTTCTTATTATTTTATCACAAAACTTAAATAAGTTTTTGAGTTTTATTTTACGTTTTTTCTCGAATTTGTCCGTCATTTGGTTCTCCAAGTGTTTTTACCCCCTAAACTTTTTAACACGTGTCGGTCTAAATTCAACTTCGTATACATTTTATGTCACGTGAGCCACTTGGTGTAAGAAATACGTGTTTTATTTTACGCTTTTCCCGCTTTGATCGCAATTCGGTTGCTACTTAGCATGGTTGGTTTTTTTTAATTATTTTGCCTTTTTAGTTTTTATGCTTTTCTCGAATTTTCCGTCGTTTTGTTGCTACTTAACACAATGTTTAGTGGTCACATTTGGTTCTTCAAGTTTTTTTACTCGCACAACTTTCTAAAACGTGTCGGTATAAATTCAATTCCGTATACGTTTTACGTCACGTGAGTCACTTAGTGTTAGAAATTCGTGTTTTTTTTACGTTTTTTCCTGGTTTTGATCGTCGTTCGGTTGCTGCTTAGGATGGTTTTACACCCCACTTGCAATGTTGGTAACATGATTTTACACCCCCTCACCGCATTGTGGAGGTGTAAAACTAGTTTTAATTATTTTACATAATACAAACCAAATTTAGTTTTTAAACGAACTTATCATTGTGTAAATAATTAAAAAAACTTATTTTTTTAAAACCGGGTATTAATATCCAAACCCGATCATACCCTACTCGATACATAGGGCATGGTTTTTTTCTCAATACTTGTACCCGAACCCTATTCGGATTCTCACAATACCAGATCTTATCTAGAATCGATTCCATACCCGGAACGAAATATTAACAGGAACCCGATTTGTGCACCTATACTTTAGTGTAAAGGTGGGGCCTATGGGCCTAAAATCATGTCTAGGCCAGGTGCAACCCACAAAATTTAGCAAATCTCTTCCCAATAATGAAGGGCAATCCGATGATGTTTGACAGGGAGAAAGAAGCTAAAAAGCTTCCGATGTTCTAGAGAGAGAATTAGAGAAAACTGAGAGATGGTACCAATAACAATACATGTGGTACAAACAAAAAAGCATAAATAAATCAAACAACGATCACCACGTGGCTTTGAAAGAATACAAAACACTATGAAGTTTCTTGCTGATTCCACTACCTGAGCCATATACTGGGTGTAGAGCCCTAATATCTAAACAAACCGAATAAAGCACCTGATAATGCCCAATGTACCGTAATAACAAAACAAATCATCGAAATCCTTATATTTATCTATATAATTATAATAAAAATTATTATTTCTATTTTTCTCTTTTTAACTAAATAATAGTATTATTTTGTACATTTATCAGTTCCTTCTCTTACAACCATTTTAAAAAATATTAAAAAATTTATAGGTGTGGACAATGTTTTCTATATATTTCCATATGAACAATAAGATTTTTTCTCTCCTCTACTCACAATTAGGGTTGTTCACGGTTCGGTTTCAAACTGTGAAACCGTCCAAACATGTCATCGGTCTGGTTTCACGATCAGTTTTTTAGTTATCTTTCGATTAGTCGGTTTCAACATTGCAAACCGTAGCAAACGGTTTGGTTTATGATTTATAACAAAAACCAACCGTAATAAACCAGACCGTACCATAAGATTTTATTTAATTTATTAATATTTCATATATTACATTATATGGACACATCTAAATTTGATCTATAAGTAAGTAAGTTGATAATGTTAACTAAAACGGGCCATATGTGAACTTTCAATTTCAATATCTAATACAATAAATGTCTGCCCATATTTTAACATTCGAAAGCCCATTGGACAAGTGTTATCATACTCGTTAATTTGGACAATTTGTTTTTCTTTTTATCCTTTTGTTTTGTTTTTCTTTTTTAGGAAATAAGGCGCAAACCATGAAACTGAACCGAAACCCCGAAACCAAACCGTAAATAATGGATTGGTTTGGTTTAGAAATTTAACAGTTCGGTTTCGGTTTCAATTACTAAAAATCGTGACTAGCGGTTTGGTTCATGGTTTGACCCAAAAACCGATCAACACCCG
The DNA here is from genome assembly GCA_947069175.1 of Scalesia atractyloides. Taxonomy (NCBI): domain Eukaryota; kingdom Viridiplantae; phylum Streptophyta; class Magnoliopsida; order Asterales; family Asteraceae; genus Scalesia; species Scalesia atractyloides. Next base: position 17,629,759 of record CAMTDV010000020.1, read on the forward strand.
TATTCACAACCACTTAAAACCACTTTTAAGTAACACGCTCACAGATATAGGGTATGTTTGACAAAAGTAGCTGGTGGATGGAAGTTAGTAGCTGATAGTTGTAGCTTTTTAGATATATTTAGCTGTTGGCCAGAGAAGCTGGAGCTTTTAATAAAATGTATAAAATGACCAAAATGGACATAATTAAAAAACATAATACTAAACGTAATACACGCGCGCACACACACACATATATATATACATGTATGTATATATATATATATGTGTGTGTGTGTCAGTACTGACGAATTTATAATTTATAATCTTTTCAAACTCTGGCTGAAAAGAAACCCATTTAAATGGGGAAGTTTCGACCATGCTTCGTGATATATTTGTTTAAGAACCGACGTAATTATGATACCATTTCTTTTGTCCAACTTTCTCTTCCCTTTCTCTTTTTTAGAGTCCATCTAACAATTTGAATATTGTTTGCAATTTAACGTAATAGTTAAATTAATTTTAAACAATCTAATCTAGATACTAAAATTAACTGAAAGTCACTTTATGTAATATATATGAAACGGTGTGGATAGAAACTAATCAAATAATCATTGTATATTGATCAACCAAGATATTCTTTATACACACAACAAGTTCTCGTAATCGATAAAATCAAAATTTTCACGTGTAAGGGAAGAGATAACGTACCAGAAAATCGGTGATGAAGGGGACGATTGAAGAACATATGAGAATATCAGCATACGAAGATCGTGTATATATAATCAAAGAATTTGTTTAAAAGATAACTAGGAATTTGATTTTTCGTTATCTTAGAAAAAAAAATTAAAAAGTTGGTGCTGTTAAAAAGTTTATTATCTTTAGAGGTTAAAATAGTCATTTTTCACTAAAAGTTTGTAACTCCTTCTAAACGCTAAGGGTGGAATGGGTGCTCCCCAAATAGGAGTTCTAAACTTTTCTCCTGACCAATAATATCATGTTATGTTAACTTCCTCCTTCACTTACCATTTTGCACTCAAACACTAGAGGTGCTCAAACACTAGAGAGCGACAAACATTTAAAAAGTAAATATAATTGTGATTGGTTGAAAAAGAGTGAGGCCCACCTTTAACCCCTCTCTCTCCTCTATCTCTTCTCTTCTCGCATCGGTAAGTAGTCACCATTTTGATTCTTCACCGTTCACGGAATGGTTGTATGCGGCACATATCGAAAATGCCCCATCCACCCTAATGTTTAGAAGCTTTTAAATTTAAGAAAAAACTCAAGCTAAGTAGAAACAAAGCCATAGGATCGATTGTGAAAGCCCTTGGTGTCTATAAGTTTTTACAAACGGAGTATTCTTTGAATTTGTTTCTTCTACTTCCAACTGCAGGCGCTCATTAGGGGAAAACTCTCCCCAAACACAAAAACAAATTTCAAATTTCCAATCGATTCTAGTCAAATCAATTCAATGGCGCACAACCCTTCACAGCTCCTTCCATCAGGTTCTTATAACTAACTAATAACCCTATTTCATTTACATCATCTCGTACAAGTTACTATTAAATCAAATAATCTAAAGTTATTTGTTGATGCAGAGCTGATAGATCGGTGCATAGGTTCAAAGATTTGGGTGGACAATGAACTCGTTGGAACTCTCAAGGGTTTCGATGTTTATGTTAACATGGTTCTCGAAGACGTCACTGAATAGTCAGTAATTCTCACTCTTATCCTCTTTTTTTTTTTTTCTGTTACAATTTCATAGATTCATCTTGATAGTCTGATTTCAATTTGTGTTAATTTGTTCTAACGAATGTGATTCAGTTGGTTATAACTTTTTAGGGAATTGTTAATGCAATGAGATTGCTTCTGTCATATGTAAAAAAACAACTCGTTATGTTACTTATTTTTTTCAACTACAGTCATCTAACTAGATTTAAAATACCAAAGTAACTAGATTTAGGGAATATAAGATTTTATTAGCTGCATTCATCTTTACTTTTAATTGATTCTTCCTGTGAAATTATTGGCTAGAAATTTAACATCTGTAATGTTAACAAAATGTGAAACTTGGAATATATGAAATTTGGAACTTAAAGTTGTAAGTGAATGTATAGATGAGATCTTAGAGGGTAAAATGATAAAATAAATAATTAAGTTTGAAAATCCGGCCCAACCACTGATATGGTTGTCTTATGTCTTATCTTGTGGTTTGCTTATGATCAGGATGTTCTGTAGTCTTCTGTTTGCAATGTTCAAATCATATTTTATGTTTATAGATGCTCTAAACTTGGCGGGTCAGGTAAAAAACCTGAGGTCGTACTCTGTATGAGAGGTAGGGTCTGGATCATTCCATTCAGAAGCCATCAAGCAGCCCCTTGGATGAATACATGGAGTCATTTAGATTTTTTTGACAAAGAGCAAGAAGGCCCGCTATAAATAAAGATTCACAAAATGGCATGCCCTTTCGTTTGCCCTTTTTGGGTTATTTAGTAGATTGAAATGATTGATTCTGTTCTAATGGAGGTTGCTACAAGTGACAGATCGTTTTGTGAATCTTCAATTATAGTGAACATGTATGTCCTGAAGAAGAACCAAGCTAATCTACCTCGTGTGTTGTGCCTACCGTATTACATTGTATTAAAAATGAGGTGGTGCTTAGCTTGGGGGGTGAAATAGTTTACGGTCTGGTAGGTTTGGGATTGTGTTGCTCGAGAAGAAAAATAATCGATCTTATTTCACTGTGTTCTAACCTCTTGTGTTGTCGTTTGAATAAAAGTTCCGTTTGCCGTTTAAAAAAAATGTTCTTGTCTGATTCTAGAAACATTATTTTGAAGTCTAACTTCTAAGTTTGAAATTAAGAAGTATTTCAAGCTAATTACACAAATGCTCTATGTGTTGCAAATTGGGTTCTTCAAAACGACAACACACGAGGTGAGAACAGCGAACCGTCTGTACAACCACCGCAGTCAAATACTTTTGAGTCACGTTCATTTGGGGCGGCAAGAGGCGAGAACAGCTAACCAGATCAATGTTTGGACCAAATTTTCAGGAAAAAAGGTTATTTTTTTCTTCCATGTCTAATTTACCTATTTATTCTGCAATGTCTATATTTTGTTACTTTTAGCATTCATAAACTGTTTAACTGCAACATTTACCCAAAGGATAATACATTCCGTATTCTGTTTTAACGTTGTCTAGATTTTAAAACCGGTTAGAAGAATAAACCACTAACCGAATCGATACACATACAAACCTCAAATGCCTCAGGGTCAAGAGGATCAATCCACATCATCCTTAAACATCATCATTTTTTCATCACTTTCTTTTCACCTCCAAACCGTAGAAATCACCATTTTCACCCCCTCATACTTAAAAACCATTTTTCTTAATAATATATAAAAATAAATAATAAGACAAGTAGAGGAGAAGATAGAGAAGTGATCACGACAGTCATGATGACTATCCCCATTCGAGATCAAAAGCCTTGGAACTAGGGGTCGATGTAGCCTTAGGGTAGGGGTGGCCCCCTGCTACCCTCTACTTTTCCGATAGTGCAATTTTTATTTTTGTTTTATTTATTATGTTACGTCTGAAATTATAAAATTATATTATGCTACTTCTTAATATTATAAAAGTCTAACACCCTAACCTAGTGGTGTACAAAATCCCTAGACCTGGACCTGAAAAAAACTCGGAACCGGGTATTATAAAACCTGGGTTTTTTATATTCGAACCCGACCCTACACATAGGGTATGGGTCGGGTATGCATTTCTATTATAAAACCCGAACCCGGATCCGGGTTTTCTCAATACCCGGTTCGGGTTTTCCAATACCCTGTTCAGTTTTTTTTTGTATTTTTTCGAGTTTCGTACATTGGTAACGGCTATATAGCCATTAGAAAGTGTATTTTGACCTTTTTTTTGTTTACATTGTATCTCTATACCCTATAAAAGGGGTCTTTGATATTTGGTTTAACCGTAAGGTTATCATCGAGATGAACAATAAACAAAGATGATCAAGTTATTCAAAGCTATCTATGTTCATCATTTTATTCGACCCGGTTCTATGATTATTTAGGTGTCATGTATTTCTATGTTTTATGAAATAAAAAGGTTTTGCATTTTACATTTCTATGTTTTATGAAAAAAATGAATGCCCGAGGCATACCCGAACCAAACCCGATCCGTACATGAGGCATACCCGAACCCAACCCAACCCGATCCATACCTGACCCTACCCGAACCCGGAAATAGGGTATTATAATGCCCGGGTATTAGAAACCCGACCCGGACCCTACCCGAACCCGGGAATATAGGTATCATTTTTTGTATAAAACCCGGACCCGAGCCGGGTATTGTCAATACCCGATTTTGTAGAACCCGGTCGTACCCGAATCCGTTCTATGCCCGAAACCGGGTATTTAAAAAACCCGATTTGTGCACCACTACCCTCACCTCTTAAAGTTTATTAAAACACCACTACTTAATTTATAACTTAAAAGCCTAATTAAAATGAAAGATAAAAGCCAAAAAAACTGGTTGACTTGATTTTCGAACGGGAAAAAAGAACACAACCAACACCTGAGGCGGACCTATCTTATGATAAGGGGTAGCGTCTGCTACTCCTTGGCGCACGGTAGTGTAAATTTTAGAAAAATTTGACGTTTTCTCGATTTCGTACCCCTTTTCTATAAAACATTACACCTATAAAGATTTTCTAGAGCCGCCATTGACCAACACCAACCACTAGGGACCTCCACTCCTTCGATTCCAGATGACGATGCAATGACTTGATATCAAACTTTCAAATGCTGAAGAGGAGAAATCTGTTAAGTAATTGTTTTAACTTCATTTGTTATCATGTTTTTTTGTTTCATTTCATTATATGAATGTACGATTAAAAAAATAAAGCATTGCCACTAAACTTTTACAGATCCGCCACTACTTGGTACCGACCCAAACCAGACATTGATCCCTAGGTAACCAATCCACCACATCAGCATTTCCATCACATGCTGAATGCTTTCAATGTGCCCTTAACAATACCAAAGTAAAACATATACAAACGAAACGCTGTAGCATGGTACATTATTATTCTCCATTTTGGTACACATAAAATGATTTATATACTGTACACCATTATTATTATTTTAATTTTTATCTACGTCTGTAAACGTACAATGAGCTGGCCCCACATAACACCAATCACAAAACGTACAATGAGCGGGTCAACCCGTAAAACAGGGCGCCAAGAAATAGACTTATAACCAGGATTTTTTAGTGTTCTATTAGGCGGCATCCCCTCTTAGTTTTAAGTTAGCGGAACCATTCCGTTTTGGCTCTTCTCCACATTCTTATGGGGCTATCCAGTGATTTTTCTGTGATTTTAGAAACTGAAATTTCGATATAGAAGGATCTTGCGCAGCTTGGTAGCGCGTTTGTTTTGGGTACAAAATGTCACGAGTTTAAATCTTGTCATCCCTACCTATTACTGCTCCTTTAAGCGCTAACGCTCAAATTTTCAATTCATAAAATGGTTGTACTGCTATTTTATCATGGAATGTTTATTTTGTTATCTAACAATGTCTCTTATATGCCTATATATCTATGTTCACAATCGCATTGTGCTACAATCATAGTTGTTAAAAGCCATCGCTTCTTGCGCCTAGGCCCAATTTCCTAGCGAGGCGAGGCAATTGCACCTTAAGTCAAGGCAATTGCGCTTAATTCTTCATGTGATGGTTCATGTCCATCGCTTGATAGCCTAGTGGAATCTTGTTGGTGGGATAGGCTTTGGGACCAATAGGTTCTGGGTTCGATTCCCACAAGGGGATTTTTTCCCATATTTATTGGGTTTTCTCCTGAATTGGTGTATAGGCATTATGCCTAGTGGAGATGGATATGATCGGGTGGTTCCGCTGGTGGCACGATGATACTACAGTGGTCCGTCAGTGATCCAAATTTGTCGTTCAAAAAAAAAATCTAACGAAACTACTTTTCTACACTAATAAACTAGCATTTTATAACTTTTGGTACTAAATAGACGACATTAAATGTTATATAATAGCTTTAGTTTATTTTATTTGAGGAATAATATTAAATTTCTATTATACAAAAATATTTAATTTTTTTTGCTGTGCATTTTTTTCCCTCAGGCCCACGCTTTTTTTGCGCTTTGCGCCTAGGCCCCAGGCGAGGCCTGTGTGCCTTGGGTGCGCCTAACGCCTTTAATTACTATGGCTACAATCTGTAAGATTGTGAAAGACTGAATGCTTTATTGATTCAATAGGATTACATTATATAGAGAATATATGAAACCCTAGAAACCTAAGTTAGGCCGTGGGCTCAGACTAATAATATGGTCTAATACCCTCCCGCAGTCAAAGTGGAAGGAAACCAAAAGCTATGACTGAAAAAAACATAAAGAAAAAGAGCGGTCTTAATTGCGATCCATAATCTTCAAAGAGACTCCACAGTTTTGAATGATTCCCTAATCCTAAAAGAGGCATCCATGTGGCAGGGCGGCGACGGCAAACAGCGGCGCGGCGGCAGACCGTAGTCCTGCAGGCGGCGCGACGAGGGACCGTAGTCCATTAAGCGGCGGCGGCGCGACAGCAAAGAGCATCTTGTGGGAGAAGCGGAATCAACAAGATGAGGCCGTAGCATCATATGTGTGGGCGATTGGAATAATAAATTCTCATGTGTGAGATGGCTGAAATCTTGAATCGAAGCCGAGACTTTATTTCAAACGGAAAATAAGAAAATATAAACGGGAAAAGAAACAAAAACAGCAAGCCGGATAGGGCGGCGGCAACAGTGGCGGCACGCCGCCCTGCCTAGGGTTTTTATCAAGTGGTGACGGCTAGGGTTTTGTTATTTATGTGTGACGCGGCGGAAACGATATAGAGCTTAGGTTGGCTCTGATACCATGTAAGATTGTGAAAGACTGAATGCTTTATTGATTCAATAGGATTACATTATATAGAGAATATATGAAACCCTAGAAACCTAAGTTAGGCCCGTGGGCTCAGACTAATAATATGGTCTATTACAATCATGTTCATATATGTAATACTCGGCTTGTAAACAAACACAAAAGGGGCTTGTTTGTGTTCGTTCGTTCAAATTTAACCAAACAAATAACGAACACGGACACTTAAACTAACACATTTTTTTGTTTGTTAAGAAAATGAACGTGTTCGTGTTTGTTTATGTTCGTTCGTTAATATTCTAAACGAACAGGTTACGCACGTAAACGAATACAATGGGACATAACAATCACAAACGGACATAAATGAACAAACATAAACGGACTTCCCTCCAAATGGTTCACGAACTGATCATTGAACGTGCAGTTCATTTACAAGCCTATATAAGACAAGGCATCTTTGATAGGTAGTATAACTTATATATATCGATACTAGAGTCTCTTTGTTTAAATGTGCATATGTGCTTCAGTATTGTTTCTCTATTCTGTTTGCACATATCAAGTTATTTGTAGCAAGCGTTGCTGCGGTTCTTGGATCAGTTTTGAGTTCGGCCTATTATCTTGTTAAAACTTGAATCTTTATCCTAAGTTTGTGTCATTGAAAGCCTGTGAGTGTATAATATAATCTTGGTTTCTAAGGTGTGTGGTATCCGGCTACTTGTTTGTTAATTGTCTTCTTCGTGTCGTATGATTGATACTACGTTTGAAAAGTTAATTGCCTTAAAAGTGGTAAGAGCCTAGTAGGCGTTAACAGATATTTGGCTATGCAACAAATGTGTATGCTGCTTGGTTGGAATGTTAATCGATTTGATCTTTAAGGTGTGATAAGCAGTAGGTTATTCCTCGAATGGTTATTTAGAAAAGTTGCTACATTGTTTTTGAGTGATCTAACTCTGATGTTGGTTGTATAGGAGAGGCGGGAAAGAAATTGTGTTGAAAGGAATGGGACAAGCATGTTGTTTTGAAACAACCGTGACTTGAATATTGAGAAGATTGTTGTATTGAATTGTATTGTTTGTGATATATCTTTCTACATACAAAGATCCCTATTTATACTGTTTTACAGAGCTACACATAAGGAAAATAGCTGAGATTGAGGAAGAGATTGGAGGCCTTGATGAAGAAGGAGGAAATCGTGGGATCTTGATTGATGCTGTTTGGTCTTCGAAATCTTTGACTGGCTCGGTAATCTTGCTCTTTCTTAACACTCCCCTCAAGTTGAATAGTGGGATCTCCAAAATTCAACTTGGTCAAGCACTTGCTTAGAATTTCCCCATTGACTCCCTTGTGAGAATGTTCGCGTATTGATCTTCTGACCGTACAAAGGGAATCTCAATAATGCCAGCATCCAGCTTTTCTTTGATGAAGTGTCTGTCAACTTCTATGTGTTTAGTTCTATCATGTTGCACTGGGTTCTCTGAAATCTGGATTGCTGCTTTGTTATCGCACATAATCTTGCTAGCTCCTTTGGGGGAAAAACCAATTTCTGACAAGAGCTTTCGGATCCAAAGGGCTTCTGCTAGGCCTCAAGCTATTCCTCTGAATTCAGCCTCGGCACTTGAAAGAGCGACTACCTTTTGTTTTTTGCTCCTCCATGTGACAAGGTTTCCACCAACCAGTGTGAAGTATCCGGATGTGGACCTTCGGTCCCCTCTATCTCCTGCCCAATCTGCATCAGTATAGACTTGTGTCTCGAGTGCCCTTTGCCTTGAATAGGATCCCATGCCCAGTTGTTCCTTTGAGGTACCTGATTATTCTCAAGACAGCCTCCATGTGAGAGCCCTGTGGTTGATGCATGAACTGGTTCACTGCTCCCACTGCGTATGCTATGTCTGGACGAGTGTGGGGATAGGTAAATTAGCTTTCCTACCATTCGTTGGTACCTCTCTTTGTCAGCCAATTCAGCTCCTTCTTCCATAAATAGCTTCTGATTTGCAATCATTGGTGTTGCTGCCGGCTTACAGTCGATCATCCCTGTTTCTGCCAACAGGTCTAAGACATTTCTTTTGGCAAACAAATATTCCATGCTTTGATCTTAGTACCTCAATTCCAAGAAAGTATTTGAGTCTGCCTAGATCTTTCATCTCAAACTCCGCAAATAGGCCCTTTTCAATCTTGCCATTTCTTCCTCGTCATCACCTGTTATGATCATGTCGTCCACATAGATGATTAAGCATGTTATCCGGCCATTTCTTTGCTTGAGGAAGAGAGTATGATCTGAGTTACTTTGCTTGAACCCGTATTTTCTCATAGCAGTTGTAAATCTTCCAAACCAAGCCCTTGGGGATTGCTTCAAGCCATATAGAGACTTCTTCAGGCGACATACTTCTCCTCTTTTGAAGTTCATGAACCCTGGTGGGTTTTCCATATACACTTCTTCCTTCAGCTCCCCATGCAAAAAGGCGTTCTTAACATCATACTGGTGAAGCCCCCATCCCTTATTCGCAGCAATGGAGAATAAGACCCTTATAGTATTAAAGTTGGCCACGGGTGAGAAGGTCTCACAGTAATCAATTCCATACGTTTGAGTGTAGCCTTTTGCCACGAGTCTTGCCTTGTACCTGTCAATCGTGCCGTCAGTCTTGCATTTGACAGAGAAGACCCAGCGGCATCCCACTGGTTTCTTTCCTGATGGAAGGACACATTCCTCCCAAGTGCCATTCTGAACCAATGCCTTCATTTCTTCTTCCATTGCCTTCTTCCATTTTCGGATTTTAGAGCTTGCTCAACATTTTGGGGAATTTCTTCTGAATACAGGGCGGCTACAAAGGCTTTGGCTTCATTAGATAAATTTCCTTTGGCTATGTTCGCCATTGGATAGTTGGATTGGTAGCAGTTTTATCCGGAGAGTACCTTTTTGGAGGAATTCCTCTATTTGCTCTTGGAGGAAGTACATATTGAGCTTCCTTTTGAGGTATGGTGGGTTCTTCTTGTGTTATCTCTGCTTCAGGGTTAGAATCAACAATATTCTCTATAGTTCCATTATTAAGAACAGGAGAAACATTACATACCTCAGGTTTCAAGTCGGGGGCTTCTTCGGTCGTGGCATTAGAAGGTTGGTTGATTTCGTTTTCAAGGTGCTTAGAGAGTAGGTGTGATGTTCCTCTGGATTTGGAATAGGAGTACTCTGAGTAGGGCTTTCGGGCTTTCGGGAGTGTATAATGAGTATTTTAACCAATCCAGTGTGTCATTATTGCTTTCATTCTCCCCCTGACCATTGGATTGGGAGTTGTAATAATACTCGGTTTCAAGAATATCACAGTTTAGTGTGGTGAACATGCGGCGTGTCTTGGGATTGTAACATCTGTACCCTTTCTGATTTATTCCATATCCAACAAACACGCATTTTTCCGCACATGAGTCGAGTTTAGATCGATGGGTTTTAGGGATGTGAACATAGGCAGTGCAACCAAATATTTGGGGTTCAAGGTTCAGAGTGGATGGAAGGGTACATAATTCGGACAGGGTTTGAAGGGGGGTTTTTAGGTTGAGGATTTTCGTTGGAAGACGGTTAATGAGATAGGCAGAGGTTGTGAGAGCTTCGGGCCAAAACGATTTTGGAACATGTGATTCAATGAGCAGAGCACGGGTCATTTCTAGTAACACCCGGTTTTTCCGTTCAGCGACTCCGTTCTGCTCAGGGGTGTATGGGCAGGTGGTTTGATGGATGATTCCTTTTGTTTGAAAGAATTGTTCCATGTGGGTGTTAACAAATTCCCCCCATTGTCAGATCGGAGGATTTGAATATCCTTTTGGAATTGTGTTTTAACCATGGTGTGGAATAGGAGTTTTTTGAAAACTTCGGATTTATCTTTCATAACATAAATCCAAGTCATACGGGTGCAATCATCAACGAAAGAGACAGTATCGAAAATTTTGTCCCCAGTGGTTGGAGACGGCCCCCATACATCGGAGTGGACAAGTGAAAAAGGGATATTGGCTCGTGTATTACTAAGTCTAAAAGTTTTCCTATGGCTCTTGGCTAAAACACACGTTTCACAATGAATTGGCTTATTTGAAGGAAACATTTTTGGAAACAACAAATTTAAATAACTATTGGACGGATGCCAAGTCGTCGATGACATACCCAAGCTTCGCGTTCAATGGTTCCATGAGCAAGCATCACATTTCCGCCCGAGTCACCTCGTCCACGTAGTACAATCCTCCCTTCTCAGTGCCACGCCCAATGATCGTCCCCGTCCTGATATCCTGTAAGATACAAAAATTGGGTTGCATTAGAACGGTGCAGTTTAGTTCCTTCATTACATGGCTAATGGATAGTAATTTATTTGAAAAAGTGGGAACATAAAAACAATTTGAGAGTTTTAAAGTGGGAGAGATCTCGATGGTTCCCCCCTTTCGACATTCATGACTCCACCATGCGGTTTTTATGTAAGCCTTCTTTGGTTTTGATACCGACGCGAGATCTGAAATCTCATTTGTCATGGTGTCGGTTGCACCACAATCAAAAATCCATGCCTCGTTATCAGCTTTGCACACGTGTGCCACGTTTGCATAACCACCAACCTTCTTAGGGTTTTCCATCTTTTGGTCCATAATTTGAGGGATTTGAAACTTATCACCCTTAGATTCCGGGTTAGATTTATAACCCTCTAGACTTCTGTCCACAAAGTGTAAGGAATGAAATTTGTTTAAGCTTATAACCGGGTTAGGGTTTGAGGGATTACCCTCAACCCGCATACCTTCCACAGAGAACCCTAGTTCTCCGCTCCCTGGTCCTGCTGCGGCGAGCCCTCCAAAGCCCCTTGGGCCGTGCTGGTGTTGCCCGCTCCGGCGGTGGTAGCACCTTGCCCCTTTCTTGTGCCCGTCGCTCCACCACTCCGGGTATCCCACCAGTTTAAAACATCCCTCTTCGTATGCTTTTGGTCATGCCGCAGTGGGTACATTTCAGGTGGGATTTGTCTTGTTTGGATGGTTGACCTCGGCGGAGCCCCTTTGCGGCGAACCCTGTTCCGCTAGGGTTTCCGGTATCAATGGCGATCAACCCTGCTGCTACCCCGGTCTGTAAGTCTTTGTTGTTTAAAATCTTCTGGTGGGCTTCTTCTTTCCGGACTGAAGCATAAGCTTCTTCCGCAGAGGGAAGAGGATCCAACCGGAGAATTTACCTCTTAATCTGTTCATGTTTATGATCAAGGGCATTTAAAAACTTGAGAAGCTTTTGTTCTGACCTTATTTTGGTGTAGGTCTTGATATCATCAGGACATCTCATTGGGTTAGGATCAATCCGGTCTATCTCACCCCAGATTCCTTGTAGACTGATCCAGGAGATTCTCCAAGGAAAGATCATTCTGCTTTATTTCGTGGCTTTGACATGGAGGTTAAACATTTGTAGCTTTTCCTTCCCGCTGCCGTAAGTGACTACCAGAGCTTCCCATAGCATCTTCGCAGTCGGGAACTCGGTCAGGTTACTGGCTAGCGTGGGTTCGATGTTTTGGATGAGCCACGAGAACACGATAAGGTCATCTTGTTCCCACTGCTCATATTTGGGATCACTCTGGTCTGGGGCGTCTGTGCTCAGATGATTGAGCAGTGTTTTGGATTTTCCCCCTATGGCCACTCGCATCATACGAGTCCATAGAGCATAATTCGTGCTGTTGAGTTTGAGATTTATCTGGTGGTTGTCTGAAAGTTTTGGGTTCTGACTCTGTGAATTAAAGCCCGTCTTGAGAAGGTTTGCAAGTTGGATTGATAGGTTTTCTCCCAAGTTACCGGCTTCGGCCATGACAGCTTGGTTGAGAGGACAGGGATTTGGGTAAATGATGAGCAAAGTGATGAGCAGGTCGGTTTAGAACCAAAAACACTGCTCTGATACCATGTTGTTTTAAAACAACCGTGGCTTGAATATTGAGAAGATTGTTGTATTGAATTGTATTGTTTGTGATATATCTTCCTACATACAAAGATCCCTATTTATACTGTTTTACAGAGCTACACATAAGGAAAATAGCTGAGATTGAGGAAGAGATTGGAGGCCTTGATGAAGAAGGAGGAAATCGTGGGATCTTGATTGATGCTGTTTGGTCTTCGAAATCTTTGACTGGCTCGGTAATCTTGCTCTTTCTTAACAAAGCAATCAGCAAGACAGTAGCCATTGCAGAGATTATCAAGGCTTGCTACTCAAATTATTTGTTTGTATTTTATTGCTCTCTTTTTTAGTTTTTATTGTGCACAAGTAATAAGACACTTATATTTCAAACAGAGAAACATTCCTAGATTGCATCAAGATACTAGCATCAGTTCAGTAAGCATAACCGACGTATGGGAACCCATTGAAGAGGGCCTTCTACCGTAAGTCTCATATTTGTTACTCCCTTGTATGCTCGTGTTTTTAAGTTTCAAGATTCCTGACAAGATGTTATAAGTTTTTTTGTTAAATGAAATACAGTGTGGAGATGACTCGCCAGGTGTCGATGATTTCCATTACCTTGTCAACTAAGGAACTAAACAAGAATTCACCGGGGTGAGTTCTAGCGTATCTTGTAATGGTTCTTTTTTTAAACACTTTAACAAGTATGACATGAGCCTTCTTCGCCATTTTTTAATTTAATATGCTTTTACCTCTTAAGTTATTGATGTAAACATGCTTCATGGCTCAGGTACCAAGCTCCACTCAATGTAGAGAGACCGAAGCCACAATATAACAACTATCAGAGACAACAAGCATACAACGCAGTAAATGAAGTTGGGTCGGCATAAATATATATGTATTGTAAGACACTGTCGTTTAATTGTTATTATTGAAAAAAAACAATTATTTGCATGCGTAGAGCCATATGGTGGAAGAAGCTATTATAACAACAGGGGGCTGTGGTCAAGGTGGCGGGATAAGAGGAGGCAGAGGTCGTGGGTGGAACAGGGGCGGATACAGGAACCGAGGCGGTGGATATGGAAGCTATCAAGGCAGGGATGGGTACAGAAACTACCAAGGGGGCGGTGGATATGGTGGCTACCAAGGTGGCAGGGGCTATGGTAACTACCGAGGTGGCAGAGGGTATGACAGCTATCAAGGTGATGGTGGTGGTAAATACGGAAACTATCAAGGCGGCAGGGGGTATGGCAACTATCATCAAGGTGATGGTGGTGGTGAATATGGAAACAATCAAGGTAATCCAGCTCCTTCTTACTTTATAAACATTAAATTCGATATTGTATCACTCTAAGTTTTTACTATCATTTTGTTTTTAATATATAGGAATGGTTACTCAAACAATAGTCGAGATGTGGTCGTGGGGGAAATGCAGGCTACGGTGGTTAGTTCTGTTTTTATTTAATACGTTGATATTTTTTTTCTGTTCAGCTTTGTTCTGTTTGATTAGTGGAGGTTTATGGAGGTTAATGACAAACCGGAAGTGGGTACATGAAAGGTGGCGGCAGCAGGGGTGGTGGCAGCAGATTCAATGGAAGAGGTAGGGAAAGGATGGGCGGGCGGCCTAGGGATGGCGGCGATTCGCAGCAAGAGTAAACTGAAGTTGGGTGTTTGGTTGCCTTAAGTGTTGGGAGTCTGTTGGTTATTTACTGCATCCCTTTAATGGTTTATTAAGCAGTAAGTATTGGTATGATATCTTATATGTTTTTTTCTTCCCTATTTCGGGAGCTATGTTATTATTTCTGGTTTTTTATAGCAAAAGAAGAAAGTTTTGGTGCACTTATCCTGGACCTTGTCTATGGCCCATTAAAGGTTGCCTTTTGTTTTATATTATATATTTTTTTGCTTTCTACATCTCAAAAGTATTGGTCTTCTTTGTGCACCTGGGATGGTTTGGGCCTGGCCCATTTAACTGATTCAAACTGATTTGGGCTTTTCACTTAGTCTTGGTGTGATAATTGTCATGTCATTTCCTCAATCAGTGGTCAGATGATAAAGAGAGTAAGACTGTTGATAATTACACATTGTTACAAAAAATATAAATTTGATTTTGGTTAACTACCCTTGCAAAATCTAAATATAATTTAGAAAATAATGTCAACATTTATAATTTAATATAATGTTTATTATTTGTTATGTATGAATGCTAATCAGTTTTGTTATTAAAAGAAAAAACTAACATACATGATCAACTATATTATAATGAACGTGACCAGCTTAACTTCCTGATTCCCACAGCACCTTCATCTAGAGATGGGCCTAAAAACCGGTTCCGAACCCGAACCGGTAGAACCGAACTGGAACCGGGTCCAGTTCCTACCCGACATTAAATAGAACCGGTTCCGGGTTCAAAATACCCGTTGGTTCCAACCCGGTTCCACAATTTTACCATTTGAATCGGGTCGTACCCGGTTCCTACCCTACCCGGTTCCTACCAGTACTCGAAAATTCAGTTCTAGAAGGAACCGGTTATACCCGTTAAAATGTTACCGTTGGAACCGGTTATACCCGTTATAGTGTTACCGTTGGAACCGGTTATAGCCGTTAAAATGTTACCGTTGGAACCGGTTCCTGACCGTTGGAACCGGTTCCTGACCGTTGGAACCGATTCTATATATATATTGTTTAGAAATCTATTGTTTAGCACACAATTTCTCAGATCTATTCTTCTTGTTACATTTCTTTCTTGTTCTTTTTCACATTCTAATCAACAAATGGCCTCAAAGAGTTCCAAAAACGCAAATTCCCAATCCGTTAACAATGTTCCTCAAGATCAATCGGTTCCATATGTGGTTGGAACATTGTCTCATAATCGCAGTAAGGAAGTTTGGAGCAATTGGGAGTTGGTCGAGATGAGTGACGGCTCGCAAAAAACTCAATGTAAACATTGTGGATCGTTATTAGCCAAGGAATCAAACTCAACGTTAACGAAGCATATTAATAAGTATTGCAAAGCTTTAAAGGAAATGGCATCCGGTCAAGTTCCACTATCCAAAGATGGTACCATTTTTCGTTATAAGCAAAAATTAGCTCGCGATCGGATGACGAAGTTGGTGATACAAAAAGCGTTGCCGTTTGGACACTTCGACGACCCCGATCTTACAAATCTTATTCGGGAGACGCTACAACCTCGCTATAAACATGTAAGTCGTCGCACTTTAAAACGTCTTTGTTTAAGTTTATGGGAAAATGCAAAAAAAGATTTAATTGATTTTTTTAAGAATTTAAAAACTAGTGTAAACCTAACTAGTGATGTGTGGTCGGCTCCACATGGTTTACCGGAATTGTACATATGTGTCACCGCTCATTGGGTTGATCCCGATACATGGCAAATGATGAAGCGTACGATTGCGTTTGACGGGTTTCCTTCTCCTCATACGGGAGAAAATATTTATAAAATTATAAATGGCACAATAATTAAATATGGTTTAGAAGATAAAAATTTTTCAATATCCTTTGATAACGCTTCAAACAACACAACGGCGATTGAAAAATTAAAGTTGAAGTACAAACCAATACTTGATGGTGTTTTTTTTCACACACGATGTGTTGCACATATTATTAACTTAGTAGTGCAAACCGGTTTAAAAGATCAATTTGTATCGGATTTTATTATAGCATTTAGAGCTATGCTCCAAGATGTTTTCAAAAGTGGAAAAAAAGATATCAAGAATATAAAAAACTTTGTAAAGATGTCAACCAAAAAATTATTGGACCGAATTGGGATATACCGACTCGTTGGAATTCAACTTGTCATATGTTTGAAATGGCTATAAAGCAAATGGGCACTTTAAAATCTTTTCATACAACTTTAAGTGATGAGTACCTTGTCGTTCCCTTTCCCGACACGGCTTGGGAAAATATTAATAACCTAAGTACTTTTTACAAGTTTTTAAAACTACAACGACTTTGATTTCCGGTGTTTATTATCCTACTAGTTCTAAAGTTGTGGACCAATTGTATTTGATAACAACTAATTTTAAAAAGTTTGAAAATTCTAGTGACATGTTAAGGAATATGACGAGACCAATGATTCAAAAATTTAAAAAATAGTTTTTAGAATTACCACCCGTTTTTCTATGTGCCGCTGCTTTAAATCCAGCTTTAAACGTACCGGGTGTTGAAGCTTTAATTGATGAAATTTATGACAAGTTGGATATGCATGAGGAGGATCCAACTTTAAAAGCAAAAACAAAAAAAATATTCAATGAGTGTATGGCCAAACTTTATGATCATTATTTTAAAAATATGGTGAAAAAAATCATACAAATTTGTTTGAGTCTCGGTCCACGGCCTCTGACGATGAAACAAGCGGGGATCCACTTATAACCATGTTGAAAGTCGTTAGAGACGAGACCGCTAGACAACAAAGGGGTAGTGAACCAACAAGTGAACTTGGGAGATATAAAAAAAATCAGTATTCGCTTACTATGACCACCGAGGAGTATAGGAAATTTGATGTTTTGGCATGGTGGAAATCGAAAGAATCCGAATACCCGATTCTAGCCACCATGGCTCGTGATATAATAACGGTCCAAGCTTCCACGGTAGCTTCGGAAAGTGTGTTTTCTCTTAGTGGCAAGGTTTTGTCAATTAGAAGAACAAGACTAACTCCGGAATCGCTAGAGATGACAATATGCTTAAAGGACCATTTAGATACCGTAGATCGTGTTCAACATAAAACTAGTCTAGAAGATGAAGTTGAGTTAGAGCTTAAAATTGTTGACGAGGAGGAGGACGAAGAAGTGGAGACTAACGATTCGGGCGACGATTGTACCGAGGTACCCGCACCTAAGAGAAACTCATCGGAAAGTGTTGCACCTGCCGCTAGTAAACGATCAAAGAAATAAAATCTTACTGGAACCGGTTCTGAGTAATTTTTTATTTTTTTTGTAACCGGTTAATTTTTTTATATATTGTAACCGATTAATTTGTTTTTTAATTTTAACCGATTATTGTTACTATTTTTATTTATCAATGTAACTAATAATAAAAATCAAACATAACAAACACAATAGAAAGAAACATTACACAAACTTTATTAAAACACCAACGGTAACATTTATCAGGAACCGGTAAGTAGGAAGGGGTTTATATAAAAAAAAAACGATTTTTAATCAGAAACCGGTTTCCAACGGAAACATTTATCAGGAACCGGTTCCAACGGTAACATTTTATCAGGAACCGGTTCTGAACAGTAAAAGGCAGGTTTTGACTGTCAGGAACCGGTTCTGAACAGTAAATGGCTGTCAGGAACCGGTTCTGAACAGTAATGGCAGGTTTGACTGTCAGGAACCGGTTCTGAACAGTAAATGGCTGTCAGGAACCGGTTCTAAACAGTAAATGGCAGGTTTGACTGTCAGGAACCGGTTCCCAACACTATCAGAAACCGGTTCCGCACCATACCCGGTTCCATAATACCCGTACCCGGTTCTACACGGTTCCATATTCTTGGGTGTGAACCTGGGTAGGAACTGGACCAGGTTCCAATGACTTCCAAGCAGAACCGGGTCCGGGTTGGAACCGGTTCCGGGTAATAATAAAACCCGATTATGCCCATCTCTACCTTCATCTAACCCTAACTTTCAAGTTCCAATTCTTCTCTAAAATATTGGCAATCTGAGAACCAAAAGTTATTAGAATTATAGAAATGCATAATTGGTCAAGATTCATGAGAGCTCAAGGCAATCCAATTGGATTGGTTTCAACTATCGATAACATTTAGTTAGGATACCACTAAGAGTAGTGATGGTAATTGATTCGTAGTATATGGCATAGGTTTAAGAAAAGAGTAATGAACTTGAAAGACCGGGAAGGTGGTTAAGTTGTATTGCGTACTTAAAACACCATGAAACTTAATGAAAGGTAGTTAATTGATTTGGTTTGAATCGTACTCCTCTGTAAGCTTCTTTTTAATTCAACGCCTAGCGGAGACATTTGTTTTGGTGGAGCTCTGGTGGTCAATACTCGCAACAATAATGTCAAATGCAAGTATCACACAACAGGATATCAAAAAACTTTTAAAGATCATGAGAAGATGATGCTAAAAATCGAGTTGCATGCAGTAGCAGTTGCAAGAGATTGGATAGAGGCATCACAAAACTCCCAACAATGATGAAACAAATTGCAAGAAATACAAGTAATCAGAAAGGAAATCAACAAAGGACAATAACCGATAACTTATACTGAAGGTAGACAATCTAGTCGTCCTACGCGATTGATGTGTGGCTTTGCAGGGCAGGGCCCTTTTTCACCATAGATGAATCACTATAACACTTGAAACTGAGATATGCACTGGTGCTCTTGTAGGTGATCACTGCATTGTAAGGGCATTTCTATTGATGAGTTACCATGGAACTGAAGGAGTACACATCAAGCCTATCTCGTGAAGAATTACAGACTCGACCGTTGAATATTCTATGGAAGATGCGACAACTCTTCATCAAACAGGATCTTTGAAAGATTGCTTAGCGTTTTTGACAATTGAGGTGTCGATCCGCTAGTCATATGCCACTAGCATTTTCTCGAGGGGCCTTAAAGTTTCTAGTAAAAATGTTGAAGCCGAAGTTCTAAAAGGGAAGCGTATGCACTAGTGGGGATGCTAGATAATGCAATGGAAGGGGTGGGGATGAGCAAGAACTACTTGCCAGAAGCTCAAACGATTAGGGGCTTGATTTCGATTTAGGGTCATTCAAGTGAGTGTAAATAAGGAATGCCCTACTTTTCCTTACTGATGGTGCTACTTCGTTTGGTTCTTACCGTTGGTAGTCTACATGAATAAAGAGTTATTATAAATTAAGTTTTATAATTGTTCTGCACTTGGTCCAAATTTAATGAAGCATATTTGATGACTACGTTAAATTGAGTTTTTAAGTGTTTTTGAACACTTTTTTATGCGTTTGGTATTAGAGATAAGCTTAAATAAAATTGTCATTTAAACACTATCTAGTTTGCTATGATAATCCCCTGTAAATAATATATGATTCTCTTTTGTGATTAATTTCTACAAACCCTACATTAGTTTGTGGTATGTTGTGTCGATTTTTATTTTGTAGTTCTTGAGAACTCTTTGACGGATAGAGCAATTTTACGATGTTGTAAGTAGGGGTCTTACGGTAATCTATTAATAGCATAGGACTATAAAGAGTAACAGTGAGGTTATGTCGTGCACTTCTAATACCTGGGAATCTGATGAAAAGGTAGCTAATTGAATAGTTTATATGAGCTTCACCAAGGCCATCAGTCTCTTACATCTAATAAGCTCGAAACACGCACAACTTATGGTTGTTTCATGTTTGATCATGAATGATCTTGATGTTTTCAGTCCCGAGAACCTGTAGATGTCATGTTTAATTGTCCCAAAACTGATTTTCCTACTATGTATAAATCAAAAGTTCATACAAGTACAAGCTATACACCAAATATAAATTTTCAAGTCCATCCAGCCTTAAAAAAACATATGAAATAAAAGGAACAAAGGACAGTTTTGGATTGGTTTCACTTGCCACAGTTGAAGCCGCCACACGCCGATACAACTATAATGAGAATTAAGGCGAGTATGATACCAAGAACTATCAGCTTTATCTTCATATTCTGCAACCACATCTTCCTTCTCATCTGAGTACCCTGTGTCCTGAAATCTTGTGCCTGAAACATTAAACATGCATATGAATTTTCGTTGTTTCTCAAGAACTGAATTGCTAAATTTTTATATGCATTAGTAGTCAAATTATATAATGGATCAAAATATTCATACTTCATAAAACTTGATAACTTATAACAGGTCCAAATGGGCCTATCAACAAGAATTTGCTGGTGAACCAGTTTTGATATTTTTCTAAAAAATATTTCAAATTCAACCCAAGCCCACATCCATTTTGGGCCCGAAACCATATTGACTGTAAGATTGTGAGAGAACAATCATGACTGCAATTTTGCTTTGTGTGTATGTCTCTTTAAACTTTCACTACGACAACCAATGGCAACATGACACAAGGTTTGAACATTGCTTTCTTTTTCAAACAATTATGAGAGAAATACTGAACATTAACAATGATGCATTCGGCCAATTGCAATATAATAAAATATTATTTGAAATTTATTTTCCAAACAATATTACTGATCTATGAGGATAGATAGGTTGCAGTAGAGACTTTGACGGCAAGACGGTAACCAAAAAGAAAAGTAGGTGGCTCAAGTAGGAGGGCGATTGGAATAATAAATTCTCACGTGTGAGATGGCTGAAATCTTGAATCAAAGCCGAGACTTTATTTCAAACGGAAAATAAGAAAATATAAACGGGAAAAGAAAAAAACAGCAAGCCGGACAGGGCGGCGGCAACATTGGCGGCACGCCGCCCTGTCTAGGGTTTTTCTCAAATGGTGACGGCTAGGGTTTTGTTATTTGTGTGTGACGTGGCAGAAACGATATAGAGCTAGGTTGGCTCTGATACCATGTAAGATTGTGAGAGAACTGAATGCTTTATTGATTCAATATGATTACATTATATAGAGAATATATGAAACCCTAGAAACCTAAGCTAGGCCCGTAGGCTCACACTAATAATATGGTCTAATATTGACCAGTTACCTCACCGGATTTGACCCACCAGTTTTGCAAGGCTTACACAGGGGGATAGGGTTGTATCCAAATTACAGAGAACAAATTGTCAAGCCAAATTTAAGCCAAACACGGCATATTTAATAGACCCAAATATACCTAATTATGTTGATAAATTGGCATGTAGAACATCTAGGTTGGTTATCAATCACATGACTGATGGGAGCTGAGATCACTCTCCCATTTCAAGCACACATGACACAACGTAAAAAATATAATTCATATTTGCATTTGCTGACCTGAGAGCGTAAGTTCTCTGTTTTATCTACCAGAACCTCAATCTTCTCTCCACGGTCAAGAACCTACAGTACGTAATCAAATAACGATTACACATTAGTACTGTAACTTCATACCCTAAATTATTTATGCCACATGTTATATGCAAGATGTGGATTTCACATATGCCTTACCTTTTCAATGTTTTCCATCATCACCCCTTTGACTTCTGAAACCTGAGCTTTGACCTTTGAAAGCTTACTGATTTCTTCTGGATGGTCCACACAATACTGCATCTGTTCCTTCAGCTTGGGGCTAATAATAATAAAACACTTGTGTGATTGCATGAAAATTGAAGAACTATAATTTGATAGCTAATACATGTAAAGTCAAAAAAGATGGAGAGTGAGAATACCCAAATTCTTTGTTCAGACTGTTGGCGGTAGCTGTTGCAGCTTTCCCACCACCATATTTCTTGGTGAAGTCATCTTTAATGCGCTCAAGAAAAGCAATTGGAACCTGTCTGCCAATGGATTCAACCGCAACAACACAGTATGCTTCAAAAATAAAGAAAATAATTGTTAAGTCACTTTCAAACTACAAATTGATGTATTTAGCAATAACAAGGTAGCTATAGCTGACAGGTATGTTACAACCTGATTGTGCAGCACAGCTATGACACTAAGATCAGGGCATCAAGATAATGTGAAACAGGTTACAATAGCTGGTTTAACAACGTGTTGAACATCAAAACGCTCAAAACAATAGCATATTCAGAAAGTTATTGCCAATACAAGCTACAACATTACTAAATCAAATAATATATGTATTTTACAGTAAGTAAATACCATAAAAATACAAATAACTGTTAACATTTGCACGTCAGTGTGTAACCTAGCATGCAAATGTAAACAATCGAAGCAAAACTTGCATACTTCACATTTTAAACGCACTTTACATCCAAAAACTAAAAACACAATCTCAATAACTTACTAGAGCAAATAAGAGGTCTTAACCTTTACCTCTAAGCATAGGCTAGAAATCTTATTGAAACCAAATCCATATTAAGATTCTTAACCGCTGCAGGGAGAACACACAATAAAACTTTACATTCAAAACTAGCTAACAAACTCTACATGATTGATTCAGATTCAAATCCAAACTACAGCATAAGTAACTACAAAACCACGCATCTTAGACTCAGAATTAATCAGCAATACAACAAAACAACAAACACATAGGCATTAACTTCATCAACAATAAGCAAATCAAACAAACAGCATCGTAATACTTTACAAAAGTAATCACAAAAAGCAATTTCGAAACGAACATACATATAAATTGATCTAAATTGCTCATTTAACCTAAAATTCACGTAAAATAAGAGAAGCCTCTAAAATAGCATCAATACAAAATGATTCAACAAAATATAAACAATCAAATCAACTAACATTTCAAATCAATAACTAACTCTCATCATCAAAACAAAACACAAAAAAATCAACAGATAGACCAGATCTGACTCACTGAATCCTTCTTCGACAAGGTAGTTGAAGGTATGACCGTCGCAGTTATACGTAAACTTGTTATTCGTAGCAGGAAGCTTCTGGAGACACTGAGCAGCGATTGTAGTGAAATTACCGGTGAATTCAGTGTATTCCGATAGAATCACCGTTCCTCGAGCCACAAAACTGTAGATCAACGACTGTTGTCCCATAGTAACCTACTCTCCGTCGTCGGAAACAACAAACCGTCACCGAGCACCGCCGTATGTGGAGAAGACCTGAGAGAAATGGAGGATGCGTGACGGTGCGGATGACGAGTGATTCTAGAGAGAGAGGTTGAAGAGAGAGAAAGTGGTGAAAATCCGTGAAATGAAAGAAAAGAGAGATTATGGTTTTTCGAATACGGGAAAAGGTGGGTTTATTGTTGACCGTGTGGTTTATGTAAATGCCGGTGGACGATGGGAATTTACAGAAATGCCACGCGGTGCTTCGTTGAAAATAGGCGTATGAATTTTATTTTCAGATGACGTTTATGCTTTCAGAAGAAACACGCTTTATGTTTATTTTTAATTTTAATACGTGTTCATAAATACATATTACATTTATTTATATAATCGTATATTTCTTTCGTGCTTATAGAAAGTAGATTGGATCATAAACATCAAGTTAAACTGACAAAAATGAAGTTAATCGGTAGTTTAAAATAAACTTATAGGTAACAGTTTCATCCTAATTTAAATGAATTTTAGAGTTAATTACACGGATGATTGTGATAATTTAGCAGTATTATATGTTTGGTTATGCTAATTGTGTTTATTTTTAAGTTAACACAGATGGTCTCCAAAGTGGATAAACGTTAAATACTCTGTTAATCTTAATGAAAGGACCAAAATTGGTTTTATTTGTATAAAAAGAGTTTAGTTTAATAGGACGGATTTAATACAAAACAAAAATTTTAATACATATTTGTAAGAATTGTATAAGTCACTTGTAGATAATAATTAGCAGATATAATAATAGTCAAAATTACATATGTGTTTTATGTATCTAAACAAAACATACTTCTCTAGAACTCTATCATAGTGGTTGAGTTAATTTGGAACCCCAAATTAAACAACATAAATCGCATACATATCAATTTTTTGTTATGATAAATGAAACCATAAATCGTAAGGGATATAAAAAAGAATTGCGATTGCCTCCTAATTTTGTGGTAGCCTGGTTGTTTATTCGCTTTTTAAAATCTCTAATTTCCGGGGTTTCCACGCCTAGATCGTATACTCGTAATTCAACAAAATATGTTATAAATTTCAACTTGAAAAATAAAATTCTAATAATTAAGAAAAGCGGCTATCAATCTTCATCTGGTGGCTGAATATAGCATTCAAAGAATAGGTCCAACCGACTTTAATTCTCCATTCTAGAATTGAGAAAAATATTTTAGTTTCATGGTCAAATCAGAAGACCGAGTATGAGACAAAACCATTAACACCTCTTCCTATACCTTTAAATACTTGTATAAAGTTTCTATCTCATTCCACAATCATTAAACTAATAATTATGGATTTTATCACATAACTTTATAACTATTTACTTCCTCAAATTTACCAATTTAGTTAAGCGACTGAGTCCATCTAATTGTCTTAGGTTCAAATCCAATCTCCACTAGTTTTCTGCCTTTAACCCCTTAAAGACCACTTGACTAGCGCAAGCTACGTTTGACCTCATCAAAACCAGCCCCATGAATTTTTCGGTAACAACGGGCTACAGCCTACGGTGGTCCAACATTGTGACATGTTATCTACAATATAATTTAATTTTTTTATTGTCAAATAGCAAAAAATAGACATGTCAAAACTGATGGTGCAAACCAAACCAAACCACAATACACAATACTACATGTTCCGTAAAATTCTACTCGTCCAGAGCCGTATCCGGCAATGCAAATCTGTTCTTCATGACATTGTTGACGGACACGTCGTCGTCATCTCCCCCATCACCAACATCCATTGCAGATTCGTTCCTCGTGTTATCAACCTTCAAGTCATAATCACCATCCATTGGAGCTAATTTGTTCGCCTTTTTCCGTCTCTTCTTTTCAGCTTTCCTTAACTTTGTGTTTAGAACACCTTCTGCGGCATATAATTTTTCGTTCTGTCTGCTGCTTGAATTTTTTACCGTCGCCTCTTCTGAATCATTATATTCCGCCATAGATTCGTCTTCCCCTCGATGGGTTATACTTTGTACACCTCCTGATATTTTTTCGTTCTGTAGAAACAAGCATACGTTCTATTTAATATTCTATGCCCAAAATCTAAAACTAAATAACGTGTTCATAATCCTGGAAACTGACCGAACCGCCCAAATCGAAGTCAACCAGTTTGACTGTTTTAATATTTATATGGATTTATTTTGGACATAATGTGTTTCGTCCCGTTAGACAAGCCACCCACCTTGCAACTTTTAAAAGATGGTATGAATGCAGATCACTTTTAAAAAAAAGGTGAAAGAAACACAAACCTCGAGCATTGTCTCATCAAAAGCAACAGGATTATCGGGCATGACTGTAGCAGAGTTAAAATCATCGACAGATTTTAAGCTGCCAATAATCGAGGAGTCTGTGCCGTAAACCTCATCCACATTGAACTCCTTTCCAAGTTCGGAAACTATATTTGCCTCCATAACCTAACCATCGTTTCTAGCTGGAGGCATCGTGTAAAATGGAATTTTACCTACAAAAATTATGTGTCCAATAAGCATACATGTTTATGTTGGATAGATGGAATCAACCTTTTTTATGCGTACATATAATAATTCAACAAAAACGGCACGTAAAGTTCTGATATGCACCTTCATTCCAGTCATGTAACACGATTCTAGCAGCAGCACTGATGTCCACTATACCTCCCTTTTTTAGCTTACCTCTGAGAGTAGCTACCTTAAAAAGAAAATCGTCAACCGAATCGAAGCTAGAAAGTTTGTATATCGTTGTTAACGTTTCTGCAGGACATAATTTCAAGATCTCCTTTACTGCAATCCACATATAAACCAATCAGACAAAATATTCAATTGAGAGTTATGCCAAAAAAATAACACTAATTATTAAAAGTGAGTTACCGGGGCCCACAGGATCCTCTAGCTTCTCGATTCTCTTGCAATTTCTAAGTGCAACAGCAGCATCATTATCCCTGGATTTAAGCATCACGACACCAGGACAGTCCAAAAGTTTAACGTTCTTGTCTAACTGGACTTCTTGCATGGTTCTTGTCAGTCCAGGCGTAGCCCCGACATTGACAACATGGCATCTCTTCAAACTATTAATAAGACTGCTCTTGCCTACGTTCGGCAGGCCCACCACACCCACGGTGATTGATTTTTTAAGCTGTAACGATAAAAAAAAAAATCACTATTAACTGAAACTAGCAAAAAAAAAAGTCACTATTCCTGCTGAACAGAAAGAACTAGTGGTGTGAAATACCTCGTGACTTCTTGAGTAATTTTTAAGCAGCTTTATGAGAGTTTCAGCTCCAAGACAATCACTTGTTTGTAAAAGATTGCTTGTTTTCTTTGCAGATTTGGAGGACTTCCACCCCAGATTAGACCTTTGTTCTTGGGTGCTACACTTAAAAGCGACAGCTGGCAATTCCTCTCTAAGATACTTGAGCCACTTTTCAGCAGCTTCACGAGGAACAAGATCTGATATCCATCCAAGGTCCATATTTAAGTTGTATACAAACCAAGAACAGCGTATGCAATTTCGAGTTTCAACTTCTAATAATAGAAGGCGGATAAATGAAAATTTTACCAATTTTATTCAAGAGCAAAACAAGATGTTTATCAGGACCCGCTCTCATAACCATCTTCTCCATGTCAGCGGAACGGGTACCAAGTGGGTCCCGAGCATCAAGCACTTCCAAGATGACATCCGATGCTTCAATAACTTTTGCCAACTCCTTGTAGAAAGACCTCTCAGAATTATCTGTGCAAAACAATTCAACACCAGTTTAAAAAAAATCTAGCTCAACAATGAAAGAACGTATTAGAGGTCGATTTCCATGAGACAGTAAACGGCCACTTACCACGTGTCTTACTCGTGACTGCAAAATCCTCATGAACATTTCCCTCTCTAAAAGCCTGGTTTTTAGCAGAAACCTGCTCAGTCAGATTTGCGATATCGTCATCATCGTCATCCATTTGCCCCAGCTTCCTCTTTAAAACCTGTAGAAACATCTTATATCATTTCTTTTTTCAACGAGAAAACATAATAGTAAAGAGCGAACGCGTATCCACTAGCATGTTACTTCCAACTTAACACAATCATCATGAGCTCATGGTTGTAACAAAGTGGAAATCGTAAAGCATATGCAATACCCTCTCTCTAGTTGCAGCTTTTTTTTGCTGAGTTTCTTCAAGAACTTTGGTCCGACGAGCCTCGATAGCCTTGAGATCTTGTTCCTTCACAGGCCAGTCATTAGGGGCTGCACCTTGGTCCTTGTCAACTTTGGGCTTTTTGTTCATACCGAGCTTTTTCGCCTCATTGGCCTTCTTTTTGTGGTGTAGCTTTACTTTCTTTAGCACTTTGTTCTTCTGCTTCAGTGTGATTCTCTTGTTCTTACTCTCTGCAAATCCAAATGAAAAAATTACACATACGTATACATGTGAATTAATAACTTATGAATCCGTAAATCCACACGAATTCGATCAAGTTTGAGCATAAAAATATGTTTAAAAAACACCAATACACTTTCAAAATTCAGTAAAATTTGTAAAGCAAGCATACATTAAAATCCATTGAAATTTAGGCATGAAATAATACCAAACACAAGCTAGAACTTTCAATACATATATGAACATTTAATGTCCAATCGAACTTCTTACATACACACGGAGATAAAAATTTCTCATATAAGAATAATAACTGGATCAAATTAAGTATGAAGAGCGATACAAACACATATTCAGTGAAAGTTGAGAAATACGTCCGTTTATAACCGAATTTGGGCAGAAAAAAAAAACAATATGTTATGATGAAGACGCTAGCAAATGTATGTACGAGGGAAAAGACTTACTTTTGCTCTGTTTCCCCATTACGATTGGTGGTTTGGAGCTTTCAGATGTTGGGGTTTTGCAGGTTTTTTGGGGGCGTAGATGTTGTTGCTTCAGGATTTAGGGTTTTTGAAGAAAAAAGGCCGAATAAACTAAAAAGGAAAAGAAAGGAATTCAGAAAAAGGTTTATGGGGTGAGAGAGGCTCGAACTCTCGACCTCAGGATCACTCAATTGCTATGAGACCTACGCGCTAGCCAACTGCGCCACACCCCGGATGTTATATTCTTACATTACAAACTATTTGTACCTAAAAGTTTTAGTTACATTTGTTTTGGTAAAATGTAAAGGTTTTATGTTGGAATGTATAATGAAAAATACAAGTGGCGTAATATTGTAACATTAACTAAGTTCATGAAAATGTCACGAGAATGACAATGCAGTATAAGCAGTTACGTGAGAAAACAAATCGGAGAAGTATAAATTGGTCGAGTTCAAGAAATTTTAAGAAGAAGCATAAATAAATAAAATTGTTTGGATATGGAAGGTAACACAAAGTACGTCAGCAAAAACTGTGGGAACCGTTCGCAAAAAATAAATAAAAAATTATTTAACTGAATTACACAAACAGAAAAATAAAGAAAGCAGTAAATTACAGTATGGATTACAACTGAAATAAAGAAAATACAAGAACAAAACTTCAACAAAAGATGAAGTTCTTGGCTGAGGATCGTGTTAGACATGGGTCCCTTAAAACAAATTTCGAGTCTCCTAGGAGAATTCGTTTGTTTCCAGGATACAACAGCCTAAGCAGTTGCACTGCCGGAGATGACGCAACCCGAATGTGTACCTTGCTGCAAGAAAGAGGAAGAAGAAGAATTTCGAGTAGAGGGTTCGTTCGTGATTCGGTGTCCTCTGCTGTTGATGTAATGCAGTATTTATACTGCATCTGTGTTGAAACAGTCAAAAAGATTTAACTCAACGAATTAAATAGCATTAAACGTCTTTAATGCACTTTAATTCGTCAGTTACATTCCTGGTCAAGACCCTTGACTCGTCTGTTTCAACTGCTGAAGTGTAACTGATCTGTCATTAACTCTGAAAGCAGCAGGTCGCGCGCGCGCGCGTCTCCATAAGCCAGCCTGCTGGTGCGCGCCAGTGTGGCTCACGTCCCTGTGCGAGCTTACTGGTGCGCAACCCCCTTGCGCGAGCATCCTTGCTCCACAATCCTATTGCGCGTGCGCCAGTATGGCTCACATCCTTGCGCGAGCCTACTGGTACGCCAGCCCTTGCGCGCGCATCCTTGCTCCACAGTCCTATTGCGCGTGCGCCAGAATGGCTCACATCCTTGCGCGAGCCTACTGGTGCGCCAGCCCTTGCGCGCGTACGCCACGTCACAGGGAACCCATCTGGTCACGCCACACAGTCGTGCCATACTGGTTCACTTTGGTGCGCGGCGCGCGCGCACGTCAGGCATCTGCGGCGCAACCTGGACTGCCTGCACCATGCGCCACTACCTGTGTACCTGCGCGCCCCTTGCCACGTTGCCTTCTAGGGTCTGCGCCACCTGGTCCTTGCAGCCTTTGCAGCGCGCTCTAAAAAATACAAAGGCGGCTCTCAAGCGTGCGAAGTGCAAAGTGTGCCATCAAAGCGCCACATTGCGCCCATCGCCCACGCGCGCGTGTGCAGGTGCGAGTTAGGGTGCACCGCACCCTTCGCGAGTACACCTAGTGTGTGCTTCCATGAAACAATAAGGAAGGAGTGTTCCCGCTTAAATACCCCTTTAAGTTTCATCACTCCTATGTGATGCTATGATGCTACTTTCCCATTATTTCAACATTTAATGTTTCAAACATCAAACTTTGAGCATCGATATCTCACTCATCTTAGCTCCGTTTTGGACGTGGTTTAGTTCGTTGCGAAGCTCTTCCAACATAGAACACAAACCCGGAAATAAATATCTATATAAACCTCAGTTATAATATTTATTTATCGTCCAAAATTAGGAAATACGCATTTCCTATATGTATGAAAATGCTATTTTCACAAAATCCAACAAAAACTACACCACCTGCTTAGACTTAAGTATCCTTACCAACTACAACTCAAGTTGCTTCAAGTGAATAGACTTAAGAACCATTGATACAAGGGGACCGTCAACACTTACTAATGTAGTTGCTACTGGTTTATTAAAAACCCAATAACCAAATGTGATGGATGAAACTAGAATTGTGGATACGTTTAAAGACAATTTATTTGCACCTTTTATTTCTAAGAGAATGAAACAACTAGTAAGATATAACAGAGCACGAATGTCAATCACTTAATGGTGTTATCTTTAAGACTACACATAATCATGATGCAAGTAAACGAATTGTGCTCAAACTTAATCCATTATCCTAGAGAATACTTATCACTCGATTATCTTATGATGCTAGTTTATAAGCATTTGGGACCACATTAAGTGAATGATATTAGTCCATTTTTAGAGATTTGAGTATTTTTATCAAGTTGGAAAGATACGACCTTGAGGAGCTTAGGAGACTTCACTTAGAGAACCAATACGGCAATGAGAATGCGAAGGAATGCATATGTTGTTAGAGAAGTGTTGGCATCATCAATTCAGGGCAGGTTGTTAAAGTAACTTGATCCTTTAGCTTATGTTACGAAACATAGTTATTAATAACATGTGACATATCCTACTATTGTAGCCTAATATTGATAGTAAGTTACCAAAGGGTAAAGTGTTAGTACTAGTGATGAGTAAGGTTGATAACATGTTGTTACCAATGGAACAACCTAATTTTGATGAGTCTTTTGGTTCTAAGAAGTAACGACGATGTTGACATGTCATAATACTCCTCAAGACTAGTTGATATTATCATACCAACAAGTATGAAGTTGTTAGTAGTCATGAAGACACTAGTGTTGAAGATCAACTTCCTGCTCATGGTAACTTAATACCAATGACAAACTTATTTGGTGATGTACTCCAACGAATATCAAATAAAGAGTTGGAGTAAATGTGATCCTTATTTGAACATTGTCTCTGTGTACACTTGTTTAATATTGAAAATAAAATTTCATATTAGGTTGGAGATTAATTAGCTATAGTTTAGTTAGTGAATCGTATAAATCATTGTAATAGTAAACCACCGAACCCTTAAAAACGCATGATCGAGTATCCTATTAAACCGAGCTATGATTATGAAATTCTTGTACGGTTTGATTTAAACGTTGCTTTTGATCAAATATAAATTATACTCTTGTTGCTATAACGTTAATCAGTCAATTAAAAAGCAAGGCATTAGAATTTACAATCCAACATGAGCAATGTGAGATTTGGAACTTCTTGAGATTTAGCATAGTTCGTTTTGTTGAGGATATGGTTGGAGACAACATTATATCAAATTAATAGCCTATTTACACTGCAAGCTCTTCAGTCACATCATTGATGATCTAGGTTCTCTAATAGGTTATTTTTTATTTCATATGGATAGAATTTAACTAAGTGTTGTTCAACCTTAGTGTTCACGAAGTTCATGACTAAGCAACATGTCATTTTTTGGAGTATTAGAAGACTAGAAGCTAGGTTTCCTCATTGTATATGAATAAAACTAGTGCTTAGACCCGCGAACTTCACGGTTTTGACAAAATAATATGTTTTTGAGGTATTGACAAACAACATTATACATTTATAATGATCATAACGAAATTATGCGAGTGAAATTATTACGGAAGTCTAAAGTTCATAAAGTAAATGCAATCAATGTACTATTGATATAAAAAAGACGAAAACAATGAAATTGCATTTATGTAGCTTGAAATATCAATAGAAAGCTTGTTACTATAATACTTATGCTTGCTGGAGATTCATAACCAATAAACTCGCATTTGTTTTTGACCAAAAAACAATCATCACCTAAACAAATATGTTCGAGTTAAATCATATCATGCCATCCAATAACACTCAACCTTTTATAAATAATTTATATGAACGAAAATATATTAGTAATACATTGAAAGACACATACTACATGAATAGAAATGTGAAGAAAGAATTGTGCAAGCTATTGTCACTGATATATAATAAAATACATAATTTAAATACAAAAATGACAGATGCCGTCATAGTAAGGATGGATGTTGTCATGCTTTTTACTTCTCACTTTGGATGCAATAAAAGAAATACTACCTGGACTATATGATCATTACCGTAACTAACAAATGAAACAAACAGCAAGCCACTAACATCTTATAATCATAATGAAAAAAAGCCCCGTACAGAACTCTATAATTATTTCTCATAACAAACAAATGAGACAAACAGCAACCCATTTACATTTCATAATCATAATGAAAAAAAGGCCCATACAGAAACATAATATTTAAAAAAAAATTGTGCCTATTGAAAATTCAATGCATTGGCTAACATCAGCTCTTGGCGTCCACAATCCTCACTTATTCCCAGTTATGCAAGGTACATTTGCAGAAACTATAGCTACCTAGAGCATCAAAAGCCCACATATACATATTTTACTAACAAAAGCAAACTGAGAAGACATAGGTTAAACAATTCTGACCCATCTCGCTTTAACACAACACAAACATTATATTAGTGACTATACTTGTTTCACGAATATAAAAAAGAAAAGCATGCCCCTCACCTAAATTGTCCTAACTCATACTTACAGACAAAGTGAACTTATAGGAAAAAACAGATTCTATCATCAACATATTAAGACCAACATGTAACCGCTTCGCATTCTTGTACTTTTCTCATTTAGAAAGTGTAATTGTAATTTTTTTTTGGAAACTTGTATCGTACCCTATTCGTATTTCTATCCCAAGCTTGTAATCCGAGGCGTTGTATCATAATAGATAATTAAACTTTACGCATACTTTTATACTTGTTATTCAAGAAAAACATACATGTTAACATATACTATTCATACTTTTGTACTCGAGTATTCATACAACAATCGTCTAAGTACGAATTCTTATGCAATCTACATTCAAGATACATGCTATGCACACACGATACATCCTAATGCTTAAAAATGCTTGAAACTGACTAAAACGCGAAAACTTAGCCTATAACTAACCCTTCGTACGGACTGACACACTTCGTACGAGGTGGCTGCCACCTCGTACGAAGTGGTCAGCCACTTCGCACGAAGTGACACATCGTACGAATGCTCCTGCCAGCCCCCTTCTCCTATAAATAAGACACTTCCCTCCATTTCCAACCTTCCAAAAAATTCTCTCATTACCACTCGAAATTACAGATTCTTGGCAGATTATTCTCGACTTTTAAGTGAGTTTTAGCTCACTTTACTTACAAACTTCTCCAAATTCTTCATACTTTCTCTGATTACCTTCCGTATAAACATGTGAGCTAACCCAAGTTATAAATAACTAAGTGTTAAGCTAGTGTGAGAACGTTGGGAGCTAAGGCTTTCCGAATTAAGTTCCATCACTGTTTGTACATGTTTTACTCCTAAAACCGATTCGGTCTTCATTTGAGTGACAAGGCTACGACACGTCCCCAAAAACTATTATGTTTGGGATGCACGCACCTACCTTGCTCACTTGGTTGTTAACGTTTTAGTCGGTTACAAGTTGTTAGTTCATGACCAACCGGGTTATTACAACCTTGTGCTTTGGTGAATCATATAAAGAGATTTGACATCTCCATGCATGACTTCTATGACAAACTTGACTAAACGGTGCTTATATTATTTACAGACTGATTTGGACATAATATTAATCACAATCTCATCTAGTGTTATGACTCGGACTATCCTGCCTCGTTATCACGACCCCCGTTCATAGAAACTAGTGTTGAAATGGATACAAAACAGGCTAACACGTTCCAGGACTGTTATTTCTGTCACACCCCGGCTTTCCACAGCCAATCAAACACCGGGAGGCCCGGGTGTGGAATATCATGACGTAAGTTGATAACATCAATTAAACACAGCACAATGAAAGTCTTGGATTTAAATTACTATTACAAACTAAATGTTCGAAATACAAAATAATATACAGGCTCGCAACAGAAGATCCACAGGTGGATCATAAATTTTACAAAGAAAGAATGTAAAACAGACTTTAGGCGGATCTAGGATTTGCAAGATCCTCTTATCACTACCGAGCACTTCCAGCCTATTTCGTATTGTACCTGCAAGCTTAGTCTTTTGGAAATACGTCAGCTTTCGCTGGTAAATTCACCCAACTAACTCATTTTGAAAAACATTTAAAATATGTTTTAAATGCGTATCAGCACAAAATCTTTTATAACTTGAGAAAGTTGACGTTGCAATCTTGTTAACAGATTTAGATGTTTGTCCATACATACAGGGCCCAGTGCGAAAACCGAGACATGATTAACGTACACCCCACTTTGGACTCACGAAAGAGTCAATTCTTCCCAACTTTGTGGGCAATGCATTTTGAGCGGCTATCGGGTGTATGCCTACACCCGCGCTAAGGTCGTGGCCATTATCTATTGTAATGAGCCGAGGATATCCGGGACACGGTAGTTAACCCCTGATGTTTAAGTTATCAAATAAAACTGATTAAAACAGAATACGCGGATTTACTAGCCACAATCCGGCATTCGATTGATCCCATTTCCGACCAAGCGGTAATAATTTACCGTAACCCAAGCCCATATAGGGGAAATAAGTCGAGAGTATTTACCTGAGCTATTCTTCGTTTAAACGCAAGATTTATTAACTCAGCCGTACACAAAAGTACTAAGTGCAGATAGCATTTACCGGCAAGTCTCTAGTCTGGATTATGGCATAAGCTAACAATTAAATACTAACGGTCTTGTTTAAGTCATAGACTTAGACCGAGTAGTGTACATGATCAAAACGTATATCGCTTGATTAAACGATGCCCGACAAGTACTTTGACTTGTATAATATGGGTAAACTATAAACATTCCGGATTTTGAGACTTAAATGACAAGGTTAGACCCGTTTCGGTTAATTTTCCTAAACTGCTTAACCATACGCATATTAGCGATATCGGGTAACCGGATAAGTCATGGACAAGTTCTATATGCCATTATACTATAAATAAGTTGTAATATCAGTAGAATATCAACTTTTATGCCCGTTATGGTTTTAAAGTGACACTATGCCTTATAAGGGCGTTTTGGTAATTTCATACCGTATAAAATGAACTTGACTTAATGTTATAATTATAAGTATTTTGGAAAAATAACTTATTTATGATATAATATCAGTAGGATATTAATTATATGTGTAATTTATCTTTTATGACCAAACTATGCACCGAAGGGGCATTTTGGTCATTTTACATATAGTTTATAAATTATTTTGGATTCTGAGTTTGTATCATGTACCTACTAGAAAAATATTTAAAATAAGTTTTGAAATCAGTAGGTAACAAGTCTTGGTTAGTAAATATGGTTTAAAACCATATTATACGCCGGAACGGCGCTTATGTCGTAAAATGACGATTTATGCGATAATTAATGAGAACTGATGTTAAGGTTGGTTTAACACGTCTTAGATATGTTATTTAATATAACATATCAGTATGTAAAAGATTTACTTTGAAAAGATATGATTAAAGCTATTTTATAAGCCACAAGGGCTTTATCGTCATTTATCGACAATTTACAAGGACTTGCTCATAAACTCAGTTTATAATCTTATTTGACATCCCAAATAATCCTACTTAAAATATTACATCAGTAGGAAACTAATTTTTAAGTTCATTATCATTAAAACCTCTTTTTATGCAAAAAGGGCATTCTAGTCAAAATGGCATAATTACGGAACTTGTGCATAAACTCAGAGTCTGATTATGATCATGTAATATAACCTCAAAGGGTTATGCTATATTATATTATGATCATAATGCAACTTTAGATCAGTAGGTAACTAATCTAAATCGGGTCAGAATCAAAAGTTAAAGCAGAAGTCAAACTTCGCGACTTTCGGTTGCGAACCGACCCTAGAATTGAAATTGACGAGCTGAACATGTTCTTACATGTCCTAATAATTATTACCAACTTGTTCAAGTGTCAAAACAAGTTTCATAACATATATAAGATCAATTTATGATTTTTCTGAAAAATGGCCTGTTTGACTTTTTAATATCATAACTTTGGCCCGTCAATTGATCTAGCAAACGTAATTTTCAGGAGGTGCCCTTTATAGGGACTAACACCTACCTTATTATGATCACTTAGCCGTGTTCGTTACAAACAATGGCTGGACCATAATGGTCTTAACCGAAAGTCAAGGCGTTTTCCGTAAAACGCTTGACTTTTGGCTATAAAATGCCTATAAACGAAATTTAAGAGCAAGGAACACTTACAAGTGGTTCCTGGAATGCAATAGAACTTAGTTGGATGCTCCTTTCAGTTAGGAACTTCCAGAGGAGGGAGATAAAGTTGTGAATGAGAAATGTGCAAGTTCGAATGGTGAACCTTGGCACCTATTTATAGTTGGAGAGCTTGAAGGAGGTGATGCCAGGTGTTAAGGGGTGTAAGAGGAAGCTTACAAGTGTCCTAAAACGTGGACATAGCAGTTTGGAAGACCATGGTTTCGAATCAAATGGTTTTTGGCAATTTGTGTGGAGGCCAAGCAAATTTTCTACAGACACAGGCCTCTCGCACCCCGCGAGAGGCACAAGCCTTGTCTTTCGCACCCCATGGCCAGTTTCAAAGTTTGACACTTTTAGCCCCTCAACTTATTAAACCATCTTAAACCTTTCTAAAACACCTTTTTAGCACTTTTAGTCCTCTGTAACTAATACTTGGCGTACCCGGGATTATGCCCGGACATTGTCGAGCTCTCGGTTCGTTAAAAGGTCATTCAGAGGTATAAATTAACATGTTGACACTCTTAATCCCTCCATAATCCAACTTTCACATTTACTACAGAATTAACCTCTCTCGTCCAACAACGGGCACGCATGAGAGTTAGGACTTCGTAAAGGATCACTCAGAGGCCCACTATAAGCATGTTGACTTCGATTTCACTCAGAGGCTGGGCATGTTGACATATCAGTCACTCAGAGGCTGTTTTTTTAAGCATGTTGACGTATCAGTCACTCAGAGGTTCAGTTTGAGCTTGTTGACACCTTTAGTCCTTATTAGTCTTTAATAGACTTAAATAAAAATACAACACGTGTCACTATACTATTGGTCTTATATATCTTGGGCTTAGCTTGCCCTTCTTTCTGAATCTCATTACACCTTCCAAGTGATACTTTTAGCATGACTTTGTCCCCTACTTGGAACTTGAGAGGTTTACGCCTCTTGTCAGCATAGCTCTTCTGCCTATCACGGGCAGCCTTGAGATGATCACGGATTTGGACAATCTTTTCCGTGGTCTCTAGGACAATCTATGGTCCTGTAGTTGGGCTTCCCCAACTTCTACCTAACATACGGGCGTTCGGCACTTTCTCCCACACAAGGCCTCATAAGGAGCAGCCTTGATGCTCGTATGATAACTATTATTATAGGAGAATTCTAGTAGGGGTAAGTGGTCATCCCAACTTCCACCTAAATCAATCACACATGCCCTAAGCATGTCTTCCAATGTCTGGATAATACTCTCACTTTGACCATCAGTCTGCGGGTGGTAACCCGTACTAAAGTTTAATCTTGTGCCTAAAGATTGTTGGAAACTTTTCAAAAATGAGAGGTATATCTAGTATCTATGTCAGATACAATAGATATTGGCACACCATGTAGGGACACAATCTTGTCCACATACAACTTAGCCAATTTGTCTAAATTATACGTTTCCTTAATTGGCAAGAAATGCGCTCACTTGGTCATCCTATCTACAATGACCCAAATCGTGTCATTACCACGTTGGTCTTA
Source organism: Scalesia atractyloides (assembly GCA_947069175.1). NCBI lineage: Eukaryota > Viridiplantae > Streptophyta > Magnoliopsida > Asterales > Asteraceae > Scalesia > Scalesia atractyloides. The sequence continues at coordinate 17,667,874 of CAMTDV010000020.1, forward strand.
GGTATCTTGGTAATCAAGTCCATAGTTACCATTTCCCATTTCCATGTGGGAATTTCCAATTGTTGTAGAAGTCCTGACGGTTTCTGATGTTCAGCTTTAACTTGCGAACACGTCAAACACTTAGCTACATAAGTGGCTATGGATTTCTTCAAACCCATCCACCAGTAATTCTTTTTCAGATCCTGATACATTTTGTCACCTCCAGGGTGAACTGAGTATCTCGTATTGTGTGCTTCCTAGAGGATTAGATCTCTAAGGCCCCCAAAGACTGGAACCCAATCCTTCCATTAGATCTAAGGATTCCATCTTTTCCAGACATTAATTGATCAACAGTTCCGCCTAATCCCTCATTAGGAATGTTAGCCTCTAATAGGGCTTGCTTTTACGCATCTAATAGCTTCTCATTCAAGCTATTTCTAAGCTCAATGCTCTTTGCATTAGTCCTAATGGGCTTAATTCTTTCCTTGCGACTTAAGGCGTCAGCAATGATATTTTCCTTGTCATGATGATAGCGAATTTCGCAATCATAATCATTAAGTGTTTCCATCTAACGGCGCTGTCGCATGTTCAATTCTTTCTGATTGAACAGATGCTGGAGACTCTTATGGTCAATGTATATAATACACTTTGTGCCATACAAGTAATATCTCCATAGCTTTAGGGCAAATACAATGGCACCCAATTCCAAATCATGGGTGGTGTAGTTCCTTTCGTGCACCTTTAACTGTCGTGATGCATAAGCAATTACCTTGCCTTTTTGCATTAGCACACAGCCCATGCCAGTGTGCGAAACATCACAATAGACTACAAAATTCTCAATACCCTCAGGTAGAGATAACACAGTAGCATTGCTCAACTTGTGTTTTAGAATCTCAAAGGATTCTTGTTGTTTCGGACCCCAAATAAATTTGACATTCTTACGGGTTAAGGTAGTCAAAGGAGTGGCTATTCTTGAAAAGTTTTCATTGAACCTCCTGTAGTATCCAGCCAATCCTAGGAAACTACGAATCTCCGATGGGTTTTGGGCACTTCCCAATTCATTATGGCTTCTATTTTGGCGGGATCCACTTGGATACCACGCTCACTTACAACATGTCCAAAAAATTGGACTTCTCTAATCCAAAATTCACATTTAGAAAATTTAGCATAAAGCTTCTCCTGCCTTAGCAATTCTAGAATGCACCGAAGGTGTTTCTCGTGATCTTGATTACGAGAATATATAAGTATGTCGTCTATGAAGACAATGACAAACTTATCCAAATACGGTTTGTAGACTCTATTCATGAGATCCATGAATGCTGCAGGTGCATTTGTGAGCCCAAAAGGCATCACTAGAAATTCAAAATGACCATATCGGGTCCTGAAGGCAGTCTTAGGAACATCCTCGTTCCTAACCTTCAGCTGATGATATCCTGATCTCAAATCAATCTTAGAAAAGTAACTAGCCCCTTGAAGTTGGTCGAATAAATCGTCGATCCTGGGCAGAGGATATTAGTTCTTAATTGTTAACTTGTTCAGCTCTCGATAATCAATGCACATTCACATTGAACCGTCTTTCTTCTTTACGAATAAAATAGGATCTCCCCAAAGCGATGAACTGGGCTGAATAAAGCCTTTCTCTAAGAGTTCATCTAACTGTAATCTCAATTCCTTCATCTCCGTCGGTGCTAACCGATATGGAGCTCTGGCTACCTGTGCTGATCCAAGTAGGACATCAGTTCTAAACTCCACTTGCCTATCTGGAGGTAGGCTAGGTAATTCTTCGGGGAAAACATCAGAATATTCCGAGATAACCGGAAGGTCTTCAATACTTGCTTAGGCTCATTGATAGTTACTGTGTGCCATATAAATGACACATCCTTTCCTCAAACACTTGGATGCCTTAAATAACGACACCTTGTCTGGCAATCCATAGTGTGAATCTCCATGGATGGTGATCGTTTCACCGGATGGGGTTTTAATTTCGATGAGTTTCTTATCGCAGGCAATGCGGGCTTGGTTATGGGATAACCAATCCATGCCTAAAACTACATCGAACCCTGCCAACTTCATTGGCAACAGGGAGATAGGGATAGAATGATTCTTAATGGATATAGCACATCCATCAAGAATGGAAGATGTTGTTTCTAAGGTTCCGTCAGCAAGTTCTATCTCATAAGTTTTATCTAGAGTTCTTATGGGCAAAGTTTAATAGTTCACTAAACTTATGATTAACAAAAGACTTATCTCACCCGAATCGAAAAGAACTCTAGCATATACATCATTGATGAGGAATGTACCTGTTATGACGTTGTTGTCATTTAACGACCTCCCTAGCATTCATCTGGAAGGCACGAGCATTCCCTTTCTTAGCCTCTCCAGGCTTTGCATCATTTCTGGGGTTCTAGGGCAGTTAAACTTCATATTGCCCTTTTTCATTACAACCGTAACAAACGGCATTCTTAAGATCCTTGCATTCTAGGGTCTTATGTCCCTTTTTCTTACAGATACCAGGGTTTATCTTGTGGGTCAATATTGCATCGTCCCCAAGTGCCTGTGGTTGCAATTTCTACATGTCGGCGTTACACCCGACTTATCTTGGTTCCTTTTAAACCAAAATTTTCCTTTATTTTTAAATCTTTGGGAGTTATCCTCCTCCCGCTTTCTTTTCCCGTTAGTCTCATTTTTTACTGACTTTTGCCTCACCAAATCTAAGGTGAGGGAAAAGGGATAGGTCAACAGCGGACCTATATGTACTAGGCTGAGCAGCCTTTACCATGCCCTTTATTTCGGCGCTAGCCCATTGATGAAACGCGCAATGCGTTTGGGCTCAGGGGTAATCAGATAGGAAACTAACCTAGACAAGGAATTGAAATCGGAAACATACTTCTGACAATCTAGGTTCTTCATTGTGAGAGTTTAGAAAGTCTGACTCTATCTTCTCCACCTCATGAGGTGGGCAGTAAGTTTCCTTAACAAGGTCCACAAACTTGGACCATCCTAAACTGTACAGGTGTACCTTACCGGTTGACTGTACCATTGCTTTCCACCATATTAGGGCATCGCCCTTGAAAGACTGTGATACATACTTAACCACATCCTTATCAGCACAGCCTCTGATATCCACTATTGTCTCCATCTCGTCCAACCACTTCAATACTTCCACAGCTCCTTTCTCCCCATTAAAGTCTCAGGCTTGCAGGAGACAAAATATTTATAGGTATATCCTTTTTAAAAGAACGGGACCTATCAGCGATTTCTAATTTCTTTGGTTCACTCTTCGTGTTAAAGATGAACTGAGCTCTCCTTATGAGTTGAGGATGGCACGATTGATAATGGTTTGGAGCGAGTAGTACTCGACTCCCTAAGTTTTTCTATGGCCTTTCATGCTTCCCACAGCTGCATCTATGCGAGCTTGGAAGTCATCGTTGTTGACGGCTATATTTTCAGCCTTGTTAGAGCTAATCTCTTGGTGGCTACTTTATGCCTCGTCCCGAGTTTACCATTTTGAAGCTTTGGCTCTAAATATCAAACAAAATTTCTCTTAACCATGGTATAACAACCATTTTGGCTTTAAACATTGGATATAACAATCCATCGCCTATTAAGCTAGTGAGAATAACATCACAACTCTTAGGCTTATTATATCTATATTTGGCTAGGTTTAATAGGACCATCAAAGGAAAATTACAATCTAGACGTAGTCCATATATTATTAGACAGTGGATCGTAATGTTACAACTGTCATTGTCATTTAGACAATTATATACAACTCATAGGCTTGTTACTAATGGTTATAATAATACGACACGTTGGCCTGTCACTTTGGTCATAACATATGGCATATCAGCCTGTCACTTTGGCATAACATATGGCATATCAGCCTGTCACTTTGGACATAAACATTTGGCATATATCAGCCTGTCACTTTGGACATAACGTATGGCATATCAGCCTGTCACTTTGGACATAACGTTTGGCATATCAGCCTGTCACTTTGGACATAACGTATGGCACGTTGTCCTACTCACTTTGGATGTAAATTATGGCAGTTGGCCTATCATGTAGACAGCTAGTGTGGTTCCTTAAGTCACACTACCAGGAGTATGAAAATTCTTAATGTTAACATAAGAGTACCTTAATGTTTGATAATAGTCCCGTCACTTTGGACCTTAACGACTTGGAGCCTAACCTAGTTCACCACATCTGGATAGAAGGATAACTTCCCTTAACTATCCTGATAAAAGACCTTTTATCCTTAACTATCATTTCTTGGCCAATATGTGGTCTGTGCCACTTGGCATAATCAATCCATTAAGGTCTTTGGAATTATATAGCAGAGCATAAATTTTCGAGTAAAATCGAGACGCTCGCTTGAAGAGGATGAATACATATATATATAATTCCAAAAATACTTCATTAAATTCCAAATAGAAATTACAATACTAGAAACAATGAAATAAACTGTCCATGCAAGGACTTAAAGAGATATAAATGTCCATGTAGGACTAAAGAAATATCAAGGTCCTCGCAGGGACTATTATACATTAGAGAAGACTTCACTCGTCCTTCTTTCCTTAACCAGCTTGGAGAGTTTCTTGAAGAATTTGTTTGTCTTCTTCTTCGTTTTCTCCGCTTATTGTTGCATTTCTTTCATTCGTTCTAAGGCCTCGTTAATGGCCTCAAGTGGTGGCGAGGTTGTGATTATGGTTATGGACATAATAGGATACTGGTACCAATAACTTGGATATCCAGTAGGTGGATAAGCAGGTGGGAAAGGAGACGGGTAAAGTGCATTATGCATGACCGCTTGCATGTAAGGGTCTTGCGACAATGCTTGGTAATCAACAGGTTTTGTTGGGTTAAAAGGATCATATCCGAATGTATCCGGATATGTTGGGATTGGGTTATTATAACCCGATGACGGTGGTTGAACTATTGGTGGTGGTGTTAGTTTCCACCACAGGTGGCACATTAGAGGGTCCACCCATTTGTGGGTCCTCGTAAAGTAGGGTAGGGTTTGGGCAAAGGTGGCAACGATCCCGACCGTTGGCCCGCACGTACCGACATACGTGCTCCTCTTTTCCTCCTTGGCGGTTCTGGTGGCGATTTGGGTTGTTCCACTATTCCATGTGCACATCTTCTTGCACGGAAGGTGGTTGGGAGTGATGGAAGGAGTATTAGCGAAGGTAAATTGTTCCAATATTGGTCCCACTCATTAGGACCTTGATATCGGATCCAGAATAAGAGTTTGAATCGCTCGATATCTCAATGGGATGACAATTTGAACCTGACGGCGGCATCTCCAGGGTCGGAGTCCTCGTCCATTGGGTTTGGCTGATCCAGCTGATTCTGATCAGCCTGGGGTGTGTTAAAGTATTGGTTGGGATTAAACTCATCATGGTAAGAATGATGAGAGCGGTGGGAGTGGTGTGAATGGTACGAGTGGTATGAACTTTGAGTGTGGGTAGGCGAATGTTGTGATAGTGGCCATGAATCCCCGAATCTTCATAAGGGTTCGGGTGATGGAGATGTGAAGGGATATGTCCTGAAAGTGCTACCTTCATTGGTCCTTTTCCTCTTCCTCGTACACGTGGCGGCATTTTCCTGATAAAAATCAATTCAAAAACAATACAATAACTTAATAATGAAATGAGGAATCCTAGGTCAATGCCTAGACTCGAAATCTAAGATGTGCTTGTGTAAGTTTGAGTTAAACACAAAAGGCTAGTGTTTAATTCTCTCAACATTGGCTCTGATACAACCTGTCACACTCTGGCTTTCCACAGCCAATCAAACACCGGTGGGCCCGGGTGGGGAATATCGTGACGTAAGTTGGTAACATCAACGACAATTAAACACAACACACGGAAGTCTTGTTTTAAATTACTATTACAAACCAAATGCTCGAAAATACAAAATAATATACATGCTCGCAATAGAAGATCCACAGGCGGATCATAAATTTTACAAAGAAATAATGTAAAACAGACTTTAGGCAGATCTAGGATTTACAAGATCCTCTTATCACTACGAGCACTTCCAGCCTATTTCGTGTTGTACCTGCAAGATTAGTCTTTTGAAAACACGTCAGCTTTTGCTGGTAAATACACCCAACTGACTCATTTTGAAAAACATTTAAAATATGTTTTAAATGCGTATCCGCACAAAATCTTTTATAACTTGGGTAAGTTGACGTTGCAACCGTGTTAACAGATTTACATGTTTGTCCATACAAACAGGGCCTAGTGCGAAAACCGAGACATGATTAACGTACACACCACTTTGGTCTCATGAAGGGGTCCATTCTTCCCAACTTTGTGGGCAATGCATTTTGAGCATCTATCGGGTGTATGCCTACACCCGCGCTAAGGTCGTGGCCGTTATCTATTGTAATGAGCTGAGGATATCCAGGACACGTAGTTAACCCCCGTGTTTAAGTTATCAAACAAAACTGATTAGAACAGAATATGCGGATTTACTAGCCACAATCCGGCATTCGATTGATCCCATTTCCGACCAAGCGGTAATAAATTTACCGTAACCCAAGCCCATAAGGGGAAATAAGTCGAAGAGTATTTACCTGAGCTATTCTTCGTTTAAACGCAAGATTTATTAACTCAGCCGTACACAAAAGTACTAAGTGCAGATAGCATTTACCAGCAAGTCTCTAGTCTGGATTATGGCATAAGCTAACCAATTAAATACTAACGGTCTTGTTTAAGTCATAGACTTAGACCGAGTAGTGTTACATGATCAAAACGTATATCGCTTGATTAAACGATGATCGGATATAATGTAGTTTAAACCCAACTAGTACTTTGACTTGTATAATATGGGTAAACTATAAACATTCTGGATTTTGAGACTTAAATGACAAGGTTAGACCCGTTTCGGTTAATTTTCCTAAACTAATTACATATGCTTAACCGTACGCACATTAGCGATATCGGGTAACCGGAGAAGTCATGGACAAGTTTATATGCCATTATACTTTAAATAAGTTGTAATATCAGTAGAATATCAACTTTTATGCCCGTTATGGTTTTAAAGTGACATTATGCCTTATAAGGGCGTTTTGGTAATTTCATACCGTATAAAATGAACTTGAATATAACTTAATGTTATAATTCATAAGTATTCTGGAAAAATAACTTTTTTATAATATAATATCAGTAGGATATTAATTATATGTGTAATTTATCTTTTATGACCGAACTATGCACCGAAGGGGCATTTTGGTCATTTTACACATAGTTTATAAATTATTTGGGATTCTGAGTTTGTATCATGTACCTACTAGAAAAATATTTAAAATAAGTTTTGAAATCAGTAGGTAACAAGTCTTGGTTAGTAAATATGGTTTAAAACCATATTATGCGCCGAAACGGCGCTTATGTCGTAAAATAATCGATTTATGCGATAATTAATGAGAACTGATGTTAAGGTTGGTTTAACACGTCTTAGATATGTTATTTAATATAAAATATTAGTAGGTAAAAGATTTACTTTGAAAAGATGTGATTAAAGCCATTTTATAAGCCACAAGGGCTTTATCGTCATTTATCGACAATTTACAAGGACTTGCTCATAAACTCAGTTTATAATATGATTTAACCTCCCAAATAATCCTACTTATAATATTACATCAGTAGGAAACTCATTTTCAAGTTCATTATCATTAAAACCTCTTTTTATGCAAAAAGGACATTCTAGTCAAAATGGCATAATTACGGAACTTGTGCATAAACTCAGATTCTGATTATGATCATGTAATATAGCCTCAAAGGGTTATGCTACATTATATTATGATTATAATGCAACTTTAGGTTAGTAGGTAACTAATCGAAATCGGGTCAGAATCGAAAGTCAAAGCAGAAGTCATACTTCGCGACTTTCGGTTGCGAAGCGATCCTATAACTGAAATTGACGAGCGAACATGTTCTTACATGTCCTAATAATAATTACCAACTTGTGTAAGTGTCAAAAAAGGTTTCATCACATATATAAGATCAATTTATGATTTTTCTGAAAAATGGCTGTTTGACTTTTTAATGTCATAACTTTGACCCGTCAATTGGTCTAGCAAACGTGATCTTCAGGAGCTGCACTTTATAGGGACTAATACCTACCTTATTACGATCACTTAGCCATGTTCGTTATGAACAATGGCTGGACCATAATGGTCTTAACCGAAACCGAAAGTCAAGGCGTTTTTCGTAAAACGCTTGACTTTTGGCTATAAAAGCCTATAAACGAAAATACAAGAGCAAGGAACACTTACAAGTGGTTTCTAGAATGCATTAGAACTTAGTTGGATGCTCCTTTCAGTTAGGAACTTCCAGAGGAGGGAGATAAAGTTGTTAATGAGAAATGTGCAAGTTCGAATGGTGAACCTTGGCACCTATTTATAGTTGGAGAGCTTGAAGGAGGTGATGCCAGGTGTTAAGGGGTGTAAGAGAAAGCTTACAAGTGTCCTAAAACGTGGCATAGCAGTTTGGAAGACCATGGTTTCGAATCAAATGGTTTTTAGCAATTTGTGTGGAGGCCAAGCAAATTTTCTGCAGACACAGGCCTCTCGCGCCCGCGAGAGGCACAAGCCTTGTCTCTCGCGCCCCATGGCCAGTTTCAAAGTTTGACACCTTTAGCCCCTCAACTTATTAAACCCTCTTAAACCTTTCTAAAACACCTTTTTAGCACTTTTAGCCCTCTGTAACCATTACTTGGCGTACCCGGGATTATGCCTGGACATTGTCGAGCTCTCGGTTCGTTAAAAGTCACTCAGAGGTATAAATTAACATGTTGACACTTTTAATCCCTCCATAATCCAACTTTCACATTTTTACAGAATTAACCTCTGTCGTCCAACAAAGGGCACGCATGAGAGTAGGACTTCGTAAAGGATCACTCAGAGGCCCACTATAAGCATGTTGATTCCGATTTCACTCAGAGGTTGGGCATGTTGACATATCAGTCACTCAGAGGCTGTTTTTTAAGCATGTTAACGTATCAGTCACTCAGAGGCTTACGTTTTGGCATGTTGACATCAGACAGTCCCTCAGAGGCTAAGTTTGAGCATGTTGACACCTTTAGTCCTTATTAGTCTTTAACAGACATAAATAAAAATACAATACGTGTCACTATACTATTGGACATGATTTTACGAGGTGTTACAACTTCGCACGAGGCGAATAGTCAACTCGTACGAGGTATCACTCAACTCGTACGAGTTGCAAGTCAGCTCGCACAAGGCGGACAGTCTACTTCGTACGAAGTGGCATTTTCCCGTTTTCTTTCCGTACTTTCTGCTTCATAATCTGGATCTATCATCCAACTCAGTATACTCACACCCACATGTTTACCCCATGTAGGGTAACTTTAGGTTGCATCACCTGAGTGCTCTACACACGGAATACTAGGAAGCTTGCATAACTATGAGTACACTCAAACACCCTTTTTGTTTTACGCTTTTGGGTGCAACATGCTTAATCTATAAAAAAAATACACACAATCACACTTATCCTTTTATACAAATACACAAACAATCCATCATACATGCTAAAGATACGTGATACGCGATTTGTATATTTGGAACATTCTTATGTGATACGACTTGTCATTAATTTCGTACGAGCCTCCCCTTAACATGTATAGCGCTATAGGAGTAACGCACCGCCCTTATTCTTGAGGTCATGTTAAGTTTATTCTATTTTGCGGTGACACTTGAGGATTGACTTGTAAATCGCATGACTTGTTTACATTAATCTAGTATACTATTTTAACATGTGGATTCGTTTAAACTATTTCATACTTATGCTATATCAAACTTGTGCACTCACCAATGCTTTTGTGTTGAACTATAATTTTAACATGTTGCAGGTTAAGGATATAACATCCGTCGAAAAACGGGTTTCCAAAACCCGCTTCGTTTATTAATCGAATATCAAGTTATAAAATTTCGTTGCGTATTTATGATTAATTTTAATTATAAACAATACATAATTAATAAACATTTTAGAATTTAAAAACTATAATTATTAAAAAGTAAAAATGAAGTAAAAAAAAAAAGAAAAGAGGCTGCCGGGTTTTGAACCCGGGTCAGCCGGAAGAAACAAGCAACACTTAACCACTCCGCCACTTGACTCATTTGTGATAAGTATTAAAACAAATAACATTTATATTGAAACTCTAAATCAAACCTAGTGAATCAGCGCGCCCAATCCGCAGTCGCCGGAAATCCCGACGATTTCGCGAGACTTCGACCGTTTCCTTTGACTCGACATCGGTTATAACCGATGTCTAATTCCGCGATCTCAGTGATAACCGCTGGAGAAAACCTTGACCACGAATCAAGACCAAATTCGGACTCAATTCATCCTGATTCTTCCCTATAAATACACACCCAAGTCTCTGGTAATCTTTTCGCTCAAAATCGCACAATTTCTCGAAGCAATTACACTCGCCGGAGATATTCTGTATTGCCGGACATTCGCCGGAAAACCGAGACTTACATCAAATCGGTAAATTTCTCGACTCTTTCGTTTTCAATCCATTGTTAGGCTTATACTAACTTCAATCCATCAACCAGAATCAATCCCAGACGACGTTGCCGGACATTCTGCACTCGCCGGAAAATCTCTGGAAATTTCCGAAATCACACTGTAAATCGGTACAATCATCTAAACCTCCTGGTATCTTTTGTTTAATCATTTAATTTCACAACTCATCGATCAAAACTGTTAATTGATTCAATCAGACGAAATTCACAAATCAGAGCCGACGACCATTGCCGGAATTCTGAGAAAAACATTCGATTCGGTACATTCGATTCCGTAACTCTCTTTATCCATTACATTTCAATCACTTATATGATCGACGAATGATTTAAACCAGAACAGTTGGATATCGATGTTCTGTGTCTTTGAATGAAGAAGACGAAGTCGACGTTGTGTATTAGTATAATATAAACTGAATATTAAACCGGGTTAGACACACAGTCCAGCGGTGGACTGTGTGCAAACACATAGCGCACGTCACGAGTTCGAACCTTACAAACGCACCGACTTTCCGAATTAAAACCATTTTTTTTAAAACTGAATCAGAACAGGTCCCAGTATGTTTATAAGATTAATATAAACCGTAAGTTAAACAGATAAGACACACAGCCCAACTGGTTGGGCTGTGCGCTTACAAACCAAAGGACCTGAGTTCGATCCGGCTTCCCTGCAGCCGGTTCAACCAATTTAAAACCTTTTAATATAAACCAAATAAATTAACAGTTAATTAGTATATATATATAATTAAAACATAGAATATTTCGGGTTAGACACGTGGCTCAGTTGGTAGAGCTGCGTGCACGCGTACGAGAGGTCCCGGGTTCGAACCTCACTCAGCGCACCAATTACCACTGTCCGACCGGTCAACGGTCAACAAAAAAGTCAAATTTTTTATTTTTTTAATTTATTTATTTAATTTAAAAATCAATTAAAAATACTTAAAAATAATATTTTAAAGTTAGAAAATGACCTTAAACTCACAAAAATAAATCTAAAAATCCTATTAAAATTGTTAATAAAATCCACTTATTTACCGAACCATTTCGTTATTATTTTAGGTTAGTTTTTCCTCGTCGATCAAATCCAAAACTCGTGCGCATTCAACATCATCAAAAGAACGCACCCAATGTGAGTGAATCTCTACCAATTCCCCGTTTTAATCACTATTTTGGGGTGTATCATGTGTCGCTTATTATTTATTACATTTAAACACTTGTGCAGCCATCATATCCATGATCAAATGTGTATCCAATATGTATCAATTGTTTGTGTGGTTAATGTTTAGATTAAATTTATCATTTTCAGTACATACATCATCATAGGCTCGTCTGTTCCCCATTACCTATGAGCGGAACGTGACGTTGCCAACATACGATCGGCTCCGTTTGATTGAGCCTTGATCTCACATACATCATCATAGGCTCGTATGTTCCCCATTACCTATGAGCGGAACGTGACGTTGCCAACATACGATCGGCTCCGTTTGATTGAGCCTTGATCTCACAATACATTATCATTCATGTCATATACTCATGCAAGGTGGTTTGTGATTGTTTGTTTATTTACGTTTGCTCACATATGATTATTGCACAATTTTTCCATATTAAATACAACAAGAAATCAATAACAAATGTTTTTAACAAAGTTCACTCGCCAACTTTTGTTGACCCAAAATTTCCCCCATTTTTACACATGATACAGGTGATCCAGTTGAAGCAAGAAACGCATAGGACGGCCTAGAAGAATAAATCAGTTTAGACTTTGGATTGTTTTATTTAATTTTCTTTTCCTTGTATTGTATGAATTTGGCTTGAACATTTAAGTTGTAATTTGAATTTAATAAATATGAAACATTTTAGTAAACATCATGAGCTTTGGTGATAACCCAATTATGCCCCGACTCTTATTCCGCTGCGGGTCGGGGTGTGACAGATTGGTATCAGAGCCATGACTATAGGGATATAGGATAGGTTATTAGACCCTTAGAGCCTATACTATAGTTGATTAAAAATTTTAAATTGTTTATGTGTTACATGCAAAATTCATGATGTTTATATGCTTTATGTTTATTGTTACATTCAATGTTATGCAAGCATGTTCATAAGTACATATTATTATACAATGCTCATCATGAATCATGTCCTCATAACATACAATATCCATGAGAGCACACACCTCACAATTCCTATGATTTTTGCAACAATTTTTGTATTTTCAAATCACATCGAAGTGAGTTCTCATGACGGGCATGTAGTAACTGGAAGGGTACGAGTACCGGTAGTCGGAACGTCCTGTCTAGGCTTGGAATTCGTATAAATCCAAAATAAAAGACCAGTTTGCCTACCTGGGGACTAACGATGAGAGTACGAAGGACCTATTAGGCCAAAGCATGCTATACCAAACGTCGTGTGAACTAATCCCACTTTGAGTTGTCATTGTGTCTATACCTGGACACCCTCCTACCATACATCTCGCAAACATATTTCATGGTTTTCATTCAGGTGATGCGAGTGTTAAACCGCCAACGCCAATGTGAATCCTACTAAGCCAATAGTCATGGGGGCCCACATGACTATACAGGCGATGGTATGGGGGACATTGGAGGCCCAAACATGAGCAAACCCAAGACATCCTATGGATGTAGTTGCATTATTGATGATTATGTTATTTTATTATTTTTAACGACACATGACACCTAAAAACTTCTTAAACTCACAATCTTCATATGTATGTTCCTGTAGATGTCGGCTAGGCAACTACGTGGAGGTAGAAAGTCAGGAAGGTCAAACGGACGCTTGGCCACCCAAATTGCAAAACAAATGGCCGCGGTGCTTCCTGACATCGTAATTCAAGTCCAACAAGCTCTCACCGTGAATCCCATCAACCCTCCCAATCAAGAAGACCAGAACGTCGACAACCCTCCCTCCAAAAAGTGCTCCTACAAACATTTCAAGTCTTGCGATCCCCAAAGTATGAAGGGACCGAAGGTGTCACTGCTCTCCTCCACTGGTTTGAGGAAATGGAGAACACCTTCCTCAATTGCGATTGTCCCGAGGATCGCAAGGTACATTACGCAACCGGGAGACTGTTTGGGGTAGCCCTGACTTGGTGGAACACAGAGAAGGGTAAGAGAGGAGTCGAAGATGCTATGGCCTTAACATGGGAAGAGTTAAGGGAAACAAGACGCTTCTGTCCAAGAAGCGAAATCAAGAAGTTGGAAGATGAATTCCACTCGCTAAAACAAAAGGAAGGAGATCATACATCCTACAACAAAAGATTTCTCGAGCTAAACCAAATGATCCCCAACTTGTTCACCCCAGTGTACCGCTTGGTTGAACACTACATTCGAGGCCTCCCATCGAAAATTCAAGACTCGGTTCTAAGCACTTCGCCAGCAACACTTGAAGCCGCAATGGAACTAGCTACCGAACTTACCGAGAATCGCATCCGAAACGGTAAATTCAAGGAGGAGAAAAAGAAAGCCCCCATTGAGGCTCAAACTTCAAACCATTCTGGCTCCTCTTCGAAGTTTACTGGTAAAAGGAAGCGAAACAACAGAAACTTTGCTGTCACTCAAACAAACCCCCCAATCACTGTTGCACCCATCACCCAAATTGCCCCCTCAGCTGCACCATATAAAAAGCCATACTCCAGCCCATACCCAAAATGCAACCGTTGCCAATACCATCACTTTCCCGAACACCCCTGCCAACATTGCACCAGCTGTGGCCGTGCAGGTCACACCATCCAAACCTGTCGCACACTTCAGCGAATGAACCGCAACCAACCCTCAACCCAAACCCACCATCAGATAGTGGGTCAAGCCCAACAACCCTTACTTCTACCACCTACACAACATACGGCCCAATCCTACTACCAACCCCACTACCCCATGATGCAACCCATGCGGGCTTGTTACAACTGTGGAGACCCAAACCATTTTAGAAACACTTGTCCACGCTTGGTGAACATCATTCATGCCCAAGCTCAAGCAAATCCGGTGAACCAAGCTAACCAAGCTCCTCCACCTGCTAGAAGAAGAGCTTTCCACATCAACGCCAATCAAGCTAAGGGCTGACAACAACGTGGTTAATGGTACGTTTCTCATCAATGGTAGTTATGCATCCATGTTATGTGATACTGGCGCGGATAAGAGTTTTGTGTCCTTAGAATTTGAACCCATCCTCAACCAAACTCGTGATAATCTCATGGAATCCATAACGGTGGAAGTTGCTGACGGAAAACCGGTCTCATTAAACTCTATTATACGAAATTGTACCCTCACTTTAAACGATCACGATTTTCCAGTTGACCTCATTCCTATGAAGTTGGGAAGTTTCGACATTATAATCGGTATGGACTGGCTCGGCCAACATCATGCTGAAGTAGTATGCCGCGAAAAGTTCATTCGCATTCCTCTTGCAGACGGTCAAACCCTACGAATCTTTGGAGAAACCCCTTCGAAAGGACTCAAATTGATATCCTGCCTTCAAGCCTGAAAGTATCTCCGCAAGAACTATGTCGCATTCCTAACTCACGTCGTCAAGAAGGGAAACAAGGAGAAGAAACTAGAAGATATACCTGTAGTGAAAGAATTCCCACAAGTCTTTCCCGACGACATCTCAGGACTTCCTCCCATGAGGGAAGTCGAATTCCGCATTGATCTTATACCTGGCGCTACACCAGTCGCAAAATCTCCTTACAGGTTAGCCCCATCAGAAATGCAAGAGCTGGCCAGTCAACTGCAAGAGCTGACTGACAAAGGATTCATACGTCCTAGCTGTCACACCCCGACCCGCAGCGGAATAAGAGTCGGGGCATAATTGGGTTATCACCAAAGCTCATGATGTTTACTAATATGTTTCATATTTATTAAATTCAAGTTACATCTCAAAGTTCCAAGTCAAATTCATACAATACAAGGAAAGGAAAAATTAACTATAACAATCCAAAATCTAAACTGGTTTATTCTTCTAGGCCGCCCTATATGTTTCTTGCTTCAACTTGATCACCTGTATCATGTGTAAAAATGGGGAATTTTGGGTCAACAAAAGTTGGTGAGTGAACCTTGTTAAAAACATTTGTCATTGATTCATTATTGTAATTAATATTGGAAAATTGTGCAATAATCATATATGAACAAATGTATGTAAACATAACGATCACAAACCACCTTGCTTAAGTAAATAATAAGAATGACACTGTATATGTTGGCAACGTCCCGTTCACGCTCATAGGTAATGGGGAACGGACGGCCTATGCTAATGTATGTGAGATCAAGGCTCAATCAAACGGAGCCGATCTTATGTTGGCAACGCCTGGTTCACGCTCATAGGTAATGGGGAACAGCTCACGCTCATAGGTAATGGGGAGCGGCGGCCTATAAAATGTATGTACTGAAAATGATAAATTAAATCTAAACTTCAACCACACAAACAACTGATACATATTGAAGACACATTTGATCATGAACATGATGGATGCACAAGTGTTTAATTATAATAAATAAATAGCGACACATGATACACCCCAAAATGTGATTAAAACGGGGAATTGGTAGAGATTCACTCACCTTGGGTGCGTTTGTTTGAAGGTGTTGAATGCGCACGAGTTTAGCGGATTGATCGACGAGAGATAACTAACCTAATTAATAACGAAAAGGTACGGTAAGTATGTGAATTTTATTAACTATTTTAATAGGATTTTGGATATATTTTTGTGAGTTTAAGGCTACTTTCTAACTTTAAAAACGTTATTTTTAAGTATTTTTAATTGATTTTTAAATTAAATAAATAAATAAAATAATAAAAAAATGTTGACCGTTGACCGGTCCGGTCGCTTATATATGTGCGCTGGGTGAGACTCGAACCCGTGACCTCCCGTACGCGTGCACGCAGCTCTACCAACTGAGCTACGTGTCTAACCCGAAATAATTCTGTTTTTAATTATACTTATATACTATTTAGATTTATCCAGAAATTATTTATTTTTAAAAAGGGTTTAAATGTATCGAACCGGTGCTGACAACAGGTCTCGAACCCGGGACCTGTGGGTTAACGTGCACACAGTCCACCGCTGGACTGTGTGTCTAACCTGGTTAATAATCCGTTTTTTTTATACTTAACATGATTCCGTGAGTTAAGCCGGTTCGGTTAAAAAGGCATTTTTTATTTCAAGAGAGTAAGGTTGGGACAGGAATCGAACTCGGGACGTATATGTATTTGTTTGCACACAGTCCACCGCTGGACTGTATGTCTAACCCGTTCATAAAACTGATTTTAATTAATCTTATAACATAACCGGACTTCGTCTTCTTCGCTCAAGAACACAGACAATGATAACTTGACTGATTTATGTCTAATTTGATTATCAAACATTATAAGTAATCGAAAGGTAATGAACGGAGAGAATTTGGGGATAGGAGGTACCGATCCGTGTCTTTCACAGAACTCCGGCAAAGCTCCGTCGGCTCTGTTTGTGAACTTCGGCTGTTAGAATCAATTAACAGTTCTGTTCGATTAGTTATGAAATTGAGGTACTGAAACAAGGATTAACAGAAGTTTGAATGATCATACCGGCTCTCAGCGTGATTCTGGAAGTTTCAAAAGTTTTCCGGCGAAGGCAGAAATTCCGACAACGTCGTCTGGGATTGATTCTGGATGGTGGATTTGTGTTAGTAACAGTCTAACAATGGATTGAAACAAAAAGAGTCGAGGTATTTACCTTGTGGATGTGAGTCTCGGTTTTCCGGCGAAAGTCCGTTGATGGCAGTATATTTCCGGCGAGTGAAATTTCGTCGAGAAAAGGTGCGATTTTGAGCGAAAAGGCTACCAGAGATTTGTGGGTGAATTTATAGGGAAGAATCGAGACGCATGGGGTCTGATTTTAGTCTCGATTCATGGTCAGCCGTTCTCCGGCGGTTACGACTGATGTCGTGGGTTCAGACATCGGTTATAACCGACGTTGAGGTTAATTCTTCGGTTAAATCAGAAGAAACCGTCAATTATCGGCGAAATCGTCGGGATTTCCGACGACTGCAAATTGGGCGCGACTTTGACTGGATTTGATTTCCGTGTTTCATTATTTGAATTAATTGTTTCGATATGTTATCAAATAACCAAAGTGGCGGAGTGGTTGGATGTGTGAGAGTTAAGACTTGTGGATTCCCGGCTGACCCGGGTTCGACTCCCGGCAGCCGGTTTTTTCTTTTTAATTAATTAATTTTTTTATTTTTTAACAATTATAATTTATAACTTCTAATTTGTTTAATAATTACGTATTGTTTAAAATTAAAATAAGTCATAAATAAACAACAAAAGTTTAAAACTGATTGTTCGGTTTATAAACGAAGCGGGTTTTGAAAACCCGTTTTTCGACGGATGTTACACTAGCTCATCGCCATGGGGTGCACCTGTTCTGTTTGTGAAGAAGAAAGATGGAACGTTTCGCATGTGTATCGACTACAGAGAACTCAACAAGTTAACGGTCAAGAACCGCTACCCATTAACTCGCATCGATGACCTTCTAGACCAACTTCAAGGCGCCACCTGTTTTTCAAAAATCGACCTTCGTTCTGGATATCATCAACTTAGAGTACATGAAGAAGACGTGCCAAAGACCGCCTTCTGAACTCGTTATGGTCATTACGAATTCATGGTCATGCCATTTGGATTAACCAACGCCCCAGCTGTATTCATGGATCTAATGAATAGGGTATGCAAACCCTATCTCGACCGCTTTGTCATAGTCTTCATCGACGACATCCTCATCTACTCAAAGTCTAAATCTGAGCATGAACGACACCTTCGACTCATCCTTACACTCTTAAGGAATGAAAAGCTCTACGCCAAATTCTCCAAATGCGAATTCTGGTTAAAAGAGGTACAATTCCTTGGACATGTCGTCAATGACAAGGGAATACATGTCGACCCCACAAAGATCAAAGCAGATACAGGAATGGCAAGCGCCACGTACCCCTACCGAAGTAAGATCATTTCTTGGTTTGGCTGGTTACTATCGCCGTTTCATTGCAAATTTCTCCCGTATTGCTGTGCCACTCACGGCTTTGACTCATAAAGGAAAACCCTTCATATGGGGACCTAAACAAGAAGAAGCCTTCCAAACCCTTAAGCAAAAGCTTTGTGATGCACCTATCCTCACACTCCCCGAAGGTTGCGATGACTTTGTAGTATATTGCGATGCATCAGGGCAAGGACTAGGCTGTGTATTAATGCAAAGGGGAAAAGTGATAGCCTATGCTTCTAGGCAACTCAAAGTTCATGAGAAGAACTACACCACCCACGACCTGGAACTTGGAGCCGTTGTGTTCGCTCTCAAGATATGGAGACATTACCTCTACGGTACCAAGTGTGAAATATACATTGACCACAAGAGCCTCCAACATATCTTTAACCAAAAGGAGTTGAATATGAGGCAACGAAGATGGGTCGAACTTCTTAATGACTACGACTGTGAAATTCGGTATCATCCTAGCAAGGCAAACGTGGGGCCGATGCGCTCAGTCGAAAGGGTTATGCGAACTCCATTCATCTTCTATGTTCGCAAATCATCACCGACATCAAAGATCGAATTCGAGAAGCTCAACATGTTTCTGTAACAGAAAACGACGTACGCAATGAGCTGTCTTGTGGAGCAGAACTTAAAATCGAAACCAAATCCGACGGTATTCTGTACTATCTAGATCGCATATGGATTCCCGATCACAATAACCTTCGTGATTTCCTTATGAATGAGGCGCACAAAACACGGTACTTTGTACACCCAGGAGCCGACAAGATGTATCAAGACCTTCGATACACCTACTGGTGGCCTGGCATGAAAAAGGATATTGCTGTTTTTGTATCCAAGTGCCTTCCCTGTTCTAAAGTAAAAGCTGAACATCAAAGACCTTCAGGACTTCTAACCCAATCTGAAATACCTGTATGGAAGTGGGAAAACATAACCATGGACTTCATTACCGGGTTACCTCGCACCTCCTGTGGGTATGACACAATATGGGTAATCATTGATCGTCTCACAAAATCAGCTCACTTCATTCCGATTCGCGAGGACTTCAAGAACGAGAAGTTAGCTCGTATCTACATCAGCGAGATCATAAGCCGTCATGGTGTACCTTTAAGCATCATTTCAGACCGTGATGGTCGTTTCACTTCACGAACATGGCAAGCCGTACAAGCCGCTTTGGGTACACGATTAGACCTCAGTACCGCTTTTCATCCTCAAACTGATGGACAATCTGAACGCACCATCCAAACTCTTGAAGACATGCTTCGAGCATGTGTCATAGACTTCAAAGGGAATTGGGACGCTCATCTACCATTAGTTGAATTTTCGTACAACAACAGCTATCATTCAAGTATCGGCATGGCACCTTTCGAAGCTTTATATGGTCGTAAGTGCCGATCACCAATATGTTGGCACGAAATTGGAGAAGCACAAATCACCGGTCTAGAATTAATTCAAGAAACAACAGACAAGATCCATCAAATTCGAAACAATCTTCTAGCGGCACAAAGTCGTCAAAAGTGTTATGCAGACAAACGACGAAAGCCCTTGGAGTTTAACATTGGTGACCAAGTACTTTTAAAAGTATCACCGTGGAAGGGAGTGGTTCGTTTTGGCCAAAAGGGCAAGCTAGCACCACGCTACGTAGGACCTTTCAAGATACTCGAAAGAGTAGGACCTGTAGCATACAAGCTTGACCTACCAGAAGAGCTCAACAGAATTCATCCCACATTCCACGTATCAAACTTGAAGAAGTGCCTCGCCGATGAAAACCTTCATATTCCTCTAGAAGACATTCAAGTCGATGAATCTATGCATTTCATTGAAAGACCAGTAGAAATTATGGACTTTGGAGAGAAACGTTTAAGATGAAGTCGTATTCCAATTGTCAGGGTACGCTGGGAGTCGAAACGAGGACCTGAGTTTACTTGGGAACGTGAAGACTCAATGCGCGAGAAATACCCACATCTTTTTCCTGTTACCACTACTACTTAAATTTCGGGACGAAATTTCTAAAAGTAGGGGATACTGTAACATCCGTCGAAAAACGGGTTTCCAAAACCCGCTTCGTTTATTAATCGAATATCAAGTTATAAAATTTCGTTACGTATTTATGATTAATTTTAATTATAAACAATACATAATTAATAAACATTTTAGAATTTAAAAACTATAATTATTAAAAAGTAAAAATAAAGTAAAAAAAAAAGAAAAGAGGCTGCCGGGTTTCGAACCCGGGTCAGCCGGAAGAAACAAGCAACACTCAACCACTCCGCCACTTGACTCATTTGTGATAAGTATTAAAACAAATAACATTTATATTGAAACTCTAAATCAAACCCAGTGAATCAGCGCGCCCAATCCGCAGTCGCAGGAAATCCCGACGATTTCGCGAGACTTCGACCGTTTCCTTTGACTCGACATCGGTTATAACCGATGTCTAATTCCGTGATCTCAGTCATAACCGCCGGAGAAAACCTTGACCACGAATCAAGACCAAATTCGGACTCAATTCATCCTGATTCTTCCCTATAAATACACCCCCACGTCTCTAGTAATCTTTTCACTCAAAATCGCACAATTTCTCGAAGCAATTACACTCGCCGGAGATATTCTGTATTGCCGGACATTCGCCGGAAAACCGAGACTTACATCAAATCGGTAAATTTCTCGACTCTTTCGTTTTCAATCCATTGTTAGGCTTATACTAACTTCAATCCATCAACCAGAATCAATCCCAGACGACGTTGCCGGACATTCTGCACTCGCCGGAAAATCTCTGGAAATTTCTGAAATCACACTGTAAATCGGTACAATCATCTAAACCTCCTGGTATCTTTTGTTTAATCATTTAATTTCACAACTCATCGATCAAAACTGTTAATTGATTCAATCAGACGGAATTCATAAATCAGAGCCGACGACCATTGCCGGAATTCTGAGAAAAACATTCGATTCGGTACATTCGATTCCGTAACTCTCTTTATCCATTACATTTCAATCACTTATATGATCGACGAATGATTTAAACCAGAACAGTTGGATATCGATGTTCTGTGTCTTTGAATGAAGAAGACGAAGTCGACGTTGTGTATTAGTATAATATAAACTGAATATTAAACCGGGTTAGACACACAGTCCAGCGGTGGACTGTGTGCAAACACATAGCGCACGTCACGAGTTCGAACCTTACAAACGCACCGACTTTCCGAATTAAAACCATTTTTTTTAAAACTGAATCAGAACAGGTCCCAGTATGTTTATAAGATTAATATAAACCGTAAGTTAAACAGATAAGACACACAGCCCAACTGGTTGGGCTGTGCGCTTACAAACCAAAGGACCTGAGTTCGATCCGGCTTCCCTGCAGCCGGTTCAACCAATTTAAAACCTTTTAATATAAACCAAATAAATTAACAGTTAATTAGTATATATATATAATTAAAACATAGAATATTTCGGGTTAGACACGTGGCTCAGTTGGTAGAGCTGCGTGCACGCGTACGAGAGGTCCCGGGTTCGAACCTCACTCAGCGCACCAATTACCACTGTCCGACCGGTCAACGGTCAACAAAAAAGTCAAATTTTTTATTTTTTTAATTTATTTATTTAATTTAAAAATCAATTAAAAATACTTAAAAATAATATTTTAAAGTTAGAAAATGACCTTAAACTCACAAAAATAAATCTAAAAATCCTATTAAAATTGTTAATAAAATCCACTTATTTACCGAACCATTTCGTTATTATTTTAGGTTAGTTTTTCCTCGTCGATCAAATCCAAAACTCGTGCGCATTCAACATCATCAAAAGAACGCACCCAATGTGAGTGAATCTCTACCAATTCCCCGTTTTAATCACTATTTTGGGGTGTATCATGTGTCGCTTATTATTTATTACATTTAAACACTTGTGCAGCCATCATATCCATGATCAAATGTGTATCCAATATGTATCAATTGTTTGTGTGGTTAATGTTTAGATTAAATTTATCATTTTCAGTACATACATCATCATAGGCTCGTCTGTTCCCCATTACCTATGAGCGGAACGTGACGTTGCCAACATACGATCGGCTCCGTTTGATTGAGCCTTGATCTCACATACATCATCATAGGCTCGTATGTTCCCCATTACCTATGAGCGGAACGTGACGTTGCCAACATACGATCGGCTCCGTTTGATTGAGCCTTGATCTCACAATACATTATCATTCATGTCATATACTCATGCAAGGTGGTTTGTGATTGTTTGTTTATTTACGTTTGCTCACATATGATTATTGCACAATTTTTCCATATTAAATACAACAAGAAATCAATAACAAATGTTTTTAACAAAGTTCACTCGCCAACTTTTGTTGACCCAAAATTTCCCCCATTTTTACACATGATACAGGTGATCCAGTTGAAGCAAGAAACGCATAGGACGGCCTAGAAGAATAAATCAGTTTAGACTTTGGATTGTTTTATTTAATTTTCTTTTCCTTGTATTGTATGAATTTGGCTTGAACATTTAAGTTGTAATTTGAATTTAATAAATATGAAACATTTTAGTAAACATCATGAGCTTTGGTGATAACCCAATTATGCCCCGACTCTTATTCCGTTGCGGGTCGGGGTGTGACAAAGGATGACGCCATTGATGAAACTTAGTAGGGACTTCATAGAAATGCACTTCGAAATTATTAGACTTTATGTTGCATATTGTTAATCATGTTGTACTCTAATCTTTAAATGTTGTACTTCGAAATTTCTTGTGTTGTACTTGACGAATGTTGAAATGAAATGAAATTTTGTCATCTTAACTATTGTCGCAAACTTGTTTTATGTTGACTCGAGCAATCTATTTCGTCCCTCCCCGATGTTTCCACCATCGCTTGGGGTGTGACACAACATGTGATTTAAAGGGAAATAAAAAACCTTTGTTTTGGTCTCACGTTTCACATCTAACTGTTGAACCTTGAGGGTGAGATGTCAAGCAAACCGGCTTCCATAATATGCAAGGTACACGATGACAACCGGGCTAAAAAACAACATCAAACTTCCCAAAAGTCTCCTTAATAGCAAAACTATATTGATCTACTTGAACCAAACAGAGTAGGTTGCCCATGATAGTACACTAAAAACAATTCAAAAACACTCGTTAATATGTATTAATTTATCTCGCAACAAAATCACATAATTGCAACCAAAGTTACAGTCCCAAATTAAATTATTGAGGGCTAATATCACAAAAAACACACACACAAGTTAGTCATATGATTTTGAGTGTGGATTTGATCAAACACACATTCTTGAAACCCTAATGTAAAACTAAAATTGAGCATGCTTTGAAACTTTCCCAATTGTTTGGGCATGCTAATTTTTTTTGGTTTAACATTCTTTTCGCATCTGAAGGCAATTCCAAGAACCACTTTCAATAGCCATCTATCTCCATTGTGTTTGCTAGACATGTGAATCAAGTTCTCTACATTGAGGTAGTGCGAATACTTATTTAGCATTAGTACACAAAATTGAATAGGATTGAGAGTTACTGTCATTACTCCATTCTCTTAGGGGATTTTTTGAATCAACTTCCCAAGTGCCAAGTGTTTTTAATAACCTCTTTGTATGTGATAGATCTTTGCCTTGTAGGGTACGTTGTTAAGTGTCCTTTGATTTCTTTGAATCTAAATGTAGAAGCCAGAAGTAAATACATGAACGATATTGGTTGCTAAAATTGGAACAAAATATAAATTGTTTATATACCTTGCAGTTTGCCTATACAAAATACCTCATCAAAGTAAAATTAATAGAATGTCAATAATACTTGAAGTCAAACCTAGATATTTGAAACATACCTTTTCTTTTGGTGTCATTAGACACAACCCTTGTTTCCTCTTTAGATTAGAATCAATTTCTCTCGTTTCACCCTGAATATGCATACCTAACAAATTAAAATACGATCCATTTATGGAATGAGATAAAAATGAAACGGGTTAAAATGATATTTGAATCTTGTTTCAATAATCATCTATTTCTTAACTTTAAAAGCCTTGTAATCTTGTATGCCAACATATCCATTTTATATCGAGAAATGAAGAACTAAAAATTAAAAAAGACCCGTTTTTTTTTTCTAAAGAGTTTCACAACTCTTCCACCCAATTCCTCAACCAGTGAAATGAACTTTAAACCACTAAACTTTAATCTGCAACTTAGTTTTTGAATCTCTAAGGGGAACCCGTTGTTGGCAAGATGGGTGTCGGTTTTGTTTAAACGTATAACTTCACACTTTCGCATAGGAAGAAGAATCTGCGGGTCAGTAGCACAATAAATTTGAATTGGTGTTTATCTTGAAAATGTGTATGTAACATCATTATGAACAAAAAACCTAACCTGGTTATGGTATTAAGAAATAGTAGACCAATATCAGTGCTAAAGAAATTTCCCAAGCTTAACGCATCTTTTAAGCCTAGAGGGAAGTTCTTCGAATATCCGAACCTCATCCCTCAGACCTGGTAAAATAATCAACATAAAGACGTCTTCAAACTCGCCGAGGATAAAAAAATTCAAAATCTTGAAGTAGAACATGTAATATATTGCTAATGATGTTAATTTAAATCCAAATAATAATGAACTTGTATGGTAGAACCCACATAAGCATTTTTATCAAACACCTTAAGTGCATAAACATAAACCTGCAACATTCAATGAGATACACAATATCAATGGATAACTGAATCTTCAAGTGTCTTAAAAACCCATAATCAAGAAGATCAAAGCATAGAAAACAAATATTTTAAGACAAAACGGTATCAATTGAAAAAATATAATTAAATAAACATTCAATGACACACACAGTAATCAATTAGGGTTCTTGGAACATAAGCCTTCTTCCAAGTCGGGTCAAAGATCTGACATATTCAGATCCGATTATTTCATAATCAAAATAACAAAAGTTGAAAAGATAAAACCTAAAACCCTAAAATCAGGTTTGTTTAATGAAATCAACAAAAAAAGAATAAAGATATGAAAACAAAGATAAAAAACAGAGAATTGTGTCCTCCATAAGATGAAACGGATTGACAACAACGGAAAAATGAAAAACGAAGCAAGCGAACTAATATAAAACATACCGGTTGAAATCAAATGAAGAGGAAATTGATCGAAGAATATGATCACACAATAAAATTCATCCTTTGATGTAAAGGCAGCTAGATTGGATTGATCTTTGGTAGATTTCTGAAGAGCGGAGGAAGAGCGGCGGGAGAGAGTATTGAAAACCCTAAATCAATATGGGAAAAATGAACATTATACATGGGTTATGAGTACGTATACCTAATTCATTCTTAGATCAATATTGTTAAACGGGTCCTTAAAAAACCGGAAAACTAAGGAGATGGTTGTTTATGCAGGAAAAAGAACCATTATGAGGCTAGAAAAGTGTCATGTGGCACCCTAGGTATGTTCTTTATAAGGATGTAGAGATGAGTGTGGTCCCTTTGTTTAATAAGTGTAAGCCCATGTGTTTATCTTCCTTATCCTTGTTGTCATCCTCGGGATTCTTCAATACCATTCGAGATACTTTGCATCCTATATTGGTTGCCGACTAGGCGATCCTCGTGTTTTACCTATGGAGGAGGAATAGAGTTGTGTGCGGTGGCGGATGCATATGTATGTTAGGGTGGGTACAGGTCCACCATCCCAACTAGTCCAACTGCAAAAAACCCTTTGTTCTGGCATTTGATAATTCTGATTTAGAAGACAATTTAATTAATAATTGATAATATTATTAATAATGATATCAAGTGAGAGATTGTGCCAAGTGAATTCATTGTTTTGTTATTATTTTTACTTCACCAACAACTTGATCTAAAATATTATTTGCAGCATATTTAATAGTTAATTGTTATATTCTATGTATCAAATCAAATAAGATGTAAACATGTAAAATTAATTAGAATATAAAATTCATAACATATAAAGGTAATTAAAAAATAATTTTAACGCTTACGTAATTTTTGCTGCAGAACTAGATGAACTTAATGAAAATGTAATAGTGCGTTTCTAAAAGATGAAAACATAAAGGTCAATTGTAGTTGAGCTATTTTACATTATATTTAAATACTTAATGAACTATGTTATTTTATCATCAATTGTTTGTGTCACTCATTTTTAGCCAACTTGTAATGTGCCCACCATACAAAAAATCCTGTTTTCACCACTGGTTGTGGGGTTGATAAACGATTGTTGATATGAAGGCAAACCCAATAGTAAACCCAAAAATGGTGTTGTGTGTGAGATCATTCCATCTTATCTCACTAATGTGAATGACACAAGTCAATTGTGCATGGGGAGGGGGTTACAAAATCCAAATCTCATTTTATTGAGTCACATGGCATCATCTCTAGAGTGAGACATATGCCCATCTTCTCCCGCATCTCTCAAACTAGTAGATTTCAAAGCAGGGAGGGTGATGCGACATTTTTTTACGGATTGTGGGAATGAAGATTGTTAACATGAAGGTTAGCAGATAACGATTGCATATTCACATTCATGTTATCATGCATGTAGATGACTAACTTATATCAAGGTACAAACATGTCTTGGTAACTCGTGAGGTGGATCGAGCCTACCTAATAATGAGGATGTGTCTTTGAGATGAGGGCCCCCTAATACTATGAGTGTTAGTCATATGAGGGGTTTACTCATGACACTAAGTTTTTTTCCCATGCTCCCCTTGGTTTTTTGTGCCCAAAGGTGTATGCTTGTTGTAACCCATGACCAACCATTTGTTCCTCTCTTACATTTGTGTTTTTTTTCATGATTTGTTTTAACTCGTGACCAACATTTTGTTCTTTTCTTACATTTATGTTTTTTTCATTATTTGTTGTAGCTCGTGACCAACCTTTCATATCTCTCTTACTTTTGTGTTTTTTTTCATCTTTGTTAAGGTAACATATAGGCCATAAACCCAACTTAGAGTGACAAAAGTAAGGAAAATATTAGGACTTGAAATTTGATAACAACTTTAGCAACATTCTAGTTCTTGGTAAACCCAAGTGGCAAACTTATACTAGTAAGCACTAAACATTTCTTCCATACACGTTTGACATGTAATTAGTAAGGCTTTGACTTAGGAAGCCCAATGTAGACCATATCACTTTCGACTTGGTAGTAGTTCCTCACTTCCTTCAAGGGTTTAATGTCTTTGATATGGGTGATATAGTGTGACAATTATGTAAAACGGGTTTCAAAAACCCGCACCAGTTATAAATCAAGTTATTGAGTAAATGTTCGTTGTGTAATTATTAGTGTCGACCATTTTAAAATTGTCACAAAAAGTACATGTTGCTAGAATTTAGACCATAAATAAAACAAAAATTAAGAAAAATTAATCTTTAAAATAATAAATCAAAAGCTATAATAAAAAGAAAGAAACCGGATTCGAACCCGGGTCATTTGGGCCCTCACACACAACAAACACCACTACAACACACACACTTGTGTTGAAAATGAAAAACATTTTGCTAATATGCTAATTTAACCGCTAAGATTGCAACTTTCTTCGATTAGCACCCTGTAACCGTTCCAATCAATCAAGCTAAAGCTTGATTCCAAAACCGATGTAACTGTTATTCAATTACATATTCGTCAATCAATTCGAATCGGTTATAATCTCCGAAGATTGCCTCAATTCTAGTAGTAACAGAAGCCGCATGATTAAGACAAGACCCATATAAATCCAACTGCTTACCATTCGACTCAAGCTTGCCATTTAACACAAAACCTCATAACCACACTCTTTCCAGTTGAGCCAACAACCGGAATCCGTTTGCAAGTCGCCGGAATCCCCAAACTTTCGTCGGAAGTGTTCAACAGTACTGTCCCCTTTCATTCTTAAACTTTCTGAGGTCTATGCATTACGGTTCTGTAGTTGTTAAATAAAACAGTCAAATTAATCAATTCATTTTTGGGCGGGTTTGAGTTCTGGGTTGTTTGGTTGAAGAAGATGAAGTTGAGTCGGAGTTTATAATTAATTAAAACTAGCTTTTAAATGGTTAGACACACAGTCCAACGGTGGACTGTGTGCATTGTGCACGAAAGGTACCGAGTTCGAGTCTCATGCGTGTCCGACTTTCTGAAATAAAAACCATCTTTTTAAAACTCACACAGAACACCTTTCAACATGTTCATAAATGTATTAAAGTCCAGCATATATACGGGTTAGACACCCAACCCAGTTGGTTGGCTGGGTGCAAAACACATCTCGGGTCGTAGGTTCGATTTTTGTTTGGTCACCGGTTCCTTCGATTTAACAACCTTTTCAATTAAAGTATTTCTGAAACTGCTCTAACAAGTGTATAAGAATAATATAAATCCAGAAACTAACGGGTTAGACACGTAGCTCAGTTGGAAGAGCTGCGTGCACGTAAGCGGAAGGTCTCGAGTTCGAATCCCATCACACGTATCCAATAAGATTTCAAGAACGTCAGGTTGACACCTACAATATATTTTTAATATATAATTTTATTTTATTTTAGTTACTTTTATTACTTATATATATAACATATTAGTTAAAATTCAAATAAAAATATATAAAAATACAAACATGAAGGTTCTAAAATTCAACAAAAAAATCACAAAATCTAACAAATGTATTAAATCAAAATATTAAGTTGGTTATATTTATCGAATTATCGTATTACTATTTTAGGTTAGTTTTCGCTCGTCGATTAAATTCTCAACTCGTGCGCACCTATCATCATCCAAGAATACGCACCCACTGTGAATGAATCCTTACAAAATCCCCTTTTAATCACATTTTGGGATGTATCATGTGTCGTACCTGTTTTATTTATTTTCTTAACACTCTAATCGTAATGTGATCAAATGTGTATTGTTAATTGGTATGAATATGTGTGGTTACATTTTGTCATTTCAGTGCAATCATTCATTTAACGCCCATCAGTTCCTCGTAGGATACGAGTTGAGCATCAGGTGCCTCATTAGATCGGCTCCGTTTGATTGAGCCTTGATCTCAAGTTCATCATTCATCATGTCATGTAGTCATTGTGGATATTGTGTGGTTTGTGATTGTTTATACATATGCATATGATCATTCATGATTTACGCACAATTTTTATTTAATTAATTAATATAAGAAATTGTTCAAATTGTTTTTACCTAGATTCACTTGCCAACTTTTGTTGACCCAATCTTTTGTTTTACGCGTGATAAAGGTGAAAAAACTGAGGAGAGAAACACATAGAAATGACCTGAGAAGATTAAACCAATCTATTATGTTCTGAACAATGTTTTGCTTTTATTTGTGCTTGTATGACTCGTTGTGTTTGAATATTTGAAGTTTTAAATTTCAATTTAATAAATATGAGACTTATTAGTAAATGTCATGAGCTTTGGTGATAACCCAATTATGCCTCGACTTTTATTTCCGCTGCGGGTCGGGGTGTGACATATAGTGTCGTTAAGACAAAAAGAACAATGTCACAATGGCTAACTTCATACCTGGTGAGCTCGCCTTGAAGCGTAAGTCAATATACGTTGAGATGAAGATAATTATGACTAAGGGAGGACGCCACCTCCCTCTTGCATTATCAAGAGCTAATACAAGCGAGGTATACCATATATGAATATGAAGATTATTGTTTAGCAAGAAACCAATATTTTTTATCGATTATGCGTTTTAGACACATAAAAAAATCTTAGAGTAGATGTTTGTCAGATGATATTTAGAAATGCAAGGAGTTGCTATGGGTTTCTTCGCCAACCATTAATCATGTCAAGACTACTATGTGTCAATGATAACACCCCTACTAGCCACTTAGCAAGTTGTTTTTTTGGCTGGCAAGTCCAAAAGTCGTATAGTCTTATATGTTAAGAATGTCATTAGTTAGTGTCTTTACTACCCCCCCCCCCCCCCCCCCCCCAAATCTAAAAGAAGAAAAAGGTTTTTATGCGCTTCTATCATTTAGTTACCAACATTTATCATTTAAGCTGAAAATATAAAAAGAGAAAGCAAGTAACAAAAGAAATAAACAATAGTATGATAAAGTCGTGAAACAATGTGCATCGACCACTTAGCACATCCCAAAGACCCAGCAGGTACGCACATATCCAATCCTTTTCATTTCCAGAAATCTAGGGTTCCACCATTTGACGCACATCCATTGCTCACTATCAACATATCTTAGGGTTTGTATCTATTGTAATTGTATGAACTCAACAATTTCTAATCTATGCTGCTAATTGATTTAAAATGTCTAAATCATCTATGTCTGGTTAAACCGCACTGTGCAAGTGATTCACATTGGTTGTGTTCACTATAAATTGTGGTTAGTTATTGAGCTGCACTTTGTCATTTGATTTCATTGGAAGTTTGTTGAGTCAACTGATCACCTTGTTGCTTGATGTCACTATAAGAGTTCATGTTTACACATTTACAGGCCTAATTTTTCAAACTTATTAATTGGATTGGGTTAATAAGTCTAATTTTTCAAATACTTGAAAGGATTTGACCAATCATTACCCATTTTGGCTGGTTTTCGATTTTAGGTCAGACCAAGTGAAATTTAATCGATTAATCCCGGTTTTTACAATACTGCTTGTAGTGAATACAAACACATTATTGTTACTTTTTTTTTTTCAAGATATCACAAGTTGAAGTTCAAATATTTGTGAGTTTTTTTTTGTTGAGATGACATGATTAAAAATCATTCACATACAGTTTTATCTGTTTCTTTGCTCGCAGCTGATCTTATAGATGGTATTGTGGAGTGTGTAAGGTGTCTGTTACTACTTACTTTATTTTTTTCTTAATATTACCTGACTTTTTTTAATTTAATGTTTCTAAGAGGTAGGGAAACAGAAGAATGACAGAATATGTTGCTGTGCGGCCATTTATTAAGCTCCACACACTTGGAACCGAGCTAAGCTTTATGCCAAATGGATTATACGCTCAAAATCGCAGGTCTTATTCTTTACTTAACACGCCCCCTTGTATATGTCCTCCGCTGCTTGAAAGTATATACCCACTTAAGAAACGTAACATGTAGTATTGTATTGCTTTGTCTGAATCACATCCTGACTTCTGATTAGTATTCAACTGCTATTCATCAGCAGGAAGTATTATGCTGCTTATAGTAGAGCTATGCAGGCTATCCACAAGTCCGGTGGCTTCTGCTTCACTAACTTAAAAATAAATCATTATCCGAAGGCAAATCACGTGACACGTTACTGTTTGGGAACTCTAATGAGCACAGCTGGCGATTCTTTTGGATGGATTCGTGTAACTGATCAAGCGCTTCTCATGACTAGTATTTTTCTTGCATATATGGCTGTAGCTGTACCTGCTGACGGGCCATTTTTAGGTTCCGGAAGGAAAAAGTTGAGTGATGATGTGGCGCCTGACGGAACTCCCATTTCTGGTAGGTAAGCAAAGGTACCAGAAAGAAGAAAATATAATCTAGTGTGTAGTATATTTCACATATGATATATGTTATATCTATTGTTTCTCCTTTCAAAAAGTGCAGTGCTATGAAGAATAACAAGGATGGTGCGGTTGCATTAGAGTTCTCGTGGGATACTGTGAAACACAAGCTTACGGATTCTATAACGGCTATAGAAAATGGGACCAAACTTGAAAAAGAAGTTATGGAATCAGGACAAACTGCTAACCAACCTTCAAGTTTGTCTGCCATTGCAGTGGCTCCCAGGTTTCGGTTGATGTGGGCTTCGTTTAACTGGCTTAAAAATGAGGTAGACGCTCTTTCTATACATTGGTTTGGTTTATTGTCGGATCTCTTTCGTTGTCACATTACAAAATAATTGGATTACAGGTAGACAATATCTTTAGAAGCACTTCAACCGCAGACTTGAAAAATCTACAGAGCGTTTTCTCTGAAATTCTACAGAGATCTTCACTGTCTATTTGCACTGATTGGCTGAACGAAGAGCTTTTGTTGAGAAACAAGAATTCCATCAAGGTACATTGGAAAACTGATATGACATGCTAGCTTCTGCGTTTAAAACCATTTTTTAATTATATATATCAGGAATTCACTACTCCTCTAGTTGAGAAGTTAAAAGTCGACAACTCTGTTTTACAAAGCATTAAAAAGTCAGGCAAGGAGGATCTCTACTCCGAGCTAGTTTACATTCTTAGATTTGGTTCTATCAGGTATGAACAAACGATACATTGCACATTGCCATATTATCATTTATGATCCTCGTAGTTAACCGAACCTTGCTTTGACAGCCAAGAATGTTATTATGATTGTGAATTCTTTGCTTCTTGGGGGGTTTATGTGTTGGAAGATTTGGTCATCACGTTGGCTGACGGAATTGCAAGTATTTATTTGGAGCTAATTTCTGTAGACAGTGACATGTCAAACGAAGTGAATAGCCTAGGTTTGAATTTGTGTGACTTGTCTACCCGAGCACTTCAGAGATTACGTAATGAGGTATATTTCAAAATTTGGTAATTAAACGATTCAGTTCACCATGATGTCCATATATTTGCTGTTTTCATTTCCAATTTCACTTACCAAAATATATGTATATTACACCCTTATCGTATTTTGATTAAAAGTAAAGTACACGGATGGTCCCTGTGGTTTACCAAAATTTTGGATTTGGTCCCTAGCTTTCCAAAAGTACACAGAAGGTCCCTGTGGTTTGCAATTTGTAACGCATTTAGTTCCTAGCTAACAAATCTAAGGGTTTCAGCTTGTCATAGTTAGGGACTAAATGTGTTACAAAATGCAAACCAAAGGGACCGTTCATGTTGCCAAAAGTTGGGGATTAAATGCGTTACAAAGTGCAAATCACAGGGACCATGCATGTCCTTTAAGAAAGCTAGGGACCAAATCCAAAATTTTGGTCAACCACAGGGTGTGTATTTTGTACAAAATGTATCTTTATTAAGATCTCTCTGAAACCGTTAAAATGGGACGAGTAATTGATTATGTTCTCTTACCTTTTAATATTTATTTGTAATTCTACTTATTAATTAACAAACATCTTTAGAAGTTAAATTATATACTTATAATGCTGATACAAAATTGTTATCACTTATCACCCCTTTTGTTATTAAAAGTTTTAAAATATTGTTTTGTAGTTTTATGCTTTTTGATCTATGCATATAATTAGTTATCTATCCAACATAAAAACGGCTTTTCATCTATGATGGTTGGAACTAACATCTTTTATTGACAGGTGTCACTGAACCAGTGGTTTGTTCAGAACATGGAGACCGTTGCATCTATGTATGAGGATCGGTTTGACCTTCGTATACTCCAAAGTCAACCCGTTACAGAATCTACCAAGGGCAAGACTGAAAAGTTTGGTTGGTTGAAGAATTTTAGCCTAGGGAAATCTAGACCGTTGGTGTCTCCTTTATGTGCTTCTGTAATCAGCTATGTTCGTGTTCCTGTCAAGCGGACCAAAGAATTAAGGGCTCTCGTGGGTTGGTATGCTCTAATTTTTTTATAGACAACTGTCATTTTCCTCTGGAGTTCCATGAATATTCCACTACATTGTGAATAGATATAATATCAGGTCGGGTAATGAGTCAAAACTGGTTTGTGTCCAAACGGGTAATTTTATGGTATAGGTTGGGTTGACCCTCAAAAGACAAATTTTTCCACTTTTTTTTTAATAAATGTCATTTTCGTCCATGAGGTTTTGCTACTTTTGGCGATTTTTGTCCAAAGGTTTGTTTTTTTCGCATCTGGATCCAAAAGGTTTGAAATCTTGTTATTTTCATCCAAGTCGTTAACTCCATCCATTTTGTAACGTCAAGTCAGGGGCATTTTCGTCTTTTTAGACTTTTTTTTGTGATGATTAAAGGGTTTCGGTGGGGAGAAAGCCAACAGAGGTGGATCTTTATTTCTTATAGTGTTTTTTTAATAAGAACGTCTAAAAAGACGGAAATGCCCTTCAGTTAACAGAGAAAAATGGATTTAGTTAACGAGTTGGATGATAATGACAATATTTCAAACCTTTTGGATTCAGATGTAGAAAAACAAACCTTTGGACAAAAGTTACAAAAGTGACCAAACCTCATGGACGAAAACAACATTTTACTCTCTTTTTATTATCATTATTATTTTATTTTATTTTTTTATAAATAATTAATATATTGAATATGATAACAAAAACTACATCATTTCAATAATTTATTTTAAAATTTTATTTATGAGGATTATGCTTTAAAACTACACTTTGGGTAACTTTTTTGACGTGTTTCCGTTGCAACTATTTTTTAGGTCTTACACAAATTAGATAATATCATTAGATATCAGATAGAGTTTAATGCCATTTTAGTTCCTGTGGTTTGGGTCATTTTGCCAGTTTAGTCCAAAGGTTTCATTTTTCGTCTGTGGGTCCAAAAAGGTTTCACCGTTGCCATTTTAGTCCACTGGGTTACTTCATCCATTTTTTTTGTTAACGAAGGGCAATTCGGTCATTTTATATGTAATTATGTTAACTAGAAGGGGAATTCGGCCATATAAAATGACCGCATTGCCCTTCTCGTTAACAGAAATAATGGATGAAGTTAACCCAGTGGACTAAAATGGCAACGGCGAAACCTTTTTGGACCCACAGGCGAAGAATGAAACCTTTGGACTAAACTAGCAAAATGACCCAAACCACAAGGACTAAAATGACATTTAACTCTTATCAAATATTAATAAGAGTATCCTATATGGTAATGTTAACTATTAATATATATATGTATATATACTTTTTTTTGCTGCAGGAGGTACTACTTTAGTCTATACCTTGAAATGGCTGATATTACAATGCCCTTTGTAAGGACGCTTGTTACCAAAATCAGCGATGCCATTTCTTTCTTTTTGGTTTGTCTGATAGGGAGATCATTAGGACTCATCTACACTGGTATAAGGCAGTCATTGAGGTGGAAGTAAGATCTCATTTATGGCTCTTTTTTGACAATTTTAATGATTTAGATCAAGGATAATGTATGCATGCAAAATGGAATCCTTCATTTTTCATTGATTTAGCTTTTGAACAATGTCTTTTAGTGCCTTCTACACCACGGAATCACTTGTATAGTACTATTCATTTATGCATCTCCCCATTAAGGAAGAACGCATATGCAATTATGTCCACGATATCTTGGTATGATTACGTTTGGTGTCATTTGACCAATTCTTAGCTTATCCTAGCAAACAAAAGAGCATAATATATGAAGTGCATTATAAAGTGTGGCAATGGTTGCCAACTGAAAACCATAGCTCATAGTAGCAGTCTCATACCATCCTCAAAGGGGTCTTAACGGACTGATTAGGCTGGTCTTGATGTACTATTGGGCCAAAACGCTAACTACAGTCAAACTAAACCAGCCAAGTTGGTTGGGTTAGCGAAACAGTTTGGTTTGGCGGTTTATATCGGTCTTTTTAAATTTAAAGTCATCATTTTTTTATTAAATTTCTATGAAAAAAAGTAAATGCCAGGCATTGGTTTACGCCAAGTTCTAAACCTTAATTACTAGAGTCTTGAATATTAAAACTAGCAAAAGACCAAACTTAAAATGAGATTATAAATGATACTAAAGCTAAACTAAAATTCAACTATGGCTACTTTCGTTTAATTACAATAAAAGGAATTACCAACCTTTGAAAATCGTCTGCGACGGCTATTTTCGTGATCTCATGGTCAAGTCCTCGTACGTCCATAAAATAGTTTGAATTATATCAATATCATAACATTTTTATGATGCATTTTTAAGGAGGTTCGTGTTATATTTAGTAAAATATTTGTGGGTATATATGTGTTTTTGATAATGTATTTCAGTATACACTAAAATCTTGCAAAATGAGAATATTTCGGTATAAGTTCCTCGTCTTCCTTGTCACATCCATGGCAATCACAGAACTTTCAAGTGTAAGTATACAACACATGTACATATGTATATGTTGTATTAGCTACAGTTAACTGACCATCTCATATAAATCATATTAATTATAATCATGCATTTCGCTAATACTTGTTAATCTCATGTTTCCTAGGCCAGAGGTGAAGGTCTGATAGGAGTTTAATGTAAATATTTTCTAATCCACAGTTTTTATTTCTTTTAAACATGAAAGATCATATATATAATTAAAACTGATTGATGATAATTATTTCTTTTCCTTGTGCGGGTATATGTAGACTGTCCATGGGCATGTATATACTGGTGTTTGAACAATTGAACCTTGACATCACGTCATGGTACTACAAGATGCATGTGATGTCGAATATATTTATGTCCTTGCTATAGAGATGTCCAACTTGATGGAACGGTCAAATGTCCTTAAAATATGCTATCTTTTTTAGTAAAAAGCTAAAAATCATCATTGAAAACTAAATAAGAAAGACTCTTTTTAGTAAAAAGCTAATTATCATCATTGAAAACTAAATAAGAAAGACTAATATTTTTTTTAGTAAAAAGCAAACACTCATTACAAAATTCGTGCGAACAAATCTATAATAATACATATAAACAGGTAGGGATAGTGTGAAAAGGGCCTAAAGTGTGAGAAGTGTAAGAAATGTTTTAAACCATTAGATCTTTGATCTAATGGTTAAGATCAGTAGGAACCAAATTGTAAATTGTGTTTTAATTGCTTGGACTGATTGTCAATTGTAAGGGTAATAGTGTCTCTTTATATGTTTCAAATAAGGTAACCGTATCATGCACAAACTAACCCCCATCATTCTCCTAAATTCCAGCGATCCTTGTTCATCCTTATTCTGCAAATCCGGAAACATGGAAGATGAACAGAATCCAAAAACCTTGAAGTGTTACCAACGTAATCCACAAACCTTGTTCATCGTCTATCGTCCTTTAATTTCTAGGGTTCTATAACATTCATCGGCGTTCTTTTTTTAGGGAAAATATCAAAATCGAGCGGCAAAGAGTGTGTAATGGAATCAAAAAAGCTTCAAGCATCACATTGGTGTAGTGTTATATGCGTAATATTGTGCTAAATGGTGTAGTAGTGTTATATATAATACTGTAGTGTTATACGGAGTTATAAAAGGGTTATATGGTGTTATACACTATTCGTAGAGTTTTATAGTGATTTGTAGTGTTATATCTTGTTTTGCAATGTTATCTACTTATTTCAGTGTATGAACTGTTGAATGGTGGTGTAGTGTTATACATAATGCTGTAGTGTTTTATAATGCTTTATAGAGTTATATCTTCTCTTGTATAGTTTTAAGATGAATTTAATTGTTTGATCACTTGCTGGAGTGTTTTCTAATGATTTATAGTGTTATATTACCAGAAAAAGCAACTATTTTCACGATGAAACCTTCTTGCAATCTTCAGATTTTATAATTGATGAATGATAACCCTAGAATCTTAATAGATCTTAAAAAAAATACAAATTAGTATTCCTAAAATAATTGGTGGCGGTCATGAAAGGTTATCAATTACCCTTTTAAATTAATTTAAATTGAGAACACATGTCACCTCTAGAAATATTTCTTACACTTTAATCCCTATCTACAAGATCTTTAATCCATATAAACATATTATTATTATTACAACAAGTAGTCTAAATCACTACAGCCACCACCGCCACCTCCATCACTTTGCTATGTGACCATAATTGTGATTCCATTAGAGGACCGAATGAACGTCAATATTTGATAGTAGATAAGATATCATATTGCTTAAAAAAACATATGATATCATATCATGCAATTATGATCACTTCATACAAAATATTTATCGTCATTTAAATTTTAATTACAAATAATATACTTCAATAATAGACCAACTTAGTTCCTCCTAAAATAAACACACTAATAACAAAAAACACGTAACTAATATCACCCTAATTGATCG
Source organism: Scalesia atractyloides (assembly GCA_947069175.1). Taxonomy (NCBI): domain Eukaryota; kingdom Viridiplantae; phylum Streptophyta; class Magnoliopsida; order Asterales; family Asteraceae; genus Scalesia; species Scalesia atractyloides. The sequence continues at coordinate 17,706,300 of CAMTDV010000020.1, forward strand.
TGACTAATCCAATATATGAATATACGATTGTTCATCTTCGGTTACAGTCACCAGATCGTCGTTGAGATCAAATTCAAAAACCGCATTACCACCTCATCCCCTCGCCATGTCTTCCTTGGGCTTCATTGTCGACGCGTATATTACAACTTCATCGTTCTTAAAATCATCCTCCTTCAAATTTGCTACAACTTCATCATTCTTAGTGTCTGCCACCTTCAACTTCTTTGCCGGTAAAACTTGAACGTTGTTGAAATCCGGCCGGCCCTTTTGTTTTTCACTTGACCGATGACATCCCATTGTGGTAAATCAACTATCTGACCTGCATCATGCCTGATCAAACATTCTTCGTAGTCATCTGAAGAGTCGAATGACATCGGATCATGTAGCGTATGGCAGACAACAACCGCGCTGCAAGATTCGAGTTGTTCCGTGTTGAGGAATTTCAGAAACCGGATGATCAGAGAGGCGTGTATTCACTCTCAGATCAAAATATTTCGGTGGTTCTACCGAATAATTCAATCGGATACAATTCTGATTTCGAGAATTAGAACAACAGTATGTTTGTATGAGGAATTCGTCTGAACCAACGTATGACCAAAAAACACAGAAAAATGATTTTTTGGGGATGATTTCCAGATAACTGCTTCTTAGTAGTTATGTTTCAAATTTTGAATTTTTTTATTAAATTGACTGTAACTGCCTTATTGTTATCTACAAAAAATATGACGAATTTTATAAAAATAATTTTTCTAAGGCATTTTCTATAAAGCAATTCAATTAAACCCGCTCTGGCCCTTAGACCCCGCTAGGGCTGCCACCCCTTGGACCCTGCTCCCACGGGCTCTGCCCTCGGACCCCGCCAAGGGGCGTTGCCCCCTTGGAATCCCTTTTCGGCTCAACCCGAATACTTGGAATTATAACAACTCGAACAAGCGTGCACTCACGCACCTCCTAACTTGTTCGATACGCATCATAATTCCCTTTGGTCAACAAGTTAATCTCGATTACACTAAAATATCTAACATTCCGGCAATCAGAAAAGGTGTGATAACGCATATGAAGGTAAAGATCGGAGTCCGATGTGACATAAGGCGACACATAAACTTGCCATCATCGTCCGCACACGGTAGAACCAGTCGAGTAGCTTTACCCTTCTCCGTTGTTAACTTCAAAACAATGGTTAACTTGACGTTATGAGTTATGATATTGTTGAAGTGATAGATTAGGGTTTGTATGTAATTATGGGGGATAAAGGAGACGTTTCGTTGCCCACCCAGGGAATATTTTGAATTCAATGGAGTTTCCTTATTATGATCCTTTTTTTTTATTTGAGTTCATCTTTTTACAAATATAAACTACGATTCTTTGGTTATAGGATTTCTATAGTGCCTGATGAATTTAATAGTTATTTACTTTCAATTTTACTTTTCTTTCATGGTTTATCGATAATTATTTTGACTATTTTATTGTTCCAACTTTTTGCTTTACAATGCTATTATTTTCATATAATTAATCTCAAATAATCAACGATTTCATATACACAGGCACTATAATACTATATGACAGGATGCAAAACAATCCCTCTTAAATATGTGCTATAAACAAAAGACCTTCATTTGATCTCATAGGCCCTCATTCTTTGTGAGGAACAAATTTAAATATATATATAGTGTCCAATAATTTCAATACAAAACACAATTGAAAAGAAAAACACACAGACACACAAAAGCTGGACAAATTTTCTTAATACTTTCCCAAAAGACAGCAGAAAACAAACCAAGTTTTAGGTGGGATTCAAGAAACCATGTTTCTGCATGACATTCTTGGTTGCAAGAGCTGCAGCCTCACTCGGGCTCATCGTCCCCGATGCCCTGAGCGCAGCAAACTCCTTGGCGATCTCTTCCTGCACCACGCTTCTAGCATTTCCAAGAGGATCTACCATTGGCTGAATAGTGTTTGCCGTCGCAGAGCCTTCACTATTGCTGCTTTGTGCTGATCCGATAGGTGCTTGGAACTGAAGTCCTTGTGGAACATCACCATCCCTCAATGTAGCCTCCAGATTTTGTATCAGTGGCACTGCAAAATACATAATTATATGTCACTTGAAATTACAACCTTAACACTGATTTGGTTGCTAGCCAGCTAGTCATTAATCTTTAGTAAATTATGTATGATTATAGTCTTTGGGATCATGGGAGTAATAAAAGGATTATTTTTTTTTCTGGTAGTAGAAAAGTAGACCATTCATATTTTTTCTTAAAACTTGTTGGGCCTTTTTTTAATTCGTTGTTTATTTTTATTTTTTAAAAAGAATTTCTGCCCCCTTAGGAGACGGGCCCTGGGCGGTCACCCACCCCAGGGCCGGCCCTGCTATTATACGTACACAACGTATGATTTTTTATGTGGCACCAACTGATTTGAGCATTGTGATCACGGGACTTCAAGCTTGTGGACCCTCTCACGAGTTTTATGTGATTGCAATTTGTATTGTGACCCGAGAAGAGGAAAACCAACACCACATCCACATCACCCGAGTCCTTAGCTCTAGTGGTGGATCATGGAAGCAACACGTGAAATTAACGATGATTAATACTTCAAGAAAGAAAGATTTATAACTTACTTATAAGAGGAGCCAGTGGACTACTAAGGACTTCATTAGGGAGGTTGAGAATGTACTCAGGGATGGTGGTTCCGACCACGTGTTGTGCAACTTCATTGCTAAAACAGTTGCAATTATGCTTCAGTATATTGTAAGTTTCATGAGTATATCGTGGACCTATCTCTTTTAAATATGCGTCAAACTCATCCTTTGTAAGCTTGGTGACACCAAGATCAATCACTTTTAGCGGAGTCCCGTAAGGTGTGGTTCCAACAGGAGTTTGTTGTATCCCATCTCCAAAATAATATTCGTTACCGTATAGAACTATTCCAGTGTGCCTATTTTTAGAAAATAAATGAAACAGATCATTTAAGATTTTGGATAACAAAATAACATTGTGTTATCATTTATACCAGAAGAACGGAAATATGATAGTGGGACTCGTTTATACAAAGAAAGATATGTACCATATTCCTTCGATTGGCTTCCCCAAAAGGGAAGTTGAGACCTGCATAGCTAGCCCTTGGCTTAAGTCATACACATGCAAGCTCACCTTTTGGCCCTCCTATAGATGAAATTTCAATGTGGTTATGAGATGTTTTAAATATAAGACGCCACATCGTAGAACATTTTATTAATAAATTTTCTCATATATCAATATAGGATATAATTTTCGTGAAAGCAATTTAAGAGGTTGTATGCATGAAATTGTGTTAGCAAATGGAAAAACAAATGAAAGGATGAAAAAAGAGTAGGTAGAACCTCGTACCTCGGCCATCTCTCAACAATCAAATATAAACAAAAGTTTGAGGTGCTAAAATGCTTTGTGTAGGATGATGTCTTGATTGATCTGAACAACAATAAACTCTGTTCAAACAAAACTGGATAGCAAAGGAAAAAGGAAAACATGATGAGCACAAAACAATCTCACTTAAACACATAGATTCCATCATTTATATAAGGCAGATAATGACGTCTTAAAATATCGGTGAATAGGGTGCTTGCTACTAAATGTACCCCCACCCACTCACAAGGGACTGAAGGGAGGGCTCACCATTAAATAATAATATCACTCTCACATGAGGGTACGTTTAGCCAGACTTTTTTCTGAAATCAAAAGTTGATTTCCTGGCAATACAGTGGGTGCATTTTCTAATCTCCAATATGTCTGGAGCATCACACATAACATAACACATAAATCTATTTCTTTCCATAAGAAGAGATCAATCTATCATATCCCAAAAATTACCACAAATCATAATTGACATGCATTTACCTAATTTCCTCTCATGCAAACCGCATTTAGATTATAAGAACAAACAAAAGCCGATCACAAGCAACAAAAACACATAGAATTGCTTAATATGATCATATTTCAATGAGAAACTGATGGTAACAATCAAATTCCTTGCCGCAAATCCATAAATAAACCGATGGACAAACAAATGTTATACGAAAGGATAGACGAATTAGGATACGATGAATGTCTTACAAATTCTGCATCAAAGAGAGGGTGGAGAGAAAACAAAAATGTTGGGAAGGAATTTATATAGGAAGAGGAAGAAATAGGAGCGAGTGGATCTCTTTAATTGTTGTCCATGAGATTCTAAAAATATATCAACGTATGAAAAGCATGGATTAAATGTAGCCTCTTATTTGTTTTAGGAGGTTGACGTTAAGCTACAAATGGTCCCTTAATTAACTTCTAAATTGCAAATGACTAAATGAGGGTATTTTTTCATTTAGTACCGCATAAGATATGTTGCAAATAAGTCGTATTGCTAACGGGCAGCTCGATTGTTAAAAAATGAGTGGAAGGTTGCAGCCCCTATTTAAGGACCCAAGTTTTTAGGATTTAACTTCTTGTAATTTTGACAAGAATCTATCTAAGAATATTCAATCACATATCATGTTTTTAGGCTTCCAATTAGCTGATGTGGACATTCTCTTAATAAAGAGAATTCACCTCTGGGCGCTTCCTTTGTATCATTCAAAAACCCTAATTATCATATAAGGTGATTCTCTGGCGATTTCATACATTTGCGACTGTCTTATACTCTGATTATTCGAAACACTTAATCTCTAGCAGGGGCGATTCTCATCAAAGCGATTATTCGAAAACCCTAATTTGTAACCGGTGGAACTGAATCCAGGTATGTTCATTGTTTTTTGCATCAATTATTCAAGCTTTTAATCTTACAATTCTATGAAGCTTGTGATGTTGGTTACTCTCCTTCCTTTCAGCCGTCCATTGAGAAACCCTAAAATCTTCAGAAAAGTTTGAAGCTTGAGAAATAACCCAACATGTCAACCATCTGAACTTGAGAGAGAGAGAGAGAGAGAGAGAGAGAGAGACATGGAAACAACTGGTGGTTGGAGCCACCCGATTAGAGCATCGGCCACGGCGGCGACGGCTAGGTTTCTTCCACTACAATTATGCGGGGGGTAAACTAGACCAGCATCATAAAAATCAAATCAAGCAGTGACGTTTAACGAGCCGTCAATGGAGCCGAGTATCAGCTTCGTTAAAGCTCTTCAGGTTTGATTTCAGTTTTAGGTTAATTTGATATGTGTTTGCCTGTGATTATCGCGTGGCTATTTTTATTCAGAACGCCCTTTAATTTAAATGATACATGTTGCTGGCTTCTCTATTGTTTCATGATGCATCAAATTTTATGGTGGGGAAGTGGTTTGATTTCATTTCTTAGGGTTCTTAATCTTTCTTTGTATATATGAGAACATGAACACATGAATATGTGTATTTGGAGTCTATTCAATATCAGAATCGTTCAGTTGTAATATTACAATACAAACAATTGAAGTTATTTGTTTCACGACTGCAATATCTATAGGATCACTTAACCATGTTTGGTGGAATATCTATCTGGCCCTTAGTAAGTATTGTTGTCTATTATGTGTTGTGTGCGATTGTGAAGAGAATGAAGATGTGAACATGTATTCTGTTTTTATTAATTCAAGAATGGCTAAATATGGGACTAAAAATGGAGAACATGTGAAAATATATGAAAATTGATAATTTTAATTGAGAATGGACCATACAGAAGCATGTGCTGCTATTTAATATATATTCGTGGGGAGGGCGGAAGTAGACAAAATTCATACCAAACTTGCTTTTGAGGAAAAGAGGTATGAATAAATAATCTATTATTCATGGTTTAACTTTTCCTTTTTTTTAAAATAAAGTTTCGAGAACATTATTTTCTTCAGCAATCTAGCAAGACGCAATACACAGGTTTGCTTAATACACAAATACGCAGCATCACGCTGTCACAAATACCAGAATCATGGATTACCAAACGTGGGCACGCCGGTAATGTGGTTGGCAGTTCCTTGGCTATGGTAATTGTAGTATGCAGGGTTGGTAGGGTCTTAAAAAATAAAAATCCTTTTATTCTAGTGTTGATAGCTCATAGCTGGTGGTTTTCAGCGACCTCTTCTATCATTTGTAATATAATTTACATGACCCGTATGACTGATACACTTTGTTTAGAGTTGCCCAAATCAACCCACAAGGTTAAGGAAAACTCACCCAAATTGACCTGCGTCTTACAGGTTGGGTCAGTTTTGGGATACATTATATAATCGAGAACATTCTAAGCTATATGTTAAGCTATTTGTAAGATCCCAAAGCACGTGATGTTTATTTTGTTAATCAATAGTACAGATGGATCCACTGTTCCATGATCTTACCATTTGCATGTTTATAAATAGATTTAGAAATTTTGTGAAACAATCTGTATCGGGATATTATTGATGTTTGATTTTCCATCCACAGGCGCATGAACAAAAAAAAAACTATTCTTCTTCAACAAGCATATGCGTGTCATTAATTTTGAAGCTTGGAGTAAAAGACACTATGATTTTTCCTTTGATATATGTCTTTTTACAAGTTGAATATTATAAAAATGTCTGGGTACAACTATGTGAACCGAAGATTTGGCTGAAGAGTAGACGATATTTGATGCAATTATTGCGTTAGAGGCATGAAGGTTAGTAATTTTTTTCACTAAAATGCTCAATTATTTGAACAATTCTCTGGTAATTGAACATGTCGATGATGATGTGGCAGTCCTGCAGCAGGTGCACTTGGTATGGGTGACCAATGATCTGCTCAAATTCCAGATGCTCAGTGGGCTGGCGACATGGCACCACCGTTGCTCAAGGTGCAAGCGGTTGAAGGTTAGACTCAACGAGATGAGAAGACATAGATGTGGCGTAATATAGGTTGGTCGGTCTTTGTGTTGTCCATGCTCCTCATATTTGAAGTTAGTTGATTCTTAATATATATGGTTCTTAGTTCGGCCATACTTAAAAAAAATCAACAAACTTGAAGCTTGAAAGAAAAACCAAAATTCGAAACTGGTGTGGCTCTACGCGGATGTTGTAGTTTCAATTGTAAGTTCGATGTCTATGGATTACTGAATTCGATTGATTCTGATTAGTTTTGACGGGTTGGGTGATACTTTGCTGACTCAAAATAAATACATTACTGGTATCTGCAGGTCAAACGGGTCGAGTCTTTTACATTTTACAAATTGTTATTGTATTAGATGTATGCTTACCAACTATATATTTTAGCTTAAATATCTCATTAACTTCTTCTAAATAAAATGATTTAATACAAGATAAGCATTTACATAAACATGGGTGACTTTGACACGATGAAACCTGCTCGACCCATTTGAATCATTTGTTTTTAACTACGTTAAAGCTTCGACCATTTTACTAATTTCTTTTATATTAACGGAGGATGTCACGTTTACACATTCTTTAAACCTATCTCTCACAATTTATATAAAAGATTGCAGATGAGAAACGGTTTTGGGAAACGGTGGGCTAGGCCACACTATACTATGGAGGGCATATTTATGATGACCATGACTACGCGATGATGCCACTCAATGACCCAAGTATGTATTCTGGAGCTTATCCAATATACGACATTCATCAAGTAAACCCTAATTGAGGTGTAGGCTTGCCCTTAAAAATAGTTAATAGCCAAGTATTAGCTGGATATAATCAACTTTAAAGCTACATCATTTACCAGCATGGCCAAGCAGGGGTTCTCTTCAGGCTTCAGTACCAGCCTTCTTAATACCTCACCACCTAATTGACTCGGTTCAAGGGAGATGGTAAGCTACTGAGGATGTGTATGTGATGCATAACTTCTAAAAACTCTTTAAATCATCTCACAGATTTAACTACGGCACAGGGCATGAAATTACCTGTAGTTAGTGGGTTGAGCTGGAAAACGGGTCCGGTGGAAATGGGTTATATTTTGGTGCGGCTAAGAACCGGTCGGGTTGGGCCAGCTACTAACCTTTTTTCTATTTTTTTTATATAAAATAAACTAATAACTAATGCATCATTATGATTACTAAAACAATACTATTACAATTATAATTATAATCTAACTCTTTTAATAGAAAGATTAAGGCGTGTGTGTCCATTGCATATAGACTTTGAGCAACCTTCAAACCTTTTTAAGCCGTTCCCCACTTGGCTAAACTTTACAATTTAACACTTTATTCGAGATAAAACACAACTAAATTGGCTTGTGAGTACACTGTTACAGGTCTAGAGGTGTACAAATCGTTTTTTTAATAAACGATCCAGTTATTAACCGAACTGGTTTTTTCTTTACACTTGATAACTGTTTTTTTAACCGGTTCGGTTTGTAACGGTTCTTAATACATAAAGCCATAACCGTTCATACGCGGTTCGGTTTATTTAAAAACTGATTTTTTAAAACTGGTAAGAAACCGGTTATAAACTAAAAAAAAAACCGGTGTGCAGAAAAAAACCCGCTGGCCAGTTTCGTCGAAAAAAAACTGGTTTGCAGAAAAAACCCGGTCTGCAGAATTTGTTTAAAACGCTGCACTATTTCGTCGAAAAAAACTGCATTTTGTTGGGCATTTTTCAGTCGAAAAAACATGCAGTTTTGGGGGGGGGGGGGGGGTTTAGTCGCTAAAATCTGAAGAGTTTTGGGCAGTTTTTACACGAAAAAAACTGCAGAGTTTTGGGCAGATTTTAGTCGGAAAGAACTGCATTATTGTGGGCAGTTTTTTGCCGGAAGAAAACGTTATTTATTTATTTTTGTCGAAAAAAGCAGCCGTTTTGGTTTTTTTGTTGAAAAAAATGCATAATTTTTTAAACAAGAACGATAAACATAAACTTCGATTCATTTATAAAACGCAAATATATGATGGCGATGTCCTTTTAAATAGATAACCCAATCGTGAGTCATAGGGTGAGTTTGATGGAACTTTAATATGTAAAACGCAAACTTTAATGTTCGTTTTTTAAACATTATAACTATCTTTTGCTACATTTGCAGAGGGTTCAAAACTTGCATCTGATAATTATGATGATGTCAGCGTTAACGGATCAGTTTCATTAGATAAAGTGTCGTTTCCAAGTGCATCGGCTGGCTTCGAAATTGAGGAGATAAATGGCCTCTTGGTTTAAAAAAGCGCGCCTGAGGCGCAACAAGGCGCAGGTCATGGGGCTTTACCGCTCAGCGCCTTGTGTTTTTCCAGGAAGCGACCAAAAAGAGCATAAAAGCGCAATTTTGGCCTGAAAAGCGCGCCCGATGGACCTGAGGCTATACACAGCAAAAAAATGTTTTTTTAGTAAAAATAAGCGTTTTCTAACAGCCCGGTTTTTTGGAGCTGCATTCGTGTCCGCAGAACGTGCGGGCAAGCACGAGTTCAACCAAATTACAGCTCCGAAACTCAATTGTTAGCACCCCCCCCTGCCGCGCGCGGGTAGGACTTGTGGTAAAACATGTCATAAGTTACCATTGTTTGATAAATGTTTTACCTTATAAACAACCATTCCCTTTGTTCCCACACCTATGTGGGACAAGGTATAAAAGCCTTATTTATAGCTATATTTTGGTTAAAGGAAGCTAAAAACCTATAGGATATGTATGGGATATATAAAAAAATTATATAAAGACCTTGCGCCTCGGGTACGGAAAGCCCACCGCTTTTGCACTTTGCGCCTCAATTTTAGACTTCGTCGCTTTTGTGCGCCTCTCGCTTTTTTAAACCAAGAATGGCCTTATGAGAATGAGAAAGGCTTCTTTTTCATATTTGGAAAGTGATGATTGATATTGGGTTCTAGATCCTTCAGGCAAGTTTTTGGTTCGTAGCATAAAACATCACCCTACTTCTATTAATTCAGTGCAGCAAGATTACAAGTTTGTTTGGAATAATTGGGTTCCCAAAAAAGTTTATGCGTTGGCTTGGAGGGCGGAAAAGGAGAAGTTACCATCTAAAGTGGAGTTGGATTGTAGAAACATCCAGATGCAGCCCAATCTATGTGCATTTTGTAGTGAAGCGGGAGAAACGAGTGAACATATTTTTGTCTCGTGCCTGTTAGCTCACTCGGTTTGGCACCTTATTGCGCAACGGTGTAAAACTACTCCGCTGTCTGCTATTGGACTTCAGGATTTGCTTGGTCTTCATATCTATGTCAATGGGTCAAATTAAAAAAGAAAGGCTTTCCATGCGATCATTTTATGATCTGTGTGGGGCATTTAGAAAATGGGAAACGCAAGTAACCTTCCTCTCTGCCCAAGGTAACTGTAGGTGTTCAAGCTCTTGGTTCTTTTTTTACTCAGAACCCGCTCGAAGAAGTTAGTTATAACCTGGCAAGATTGGAGATCCTTTTACTATTATTATGTGATTCATTTTATTTGGTGTGGTGTAATTTTTGTTGTTTTTCTCGGCCCATTTGGTGCTGTGTATCGGTGGCTATACTGTTTGGTGTGGGTACCGGTGAGTGGTTTAGGGTTTGTTTTAGGATGAGTATTGGTTGGGTGATGAGCCATTATGAGTCAAGTTCCCGAATTCGTTTAGCAAAGAGTCGGTCAAGAATGTATTTTTCTCAAGTCGGGTTTCGGCAATAAATGAGACAGTGATCTGAATTTTCAATGGATGAGGCAGCCCGAAAGTTTAAATGAGCAGGCTGAACTTGATCATTTGATGTGAGAGTTGCTGGCAATAGTGATTGGGCAACGGGAAGACCGGATGTTGATGGAATTTGGATCCAGAGGGGACGTTTTCTGTCAGAAGTCTAAAGCGATGTATGGAGCAGCACCCTTTCGGCTCTTGGTAACAACTTTGTCCGGAACAAATGGGCTTCTCTAAAGGTTCACTTTCTGGCTTGGAGAACGTCTTTAAACTGTATACCCACCGCAACAAGCTAAATAGGAGAAATGTGTTTTTGAAGTCTACCACATGTTAAATTTGTGATGAAAGTGAAAAAACGACTGGCCACCTGGTAGTTTTTTGCCAATTCACACAGCTGGTTTGGGGGTTTGTTACTCAGTTGTGATTGACAATATGGTCGCTGAGTTTTTTGTGGTTGAGTCGAACCAAGCATAAGTAAATAACTTGGGAAAGCTGGTGTAATTTTGATGTGGGGGTGACTGGTGTGTAACTTTGTAATCTGTTTTTTGGTGTATATATTTAATCCGAGTTAACGTTCTATTAACCCAATTGCTTCTTTTGGTGGAATAAAAGTTCTTTTTGGTTGTTAAAAAACATCTTTGGAGTTCTGGAATTTCTATGTTTGATATCATTAGTTGGACTTTAAAAGTCATCAGGGATGCGTTTTAACTTTAAAATCTTTACTACTTAATATCATTGAAATAGAATATAAAATTAAATAGAGTTTAAAATTCTTAATATCGTTGAAATAGAATATAAAATTAAATAGAGTTTAAAATTCGAGAAAAATGATATAGAATATAAAATTAAATAGAGTTTAAAATTCGAAAAAATGAGATTTATCTTAGAATTTTTTTCCTTTAGAGATTTGGAACATGTCTACATGAATTACAAGCATGTTAAACCCCATTTATATAAGTAATGTGGATGGGCTCTTTTTTTATGTTAAAGTGGATGATACTTTTTGACTGACTTCTCATGAAAATATATGGTATTCTGGCACTCTTTGCTTTGATTGTGAATTCTAGGGATGACAAAAATATTCGAGTCGAACATGTATACGAGAAGCAATCCGTGTATGCCGTATGAGATTAGAAAAAAGTTTTCGTGGATAAAAGACTGGTATCAGATGAGATGATACTTGGCCTGATTACCCAATTACCTGATATATACATGTTTTTATGTTTACTTGAACCTTATATCGAAACATAAACCTAAGAACTTTAAACTTTTTTGTCCTACCTTTAACTATTGTTAACTGATACGTCAATAGCTTCATTACTTGAAAAATATTTTTTTTTGGAACAACCTGATTTCACTAATGGTCAGTTGTATGTCGCTTTATGTAACACCCCGGATTTCCAACCCGAAATCCATACACCGGGGGTCCGGGTGGGGAGTATCGTGACGTCAGTTGATAATCATCATAGTCAATTAAACACGTCACATCGGAAGTCTTGGAGTAAAATTACTATTACAAACTGAATATTCAAAGATACAAAATAATATACAAGCTTATAATAGAATATCCACAGGCGGATCATAAATTGTACATGGAAAGAATATAAAACAAACTTTAGGCAGATTTAGGATTTGCAAGATCCTCTATCACTACTGAGCAGCTTCCGGCCTATTTCGTATTGTACCTGCAGTTTAGCCTTTGGACGATACGTCAACTTACGCTGGTAAATACACCCAACTGACTCATTTTGAAAAAAACTTTAAAATAGTTTTTAAGTGCAAAACGGCACAAAATCTTTTATTAACCTGGGAAAGTTGACCTTGCAACCTTGTATCAGATTCACATGTTTGTCAATACATACAGGGCCCGGGACAGAAACCGAGACATGATTAAATACATACCACTCAGGTACTCACGAAGGAGTCATCCCCAACGTCTTGGGCATATTGCATATGAGCATCAAAAAGTGTATGCCTATACCCCGTGCTAAGGTCGTGGCCAATAACTAATATATTGAGCCGATAATATCCAGGACACGGTAATTTAACCCCCGATGTTTAAATTATCAAACAAAACTGATTAAAATGAAATATGCGGGTTTACTAGCCACAAGTGGGCATTCGATTGACCCCATTTTGGACCAAGCGGTGATAATTTACCGTATCCCAAGCCCGTATAGGGAAAATAAGTCGAGAGTATTTACCTGAGCTAGTCTTCTTCTTTTATTTTTAAATAACTCAGTCGTATACAAAAGTACCAAGTGCATATAGCATTTACCAGGAAGGCTCTAGTCTGGATTATGGCATAAGCTAGCCAATTAAATACTAACGGTCTTATAAACCAAATAGTGTACATGATCATTACGTATAACGCTTGATTAAACGATGATCGGATAAAATGTAGTTTAATCCCGACAAGTACTTGACTTGTATAATATGGGTAAACTATAAACATTCTGGATTTTGAAACTTAAATGACAAGGTTAAACCCGTTTCGGTTAATTTCCGTAAAATAGTTACATACACGTAACCGTGCGCATATTAGCGATATCGGGTAATCGGATAAATCATGGACAAGTTCTATATGCCATTATACTTTAAATAAGTTAACATATCAGTAGGATATCAACTTGTATTCCCGTTAAGGTTTTAAAACGAAATTATGCCTCATAAGGGCATTTTGGTAATTTTATACCGTAATAAAGGAACTTGAATATAATTTAATGTTATAGTTATAAGTATTCTGGAAAAATACTTTATTTATGATATAATACAGCAGTATGTCAATTATATGTGTAAATTATCTTTTATGACCAAACTATGCACCGAAGGGGCATTTTGGTCATCTTACACATAGTTTATAAATTATTTGGGATTCTGAGATTATAACATGTACCTACTGTAAATATGTTTAAAATAAGTTTTAAAATCAGTAGGTAACAAGTCTTGGTCCATTAATATGGTTTAAGACCACACTATGCGTCGAAACGGCGCTTATGTCGTAAAATGACGTCTTTATGCGATGTTTATGAAAACTGACGTTAAGGTCAGATTAAAATGTTTAAAATATGTTATTTAATATAACATATCAATACGTAAATGATTTATCTTGGAAAGATTGATTAAAATGATTTTGTGAGCCACAAGGGCTAAAACCGTCATTTATCGACATAGTTTAAGTACCTGCTTGAAAACTCAGTTTATAACTTGGTTTAACATCCCAAATATCCTACTTATATTATTACATCAGTAGGAAATTCATTTTCAAGTTCATTATTATTTAAAACCTTGTTTTATACAAAAATGGCATTTTGGTCAAAGATGGCATAATTATGGAACTTGCGCATAAACTTGGATTCTGATTATGATCATGTAATATAACATCAGAGGGTTATGCTACATTATATTATGATCATAATGCAACTTTAGATCAGTAAGTAACTAATCTAAATCGGGTCAGAATCGAAAGTCAAAGCAGAAGTCAAACTTCGCGACTTTCGGTTGCGAACTGATCCTAGAACTGAAATTGACAAGCCGAACATGTTCTTACATGTTCTAATAATTATTACCAACTTGTTTAAGTGTCAAAATAGGTTTCATAACATATATAAGATCATTTTATGATTTTTCCGAAAAATGACCTGTTTGACCTTTTAATATCATAACTTTGACCCGTCAATTGGTTTAGCAAACATGATCTTTAGGAGGTGCCCTTTATAGGGACTAACACCTACCTTATTACGATCACTTAGTCATGTTCATTTCGAACAATGGCTAGACCATAATGGTCTTAACCGAAAGTTAAAGCGTTTTCCATAAAACGTTTGACTTTTGGCTATAGAAGCCTATAAACGAAAATGCAAGAGCAAGGAACACTACTGATATTAGACAAGGACGGCAGACCCAAATGAAACAACAAGTTGTTATCAATGTTTCTAGGTGAAGAAAGAGAGTATCTTAGCTCTGAAAGTCTTTGCCTGACTGAAGACGCTAATTCTATACAACAAAGAATATACTCTCCGGATGTGCGCAACAGTCTCAAAAATATCAGGCTTACCAAATCATAGGTTAACACTTAAAGTTGGTGTTCTAGTAATGCTATTATGAAACATTAACCAGCAGAATGGTTTGTGCAACGGTACAAGGCTACAAGTAAGAAAACTGTACAACCGTATAATAGAAACAGAGATAATATCAGGAGTAAATATTGGCAGTCGTACACATACCTATGTCTGATAAAAAGATTTTCTTTTTCTTTTCAAAGGAGACAATTTCCATTGGCAGTATGTTTACAAATTATAACAGTCATAAATAAATATCCACATTATCATAACAAAATCTTATTCTCATTATAAGATTTAGGGTAACTGTTTAAAACTTTTTAAAAGAACTACTTAATATCTTAACGTTTTCATCCTAGTAAATACATAACAAAAGTAAAAACAAAAGCGTGAAACTTCAAAATGTTCGGTGCTTATCCTAGCTTGATCTTCATCCATGTTAGCTCCCTTGATCACCTTGATTAACAATAAAAAAATGTTTATTGTTTGTTACGTTATAAAATGAATATATATATATATATATATATATATATATATATATATAATATTCATTATAACTATAAACATTAAAGAATTTAAACAACTAAGTAATTTAAAATTTTGAAGTCTGTCACTCCGTCGGCGACGGCTACTAGCCGCGTCAGTGACACTTCTTCTTTAGTGTCGTCAGAACTAACTACCGTAGACAGTGGTATAAAGCATCAGACACTAGGGTTGCGTCGGCGACGGCCTTACTTGGCGTCGCCGCCGACGGCTGCTGCTATAACATAAAAGCTGTAGAGCCCTTTTAGATTCGTTTATTCCCTTTTTAATTCATTACACCGAATCAAGTTTCGGTACTTGCAGAAAAAGTCCGCAAAATAATATCTTCTCTGTTTTACAAGCCTTTAATACTTTACTACGAGTATTTATAGTGTTCAAATCAATTTCCGTAATTTCTACTAATTTGATCCGTTTACATGTTTAACGAATAAACTCACTAAACCATGTCCTTTGGGCAAACCCATCATGTTTATGATTTCACCTTCTTTCCCGTTCGTTTATTCACATACTATGTTTCCATTTACCCGGTTTACACCGAAATTTCCGATTTTACACTTATCACTATAATTGTGACGGGTTAAACAATCATACCATTTTCCGGCATGTATAAAACTTCATTTTTAAATCTTTCAAATTTGTTTAGTTGTTTTAGCGAAATCCCTCGCCTTTAATCAACCAAACTATTTCGTGATCTCTTTTGACCCGTTCGATCTTTTTGATGGAATCCATCGCCTTTAAATCGAACGATCTATTCTATGGTCTCTTTTTAACCTGTTTGATTGTTTTGACGAAATCCATCATCTTCAAATCAAACAAACTATTCTATGATTTCTTGTCGGAACAATATAATTACGCATTGCAAGATATAAATATCATGAAAGACATGATCATAACCTTAGAGCTTTCCTTTGAGCCGCGTATCGCTTCCAAGTTTATCGTCTGCCTTATCACTTGAGTTACCTAAAAAGCATAAACCGATAATGATTAATTTGCCATTTTGACTATTTCATCACATTATCAATTCATTGACTTGTATGGTTTTACATCAAGATTCTTCATATATTACTAGACTTCAGATTTCACTTAGGCATTTCATCGAGTACCTTCTAAACATGAATTTAGAGCTTCATCTAAATCCTAGGTTTATGAACTCCTTAACCCAAATATCATTTCATCATGAATGTGTATATATACATTTACCAGAATTAGATCGTTGTTATGATTGAAATTACAGGAAGCATCATACCGACTAACACTCACAACAATTTTTATTTTTATTCATGAAAGAAATCAAAAACCCACTTGTTCATTCAAACACATGAACCCTAACAATAATCATGTAAATTTTCTCTCAAATTCAGCATACTTAGCAATGTTTAGCATTTAATAGTTCAGTATTCTATCATATAATCTATAATTTGTTCAAGAGTTGAGATTCATGATCTTCTTTATCCTTCCTGCTTCACCAAAACACAAAACAATACCTTATGATTCTTTGAACTAGTTGATTGTTAAAATGACTCATGCACGAGTTTATGCTTCTAATCCATCTTCAATTTTTGATAATTAGGGTTCAATTGAGGGTTTTCTTCTTCTGGTCGTTGCCTGAACACATATATGTGTGTTTTTCCTTTTTTTTTTTATAAACTAAGTTATCATTTTAACCACTCTAGTCCCTCATGTTTTGGTATTTATAGAATGCCCACCATCTAATGTTTATTAAACGTTATCAACTTATTATCCAGGTTATATATTACGAGTTTTATGTTTTATATTTTCATTCGGGGCAATTATATTTATATACAGCCACGAAATTATAATTATTTAATTTAATATTTCGGGATGTTACAAAAGACAATCAACAAAAGTCAAGGGCAGTCACTTTCTAGAATTGGTTTGTACTTAAAACAACCGGTCTTCTCTTATGGTCAATTGTATGTTTGCTTTATCAAGGGTAAAAACATAAGATGGAGTCAAACTACTAATACTTAACAACAACAAACCTACAGATAAAACAACTAATGTAGTTTATAAAGAGATTTTTAACGAATTGTGATCGTTGCATATTCATGTGTTTCAATTTGTCGTTGTAGTCAAATATATTTGTTTGTGTTTTCACGTATATAAAATCATAATATTTATGTTAATGGTGATAATGAAGATATTTTATTTTAACAACCTGTGAAATTCACGGGTTCTTAACCTAGTAGCAAATATTGTATATACTTGGAATTGTTTTCTTACTAGAATTTTGACATGTCGCGCGTTGCGGCATGGTCGAAACTTAAAATAACTCGAATTTATATCGTTATATATCTGATCCGACTCGTTTCCAAACAAAACTTATGTCAAAATGTAGACCAACTAAACATACATAAAATAAGCACGGAAACGTATTATATTTGACTTGATTCGCTGCAAAGAAAAAATTACGTCAAAACATGAAACAACTTAGATTTATACCGAAACATATTTTAAAAAATGCACGTAAGAAAATGGTGTTTTTTTAAGTTAAAGAATGGTACCGTGTGTTACGACAGCGTTGCAATGTAAAGTAACTCAAACTTACATACCGGCCAGTGAAAAACCTATTATATTTGACCTGACTTATTTCGACATAAAATTTATGTCAAACGTAAACTATTTACATAAAGACGTACACCAATTTGAATTTACACTAACACATACTTAAAAAGAAAAAAAAACAAAAAAAGAAAAGAAAAGAAAAAAAATCACTTCGCTACGATAATTTTGCTTATGTGGATTCTTATATACAATAAATAAAACCCATTTCAGCTCCAGTACTTGTCGTAATATGCCTTTTAAAAACCGTAAGCAAAAATGTGTCATTATATTCCCATAATCCCATGTGATAAAAATGTATATTTTTACGAATAGGCTCCGATTTTATAATCTGCGATATTTGTTGAGTTTGATGGATTCAAACTTTATCGAGCTTGAGTTCTAGATTTCTATTTGTGTTTGATGCCGTAAGAACTAGAATATGAGTTTCAGATAATTTAAACTTAGGGATATTGAATTTTAATAATTCTAACTTTTATCAATTGGCCGTCAACAATTTCAACTTAAAAGAATTTGTCAGAACAGTACCAATTTGCAAAATATTTTCCTCCACCGATCCTTTTCTAACTGAGATTTAACCCAATTAGTTTTTTGTTGACGTAATAGCTTATGTAGCACATGACCTTGTTATTTGTTGATGTTGTTGCTTATGTGGCACCATCACCACCTCCACCATTAGCAGCCACCACCACCACCTACCCACACCAAAATTGATCAGATAGAACCCTTGGAGCAAAAATTTGCAACCAAACACACCCTCAAAATAGAACTTTAGAGTGAGTTGAGAAATATTGAAAGATTGGGAGGGTCGGCCCACGTTCCGATGATTAAACGACTGGTTAAATGTGGCTTCGGTGGCACAACGACTGTTGTGGTGATTAACTGCTGAAACAATGGTGAAGAGCAGCGACTACGGTTTTCGTGATGGAATGTTAGATTCCGACCACCCAAGCTAACCACAATGGCTAGAGGTTGAGCCACCACATCCGATGGCTAAGGTTTCGGCAAATGGGTGTTTCCAACGAAGAACCATGGTGGTGACTTAGGGTTTTAGATCATGAGATCTCGCCTCCAAGTGTTCTATTCGATCAATTTTGGTGTGGGTAGGTGGTGGTGGGTGGTGGAGGTGGAGGAGGTGATGGCACCACATAAGTAGCTACATTAGCAAGTAATAAGGTTTTGTGTCACAATGTCACGTAAGCAAAAAAAACTAAATGGTTAGACCCCTATTTGAAAATGAAATAAGAGATTATCTACAAGAAAGAAATTCCATGCGAAGTATAGAAGATAATCATAGCCTCACACGTCTCTTATATAATTTAAGAAAGGAAGGGTATGATGGTCTTTTCTCTCTAGAAAACTAATTTCCCTCTTGATTTTGAAAGGGCTATAACTTTTTCATACGAAATTATTTATAAAAAAAATTACACCGTATTAACAAGCATTGCATTCTCTTCAATTGGAGAAGACTATTGCAATAGTTTTCTAGATTTTTAAAATTTTTATTTTTACAAGCTATGAAGTTACGTAGTTACGTAATATGTTTTTTATTCCTGAAACAAGCGTAACGTTGCGTGATTATGTATCAGCACCTAACTACGTAACAATAGTTGACTATGTATTATTACGTGATTATGTAATTTTGAATACCCATCACATGATTAAGTGATTTAATTATAGTATTTTTATGTGAACAGCCACTTAATGATTACGTAATTACGTAACATTAGCCAATCAACCTATAATAACCACACAATACCGTATATCAGAGATTTACCCACGTAATAAAGCATAAACAATTAAGTTCTTATCATTGAACGTGTAATCACGTAATGGATTTATTTTGAATATGTAATCACATAATAGTTACGTTAAATGTTTAATCACGTAATGAGTTATGTTGAATATGTAATCGAGTACTGATTTATATTAAATGTGTAATAACGTATCCTGAAAAAAAAATTAAGAAAACTATAGCAATAATCTGCTCGAATTAAAGAGAATGAAATCCTCAGTAATTTGGTGTAATTTAAAAAAATATTATCAAAAGTTGTAGCCATTTGAAAATCAATGGTGGAAGGAGTTTAAGTGAGAAAAGATCATAATACCCTTTCTCTATTTGTTTTTTCAATTGTTTGAACATGAAATTTACCAAAATGACACCACTTTATGGTAACCACCCTCTTGAAAAGGATCGCTTTGCACGTTGCTACTGTTCTGAGGAATTTTTTTTAGTTAGGATTAATGTCAGTCAAGGGATGAAAGTTAGGATTATTAAAATCTAATATCCCTTAACTTAAATACTTTTTTAGTTCTCGGAGTCTTGTGTAATAAATACTTTTTTTAGTTCTCGGAGTCTTGTGTAAATGTTCGTATAATCATACTGTATGTATTTATGTTCAAATATTCTATAAAATTCAACACGAGAACACACGAATCAACACAAGGATGGTTAAACATACACAAATAGAAAAACAAAACTATATGCAACAACTTGCTTGGTTTGGCCTTTTAAGCTTAATCCAAAGAATAAACCAAATATAAACAATTACTCTTGTGAATCTCCCTCCAGCTATCTCAACGAGACAGTGAACTAGATTAATGAAAGTGCCTCAACGTCAAGGTTTATTTAACCGAGTTGGTTACTGAACCCGTCGTCATGCTGGTTTCACTGGTCCGACTGGATTCAATAACTTATGTGATATTCTTTTTCGTCTATTTAACACCTAACACATCATTGGATTTGAGTAATTTTGATCCGGACTAGCAAGAAAGACCTCGAGTTAGACAAAAGACCATGTGTGTGTTTTACCATCTTGGAGGGCATACCCTAGATTTTTCAGGCTCCACATAATTATTGTTATATTGTCAAGTGGGGTATTGTGCTCCCTCTAAAGTCAGGGTGTGGGCTCTCATGAGATATATTTGGTCCATGCTTAATTATACGAATGGATGGTGACTTTTCACCTTCTAGTTATTGGATTTGTTAGAGATACATACATCCCTAGTTGGGCCCTCATTCTGCATTATCTAAACTCTAATTGCTTCGGGTTTCATCGTAAGAAACCCTATCATGTCCTCGCTAGCTTCTAGTTAACATGAGATGGTCGAAAATGGCGTGAGGTCCATTGATTGGGCTTAAATACAGCCAGGACTATAGAGCTTCGGTCGCCCGGAATGTCTAGAGCCTTTGGATACCCCATTTGTTTGTGCTATTGAGAATTGTGGACCTACGTAGTGGCCGGGCTTTATGAGCATGGTGTCATATGATCCATCCATATTTAAAGTCGCATAATTAAGATTCTGAAGTACTTTTTCCTTCTTTTTTTTGAACGGTTAATTTTTTCCTTTAAATACTTACACCTCCTAAGTATTGAACCTTGATCTTCCAACAAGAGATAATTCCTCTTGACCACTGAGCTATAACCTAAGTGGCATTACCTTTTCCTTCTTAGTTTGGCATTCTAAAGTGTTACCGTTATTTCGTAGGTACATTTTAATCGTGGTTGTATTTTTTTATTTTTACTTTTGTGCTTGCACGCTACTCAAATGATTAAGATTTACTACATTTTATATTTTTTGTGTTTTGTATTTAAAATATATCTTTTTGGTTCAAATTTTGATTCTTGACAAGTCTATTTGCTTTTATAAATACTTTTGGTTAATATTCTTTTTATCAATCAAAAGTGAGTTTGGATTGTTTATATTTAGGTACTACCCATGTGATCATGTTCTCATGCTTAAATCGTAACGTCCTTACTTTTTTCAAAGTAAGATTATCAATATAAGAAAAATAAGTAAAATGGTATACTTCAAGATATATTTTCTCTATCAATAACAGTTGGTGAAAATAAAATGGAATGGGAAAAAGTTAGAAACCAAAACACTTTTTGATGTTTGGTAGACATTTGTTTTACGTAGACATTTTATAATATATTTTTATTGCTACTTCAAAGACATTTTTGAAGGATGTGTTTGTTCCATTTTATTTTATTGGGTAATGGGCAATTGTATAATTTAAAAGCACTGAAATCCATGTTTTTAACCCGGTAAATGGGTTATTTTATCGGCCCATAAGTCAGACTTACTTAACAATGTTACAAAAGTGGAAAACAGTGTAACTAATTTAGAAATATAGACTATATAACAAAAAAAATCAAAGTATTTAAAGAAGAAATTAATCTAATATACAAATATTTGAATTAATAATCGGAATCATCACTAAATGTTGCTAATGCT
Organism: Scalesia atractyloides; assembly: GCA_947069175.1. Lineage (NCBI taxonomy): Eukaryota > Viridiplantae > Streptophyta > Magnoliopsida > Asterales > Asteraceae > Scalesia > Scalesia atractyloides. The sequence continues at coordinate 17,728,265 of CAMTDV010000020.1, forward strand.
CTCGTAAGGTTTAAAAAAATATTAGTTTATAAGACCATTCACAATACTTCCCATGTGGAAGCGCCCGAATTTAAGGACCGGGCCTCAACCCAAGAAGTGATGTGCCTCTCATCCGATCCCTCAAGTCCAGTGGAACGTCCGGAACTACGAACCTCTTGGACCTCATGGATGAGCTTCACACACACGTACACAAACATTATAGTTTGTATGTTATATTATATAAAGTGGGTTGTGAGGTGGATGTTTGGTGTTATAGGAAAAATGGGGTTTTGAGAGATACTCTATTGTGGCATGGCGAGGTGGATGCTCTAAGCTAGTGTGGCCATAAATGGCTAAAAGATTGAATAAACATGTTGTCTCTGTCATTTCGTTAATATGAGAATTGTGCTCGGTTTGTGTTTCTACACAATAAATTTTCATATTTGTTTCTAGGATTGTATTAGGTTCTGATATGTTAACACATAAACATTAAACACAACCCGTTTTGCCCTTACAAAACACAATGTTTTATGGGCGGGGGTTGGGGTCTAGTGGTAATAAGGGAGTCTAACAACCAAGAGTTGATCTTCCTTGTGTCGACCATGTGCATAATTTAAAAGAACAAGAATATGTGTTTATTTATCTTCACAATCCTTAAGTGGTATTGAACATGCCACGTCACTCTTCGCTTGAATGCTTTTTGGCTCTAATAATCAAAGGGGAGTACATATTGTACCTATGTCTCCACATGCACTAGTCCCACCTCGCATCCGTCTGAATCTTATTCCTACATTTAACTCATATTCATCAAACTGAGCAAAAGATTGTCCAAGAAGTCCGAAGGCAATAGGCCTACGCCTCTATTTCTAGAAGTACATTTAAAGTCTATGGCTTTAACTAGCAAGTACTTTTGAATTAATATTTAAACAAACGTAAACGAACGCTCACGAGTGTTAGAAAATATTATTTAGCTCCTAAACGAGACTGTTACGATTTTTTAAAAAGTATTCAAGAAAAAGTCACGTGTACACAAAAGATAAGTCAAGTCTTAGTTTAGATACATTTAAACTAACTTTTTAAGACATATTAACATAGCCTCGAATTAGGATTAGAGACTACCTCAAAGTTGTCTCTGAACTTCGAGATTTAGTCTTCCCATCAAGCCAAAGAACGAAGACCACTTACGCAACTTTTCAATGTAGGTGTCGAATTGCTATATGACATGTCCAGTTTGACAAAAGTAGGGATGACTAATGAGCAAATGGTATCAAATATCAAAACTGAACCGGTACCGTAACTGATATTACTGTATCGAATCATTTTTTGTTCCCACTTTTTTGCATTTTCATGATTGGTACTTTCGGCTCAGTTAGGTACGGTACCGGTATTTTAACGATTTTTACTTTCATATAAGTATCGTACCGAGCAGTTTCGATACCGATACCCAATTTTAATGATTTTCAGGATCGATACTGTACCAGTATCATGCTCTTCCACAAAAGGCATGCAACTTGCTCAAATATCAAGCTGCAACATTGAATGCTTAGAATGATATATAGAGAAATTAGCTAAATTTCAATTTCATCAACATCCCTAAAATAAGGAACTAATGTAGAGAAATATAGTGATACTCTAAATATACATATTCACTATTTATTCTCTATAACTATTCTTCATGTTGTTTTATGATTGGTCTTGAGTGAAAAAAAATAAAACGTAATTAAAAAACAAATAAGAAAATATTATTTAATCGAGTATTAATAAATATTGGGAAAAACCGCTCCTAACATGATTTGAATTATTCATCTATATGTATTGGGTTTAAAAAAAGGAAAACTTTTGGAAATTTAATTGTGTTTTTTAGATAAATTAAAAGAATGGTCAACCTTGGGATTTTTTCCCCTAATTTGTGTTTAGTTACATGTGTTGGTGGGATAAATATCAAGACCAATAAGGTTTGATAATTTATGTTTTAAAAAACCGTCGGTATTATTAGTTAATTGGATATCGAAGATATCACTTGTACGATAGAGCCAAGTCTAATTAAGGTATCCGTTAGTTATCAAACCGGCGTTAGAAACTCTAGTATTACTGATACATACTGATGAACTGGTTAATACTCATGTTTAATTTTAAGGTTTTAAACTCCACATTATAACCTAGTGTACCAAACTCCAAAGCGGTTTTCCAAATTCCATCGTTTAATTGAAGTTTTCATCGTTCCAACCTATACGTTCACTCAAAGTTTCACCGTTTAAGTTCGTACCAATACCAACTATCGACATTCATGAACCGATTTTTCAAAGACAAGGTTACTTGTTATGTTACTCATCTTACGTAAATTTAGTATATAATGATTATTGGTAACTAAAACTTCTTATTTTATTTGTATGAAACGAAAATAGTTATGTTCTTGTTGATGAGGATGGCGATTATAGTGGATTTAGTCTTTTAAGCGATTGAAAACTTGATGCATTCGACATTTCAATGCGATAAACCTATTGTAGACTTTTATTTAAAAAAAAAGTTTGTTGGAAAATTGATTTTATTTTATATGGAATTATGTACTTCTAATTATTTTTTGAAGTTGAAGTCTTATTTTTATGGAATTATAGTGTAGAGTTGAATAGTCAATTTGGTTGAATCGCCCACTACAACCCAAAACAACCGATTGACCATTTCTAAGCCCGAGCTGATACAGTATAAAAACTGGTTTTCAAAATTTTCATTTGGTTGTTCATTTTGATTTTTTAGCTATTACTCTAATTCATTCTTCTAAACTTTAGCGTTCATAAAATAACATGCAGTAACTAAAATACAACAAAGGATGCAGATCTCAAGCGATCTAGATTATGTTTGCATGCTAAGAATCAAGGTAGTATATACTAGAGGAAAAACATAACTGAATATAACCGAAACCAAACGAGAGATTGAATCAGTTATGGTTTTTTAACATACCTTTTATGGCTCACGCAAAATTGAATAGCCGCATGTATCCGTCATTGTAGAAACCAATCGTTATTGTTTTTAAGTTTTTTTTTATTGGGTAGGGGGTCGGGGGAACCAACTTATGAAATAAAACGTCCATAACTTTTTGCATACGACATTTTTTTAATAATAATCACCATAATATTTTCAGTGTATATATGATATTCCAATATAAAAATGAAATAAAATTTACGTTTTACATGTTTTTCTATACATTGTGTTAAAGTTTCTAGTCATTATGATTTTTCAACTGGGTTATGGTCATTATGTTTTTTTAGTGAGGTTTCTATACATTGAACTTATTATTAGAACGTATAACACAATGCTATTTTGTGGTTTTGTTCATTGTGTTTTTGTTATTACAACTTATAACACAATGAAGATGTTGTTACATTGGTAGTCTATCATTGTGTTATTGGTTCTAATTACTATGTTTGTCAATTGGGTGGGCTTTTTATACATTATGTTATAGGTTTTGATCGTCTTGTTTAGTCTGATGTCTATTATGTTTTAGTTTATTGTTCATTGTGTTTTTGTTTTGCTATCCATGGTGTTTTAATCTGTTGTCCATTGTGCTTTTAGTCTGCTGTCAATTGTGCTTTAGTCTGTTATTCATTTATTTTTTGTTTGTTGTCCATTGTGTTTTAATTTGTTATCCATTGTGGTTTTTAGTCCAATGTCAATTGTGTTTTAGTCTACTATTCATTACGTTTTTAGTTGGGTACTCATTGTGTTTTGATATGCCCCACATGCGGTATGGTATATAATGTATATATGTGTGGGCGCTGGGGGACAAAAGTGAAAGTGCACTAATTTTAGTGTTGTTTTACTAATTTCGTGAAAATAATGTTAAAAGAGTGGGATGGTTAACCATGCATTATGTGGTAGCGTTGATAGCCGAAAGACAAGGGAGTACATGCACTAATCAGCCTTTGTCTTAATTGCTAAGTGTTATGTGCCTTATGTCCAAGGCTTGATGCAAAACTACTATCGAGCCAGGGGTCTCACTGGAAGCAGCCTCTCTATTTCTACGAGGTAGAGGTAAGGTTGCATACATCTTACTCTCATCAGACCCTACCTTAGTTTTGCTATTGGTGAGATTTATTGAGTATGATGATGATGACTAATTGTGTTTTATTATGTCTATTGTGTTTTAAGCAACTGAGTTTTTAAGTTTTTTTTAAGTATAACGATATGATACCTATATTAAATCTAAAAGAACGTTTTATTTTATGGTATAATTTTTTTAAATGTTTATGGTTTTAAAAAAAATGGAGAGAAAAAAAATCCTCTGTACCATATCCCTCCTCTAAAAAAGCTACAATGGTAAATGCATAATAGGTTGACTGATTAATAAATAAATAAATAAATAAAATATTAGCTACAAAATAAAAAATAAATAAAACTATACGTATATGATACATATCACTCTTTCAAAAATTAAAATTCTAAATACACTATTATTATAAAATCTCAATTAAAATTCTAAATACGCTATTATTATAAAATCTCTATTTTACCCGTTAGTTGTAATATGTGAAGTTGAATTGCCCCAAAATCTCTAATCCCTACATAATAAATTAATTCATATATTATACTCTAAACCACTTTTAGGAACTGAAATTTAGATTAGTGTTAGCATTTATTGAAGCATTTAAACATTTGCAATTTTCCATGTACAAATGCATCGATTTCAATTTGATTTTTTTACTCAATTGTTTCATAAAAAAAAAAATACTTAACAGTTTTAGTTTTCCAACGTCTTAACTTTCAAAAATAATTCTTGAAACTGATACTTTTTTTTAATTTCAAAAATAATTCTTGAAACTGATACTTTTTTTTAAGTTTGAAAACCTTTTATTTTCAATCACAATACTTCTACAACGCAAATCGAAGAGATAATTTTTTTCTAACGGCCGAAGACATTAATTGATAGCATCGAATACAAGAGCTTGTTTATTAAAATTTACAGTTTTTTAATAATGGGTTTTCAATCACAATACTTTTCTAGATAGACGGATCCGTTAAAATATGATATGTCGGCAAACCGTTGATGATGTCCGTGGGGAATTGAGCATCAGTAGAGACTTCATTGACGTTTAACGACTGATTGACGAAGAATCACTAACAACAAAGTCGATTACTTCATAAAACACCATTGCATAATCACAAAGTATCAATAACAACTAATAAAAAACTACCTTTATAGTTTTTTTTTTGAATTTTGACATATGTCAGTGATCAATCGGAAATCACAAAAAAATATGTTTGTCAGTTAAACCTTTTTTTGGTTGACAATAGTTTTTCTAGTTGTGTTTAGATGTTTTTTAATATGTAACGTTAGTTATATATTAAATATATATATATATATATATATATATATATATATATATATATATATATATATATGAAAATGAGTTTATTGGGGAGCCACAAAAAGTAGGAAACGAGGAACTATGATGCAAAAATGTAAATAAAACTCATAAAGAAATCATTTTTAGTTAACTTTTTTCGAAGTTTTTACGTGTAAAAGTTGTTTTAATAAAAAATAATAATAATAAAAAAGTTCAAAGAAAGTAAAAGAAATTATAATTTTTTTATTAAACAGGTTCTACATGAGTTTATATGTAAAAACTCTCTAACAAAAATGTAAAATAATTTTTTTTTCCTATGTAAAAATGTTTTTATGAGTTTTTCAATGTAAAACTAGTAGTTCTTCGGTTTCTTATGTTGTGATTTCCAATAAACGACTCCCTGTGTTTGGTTCCTTATTGTGATGTCCCAATAAACGACTCTATATTAGTGTGTATAATGTTGTTCTAAGAATTTAATAAGTTGCATATAAATACTTTTTCTCTCTAAAATGAAAATAAATGAGAAAAAAATGACCAATAATGTTATTTAAGGGTTTTAGCGGGAAGGCAGTTGTAAAAGATTCGTTTTTCTTGACTTAATTATTCATTCGTTTTAAGGAGATGCTCTTCAGATTCATGAGCCCTTACCAATGAAACCTTGGTTAGTTACCTGCAGCCACGAGAAACGGTCCTAATATCATCTGATTTCTTTTTTGAAAAATAAATTTCATTAAAACAAACCTTTGACCCAAACAGGTAAAGGCCAAACAAACAATACCCCGACCTAAACGAGCAAAGGGCAGACAATTACAACATATACAAATGATATTTACACCATTCCACCCACCTAATATAATTACACGAAGACCTATTTTTAACTCAAGCCAAACATCTCGATTTTATCTCCCCTATAATATCTTGCGGACTTCGTCTGATTTGATTGAAAACCACCTCGTTTCTCCATTTTCAATGCACCAACATGAAATAATCACGAAGTTGTAAATGATCTTTTTCTCTTTCTTTCCCACCTGAAGGAAATTGTGGATATCCAATGTCTTTGAAGTCGAAAATGAATATCAGAGGGATATTGCACCAGAAAGCCGATCACACCCGATTAGCCACTGAGCATGTAGTAAATAAATGCTCCCCCGTTTCTTTATAATCATCACAAAAAGGACACAAAACCGATGTAATATTATATGATTGGTTTCATTTTTCATTTCATTTTAAGTTCAACTAGTGAAAATTGTTCCAAAGTGATCTAGCGAAGATCATGTATCTTTTATAATAAAAATTAATTTATAATAGTATTAACTTTAATTTCACAAAAGTTCTCTTAAAAAGAATATTAACATGTGATATATATTAATCAAAAACCAGAAATACGAATACGGATATCGGTATTGATATTGTTGGTTGACATTGATTTGGTTCGTTAATGTTTTGATACTTGGTATGTAACACCTCAAAAATATTAAATCATATAAATAACTAGGGGGCATTTAACCTAGTTAATTGAAGTTGCTAAGTAATAAAAAGAAACAATAGAAATTGGTTACTTTTAGAATGAACTCAACATAAGGGATTAAATTAGCCAAGTGAGTGAAACATGTTGTATTAAAAGTGAAGAAAAACAAAACACAACACATGTCATGTGCGTGTATATGTGTGTGAGCAGAGCAAGAAACATCAAACCCTAAATCATCAAATTGATCAAATTGAAAAGGAGAATTGAGGGTTAGTTCTTGCATGAGTTGATTTTGTGATCACATAGTCAAGAAGATCAAGAGGTACGTTGTAATTTTTGTTTTAGATGATAATAAAGCATATGGAAGAACTTGGTTGATTGAGTTCTTTAGAAATTGTTGATAGAATAACCTAAGTAAGGTGTAATATAGGCCTAAGGTTTTAATTTTAACTGAAATTGCAAATATCTTAGCAAGAATCAAATGTTAGAATGATTTGCACTTGTAGGTGTAAGTGGGTTTTAACAAATGATTGATACCATGAGATTGGAAGATTAAATTGGATAAATGAATGCATAACTAACTGAAAATTTGATGTTTAAGTGTTTATAACATATGCACCTTCTAGTAAATTAGAATTTATGGTCAAAAGATGCTTGTTTGAATAAATTGAAGTTTCATAAAACTATGCCCGTAAGATGTATAATAAAATGCCTAAGTGAGACGTAATATACTGAAAATTGTATGAGAAAAATGTTAAAAGGAAACACATGAATTGATTTATTTGTAGAATGATGGAAATAATCAACATAATGATAATTTGATAAATTATCGGGTTGTATACTATAGGCGTCTCGAGGAATAAACGGGAGATCAATCCGAAAGCGATAGTCGACTCAAGGGAAAGCTTTAAGGTACGTGGGTTATTGCTTCGTAAGATTTTAATTTCTGATTTATGTGGTGTTATATGTTGATTAATGAAAGGATCTTAGATAAATTCGGCTCATTCAATAGTGATGGATTTCACACAATGAGCCAAACGGGTCAAAATGACAAAACAGATAATAGTTTGGTTGATTAAAGTGATGGACTTCACTAAAGCAACCAAACGGGTCAAAATGACAAAACAGATAAAAGTTGGTTGATTAAAGCGATGGACTTTGTTAACGCAACCAAACGGGTCAAAAGGATAAAATAGACCAAGGTTTGGTTGATTAAAGCGACGGATCTCGCTAAATTAACCAAACGGGTCAAAAAATAGACAAAAGTTTAGTTTATTAAAGCGATGGATTTCGCTAAAGTAACCAAACGGGTCAAAACGATAAAATGGACAAAAGTTTGGTTTATTAAAGCGATGGATTTCGCTAAAGTAACCAAACGGGTCAAAACGATAAAAAGATAAAGAAGGCAAAGGCTTGATTGTTTAAAGCGATGGATTTCGCTAAACCAACCAAACGGATCAAAATGATAAAGAAGGCAAAGGTTTGATTGATTAAAGCGATGGATTTTCGCTAAGGCAACCAAACAGGTCAAATGAAATTCTTAATCCATACCGAAATGGATGCGAAATGCTTATTTTGTTTTAAATGCAGCTAAAGGGTAAAATCAGAAAATATACGCAAAAACCAAATAATGGATACGTAAATCTTGGTAGATATCCTGAAAATAGGTATATTTATATAGTTAATAATCTTGTAAGATTTATAAGGTATATCAAGTTCGTTTGCTCAAAAAGAGCAACCGGGTCAAAACTAGGAGATTTACGAAACTAAAACCATGTAGCGTAAAATTTTTATAACAAAGCCACTATACTAATGAAAACAAGAAATAATATTTTACGTATGGATTTCTTCAAATTTCGAGTCATAAATTGATGTACGGAACTTGAAATGGGTAAATCGGACAATTAAACAACACAGTAGCTAAACTGCTGCAGCAGATGGCGTCGCCGACGCCAGATCTGGTCGTCGATGACGCTGCAATGTTGTCTGACGTCTTAAGCTACTGCCTACGGTAGTTCAGTTCCGACGCCAAAATTTATACAACGTCTGCATCTGATTGTCGCCGACGCCCTTTCGGCAATATATATATATATATATTATATATATATATATATAATATATATATATATAATTATATATATTATATATATATGTGAAAATAATTTTTGACTCTATTATTTCTAAAAATTTGTTATGATGTATTTATTCATGAATTATGACACTAACATATTTTAAAATTTTTAGTTGAAGGAAAATCATTATCCAACAGTCAAAGAAGAAGATCAAGCCATGTCGAAGAATCGAACCCTCCTGAACTCCAAGCATCCGTTTTCTTTTGTCTATCTTAATTATAGACTTCTAGTTAGAAAAGTTTATGATGCTTTTTATATCTAATGCTTTTAAAATAAACCAGTTCGTAATGTAACATATTACTTGAAATTCTTCTCCTGAAATTCTAATATATATATATATATATATATATATAGGATTAGGATAATTTATGAACAACTTCTTGAGAGTGAACTGAGTGGACTAATCTTGCCTTTGATCATTTTTTAGATTAAAAGGATAATACTGATATTATCAAGTACTTTTAATTAAAATTTCTTAATTTTCTTATCTTAACTCTCTCTCTCTCTCATTTTTAATTATTTCTCTATTATTTTAATTATAAGAGATTAAACGGCTAATGTTTATTTTTAAATAAGCTCTTATGTTCTTTTTTAAATTATTTATAAACCTAATTAAAGTATGTTTTTTACGTATGTGTATACAAGTCAGTACAAACCAGATTTATACACATGTGTATTATTTAAGTACATATGTGTATAAACTAACAGTTGTGTATATTGTATAAATCAATAGTTAGCGAGACTGTACACATGTGTATAAACTAAAATCTGTGTATCTTGTATAAACTAATACTATCAAGACTGTACACATGTGCATACACTAACAACTGTATATCTTGTATATACGGAAACTAGCAAGATTTTAGGAATTTTGATTATATTGTTTAATAAATGCAATTTATAAAAGACGCAAATACCCTTCTGTCAATTAATTTAAAGGAAGTTACAACATTATAATTACAATCTTGCCATTGTTTAAAAATCTCTAGATGATATAATGCAATGGCTCAGATTAGTTCAAAAAGTTCACTCTCAACCTAGTATTCACTCTAGAACCCTACCATATATATATATATATATAATAAGGTTATGGGTATCACATGGTATTGTTTACGATACACAAAAATATTTTATTTCGAATACAACACCGTTTTTTATAATATTTATATCAATATGTTAACAAAAAATCATTCAGTACTGGTCTCGAAAAAACCGAAATCAAAATTGAATAAAAACACAAACCGGACTCCAAAATTATAAATGGCATGTTATTAAAAAGTAAAAAAGCTTAGTCACTATTCAAATTTAGGCATGTAAACGAATCGAAAGTTCATAAACTATTCGGCGAGAAGTTCGTTTTGTATGTTTATTATGTTCATGAACGTCATTTTATTTTGTTTATTTACATTCGTTTAAATATTAATAAATACGTATTGTTGGAAAAACGAGGATTAAGAGTAGATAATGTAATTATTTAAATTCTAAATGATGCCTTATTTTGATAATGTCTTGAATTTATCATTTGTATCAATGGTTGTCAATTAAAGATGTGCATATGCTATACTTGTCATTAGCACTTAATGATTCACAAAGCACCAAGATCATCATATACCAGACTAATGAGTGCAATGAGCAAAATGTATCAAACGATGAATCATGACTAAAATGATCAAGATTGGAAAATGAATTGCAACAACTTATTTAGTGAAACAAATCACTAGGTGCGACATATTGTTAAAACTCATCATATGCAAAGATGAAATATCAAAGCAACATGTGATGAAGATTCAAAGACTACAAAGTTCAAGAATGAAAGATCATCTACAATCTACAAATATCAAAGCATTATACATTAAGAAAATTGATTGGGGACTAGAGAGATAATTAATAAAAGCTTAATTAGAAGATTACAAACAAATATTTCTCTAATCTATACTAGTAAAGTCCCAATTGAACTAAACAAATTGATTATCAATTGGTGAGATTTTGAATTTTAAAAATAGAAGAGTCTAGTTAGTTGTTTCCATTTGTGGGATATAATGATCGTAGGGGACAAATAGTTGCTATAAATGGAAAGAAAGCAATCGTGCTTTACCAAACCACCACCATACTTTAAAAAGTACACACTTATCTCATAGATGTCAAAAGGTTGCTTTGAAAAGTTAAAAAAGTAGACTTATGGGTGTGGAAAAGGTGTTGGGGCATATTATAGTCCTTATACAACGTTTAAGATTCAAAACAAACAAGAAGACATATATGGGCATTCCATGGTTGATGTATCGACCATTGGATCAACCGTCCATCTATTAGTTTGTGTTTTCTTTTTTTTTGTGTCTTGCCTATACCTTTTTCATCATTCTTTGGCTCATTGCACATTTAGATACACAACTAATAATATGTATCTAGTTCCTTTGATATTTATACATCCAATCAATGTGATATAGAAGATTAAATGGAAAAAGAGGAAGTTGTGCTTTAACTTGAACATTCAATTCTTGTATTCATGAGATTATCACTAGCTTGTTGAGTGATACATTTGTAAAGCATCTCACCATTGGTTGGTGATTATTGTAAAACACTTTTATGAGAATGGTTTGGTCAATCGGGGAAGTAGTTCTTCTTTTATTACACTTATACCCAATACAAAAGACCCTTTGGGTTTGAGAGATTACTAGCCAATTAACCCGATTAGAGTGATTAGTAAAGTTATCTAAAAAATCCTTGCAAATCATCTCAAGAAGGTGATTGGTATGGTGATTTTGGAGACTCAAACAACTTTTTTAAGGATCGATATATTATAGATAGCCCACTAATGTTGAATGAGTAAATCACTTGGTTGAAAAAGGATAAAAGGATTGTGTTTTTGTTTAAGATCGACTTTGAGAAGCCATATGACAACGTTAATTGGAACTTCCTTATCTAGAATATGTCTCAAATGGGATTTCCCGCAGCTTGGCGTAAGTGGATAAAAGGCATTCTTGCATTGGCTTGATTTTCGGTTCTATTTAATGGGTTGCTTATGAATTTCATTGCTTAAAAAGTAATATATAGGGCAAACCTCTTTCCCTGTTTTAATTCTTGTTGTGATGGGGGCGTTTTTCTGTACGTTTTCAAAGGTGTACGCTCTAAGAACGATTAATGGAATAAGGAACCCTAATGAAGGTCCGGTGATTCCCATTTTTTATATGTGGATGATGGCTTGATTCTTGGGGAATGGCCCATCTCTAATGTGAATAAGATCTATGCTCCTCAAAGTTTTCTACTTAGTGTCAAGCCTAAAGATTAATTTTCTACCTAGTGCATTCCAATCATGGCAAATGTTTAGAGACTTGGTGTAGTTTGGTTACTTTGTTACTAGTAAGTTTACTTAGTAACTTAGAGTATTGATCAACAAATCAACAAGTGAAGTTGTGGAAACAAAGTTGGAAAGACAAGGCTTCCATGGTTCACACTTTTACCAAAACACAAGTCTTCACCATATTGAAAATGGTGAGCTTGAGTGGTCTCAACACTTGTAGGTTGCTTAGAACCTTGTTAAAATAGAAAATTTAGGAGGTATTTGGACCTCTAATCCTCTAGACACCAACCATACATAACCCCACAACCATGAGTTTGATTGGGAACAAGGTTTGGTACAAGATTCCATGGGATGAACAATGAAATGAAACATGTTTGTAAAAGTTTTTATAAATCAAAATTCAATTATAACTTTGGAGCCTTACACACGTGATGTACCACTTTGTTACACCTTGGTGAACCTTGGGTAACATTGTTGAAGGTCATCCAAGTAGTTTGATGCAAGAAAACAAAAAGAAAAAGTAGGAGAAGAGAGTTAGAACTCACTTTGAACACAAGATAGTATTCTGCTCAAAATGAAATTTTCGTGCACTTTGAGAGAATTTTGAGAGAGTTTGGAGAGTTTGTAACGTGTGGAGGAGTTGTGGAAGTGATGTATATATAGTTGGGGATTAGGGTTTGGCTTAAAATAAGGTTGGAAGGTGATTAGATAAGAAATGAGGTAGAAAAGAGGTCCGATTCGCGACTTAGAAACAATTATACCCGCCTAGAAGGGCTTATGGATTGTAAGCTACAGGTTATGGTCCGTACGGACCATATTTTTATTTTTTATTTTTATGATCACTTGTTCAATCATGCAATTCGCTTAGGGTGTTAAGTGTTTTTAGGCATCTTCAAGGGCATTTCAAGGTGTGTACATGTACGTGAATAACATGAATGTGTACAAGTATGATGCCGGATATAAATAAACAATAAATATGATTCGGTTTCATATATAGAACACCAAGTTTGATTCAAAGAAATGTATAGTTGTGATTGATTAACATCGTATATGTGTGAATAAACAAGTTTGTATAAAATTGTATTTCCATTATGATCAAAGACTCAGATTACAAATATGAAAATGAAATACGAAGTACAAGGTTTTTAAAAGTAGAAAGTGAATACAAACATTCTAAATATGGAAAGTACAAAATTGTTGTAACGCCTAGTATTTTCGTATTCTTATTTTTAGAAAGTTCGTATTCGAATTATGTTTTTAGAAACCTTACATTCGTATTTCAATTTTAATCTCACAATTCGAGGCGTTAATCATAATGGAAATTCATTTATATATATATATATATATATATATATATATATATATATATATATACGTATTACCTTTCATATTTGTGTTATACATGCAATCAATATTTAAATATGTGTTTATACGGAAAATCGAGTCTTAAAGTACACTTTAGATACTTAAAAACAAGAAAACAACATAAAATAACCTAGTTACAAAGTGTAAGGACTAAAAGTGAACAAAACCAAAAGTTTTTCCATATCCTTTCTCCTCCAATCACCTTCCACCTTTCTTTAGTCAATCAGATTCACCCTTTTCCACCTCCTTTCTTCTCCAATCACCTTCCACATTTCTTTAGCCAATCAAATTTCACCATTTTCCACCTCCTTTCTCTTCCAATCACCCTCCACCTTCATTAACTCTCAAACCCTAATCCACACTTATAAATACAAGCCTCCACCACCTCCTAAACATCTTGTACACACTAATCTACTCCCAAACTCTCTAATCCTCTCAAGAATTCCAAGTAAGAAAAAATACCTTCAAGTGTTCTAAGGTCAACTTGGTGCTCCACTCTCCACGAGTCGTCAACTCACGTTACTTTGGAAAGCTTTGCAAACCGTGAGTATACATGACTCCCTTTTTACTTTTTACACTTTTGGGTGCAGTACATGCATGCTATAAAAATTCACACAATCACAAACTTTATGCTTAAAACACAAACAATCCAATATACATGCTTAATGTGTTATACTTGAATTCGTATATGCAAGACTATTAACTTTGTACAAGCCTTCCTTACATGTATAACGCTATAGGATTAACGCACCGCCCGTATTCTTGAGGTCAAGTTAAGTTAAACAAAACGGTCCTATCGTTGCTATGATAAGATTACGCTAGCGGAAATCTTTGAGTTTGGCATTTATAGTTGCATGCTAGTATCGTATGTTAATTTGAGATAACAATTTTTCCATGTGGATTCGTTTAAACTTTTATACCTATGCTAGTAATCAAACTTGTATGCTCGCCAATACTTTATGTATTATCTATACTTTAATATGTATTGCAGGAAATTGATAATGAATGAAATCTAGTAGGGAGACTAGAAACGCCCTTTAAATTTAGTACTTATGTTGTATTTCGTTTTCTGGATTAAGTTGTCGTAATTTTTTTCCAAACGATGTACTCTGAATTTTAGCAATGAAATGAAATTTTGATTTATAAATACTTGTCACAAAATAGTGTTATGAAGTCTCTTGCAATCTATTTCGTCCCACCCTGATATTTCCGCCATCGGTTTGGGTGTGACAAATGCGAAGCGTTACAACACCGCCCCCTATATCATGAAAGAGGCAAATTGGCAGGCCTTCGTAGTCTTGGTCACGCGAGACTGGTGTTGAAAACAATAAAAAAACTAGCCATTCCTAGTATTCATTGCCCCTTCATTTATTTATTTTCTTTTCCAATTTTCACTCCTATATACAACGCACTACTAATCATACTTCTCATTCTCATTCCATATTTCTCATTCTCAATCCATATTTCTCATTCTCAACTACACTATCTCAAAACATAAAAATTACGGATTGTTACTCATCATCTTCCAGTAGCGAAGATAGCACGTATTTGGATTCGTATGAGATCATGGACTCCATTACAAGTGCGATACAACTCATGGTAGAGTTTATGCAACACGTTAGTAAACCTCCACATCCGATCCTTATAAGAAAACAAATTGCACGGGACCATTAGGCTGCCAACACCGTGTTAATGCGTGATTAATTTTGTGATCAACTCATCTACGGTCTTGCGAATTTAGACGTTATTTTAGGGTGAGTAAATGTTAATTCTTACGTATTACCAAAGATTTGGAAGGATAGTATGATCACTCAAACAAAGACCTGAGGCAAAAGGAAATATGTGATTCACGACACTACAAAAATGTAACATCTTCAATATTTGTGCTAGTATACGGTACTGCAAGCGGCGCGTGGGACGAGTACCTAAAAATGGCGGACAAAAAACAAGTGACACTTTAACACATTTTGCTAAAAGTATTTTTTAATAACTTATATATTTTGAAACATGATTTAAAAAAATTATTTAAATATAATAGCATATGTAATTTAAAGGTATTATTTAGATATACGGGGAACGATATTTAAGAAAGCTGACATGGAAACATCTACAACGTATATATGATGTACATGAAGATGCACACGGTTTACCCGACATGATTGGGAGCACTGACTGATTGCACTGGGATTGGAAAATTTTCCTGACGACTTAGAAAAGTTCACATACTTGTGGGGACCAAAAAGGACCAACACACATCCTTCAAGCCATTGTGTCGTATGATCTATGGATTTGGTATTTATTTTTGGTGTTCCTGGTTCAAACAATGACATCAACGTTTTTGAGTAGTCACATACCATTGAGGATTGCATAGCAGGTAACGCAACCGTCGCTTTTTTGGGCTAATGGAAATGAGTACCCACATGACTACTTTTTAGCCGATGGTATTTATCTAGAGTATACGATTGTGGTAAAAATATTTAGAGACCCTATTGGCCATAAAAAACTCATTTTAAAAAGGTTTAAGAATCGGCAAGAAAAGATATCGAAAAGGTTTTTGGTGTTCTTAGAAAACTTTGGCATTTTTGTAAGAAACCCTTGTCGACTTTGGCACAAGGATAAAGTTAGTAATGTTATGTATGTTTATATCATCTTACATAATATGATTCTGGAAAACGAGGGCAAACGATTTTTCATGATCCGCAATTAGTAGAAGCAGGACAACCTCAGACAACTACGGAACAAAGAATACAAAATGTTGCATATATGCGTAACTCCCATGCACACCAAGCTCTAATAGTGGATTTGGTCGAGCACGTTTGAATAAGACGACAGGATGACAAGACGACGAAGATAACGAAAATGTTTTTTTTCTTATTTCTTAGTTGTTTAGTGCTAATTCTAATGAATTTATTTATGTTTTTATTAATTCTTGGAAACATTATTTAAATAATAATAATAATAATAATAATAATATAAATAATAATAATAATAATTAATCTTTGTGTAATTATTAGGTGATTAACGAGGAGGGGGTGAACCACTACATTATTTTGAGGGTAATTTCACCTATGATGATGTGGATGTCACATGCCGAAAAATGCCCCTTCACTGTATGAACGGCTAAGGGGTGTGGGGTGGTGGATTGGCTCATGGATTGCCACATAGGCCGTAGAAGGCATGAGACACCGCCCCTTGGGGATCCATCCATGATGAGCATGGATATTTCCACACCAACCACGAGCCACTTTGAAGAAATTGAGGAAATTGATTGGTGATGGATGATGGTGAGGTCATGGACCATACCATATAGAGTGGTGGATGAGGATACGGTTGTTCATGAGCCGAGCCAGGGCAAAACTCAGGCTCGGCTCGATTATAAATCAAGCTGGCTCAGCTTGGATTTGAAACCGAGCTGGAAATTTAAACTCGGGCTTGGCTTGGTTTTAAACTGATCTAGGTCTGCTTGGCTTGGTTTGGCTCGATTTTGAAAAGAAAACTAATACATGACTTTAAAAATTCAGTATTTTAAAATGTTATTCAATAATTCAAAAGAATATATTTAAAATAAACTCAACCTAAAAAAATCAGTATTCTAAAATGTTATTCAATAATTCAAAAAAACATACCTAAAATAAGCTCAACCTAAAAAATTTAGTATTCTAAAATGTTATTCAATAATTCAAAAGAACGTATCTGAAATAAGCTCAACCTAATACATTACAAGCGAAAATAGTGTTTAACAACACAAATAAGTTGTTAATTTCAAAGAAATACAATACAAGTTCATTAGCATGGTAATAATCCTTCAAATATGTTCTAGATATCAAATTACACTCCTGAATACATGTAAATGATAATCAGTTTTTTTATATATTATGATATATAAATAAATTATATTAAAAGTAAGTAAAACCGAGCCGAGCTGGTATGTGAGCTAAACCGAGACAATCCGGCTCGTTACGAGCCGAGCCGAGCTAGACTCACTTTCTAACTGAGCCGAGCCGGCTCGGCTCACTTCCAAACCGAGCCACATCGAGCGAGTTTCATCCGAGCTAAATCCGAACAAGCTCAGAGCTGCGAGCTTTTTGAACAACCAAAAACGAGGATGGTTAATACGAGTAAAATGATGTGACAGTGTCATAGAAGGTGATGATAATTATTAGAAACATCACCATATCGTATCACCATACCGTGTAACCTCATGCTCTTGGGTGTGGTTTTTTGGCATCCGCTGCTGTTTTTAGTAGGGTGCTTGCTGTTAATGAATTCACAGCCTAAAAAATAACTAATAATATCAAACATAATATTACATGTATTGTTGAAATGTGAATTTTGTCTTAAAACTTTTATCAAATTTACTGCAATAAACTAAATGTTTATAAAACTTATAACATAAACTACACGATTCACAACACGATTTTGGTACGTGAAATGATATAAAAAGGCCTTTATCTAAACATTAAACTAAAATAATTAAATAAACCACATGCAATAAATGTGTCAACGATAAATTTATAGAGCATTTGACTTCTGTCATCTTCCACTAACAGGCTAATTAATCAAGCATTAACCTTTTCTTATTAAAATGTTATGCTACCATCAAATAGAAATATGTTTGCTGCTCAACAAATAAATAACTATATTTGTTTCTTTACATATGACACGTATCAAGGGGTTCAACAAACCTTTAAATAATTAAGAGTTTAAAAATAATTATCATGTTTTAAAGACGGTAAATCATCTTATTTTTAATCTTATTTTTTTTATGTTTCTTCTACATCGTAAATCATAATCGTTTTCTCTCCTTTTATTCGTTTATGATGAAAGGTTAAGAATGTATTTGTTAGTTGCTAATCTGTTATTTAAAACTTTAACATACCATGCGAGTTATGAAACTTTTGCCTATACAATACATAGTTTGTGTTACTTGTTAGAGGTATTTACATTGATTAACATAACTTGAAAGTGAAACATTGTGACAATAATAACAAGAATATTGGTGCATCATATATTGACAAACCACTCTCGGCCAAGGTTGTGAGAGTGTCGACCGGTAATGATTTTATGATGACATTGATGGGTGGGGTCAATGGAGATGACTAAGTGGAGTATGGAAAACATAGAAGACGACTGAGAGGGTGACCACATGAAACAATTGATACGTGAAAAAAGTATAAAAATCCATCCCCGCATCATTACATGTTATAACAATTTAGTTTTATAAAAAGTGACAGTTGATTTATATTTCTAATGGTTTAAAAACCAACTATGGTTAAAGGTGCAACCGTGCTTCGCGACGGACAACGATTTTTCCGTATTCCCACGTGCTCAACGATAATTTAGTCGGTATTGGTTTGTTATAGTATCGACACATGCTATAAACGTAAAATGATATATTTCATAAAAAATATTGTAGTTAGTTACTGTTTAAATATATAATAACTAGGTTATTCACCCCGTCTGTTACACGAATTGAGTAAAGAAGAAAATACTAATAAAAACTGTATTAATAATACATTAATGACACGTGTCATTCTCTCTATTAATTTAGGAATAACATTGTTAATATTACTGAGTAATAATATAATATATTGTTTTTGATATAAACCATAAACCAAACCATTTCTTATGGTTTCAAAATATTGTCACCGATCGATCGAAAGTTAAGTAAAAAACAAACATGAAACTAAACTAATGGCTGCTTTGGACGGTTTCGTGGTTTGAAACCGAATTGTAAACACCCCTATGTACCAATACGAAATGGATCCAAATTTGGGTTTGGGCTAAACCGGACAAAAACCGATCCGACCCGTCAATTTAAAAATGGTTTGAGAATATCCTTTTAAACCGGTTAAAATCAAATCAAACTGATTAGAATTGGTTCAAGCTGAACCATTTTATTTTAATAAAGACCAGTTTGGGTCGATTCTCTTTTGAGATCCCTTGACCAACTGCAAACTATTTGGAAATTAAATTTGACTTATGCTATTGAACATTCGTTTTTTTTCTTTTTTGTAAAACTATATATATTTTATTTATCAGATGATATAATTTTAAACAACTAATTCTATTTTTTTATTAGATAATATGTTTAATATTTCATATTCTATAGAATCGCATTTAATATCAACGACATTATATCATTACAAATATTATTTAAGTATAATATTATGTATTTTTCTCGGTTGTTACAACTATACCACCCTAAAAGAAAATTTCATTCTCAAAATTACTAAATAAAAAAATAACTTACATGGCATGTGAATAATGAAGACACAAAACCTAAGTTAATATAGATCGATATATAGTTCAGAATATCATACGTCTATAATGGATGAATATGAATACTATTTATAGCAATAACCTAACTTGTACAAATATTCTAACCCAACATCTACCCATTATCTTAGATATTTTGTTTTGTAAAAAAATTTCACATCATCAACTTTTTCCCCGTATAGTTTTTTTCATGACCCAATATGAATAAATGTTATATAAAGTAAGAAAGAGTAACTTAATCCACCTTATATAAAGAAATGTTTATAAAGTAGGAAATAGTAACTTAACTATATTATAATATTATTAAGTTCTTTTTTTTACCAACTTGTGACATAGTAAATCACCAATTAATTATGAAAATATATTATTTGGCATACCTACACCG
Organism: Scalesia atractyloides; assembly: GCA_947069175.1. Classification (NCBI taxonomy): domain Eukaryota; kingdom Viridiplantae; phylum Streptophyta; class Magnoliopsida; order Asterales; family Asteraceae; genus Scalesia; species Scalesia atractyloides. Next base: position 17,748,513 of record CAMTDV010000020.1, read on the forward strand.
TTAACTTATGTCATATAATTATGAATTAAATTCGCACAACTACTAATAAGAATAACAAATTTAATTTAACGTGTACCAACATATTTATTTTGATTTACTTAAGTAAAAGTAATATTTAAAGGATACCTAATAATAAAAAATAATCTTATTTATATACAATATTATATGTAATGTATATATTTATGTATTTTATATTTTTTAGTATTCAACCCGTGTAATGTATGCGCTATTATAGTATTTTCGTGTTACTAAATAACATATATAGGCCGGTTTTTGTGATAGATATACGTTAGTTGTATAAATTGTCATATGATGATAAGAATACGTCAATTTTATAAAGTTTTTTACAAATTATATAATTAAATCGTTTTTATGGTACAACACATTTAATGCACGGATCTATAATGAGGCCTAGTTTATAAATAAAGATATAAAGTTAAAATATAATAGCGCGATTGCTTTGAGTGGTACTCTCGACCGATGATTCATATTTATTTAAGCTAAATAAATTAAGCTAGAAATGGAGTAAATATAATATTTGAAGTTAAATGTCATTTATCAGATTTCAAAGTTATAGAAAAATAAGGGTAAAATTATCATTTATTTAATTGTTTTTAACGAATCAGACGTATATGATAATTCATCTATTTTGTAAGGATATATATATATTTATCTCTATATAAAGATAAAGAAGTTTAACAATAACATACAACTTTATTTAATTTGAGTATAAGTGCTTAAAAAGTGATTTTTAAAAGCCAATCCAATAGCATTATTTATGCTGGTGGATGGATAAATGTAGCCTACACCCACTAACCAATAAATTAATTTTATGACTTTTGTATAAATTTTGTAAAACTAATCATGCGTTTATATTTTTTTTATATTTATGCATTGGTTAGAAATAATTTGTTATGTTCATTTATTTTTAACAAATATTAGAAACATAATTATATAGCTAATCTAATACCAATAAAAAACTTCAAATAATGCCATATAGCATTCTCTCCTTTAATCTCATCATTTTTATTTATAATTTTTAAGGGGCAATTTCATATATATCCCTACAAACTTTCAATATGTGAAAAGATGGGACCGGCTATGGGAATTTTTGAAGTTGGGACTGTAACATCCGTCAAAAACGGATTTACCAAACTCGCTCCGTTTATCAACCGAACAGTCAGTCAAAATTTTCGTTGCGAATTAAATGCCCAAAATATTTTTAAACGATCCGTAATCAATTATTATACGGGAATATATATTTAGTTTTTGAAAAACTGTCAAAAATCGCAAAATAAAAATGATTTGTTTCTGCCGGGTTTCGAACCCGGGTCTGTACCGAATCAGCTAAGCAACTTATCACCTCACACACAAACCACTGCGCCACGGATGCTTCTTGTGAAATAATAGAATCATTTAATTGATAAAGTGTCGTTACGAATTCAAAATCGGCGCCCAAACGATTCAGTCGTCGGAATCCCGGAAATCCCGCGAATCTTAACTACAATTTACGTTATAACGTAAACCATTAACCAGATATCGGTTATAACCGATGTTTGAAGTCCGCGACCAAAATCATAACCGCCGGAAAATTTAAATAAACGAACACAGTCGGAAATCAGACCAAGTGCATCTCGTTTTTCCCCTATAAATTGACCCACAACCGACGACAAACCTTTTCGCTCAAAAACACATCTTTTCACGGCGTAATTCCACTCGCCGGAATAAACCTGTTCGTCGCCGGAAAACCGGTTTCCCCATTGCCGAGTTTTTCTGAACCTCTGAAGCTTATACCGGAGATAACCATACTCTTCCAAGCTTTTCGGAGACTAGCTGCTATAAGGAACCTGTCGCCGGAGTTGAATTCTGTCGCCGGAGTTTCTGCCGGAAAACAGAGAGTCCAGTCGGTATATTTCTCCGCCCAGTTTCTTTTCCTTTTCACTTTTATCTTACCTTAATCGACTGTAAAACACTAATAAACCGATAAAAAAACCTTGAACCGGTCAGTCGACTTTCTCTGGTTATACTGGATGAAGAAGACGACGTAATTCTGTATCATATAAGTATAATATAAATCATGAAATTAATCAGGTTAGACACACAGTCCAGCGGTGGACTGTGTGCACATATAAAACGCAAAACGTCTCAAGTTCGAATCCCGTCTCACACACGCTGCCTTAATAAAATCCATTTTTTGTTTACTGAACCGGAGTCGCCTTAGATATATGTTAAGTATATTAATAACCGGAATAATAACCAAGTTAGACACACAGTCCAGCGGTGGACTGTGTGTTTGTTTATATCACAGGTCACGAGTTCGAGTCCGGTCTTCAGCACCGACTCGGACAATTATCTCCTCTTTTAATTAAGGCAGAAAAGGAAATAAATAAATAGTATTTAAGTATAATAAAAATCGAATGATATAACATGTTGAACACACAGTCCAGCGGTGGACTGTGTGTTGGATTAAACCACAGGTCCCGGGTTCGAGACCTGTGGAGTGCATGACCGTTTCGTTTAAACTATTTTTAAAATAAAAAGGATTTCTGTTTAATTCTAATTAATGTATATATGTAATTAAAATCGGATATATAACGGGTTAGACACGTAGCTCAGTTGGTAGAGCTGCGTGCACGCGTACGGGAGGTCTCGGGTTCGAGCCTCACCCAGCGCACAACAATATGCCTCGAACCGGTCAACGCCAGTCAAAGTCAACAGGTCAAAGTCAACTGTAGCAAAAAAATAAAATATTTTTTTTATTATTTTTATTTAATTATTTTAATTAAAAACCAATTATAAATATTTAAAATTAACATTTTTAAGGTTAGAAAATAGCCTCAAACTCACAAAAATACACCCAACAATCCTACTAAAATAGTTTAATAAAATCCGGTTACTTACCAAACCATAATGCGATTTATCTAGGTTAAATCTCACTCGTGGTTAAAACCACTTCGCGTGCATTCAACGTCATCAACCGAACGCACCCACTGTGAGTGAATCTTACAATTCCCCCTTTTAAATTACACGTTTTGGGGTGTGTCATGTGTTATGAAATTAATTAATTTATTTATTTAAACTTGTGCCATACCACATCATGACTTAAACTTAGATTGTTTTTATTGTTGTGATTTACTTATTGCCATTTGTCAAGTCATATGAAACTCATACATTAAGCCCATCAGTTCCTCGTGGGAGACGAGTAGAACATCGCGTGCTTCACATCAAATTCATTATTATTCATGTGTGTATCATTGAGTTTATATTGTTTGTAGTTGTGTTATTCATATTATCATGTTTATGCAATTCATTCATCAGGCCCCTCAGTTCCTCGTGAGAGACGAGTTGAACATCGCGTGCCTTTAATTGTTCCATTATTATTCATGAGTGTTTCATTTAACATCTTATGATTGCCGATCAAGTTACATCTAATTTTACTCATGTTTGGTTGTGCACATATTTCATAATCAATTTAAATAAATTGTTCAAATGTTTTCCATAGGATTCACTCGCCAACATTATGTTGATCCAAAAACCTTTTTACACATGATACAGGTGAACAGGTTGAAGCAAGGATAACATAGGATATGCCTTAGAAGAGAACAAAGAAGTTAGATTGTTAGTTAGATCATGTTGTAGCAATCATTGTAAATTTCCATTTAATTTGTATTAATGAATATGAAACGCTTAATAAATGTCATGAGCTTTGATGATAACCCAATCATGCCCCGATCACCTTTTCCGCTGCGGGTCGGGGTGTGACAGGGACCGTTGCCAGTGGGGCTGTTCAAATCGCTCATCGCTCGGAAAACGCTCGGAATATGCTCGCTCGGTTTAGTTCGGTTTGCAAACGAGCCAAGCATGAGCAAAGGTCCGCTCGGCTCGAATTAATTTTTATTAATTTATTACATATATAATTATATATGCACACACAAATTACATGTATATTCATATTTTATACATACCGTTATATTTATCCATACTAGCCTAATCAAACCAATAAAAAATTTAACACGAAAGTTAAAACTAAAATTCTAAGTCGTGAAGCGACAATATTTGACATATTTCTCTCATCAATCGTCAGTCGTCTCTGCCTCTCACCATACGCCACAATGCGACAATTGTTCTTTGTTGTACATTCATCGCCTCACCTGCCTCAACCAGAGCCTCATCCGCGGACGATCTGACCTTAATCTCAGTGTCATCCTCAGATAATTGGACCTTAATCGTGACCCGATCGCGGAGACATCGAAGGAAACATGCTAAATCTATGGTTGTCCAAATTACTCGTCGCTCGCTTCTCGCTCAGAAAATTACACGCTCGAATATGCTCGTTCAGATTCGCTCGGTTGTAAACGAGCCAAGCACGAGCAAAGGTCCGCTCGGTTCGGATCGACTCGTGAATAACCCTAGTTTCCGGCTAACGGACAATAATTAGGATTATTAAAATCCATTGTTCCTACTTCATATGCTTTATTATCTTTTACAAAAGTTAATTTCATGAAACAGAAAGTTATCTTGTCTTTAATTTGTTTTGATCTACTAAATGCACCCATCTTCCTTAATAGGTGTACTTCTCACATACTAACTGGTGAGGCCTATAAATAGTAGGGAAATGAGAATGCATTTAGAATAAACATTTCTATTGTATTTATATAAGTGTAATAACTATTGTTAAGAAAATGCATTTAATTAGAATTTTATTAAATAAAGTATTAATATGTTTTAAGTTTTGAGGTAAATTATAATGGTATCCTCCTCAATGCATTATACACACACACATATATGATTGGGTAAAATAAGAACCACTACTAGTTGAGAGAACAAATATTAACCATTGATCAACATTGTTTTGATGGTTGAGATTTATAAACACCAAATCAGTGTAATCATTCTATTTTAATAAATGAATTTTTTGTTTTTAGTGAGATAAGGGTTATTTGGTCTTTTACTATGAGAGCATTTTTCACATTGTCATTATATTTCCATGCATGTTGAATGATCCCATCAAATCTCACTTCCCTGTCAAACTCCTTTTCCCCAAGAATTACATTTATCTTCTTCACCAACATCATTTTGCCTCAAACCCCCAGATAACGATAATTTTAGCTGGCGAGAGAAGGGAGGACGTTCATAGCAACATTCGCGAGTAGAACTGTTAACCTAAGTTGTCCATCTAGGGTTAAACATAACAACATTCACGAGTAAATCTGTTTAACTGTGTTCACCATCCAGGGTTTTTTACGTGTAGAACTTCAAAAATGAAATCACAAAAGAAAACTAAACAAAATACGATCTTAGACAGAAAGATATTACCGTTCTCATTAACTTACATCCCTTGGTTTGTTGGAGTTTTGAAGAAGACCGGAGATGAGCCATGTTCAACATTCACCGGAAGAGGTGCTTCAGGGGATATTTGGATGGTAACATGCCTTCAAGCATGGTCTAATATCAAATAATATACTGATGTACCAAGCAAGTGATGAAGACCTGAGAATAGTGTATCTCCGATGAGATCGCCATCAACGACGTTGGGTGAGCTCTGAGACATGGTGTGAGTTGTGTGTTGATGGAGGATGTGGTGTGAGATAATGACAGAGAAGAAGAAGAGAGTGTATATAATGTGGAAATGAGAGGAAAATTGTATGGGATTGTTGATATGCACAGTAGAAATGTAATCATTTCCTTTTCTCTCGATAATCACATTGCAGCTGATTAGATTAGAAGAAAGCTTGATTAGATTAGGAAAACCCAATAATGGTCATGTTAATTTACCATAATACCCTTGCATAATACACACATGAGCAAATGGTGTGGCATCCTCTCATTTGTCCACAATGGTTACGGTTCTCGGAACTCGGCATGGTTTTCTCTTGAACCGGATCCTCTATATATATATATATTGTATTTATATGAGTGCAATAACTATTATTAAGAAAATATATTTAATTAGAATTTTATTAAATAAAGTATTAATGTTCCTTAAGTTTTAAGGTAAATTACAATGGTGTTCTTTCTCTTAAGTTTTAAGGTAAATTACAATGGTGTTCTTTCTCTATATATATATATGTATACATATATATGCATTATAAAGGTATGAATTCATAAAACATTAGCTACTATTTTTCTTTTAGTAAAAGTTTTATTTACAACCCTTTATCTTTATTAAGTTTGATATTTGATCCTTCAACTTTAACAAAGTTGTATTTAACAGTTTTTAAACCAATTACATTATAACTCTTTAACTTTTTTTGAAGTTGTTTTTCTTTAACCAACTCATACTATAACCCTGAATTTTAATAAAATTATCATTTCAAGTTCGAATTTTCTATTACTTCAATTTGTTAACAGTTTTGTGTTTTTATATCAATGCTCCACGCGAGTTATTTTTATCTACGTTTTGACATAAATTTTCGTTATGTTGTTTATTAAACCGACTGGAACAATTTTTTAAACTACCTATGTCACACCCCGTATTTCCAACCAAAACACCGGTGGGCTCGGGTGGAGAATATCGTGACGTAAGTTGATATCATCATAGTCAATTAACACAGCACAACGGAAGTCTTGGAGTTTAAATTACTATTACAAACCAAATGTTCAAAGTACGAAAATAATATACAGACGACTTGTAATGAAAGATCCACAGACGGATCGTAAAATATACAAAAATGTGTAACAGACTTCGGGCAGATCTAAGGATTTGCAAGATCCTCTTATATCACTACCAAGCAGCTTCCAGCCTATTTCGTATTGTACCTGCAACTTAGTCTTTTGAAAATATGTAACACTCTATGTTAGGTCCTAGAAGTGTGAGACTCAAGCATCAAATATATGTAACGGTGTATGGTAGTTAATTAGGTTTAACTAGGTTAGTTTGTATTAGTTTTGGACTTTACAGGTCATTTGGGCATGTCATAGGCCATGTGGGCCAGGCAAGCCCATTAGGGTTATGCCTTACCCTAGGTATATAAGCTTAGCTTATTCATTTCTAGGGTGAAGCTTTTGGGATTTCTCTAGAGAGCGCCTTCATCTTGTACCAGACGATTTTGCTTGTTCAAGTAATAGAATAGTGTGCAAGGTGTTAAAGTGAATTCGTGTTGTTCTTCATCATTTCAGTTATTTCTTGAAGATCATCAAGTTTGGATTCCGCCCATCCTTGGTGATTGTGGGATATCAGTGTTAGATCCGGATTATCAGGACTTACAAGTGGTATCAGAGCCTGTTTGAACTTGTTTTCCAGGCTCAGATCTGATATCAGCTGTTTTTGTTCGGTTTCTCTGAAGAACACGAAGAAGTTTCAAGCATTTCGATCAACACTCAAGGATTTCAGATTTTCTGGTTGTATTTCGGATTGAATTTAAAGCATTTCGGATTTTCTTCAAGGATTTCGGATAAATCTTCAAGGATTTCGGATTTTCTTCAAGGATTTCGGATAAATCTTCAAGGATTTCGGATAATCTTCAAGGATTTCGGATAATCTTCAAAGATTCCGGATTCATAACTATTCCGAATTCGGATAGACTTTCATTCCGGATTACTGTTCCGGATTCTCATTGTTGCTGTGTAGCTGATAGCATTCCGGATTACTGTTCCGGATTACTATTCCGGATTGTCACTATTGCTGTGTGTCAGATAGCATTCCGGATTACTGTTCCAGATTTTCATTCCGGACTGAAACAGTGTATCTCGGATCACTGATTCCGGATTCCATCTCGGATTGTTAATCCGAGTTACTGTTCCGAATTGGTACTGTTCCGAGTTGCACCCAAAAAGGTGGAAAGTTAACCAGCTGACGTAACCAGAGTCAAACATTTTCGGACATAGAATTTGATCCATAAACATTCTTGACAAACCGGTTGCACATCTAGACTCGTGTGATTTTTAGGGCAAAAAAAGGCACGAAAGTTCCTAAAATCACCATCGAACATTATATATCGTCGGAATCGTATCGTCGAGACGAGTCTAACGGTACATTTTGGTAAAAACAGTTTTCGAATACTTTTTATCGTGTTTACCGGTCCGGTTTCGATTATCCGAATGTGGTTGCAGCCCAAACTCAGCACTCGAGTCTGCGGGATGAAGTGAAGGAAAAGCTGGATGAGTTTCTCGGAGGCTACAATGTTGATCCGGTTGCTGATTATGTGATGCGTTTGCTTGAACGTGGGAGGCGAAAAGAGGAAGTAAGCGATGAGTTGAACAACTTTTTGGGAGATGACAAAGACTCCTTTGTTTCTTGGTTGTGGGATCATTTACAATCAAACCAAGATCTCCAAGATCGATATGCAAAATCTACAGAGTCTCATTCTGAAGAAGTGTCCGAACAGAAATCAACAGCCCAGGGTGCAGAAATCAGCAACCTAGCACCCCAAACTCGACCTCAAGCTCAAACTAACGCGGACAAATCAAGCTCATCCATTGACATAGTCAACTATCTTTTGTGCACTGAACCTTGCAGGAATAGAGTTGCTCAACTCAGGGCTCTTAATTCCGAATGACCGATTAATACAACAATGCAATGGCTCAGTGCATCAGCCTTGAGAAAGTAACAAGTTACTCAAGGAAAAGGTTGAAGCTCAAAAGAAAGACATAGCTCACCTCCACCTGGACGTAAATCAACAGAAATATTGGGTCCATGATTACAAAACCAGATTAGAATCAAAGACCATGGAATGCGACTTGGTAAGAGTTGAGCTGGGACTTCTTACTGGAAAATATCAACAAAATGAAGTTAATATAAAGAAATTTGATACATCCAGCAAGCTTGTTCAAGACGTGTGCAATGTGCAGCTGGCATATAAGGCGAATAAGGGGAAGGGTTTGGGATTCAATCAGGTTACCCCTCCGTATAATCACAACTACACAACAATGCCTGAAACCGATGAAGATATTGAGAGAGCACAACATATGGTGTATGGCAAACCCAGTGATTATACGCCAGACACACGGGAACCATCTGGTGCTGTTGACTCTTCCAATGATTCTGCTGATGAAGACAGAGCTGAAGTGAACAAGGCTCCTTGTGCGCAAACTGAACAATCTGAACCTTCTGCTTCTTGATGAAAAGGTTTAGAGCAAGCTAAAAGAGCAGAAAAGAGCAAATCGGAGATGAAGAAAGCAGAAGTCCAAACGTCAAGGACAGTCTCACTCTCCAAAATCATCAATGGGCAGCAATAGCCCTCAACAGGCTAGTGTTGTGAAAAATGCCTTTGTTAAGCCGGTCTTCAATGGTAAATGCGAAAAATATGCTTTTGACCGTGCTAGCAAAGCTTTTGGAAAGGTTGGGGAGATTTCTGAAAAAGACTTGCAGTCTAAACAAAACAAGAAGAATCGAAAGAAATCTCCACAACAAAAGAAGGCCTTTGCAAACGACAAGTACAGACATCCAAATTCATCCTCGTCTGCAAGAAACGTGCAAGGACATCAAGCACGGAAGGGATCAGTTCATCCTTCAATGCCTGTACGAGCAAATCAATCTGATCAGAATGCTTTACATGTGAAAAGACAAACGTGCTTCAATTGCGGAATTCCTGGTCACATTACTCGAAACTGTATACGTGGTCCCCATGTTCCGTGTCATGCTAAAAATCAGAAGGTTACACCAAAGAATAACAATCATTCCAAGCCGATGAAGGTATCATCACCTAAGGCAATGAAGAATGTGAATTCCAAGGTTATACCATCTAATGGGGATTGGAATGTTGCCAAAAGCAAACGCAAGGCTGTTCAGAAACAAAAATCTTTTTCTAAAATGACTAAACCTGAAACAACAATAGTTGCTCAATCAAAGGGCAACAACCACGTTTGTTAAACCGAAACAGATTTGGAAACCCAAATCCAAAGCGGCAGCAACATCACCAATCCTTGAAACAAAAGGGGACTTGTGTCTTAAAGAAGTGTCTTATTTTGATGCTTCAGGGAAACCCGGGATCACGATGGCCTGGGTCCCACTGTCTTACTAATCTCTTTATTTTCTCAGGAACAACCAAGGAGGAGTTGATGACAATCTCTGGAGTGTTGATAGCGGTTGTTCCAGAGACATGAAGGATAATATCTCACTGTTGCAAAAAGGTTCAAATTTTTTTTCGATTGTGATGTTTCATTTGGAGGAGATGAGGTAAGAAAAGATCAGCGAAAAGGTACAAATTTGAATTTTGTGCTTTAATTTTGAAATTAATTAGTTTTTAATCTAATGATGGAATGGTTAAGCAAAAACAACAAAAATATTTTCCTTTTCCTTTTGTTTAAAACTTTGTGCATATGTTTTCTTTATTAGGTAAATTTGTGCATAATGTATGATGCACAAATTTAGGGGGAAGAGGGCGATATATGTATATATGTATTGTTTGAGGGGAGAAAATTAGAAAAATACAAAAACATTATTTGAAAAACAGAAAAATACAAAAATAAAAAGTCATGGGAAATGAAATGAATATTCGTGATATAGGGCGTGACTGACACATGTAAGGTGTCGTAGCTGAAAAGACTAGGATCTAATGTGATATGTCGGTAGGCTTAACGCTCAAAGTGATTAAAAGATACTATGTGATATAAACATAATGAACTATGTATCTTGTGGGTAACATACCATCAGCGTATGATTTTATGGTCTTAAATCATGTGTTGATATATAGCCAACATCTGAGGTTTCGGGTCTTTATGCTGTTGAGTCATCCGGGGATATCTTGATTGCCCTTCTGTTGCATCGAGATTATATGCAGACTAAGGCACAGTCAGGATATCTTTAAAAGAGCCAAAATAGATAGGCCAAAACCTTAAAAGGAAGGAAATCTCATTATGAGAAAATTCCATGAATTCAAACATACCAAATTAGGTATTTGCCTAACCCTCGTTAGATGCTATTGGTCTCTCTTCTGTACGGAAGTACTGACCTGTTCACCAATAGCCTGACGTTGTAAAAGATAAAGGATGATCTCAGTATACTCACCTGCTATGATGAATCGTTGTGCTTACCTTGATCGCGGGGGTATGTCATGGTATGGGACACATGGGTATTATAGTATAATACTACCTTAAGCATATCACGAAGTTGAAAAATGAAAGTTGAGCGTTAAAGTTTAAGTGGACAAACATATTGGCAATCATTTAGACCAGTCTAAATAAGTTCGCACCGAAAAGTGTTCCTTGGTCCGTCTGAAAACGATTTTGATCCCATTGAAATTGTATAGTTGTAACTGTTGAGTTAGTTTCTTTGTTTATTTATGTTTCTGTTTATATTCTTATATTTAAAAAATAGAAAATTCAAAAAAATCCAAAAATAGAGTGCTTTATTTGTTTCATTAAAAATTATTAACCGTTCTTGAAGATTTGGCTAATCATCAAAGGATGAAAGAAATTTGAATTTCGATCCGAGTACAAGTACTTGGATGTACCAAGTGTTCATGTGGTACTCTTCCTGTTGCATAAGAATGTTTGCTTATAAATTTCTGAGAATTGTGCAGATCTTGAGTTAGATCAAGAAACAGGGGTTGCTGAAATTGAGATGATGTTAGTTGCCGACAAAGCATGAAGCATCGCAACAGCAAAGTGTAACTGAGTTAGAAGAACCAGATTCCAGTCATCATCTGACAGTGATAGTGCATTGAAGAAGTACCTGTGAACCTGTTTGCTTGAAAGAGAAGAATTGAATAAGAAAAGAGCTGCTGAGATTCCTCCTCTCGCATTCTTTTTGACAAAGATGTTTCAAGCAAAGCTAATCAGACCCTAATATGAAGCTAACCACAAGAGCAGAAGAAAGAGACCCAGTGCTAAGAGTTCGTTGAAGTATGAGGTCCTAAAAGTATGAGACTAACTTCCACAACACTTACGGCACAGCGAAAACCATAGTTCCTGTTGAAGACGTTGCTGAATTTGCACTATCAAGACAATTTGATGCATCAGTCTAGGGGGAGATTGTTAGGTCCTAGAAGTGTGAGACTGAAGCATAAAATATATGTAATCGGTCTATGATAGTTAATTGGGTTTAACTAGGTTAGTTTGTATTAGTTTTGGACTTTTATAGGTCATTTGGGCATGTCATAGGCCATGTGGGCCAGGCAAGCCCATTAGGGTTATGCCTTACCCTAGGTATATAAGCTTAGCTTATTCATTTCTAGGGTGAAACTTTTGGGATTTCTCTAGAGAGAGCCTCCATCTTGTACCAGACGGTTTTGCTTGTTCAAGTAATAGAACCCGATTATCAGGACTTACACTCTAAATGCGTTTTGACCCAAAACGATGCAGCGGAAATATGAACCGTAAAAATTCTTCCTTATAATTATTCTAACGTACTTTAAACCATTTAAAGTCGACCTCTTCTAAATCGTTTACATCATTTATTCCTAACCAAGGTAACTATGTTACACATGATTTCAGTTATATGACCACTTCTCCGTACAATCCTTGATCTTCGACTCGATCCTTGTTGGTTTGTCCATCATGATAGTCCGACTATCTGCAGTCACCATATATAACCAACATGTTAGTAAATGGTGACATCATATATTTTTAATTAAAAACATGAACATGAATTGTCTACATATCCATCAAACATTATCTAAAACTCCAATAGGATATTCTTTGAAATTATTCCTTATGCCGAGCCTCGAACCTTCGAGAGCCCAACCCTTACTTACCTGCATTCCTAAATTCATCATCAACAACAAACAGTTAGCCTCTTCACATAAGCACATAACATTGAACTACATTCATTGGGCTACATCACGTATAAGCATTTTCATATATACACATACTTACATACCGGTTCCATACATACATCTCACAATAACATCGACACCTAACTCTTTCACTCTGCAACTATATATTTTCATATGCGCGTAGTCATATTCATTATCCGTGTTCAATCGTCGAACTCTAATTATGCCTAAATAATTTACTTATAAGCATACTTAAGAACAAGTCTCATCTTCCCATTCGTGTAATCATTCTAACACATTCATTCCCACAAGATTCGAATCTCAAACATAATTTTATATATATATATATATATATATATATATATATATTTTATATATATATATATTTATTTTATCCCTTACGAGCCCGAAAGTCATTATTTGTATTCGTACCACATAATTAAAACTTTTACGAACTTTTCATAGGTTATACTATCTTCTGGAAGTTTAGCGAAGCCTTTGCATAAGCCTTAAAATATACGGAAGTCCAAGACGCAATAATATACACAACAATTAAAATTGACATTTGGTACCCATTCCCGCCGTAAGCTACGGTCTACTCACCGTAGCTTACGGTAAGGACTTCCTGCAAAACAGAAACTCCCTGCCGTAAGCTACGGCCATCTGCTGTTGCTGCTAATCTGCAACTGTGTTTTTGACCCGATTCGATTTTCTTGTTCATTTAGGCAGCCTCGGGCCTTCCAAACACACTGTTTCTTATAACTTAACTATTTTTATCTCTTTTCAAAAGCTTCCGATTACTATGTCCAATCCCCACTCTTTCCACTATTACCTTTCTACGAAATTCACGACCCGTTTACCCCTATATTGAGGTTTTACGGTTTAATGACATACCACTCCCTTTCAAGAAGTCTTACTATAATATTTCTTATTTATTTATACGCTCCACTTTAGTTTCGATTATTCGAACATATAAACATCTTCATGTACTTAAATACGAAGTGAGTTCAAGAATTCACTTACCTTAGCGTCCGCATTTGCATCCGTTACCTTGCCTCCTCTTGACCCGTTAGCCTTCCATGCTTCCATCCATCTTGACATGATCCCTATACTTTCATGTCATCGCAATCACATTTTTGTTAGCATACACGATTGTACATATTAACGATCGTATCAAATGCATAACTCACATTTGACTTTCATAAGTCAATCCTAACAAGCATAAGGCATATACTCAAAATCACATCTTTTCAAACTCATATAATTCATTATGTCATCACATATAACACATATTGATACATCACATACCGTATGACTTTCTATAATCTTACAATTGTGGCGACAAGTCTAACCATGCTTCTTATGCGCAGTTGACTTTTAGAAGTCAACGTTTATCATATGAACTTTCGACATAACCTCATATATTCGTGTCTTCATATTAGGCTATATTAATGACACTATGTACATTTCATACTCGTGATGCTATATACTTACCACCACGTGATCACCTAGCTATGTCATGCACATGTATAACCAAATCAATACAACCTCAAGCTCTCATGATCTTGAAATTGTCAATTACATTCAAAGCTAGCAATTTACATAATCTCAACATAAATATTTACTAGTAAGGCTACAAGCTATACATTTCATACACATCCGTTTCTAAATTACTGTTAAGCCACTAATTCAACTTATGGTGTACACCACCATTCAAACATAGGGTACTAGTTCCTAAAGCATTCTTTTACCGAATCGCGTCATCAACTACGTTTCACATATACTTGTCAAATACATTCCCAATGTTGTTTTACTAACAAGTATATCATTATCACTTTCTATACATGTTCGCCTATTATTTGCATACAAATCTCATCTAATAATCTCACCTATGCATTTCATCATTCACTTGGTGTGCTTACTACTATCTAAGCACATTGTACAAGTATTTTATGCATAATCTTACTAGCTCATATAAAGATCATCAAATTTCACTAGTTTCACATAACTTTCCTTCTAAATCAACCTCATTTAACAATAGTCTACAACATCCAATTTCTTATATATCAAAACTATCCTTGATTCAACACATGCAACATCATCATCTTCATAACATATTTTTACAAGTGGGTCTTCATTAAAACATCAAAATAATCAGAAATTCAAGCATGATTCATGTTTCACTAGATGATTCTAATTCGTTATCATCATAATTTACCCAAGCTCATGATTAAACACAACCCATTTTATCAATGATCATCAAATCTCAAATTACAACTTACCACACGTTTGTTAGGTTGAGATGATGATAATTCTTCACTCATGCAAGAGAATTAGCTTCCATTTTCACCATTAATTTCTTCAATGTATGAGGTTTTGGGAAGAACCCCTTTCTTTCCTTCTATGTGTGTTGACACAACACACAAACACACACAAAATCCCTGCACACTCTATTTAGATGCAAACTTCAATCCAATTTCCCACCTTTAGTCCCTCTAGTTTTCCATTTATCACATTTACCACAAATCCTTGTATTTTACCATAAGACTTATAGTTCTAACTAAGTTAAATAACTTAGTTATCACCTTTCATTCTATATCTTATGAAACCATACTAGTGAGTCAAACACTCGGGTTTTTTGGGGCGTTACAAAATACATCAGCTTTCGCTGGTAAATATACCCAACTGACTCGTTTTGAAAAAAAATTCAAAAATGATTTTAAGTGCACAGGGCACGAAAAATCTTTTATAACTTAGGAAAGTCACATTGTAACCTTGTTAACAGATTCACATGTTTATCCATACATATGTGGCCCAGTACAGAGACCGAGACATGATTAACTTAGACACCATTTATAAATCCACGAAGGAGTTATCCCCAACTAGTGGGTAAAAATAATTTAGTATTCGCATCTGTCGGGTGTATGCCTACACCTCGTGCTTTGGTCGTGGCCATTAACTAATGTAATGAGTCGTGAATATCCAGGACACGGTTGTTAACCCCCAATGTTTAAGTTATCAAACAAAACTGATTAAAATGGAATATACGAATTTACTAGCCACAATCCGGCATTTGATTGATCCCATTTCCGACCAAGCGGTAATAATTTACCGTAATCCAAGCCCGTATATGAGAAATAAGTCAAGAATATTTACCTGAGCTAGTCTTGATTAAAATGCAAGATTTAATATCTCAGCCGTATTCAAAATGAAATAAGTGCAGATAGCATTTACTAGAAGGCTCTAGTCTGAATTATGGCATAAGCTAACCAATTTAAAGATAATGGTCTTAATTTAAGTCATAGACTTAGACCGACTAACGTACAGGATCAAAACGATATAATACGCTAGATTAAGCGATGACCGGATAGAATGTAGTTTAAACCCAACAAGTACTATAACTTGTACAATATGGGTAAACCATAAGCATTCTGGATTTTGATATTAAAATGATAAGGTTAAACCAGTTTTGGTTAATTTTCGTAAACTAATTACATATACTTAACCGTACGCATATAGGCGATATCGGGTAACCGAATAAGTCATGAACAAGTTCTATATGCCATTATACTTTAAATAAGTTGTAATATTAGTAGGATATCAACTTACATGCCCGTTAAGGTTTTAAAATGAAATTATGCCTCATAAGGGCGTTTTGGTAATTATATACCGTATAAAAGAAACTTGAATATATTTTGATGTTATGATCATAAGTATTCTGGAAAATATTTAATTTATAGTATAATATCAGTAAGATATTGATCATATGTGTAATTTATCATTTATGACCAAACTATGCACCATAGGGGCATTTTGGTCATTTTACACATAGTTTTATAATTTATTTGGGATTCTGAGTTTATATTAGTACCTACTGTACAAATATTTTAAATAAGTTTTAAATCAGTAGGTAACAAGTCTTGATTGATAAATATGGTTTAAAACCATATTATGCGCCGAAATGGAGTTTATGTCAAAAAATGACGATTTGTGCGAAGTTTTATGAAAACTGATGCTAAGATCAGATTTATATGTTTTAGGTGTGTTATTTAATATAACACATCAGTAGATAAAAAGTTTTGGTGTAAAAATATGATTGAAAACGTTTTATGCGCCATAAGGGCTTTATCGTCATTTATCGACACAATGCAAGAACTTGTACGTAAACTCAGTATATAAACTGACTTGACATCCCAAATAATCTTACTTATGATATTTCATTAGTAGGAAATTTATTTTCAAGTTCGTTATCGATTAAAACCTTATTTTATGTAAAAAGGGCATTTTAGTCAAATTTGGCATAATAACGGAACTTGTGCATAAACTCAGATTCTGATTATGATCATGTAATATAACCTCAGAGGGTTATGCTACATTATATTACGATCATAATGCAACCTTAGATCAGTACCTAACTTGTCACACCCCGACCCGCAGCGGAAAAGGTGATCGGGGCATAATTGGGTTATCATCAAAGCTCATGACATTTATTATATGTTTCATATTCATTAATACAATTTAATGGAAATTTACAATAAATGATACAACATGTTCTAACTATCAGTCTAAGCTTCTTGGTTCTCTTCTAAGGCATATCCTATGTTTTCCTTGCTTCAACCTGTCCACCTGTATCATGTGTAAAAAGGTTTTTGGATCAACATAATGTTGGCGAGTGAATCCTATGGAAAAACATTTGAACAAGTTTATCCAATTGATTATAAATAATGTGCATACCACATATGAGTAAATGTAGATGTAAATTTATTCACACAACACATAATATTGAATATTGAACACACAAACACCAAATGATTGTTTTGAGGCACGCGTTGTTCGACTCGTCTCCCACGAGGAACTGATGGGCCTAATGAATGAGTTTTGAGGCACGCGTTGTTCTTACGAACTGATGGGCCTAATGTATGAGTTTTGAGGCGCGCGTTGTTCTTACGAACTGATGGGCCTAATGTATGAGTTTTGAGGCACGCGTTGTTCATACGAACTGATGGGCCTAATGAATGAGTTTTGAGGCACGCGTTGTTCTTACGAACTGATGGGCCTAATGAATGAGTTTTGAGGCACGCGTTGTTCTACGAACTGATGGGCCTAATGAATGAGTTTTAAGGCACGCGTTGTTCTCGTCTCCCACGAGGAACTGATGGGCCTAAATAATTTGCATACAACTTTGACAATATGTAATACATCACAGCCAATAATAGTTACATTCTAGTTTAGTTCATAAAATGGTATAGCACGAATTTGCATAAGAGAATTAGTTTAAGCGACACATGATACACCCCAAAACATGAATAAAAAGGGGAGTTTGTAAGAATTCACTCACATTGGGTGCGTTCGGTTGATGATGTTGAGTGCACACGCGAAGTGGTTTTAACCACGAGTGAAAATAACTTAGATAAATAGCATTTTGGTTCGGTAAGCAAACGGATTTTATTAATCTATTTTAGTAGGATTGTTGGGTGTATTTTTGTGAGTTTGAGGCTATTTTCTAACCTTAAAAATGTTATTTTTAAGTATTTTTAATTGATTTTTAATTAAAATAATTAAATAAAAAATAATAAAAAAAATATTTGATTTTTGCTACAGTTGACTTTGACCATTGACTTTGACTGACCGTTGACCGGTTCGAAGGCATATTATTGTGCGCTGAGTGAGGCTCGAACCCGAGACCTCCCGTACGCGTGCACCCAGCTCTACCAACTGAGCTACGTGTTTAACCCGTCATATATCCGATTTTAATTATATATATATATTAATTAGATTTAAACAGAAATCCTTTTATTTTAAAAACGAATTAAATCCCGAGAACCGGTGCGCTCCACAGGTCTCGAACCCGGGACCTGTGGGTTAGCGGACACACAGTCCACCGCTGGACTGTGTGTCTCACTTGGTTATAAACTCGGTTATCAATATACTTAACATATATCTAAATCAATCCGGTTCAGTTTTTGCGGAAAAAGGAATTTTTATTAAGGCAGCGTGTGAGGGACAATACTCGAACTCGAGACCTTACCGTTAAATGTGCACACAGTCCACCGCTGGACTGTGTGTCTAACCCGGTAAATAACTTGATTTAATTATACTTAACCATTACTGAAACGTCGTCTTCTTCATTGGTTTTAACCGGAAGTGGCGACTGACTGGTTCGAAATGTTGATTCAAGTTTCTTTAGCGTTGTATGATCAATTACAGACGAGATAAAAGTAAAAAGAAAGGAATTTGGCGTAAAAAGTACCGACTGGTTCTCCTCTGTTTTCCGGCAGAACTCCGGCGACAGAAATCTTTTTCCGGCGACGAGTGTCTTGCAGCAGAGAGTCTTCCGAAAGCTTACAAAGGTTGTGGGTGGCTTCGGTAAAAGTTTAGGGGGTTCAGTAAAGCTCAGAGATAAATGATACGGTTTTCCGGCGACGTATAAATTATTTCCGGCGAGTGAGTTTTCGCCGAGAAAGGGTGCGATTTGAGTGTGAAATGTTTCTGGCGAGTTGTGGGTGAATTTATAGGGTAGTATCGAGATGAATGGGGTCTGAATTCGGTCTAAATTCGAAGTCAGCCGTTCTCCGGCGGTTATGGCTGATGTCGCGGGTTCAGACGTCGGTTATAACCGTTGTGAGAGTTAAGACTTCGGTTATTTTGAGCGGAAACGTAATTAAACGGCGAAGTCGTCGGGATTTCCGACGACTGCTAATTGGGCGCAATAACTGAACTTGATTTCCGAACTTTAATATTTGAATTAAATGTTTCCTGATATTACCATAAAATCAAAGCAGCGGAGCGGTTGTTCGGTTGAGTGATAAGTGTTTGTTTGAACCGGTTACAGACCCGAGTTCGAAACCCGGCATGAGTAAAATATTTTTATTTTGCGATTTTTATTAGTTTTTCAAAAACTAAAAATATATCCCCGCATAATAATTGATTACGTATCGTTTAAAATTATTTTGGGCATTTAATTCGCAACGAAAATTTTAACTGACTGTTCGGTTGATAAACGGAGCGGGTTTGGTAAATCCGTTTTTGACGGATGTTACATAACTAATCTAAATCGGGTCAGAGTCGAAAGTCAAAGCAGAAGTCAAACTTTGCGACTTTCGGTTGCGAACCGACCCTAGGACTGAAATTGACGAGTCGAACATGTTCTTACATGTTCTAATAATTATTACCAACTTGTTTAGGTGTCAAAACATGTTTCATAACACATATAAACTCATATTATAATATTTTCAAAATCTGGGTTGTTTGACTTTTTAATAATAAAACTTTGACCCGTCAATTGGTCTAGTAAATGTGATCTTTAGGAGGTGCCCTTTTAAGGGATTAATGCCTACCTTATTACGATCACTTAGCCATGTTCGTTATGAACAATGGCTGGACCATAACGGTCTTAACCGAAAGTCAAAATGTTTTCCGTAAACGCTTGACTTTTGGCTATAAAAGCCTATAAACGAAAATGCAAGAGAAAGGAACACTTACAAGTGATCGTTGGATGAAATAGAACTAAGTTGGATGCTCCTTTCAGTTAGGAACTTCTAGAGGAGGAAGATAGAATGAATTATAAGAAGGTGTAAGTTCAAGTGAAGAACCTTTGCACCTATTTATAGTTGGAGAGCTCGAAGGAGGTGATGCCAGGTATTAGCAAGTGTTAGAGGGAGCCTATAAGTGTCCTAAAACGTGGCATAGCAGTTTAGAATTCCATGTTTTCGAATCAAATGGTTTTTGGCAACATGTGTGGGTGCTAAGCAAAATTTTCTTCAGATACAGCTCTCTGGCGGCCTGCGAGAGACCAGACCCATGTCTCTCGCGCCCGCGAGCGCCTCATGGAAACTTTCAAGCTTTGTCACATTTATCCCCTCAACTTATTAAACTTCTAAAACACCTTTGTAAGCATATTTAGCCTCCGTAGCCAATATTTGGCATACCCGGGAGTATGCCTGGACATTGTTAAGCTCTCTGTTCGTTAAAAGGTCACTCAGAGGTATAAATTAACATGTTGACACCTTTAACCCCTCCATTGTCCAACTTTTACATATTTACATAATTAATCCCTCTCATCCAACCAGCGGCTCATATGAGAGTTAGGACTTCGTAAAGGGTCCCTCAGAGGCTCAGTTTAAGCTTGTTGACACTAATGGTCACTCAGAGGCTCAGTTTAAGCATGTTGACACTAACGATCACTCAGAGGCTCAGTTTAAGCATGTTGACACTAATGGTCACTCAGAGGCTCAGTTTAAGCATGTTGACACCTTTAGTCCTTATTGGTCCTTATTAGACTCAGTATAAAAGTAATGACACGTGTCACTATATTATTAGACACAATTTTACGAGGTGCTACAACCTAGCTGTAATGCGTAATTATCATGCTTATCTTTATATACGTTTTTTTGTGTAAATATGTTCAAATAATATAGCTTTCATATAAAAAGACACCACTTTTCCTTGACCTTCAAATATGCCGTCGTAACATGGTTTTTTATCGTCACCTTAGAATGTGCTATTTTCTTATTTCTATATATGTTTCAAACCCACCGGGAAGAGCATGAGGTAACCTACTGGTTCATATATATCTACCATTTAATATAGACAAGTTGGATTTTAATAATCACACCATTTCTCAGTTGGCCAATATAATAATCCCAACTGAGAATATTCTTACAATCGGTCGGTACTTTCAAACTATTATCTTACAATTGACCTTCGTTAACCAAACCTAACCTAGTTAGTTTTTGACATGGACATAAGAGTTGGATTATATTGTTGATGTGGACAGATGAGTTGGACGATGATGTTGGAAATAAATAATTTAAATGGGCAAATACACACACACACACTCTATTTCTGTTTCTCTCTCTCCTATAACACCCAACATCAACAACAACCACCATCCCCTTCGATCTATGCTTTTCCAATCACCTTACCATCACCACCCACCCACTGCCATTACCTCCGTGCTCGTCAACCACCACCACCCAAGCACCTGTTGAGATTCTACCACAAACATTATCTCCGAAGTCCCAACCACCGTGACCACCAATTTGTTTCTATTAAGAAACCTTAATCGCTGCTTAACAACAAAAAACCCCCACATCAAAACCCTAACTTGTGTCTTCGTCGCTCAAGCTCTAGCCATTGTCGTTTACCATCGCTACTGCTCCCATCGTGTCCCCGATTTTGTTGGAGTCGTTGAAACAAAGATCCAACTAAAGGTCATGGCTTTTTTCTCCCTTTATAAATTGTCGGTTTCTCTCTCCTCTCTTATTGTATTTTGTATGTGAGTGTGTGTGGTGGTGGAGATGGCGACGACGCTGGTGGTGGTGAGTCAAGGTTTTTGGTTTTCGGAGAGATATGAAGTGTCACACCCAAACCGATGGCGAAAACATTGGAGTGAGACAACGTGATTGTTTAAAGACAATATAACACTATGATTGTGACACTAATTTAATAATTCAATTTCATACCATCACTAAAAGTTACATCGTTTTAAAAGAAAAGTACAATATATTGGGAGATAACATAACAACATAATGAGAAGACATAAAATGAAATTTTTGGATGAGATTCTAGTTCATCCTACGTGTTTTTTCATGTCGTATCATCATCAATTTCCTGCAATCATGTATATAAGTATTCGTCAACACAAAAAGGCCGGTGAGCATACGAGTTTGGTTTACATAGCATAGGATAGAAAATGTCTCAAATCCACATGTTAATTGTATACTAAGTTATATGAATTGTACTAGCTTGTATGTATAACGCCTTGCTTTTTCGTACTTTCCTAAGTGTTGTCGTATTTCTATTTTTGGAAACTTGTATTCGTATTTCTTTTTCTTGTAATCCAAGACTTGAATCATAATGAAACTTATACTTGATACTTACTTGTCTTATATGCATTTAAATGTTGAATACACGCAAACTTATACTTATACGCGCATTCACACTCGATACTTATTCATTATATGCTTAAAATATGTAAAATTGGTAAAAATAAACAAAGTTTAAGGACTAAAAGTGAAAAAACCAAAGGATCTTCTGGAATAGCCCCTCTCGCGCCCCGCGACCAATATCAAACTTAGCTCTCGCACCCCGCCAGGCCTCTAGTAGCCCGCGACCGAGAAGTCTTAACTCTCTCGCGGCCCGCGAGAGGACTGCGATCCAAAAAAACTCGTTTCAAGCTCGTGAATTGGCCAATTGTTTCTTACATTTACTACCCCCAACTAACACCCTCCCCATTTTACCATATATATACCCCACTCCATTCACTCTCAACTCACACCTCAATCTTCTCTTCTCTTCTCTAAAAGCTCTAAGAGCTCTCTTCTTCTCTCAAAGATCAAGGCTCCCAAAAGTGAGTTCTAACTCACCTCTCTCTTTTGATCTTTCCTTTTTCTTACTACTTGGAAATATGTAACACCCGTAAAAATCGTGTCCAATAGTATAGTGACACGTGTTGTATTTTAAATATAGTCTGTTAAAGACCAATAACGACTAAAGGCGTCAACATACTCAAGTTGAGTTTCTGAGTGACGAACCGGTGTCAACATACATAAATAACAGCCTCTGAGTGACTAATATGTCAACATGCTTAAATCATTAGCCTCTAAGTGACAAATACGTTAACAAGCTTGAAACTTGGCCTCTGAGTGACTGATATGTCAACATGCCCAGCCTCTGGTGACATCGGAATCAACATGCTTATCATAAGCCTCTAAGTGATCCCTTATGAAGTCCTAAACTCTCATACGTGCCGTTTGTTGGACGAGAGAGTTCAATTTTGTAAATATGTGAAAGTTGGAAATGGAGGGATTAAAAGTGTCAACATGTTAATTCTTACCTCTAAGTGACCTTTTAACGAACCGAGAGCTCGACAATGTCCGGGCATAATCCCGGGTATGCCAAGTATTGGCTACGGAGGCTAAAAGTGCCAAAAAGGTGTTTAAAATGGTTTTTAGAAGCTTCTTAAAGTTTATGGGTAAAGTGTCAAATTTTAGAAGTTACCAGGGGGCGGTCGCGGGCCGCGAGGGACTTGGTCTATGTCTCTCGCGGGGCGCGAGAAGCCCTCTGCTACAGAAAATTGTTTGGTCTCTAAGCAAAACTCCAAAACCATTTAAATTCGAAACCATGGACTTTAAACTACTATGCCACATTTTGGGACACTTGTAAGCTTCTTCTTACTCCCCTAAACACCTGGCTTCACCTCCTTTGAGCTCTCCAACTATAAATAGGTGCATGAGTCTTCATTCCAACTTGCACATTTCTCATTAAATCACTCTTCTCCCTCCTCTGGAAGTTCCTAGCTGAAAGGAGCATCCAACTTAGTTCTCTCCCATTGTAGGAACCTCTTGTAAGTGTTCCTTGCTCTTGCATTTTCGTTTATAGGCTTTTATAGCCAAAAGTCAAGCGTTTTCTAAAATGCTTTGACTTTCGGATTAAGACCATTATGGTCCAGCCATTGTTCAAAATGAACATGGCTAAGTGATCGTAATAAGGTACGTGTTAGTCCCTATAAAGGGCACCTCCTGAATATCACGTTTGCTAGACCAATTGACGGGTCAAAGTTATGTTATTAAAAATCAAACAGGCCACTTTTCGGAAAAATCATAAATTGATCTTATATATTATGAAACTTGTTTTCGACACTTAAACAAGTTGGACAATAATTAATAGATCATGTATAAACATGTTCGGCTCGTCAATTTCAGTTCTAGGGTCGGTTCGCAACCGAAAGTCGCAAAGTTTGACTTCTCTTTGACTTTCGATTCTGACCCGATTTAGATTAGTTACCTACTGATCTAAAGTTTATTATGATCATAATATAATGTAGCATAATCCTCTTAGGTTATAATACATGATCATAATTAGAATCCAAGTTTATGCACAAGTTCCATAATTATGCCATATTTGACCAAAATGCCCCTTTTTGTATAAAACAAGGTTTTAATTGATAATGAACTTAAAAATGAGTTCCTACTGATGTAATATTATAAGTAGGATTATTTGGGATGTTAAACCAAGTTGTAAACTGAGTTTCCAAGCAGGTCCTTAAACTATGTCGATAAATGACGGTTTTAGTCCTTGTGACTCATAAAATGATTTTAAACAATCTTTTCAAGGTAATCATTTACCTACTGATATGTTATAAACATTTTCATCTAACCCTAATGTCAGTTTTCATTAAACATCGCTTAAAGACGTCATATTACGACATAAGCGCCGTTTAAGCGCATAGTATGGTTTTAAACCATATTATTAACCAAAACTTGATACCTACTGATTTCAAAACTTATTTTAAACATAATTACAGTAGTTACATGTTATAAACTCAGAATCCCAATTTTATAAACTTTGTGTAAAATGACCAAAATGCCCCTTCGGTGCATAGTTTTGTCATAAAAGATAATTTACACATATAATTGACATCCTACTAATATTATGTCATAAATAAAGTATTTTTACAGAATACTTATATTTTTAATATTTAAATTATATTCAAGTTCTTTTTATATGGTATGAAATTACCAAAATGCCCTTATGAGGCATAGTTTCGTTTTAAAACCTTAATGGGCATATAAGTTGATATCCTACTGATATTTTAACTTATTTAAAGTATAATGGCATATAGAACCTGTCCATGACTTATCCGGTTACCCAATATCGCTATTATGCGCACAATTACGTACATGTAACTATTTTACGGAACTTAACCGTAACGGGTTTAACCTTGTCATTTATGTTTCAAAATCCAGAATGTTTATAGTTTACCCATATTATACAAGTCAAGGTACTTGTCGGGTTTAAACTACATTCTATCCGATCATCGTTTAATCAAGCGTTATACGTGATGATCATGTACATTATTCGGTTTATAAGACCGTTAGTTTTTAATTGGCTAGCTTATGCCAGAATCTAGACTAGAGCCTTCTCAGTAAATGCTATCTGCACTTGGTACTTTTGTATACGGCTGAGTTATTTAAAATAAAAGAAGAAGACTAGCTCAGGTAAATACTCTCGACTTATTTTCCCTATACAGGCTTGGGATACAGTAAATTATTATCGCTTGGTCCATTTCAAGGTCAACTTTCCAAGTTAATAAAAGATTTTGGTGCCATTTGCACTTAAAACCATTTTAATGTTTTCAAAATGAGTCAGTTGGGTGTATTTACCAGTGTAAGCTGACGTATATTCCAAAGGCTAATCTGCAGGTATAATACGAAATAGGCCAGGAAGCTGCTCAATAGAGAATAAGAGGATCTTGCAAATCCTTAGATCTGCCTAAAGTCTGTTTTGTATTCTTTCTTGTACATTTTACGATCCACCTGTAGATCTTCTATTATGAGCCTGTATATTATTTTGGATTTCGAACATTTCGGTTTGTAATAGTAATTTTACTCGAAGACTTTCGCTGTGCTATGTTTAATTGACATGATGTTATCAACTTACGTCACGATACTCCCCACCCGGGCCCACAGGTGTTTGGATTTCAGGGTTGGAAATCCGGGGAATGACAAAATACCTTTTGGAATGTCTCCATAAGTCTTCCATGGAAGACTAACTTGGAACATCACCACGTCTAAGGTCCCAAGAGTAAAGGCTTTCTTTTGGTTTTATTTGGGTTTTACCCACAAGTGTTGTATCCTTCCAGCTTGTTCTCAAAACAAGAACGAGTATTAAGTCTAGGTGATTACATCAACCCGAATGGGTATCATGTTGTCAAGAAAACACATCAACCCGAATGGGTATCATAGTGTCAAGAACGAGTATTAATCTAGGTGATTACTTTTTCGTATACATACTTTCTCGCATTTGAATTTCCAAATCCTCCGTTATCATTCGAATACTTACCAACCTATGTTTTCCCCTTGTAGGATAACTCGCCGCTCATCCCATCCATCAACCCACTTC
The DNA here is from genome assembly GCA_947069175.1 of Scalesia atractyloides. NCBI lineage: Eukaryota > Viridiplantae > Streptophyta > Magnoliopsida > Asterales > Asteraceae > Scalesia > Scalesia atractyloides. Next base: position 17,775,074 of record CAMTDV010000020.1, read on the forward strand.
GCGAACTTGTCAACTTTGAAGACTTTGCAAAACCGTGAGTACACTCGACCCACTTTTCGTTTACAACACTTTTGGGTGTAACATGTTTACTTATACCAAAACCACAACACTTAAACTTTATGAACTGCACAAACAATCCTATACACATGAACACTTGATACGCTTACGTGATGCTTTTATCTTTGACATTCTTAATGTGATACTTTAGTCATTAACTTATTTTAAGCCTTCGTTTGACATGTATAGCGCTATAGGAAGTAACGCACCCCCATCCATCACGTAAACTTGAGGCCATGTTAAAACATCGTGATTGCGTTAAGGGTTTGACTAGTAGTATTGCATGCTTGTATATGCTCGTATAGAATCATAGTTTCCATGAGGATTCATTTAAACTTTAATCGTATACGTAAGCTATGTTCAAACTTGTGTACTCGCCTTTGCTTTTGCATTGAATTGTATTTTAAAACTTGTTACAGGTTGATGAAGTGGATGCTATGAAATCAAATAGGAAGGATTTAGATACACACAAGTAGACGTTTAGGCTAAATCTGTTGTATCAATTTTGTTGTATTATATTTGCTTCGATGTTGTACTTGACAATTATAATTGAAATGAAATTTGACTTTAATTAAATATTGTCATTATTAGCGTTGTGAGCAATGAGCAATCTCGTTATCGTCTTACTCCGATGTTTCCGCCATCCGTTGGGGTGTGACAGATTGGTATCAGAGCCATAACTATAGGGAATTAGGTAGAATTACCATGATTCGACCTAGTCTGTAGTTCTAATACCCATTTTTGACCATTCTTGCTATGCTTAAAACTTTATGCTTCCTACCTTGCTTCTCCTCTGTTCTTTTGGTCTTAATACATATGCATAATGTCTTTCCTAAAACATTTTTACACAATACACACTTTGAAGGCTTGAAGATACTTGTAACGCAAAAGAGACGAGTTCACTAATATAGGCGTGAAACCCACAATTTGGTGAACGACTCTCGTTCCACTATTCCTATTCCTTTTGCACGAAATTCGCCCTCAAGTTAGGAGTGAAATCCACATCTTGATGGAGAATTTCCAATTCAAAACTATAGTGGACCCTTACCAACGAATCGGAATTTGCTCTTCGTTTGGTAAGTACCAACCACACTTAGGGTACGAAATCGTCAAGTTAGGGGTGAAACCCGCACCTTGTCGATCAAGTCCCATTCCTTGATTTCGCTCTCCGCCAAAGTTTTGATTTTTCCGATCGATTAGAGACGTGTAGTAACTGGAAGGGTGAAATGTCGTTAGTCGCTTCTCGATGAGAGCATTTTACCTATAGGCCAAGGCACGTTTCTCTAATTTGAAAAGAACTTCGATTCACTTTGGAATTGTCGACGTCTCTCTACCCGAAACATTCCTCGTTTTATGAGCCTATTCTTTTATGTGATTCAATTTCTATGTGTTTTTAATACTTGTTACCTCGTTCATTTCGAACCGTTACACTATTCGCACGTTTATCGCAATCCAAAACAATGATAATCCTCGTGAACAAACTAAATTTATACTCTTTTTCGCATTCATACGTGATTATACATGCTATACTTGTTAAACCCATGCAATTTATATGAAATTTCGTGAACCTTATACGTACTCATACATACAAAACTTGTTATTTTTACATTATGATCAAGTCTCACCCCTTACTCTATTTTAAACTTCTAGATGTCTTCCCTTAACTCTTCCAAGAAGTCAAAGAGGTCCAACAGAGGATCCAACAACGACGGGGACTCTATGTCGAAAGAAGACCTCGTCGGTCTAGTGGTTGAGCAAATGGCTGACCAAATGGCCCGTGTTATCCCCGATATTGTTAGCCAACTCCAAACCATCCAAACCAAAGGCACCCCTAGGTCCTCCGCTGATTCGAAAACCGACGCTTCTAAATCGTCTTACCAGTTCAAGCATTTCATGGCTTGCAAACCTGTTGAGTTCCCGGCATGGACGGTGTGACTGCCATGATTAACTGGTTTGACGCTATGGAGCTTACCTTTCTTCAGGGCGGGTGTCCTGACAACCTTTGAACCCTCAACGCTACCGGAGTCTTTCACAAGAGAGCCCTCGAATGGTGGACTACTGAACGCAACAAGCGTGGCAACGAAGCGGCTCACGCATTAACTTGGGAAGAGCTTGAGGAGCTCATGAAGGATCAATTTTTTCCTCCCCACGAGACCCAAAAGCTCGAAAACGAATTTTGGAATCTTACTCAACAAGGGAGTGACGTTGAAGGTTTGATCAGCGCTTCAAACAATTGAGTATCATCTGTCCTGGACAGGTGGATACTGTTCCCAAGGCGATTGCTAAGCTTATTCCTTCGCTCTCGCCTATGATCAAGAACCATGTAGCCGCCGCCAACCCCAAAACCCTCGATGAAGCCTTTAGCATAGCCATCCACTTAACCATAGCTGCATTCTGCAGGGGGCCTATGCGAAGGCCTCTACGAAGCATACGCACCAAGCCATCGCCGACATCACCACTACCGAAACTCCTCCCTCCCAAGCCAAGAGAAACCAAAACCGGAGCAAGAAGCAGAAGGCTTCTATCCAAAACAATGTGGTTGTTATTCTGCCTACCCCTACACCACTAAACGCCATCGCCACTACCCAAAGCACCGACCAACTTAAACGTGGTTACACAGGATCTCATCCTCAGTGTACTACCTGCCTTTACCATCATCCATCGGTACTCCATGCAGAAAGTGCGCCCAATGTCAGAGATTGGGACACTTATCTAACCGTTGCCGAAGCTTTCTCCTCCCCAAAACCAGCAACCCTTAGCCATTACACCTAACCCTCACCCTCAACCCCAATCCACTCCCGCTAGGGCATGTTATCACTGTGGCGACCCTAACCATTTCACCAACTTTTACCCCAAGCGCGCCATCAACCAGCAGCAACGCCAGCAGCACCAACCTAAACCTGCAAAAAGTAGAGCTTTTGTGCTTACCTCCGCTCAAGCCCAAAGCTCCAACGATGTTATTACTGGTACGTTCCTTGTGATACTGGCGCAGATAGAAGTTTTGTATCTGTTGAATTTGAGCCCTTGCTAAAGTGTGAGCGATCTAAATTAGCCGACCCTTTCGCTGTTGAAGTCGCTAACAGTAAGACCGTTCCTGTTAACTCTGTCCTCACTCGTTGTTCTTTGGATCTTAACGGTCATACGTTCTCGATTAATCTCATACCTATGAAGATGGGTAGCTTTGATGTCATAGTAGGCATGGACTGGCTTCAGCAAGTTCGTGCTGAAGTTGTTTGTTCAGAGAAATTCATTCGCCTTCCTCTTCCTAACGGTGATTCCTTACACGTCTATGGTGAGAAACCTTCCAAAGGTCTCAAACTGATGTCGTGCATTCAGGCGAACAAATACTTACGCAAGGAGTACTTTGCCTTCCTGGCCCACGTTGTGGAAAAGAAAGACAAGGGTCCAAGCCTAAGTGACGTTCCCTCGTATGTGAATTCCCTGGTGTCTTTCCAGATGATCTTCCTGGTCTTCCTCCTCCTCGTTCTGTTGACTTTCGTATTGACCTCATTCCCGGCGCAACTCCTGTTGCGAAGGCTCCGTATCGATTAGCACCTTTGGAGATGCAAGAGCTATCCAGCCAGCTTCAAGAACTTCTTTATAAAGGCTTTATACGCCCTAGTACTTCTCCTTGGGGTGCTCCCATACTTTTCGTCAAGAAGAAAGATGGATCATTCCGTATGTGTCTTGACTATCGCGAGCTCAACAAGCTCACAGTCAAGAACCGCTATCCACTTCCTCGCATTGACGATCTATTCGATCAATTACAAGGTGCAACGTGCTTTTCAAAGATTGATCTCCGCTCTGGTTATCATCAACTTCGAGTTCTCGAAGAAGATGTACCCAAAACCGTATTTCACACACGCTATGGACACTACGAGTTCGTGGTTATGCCTTTTGGTCTAACTAACGCACCTGTCGTGTTCATGGATTTCATGAACCGCGTGTGTAAGCCGTTTCTTGATCACTTTGTTATTGTCTTCATCGACGATATTCTCATCTACTCCAAGACAAAAGAAGAACATGGGCGATATTTGCGCCTCATTCTTACACTTTTGCACACCGAACGTCTTTACGCCAAATTCTCCAAGTGTGAATTTTGGCTAAAAGAGGTTCAATTCTTGGGTCACACCGTTAATGAACTCGGTATTCATGTTGACCACGCAAAGATAGAAGTTGTTAAGAATTGGGTTGCACCTAAATCACCTTCTGAGATTCGTTCGTTTCTTGGCCTAGCAGGGTATTATCACCGTTTCATTTCGAACTTCTCAAAGATCACCGTTCCTTTGACCTCCTTCACGCAAAAAGATAAACCTTTTGTTTGGGGTCCTAAACAAGAGGAGTCCTTCCAAACACTCAAGGGCATGCTTTGTAATGCTCCTATCCTTACCCTTCCCGATGGAAATGACGACTTCGTCGTGTACTGCGATGCTTCTAACCAAGGTCTTGGTTGCGTCCTTATGCAACGGGACAAGGTTATCGCTTACGCGTCGAGACAGCTCAAGATACATGAGAGAAACTATACCACACACGATCTTGAACTTGTTGCGGTTATTTTTGCGTTAAATATTTGGCGACACTACCTTTATGGTACAAAGTGTACGATCTTCACCAATCATAAAAGCCTACAACATATCTTTGACCAAAAAGATGTCACACCCCGACCCGCAGCGGATAAGGTGATCGGGGCATGATTGGGTTATCATCAAATCTCATGACATTTATTATGCGTTTCATATTCTTTAATACAAATTAAATGGAAATTTACAATAAAGGTTACCACTGTTCTAACTAACAATCTAAACTTCTTGATTCTCTTCTAAGGCATATCCTATGTTTTCCTTGCTTCAACCTGTTCACCTGTATCATGTGTAAAAGGGTTTTTGGATCAACATAATGTTGGCGAGTGAATCCTATGGAGAACATTTGAACAAATTTATTTAAATTGATTATGAAATATGTGCACAACCAAACATGAGTAAAAATAGATGTAACTTAATCAACAATCATAAGATATTGAATGAAACACTCATGAATAATAATGGAACAATTAAAGGCACGCGATGCTCAACTCGTCTCTCACGAGGAACTGAGGGGCCTAATGAATGAATTGCATAACCATGATAATATGAATGACACAACTACAAACAATACAAACTCAATGATATACACATAAACAATAATGAATTTGATTTGTAGCATGCGTTGTTCAACTCGTCTTCCACGAGGAACTGATGGGCTTAATGTATGAGTTTCATATAATATGACGATGGAAATAAGTAAATCACAACAATAAAAAAACAATCTAAGTTTAAGTCATGATGTGGTATGGCACGAGTTTAAATAAATAAATTGATTATTTTCATAACACATGACACACCCCAAAACGTGTAATTTAAAAGGGGGGGTTGTAAGATTCACTCACAGTGGGTGCGTTCGGTTGATGATGTTGAATGCACGCGAAGTGGTTTTAACCACGAGTGAGTTTAACCTAGAATAATCGCATTATGGTTTGGTAAGTAAACGGATTTTATTAATCTATTTTAGTAGGATTGTTGGGTGTATTTTTGTGAGTTTGAGGCTATTTTCTAACCTTAAAAATGTTATTTTTAAGTATTTTTAATTGATTTTTAATTAAAATAATTAAATAAAAAAATAATAAAAAATTGATTTTTTTCTGACCGTTGACCGTTTGACTGACCGTTGACCTGACCGTTGACCGGTTCAATTCGGAATACAAGTGCGCTGAGTGAGGCTCGAACCCGAGACCTCCCGTACGCGTGCACGCAGCTCTACCAACTGAGCTACGTGTCTAACCCGTTATATATCTGATTTTAATTATATATATATATATATATATATATATATATATATATATTAATTAGTTTAAACCGAAAATCATTTTATTTCAAAAATAGTTTTAAACGAACCGGACGTGCACTCCACAGGTCTCGAACCCGGGACCTGTGGTTTAATCTAACACACAGTTCACCGCTGGACTGTGTGTTAAACATGTTATATAATCCGATTTTTATTATACTTAAATACAATTTAGTTATTACCTTTTCTGCCTTATTAAAAAGAATAGAATATTGTTCGAGTCGGTGCAGAGGACCGGACTCGAACTCGTGACCTGCGATATAAACAAACACACAGTCCACCGCTGGACTGTGTGTCTAACTTGGTTATTATTCCGGTTATTAATATACTTAACATATACCAGTATCGACTCCGGTTCAGTTAAACAAAAATTTGATTTTTATTTAGGCAGCGTGTGTGAATCCGGATTCGAACTCGTGACCTTGGCGTTATATGTGCACACAGTCCACCGCTGGACTGTGTGTCTAACCCGATTAATTTCTTGATTTATATTAAACTTATATGATAACGAATACATCGTCTTCTTCACTGAAACATAACCAGAGATAAAGTCTGACTGTTTCGAGTTTTATTCAAGTTCTTTAGCGTCTTACAGTTCATTAAGGTGAGATAAATGTGAAAAGGAAAAGAAATTGGGCGGAGAAGTATACCGACTGGACCCTCTGTTTTCCGGCAGAACTCCGGCGACAGCAAACAACTCCGGCGTCAGGTGTCTTGCAGCAGCAAGTCTCCGGAAAGCTTGGAAAAAGTATGGGTATCTCCGGTATAAGCTTCAGGGGCTCAGTGAGGTTCAGAAATAAGGAAATCGGTTTTCCGGCGACGAACAGAAAAGTTCCGGCGAGTGGAATTACGCCGAGGAAAAGTGTGGTTTTGAGCGAAAAGGTTTGCAATGGGTTGAGGGTGAATTTATAGGGGAAAACGTCGAAGCACTTGGTCTGATTCCCGACTGGGTTCATTGATTTAAATTTTCCGGCGGTTATAATTTTGGTCGCGGACTTCAAACATCGGTTATAACCGATGTCTGGTTAATGGTTTACGTTATAACGTAATTTGTAGTTAAGACTCGCGAGATTTCCGGGATTCCGACGACTGAACTGTTTGGGCGCCGGTTTTGAATTCGTAACGTTATTATATCAATTAAATGATTCTATTATTTCACAAGAAGCATCCGTGGCGCAGTGGTTTGTGTGTGAGGTGATAAGTCGCTGAGTGACTCGGCGAGTGACCCGGGTTCGAAACCCGGCTGGATCATTTCATTTTTGTTTTGCGATTTTCAACAGTTTTTCAAAAACTAAATATAGAGTCCCGTATAATAATTAATTACGTATCGTTTAAAATTATTTCGGGCATTTAATTTGCAATGAAAATTTTGACTGACTGTTCGGTTGATAAACGGAGCGGGTTTGGTAAATCCGTTTTTGACGGATGTTACAGTATCCCCTGCTTTTTAGAAATTTCGTCCCGAAATTTAAATAATGATATATTTTGACTAAAAAGGATGGTGATGTTTTGTTTGACAGTTGTATGCTCAGAAAAATGAGGGTTTAAGTTTTTGTTCGAGGCGGTAACGTTCCTTGTAAGGGTTAAGTACCCTATTCAGGAATCGCTTTTTGTTGCCTACTGTATAAGTATTGATAAGCAGAAATGATTTGCTAAAAATGATATCATGCATAAGAATTTAGATACGTTTGGGAAAGTATGGTTATATCCTAAGGCGAAACTTCTAACACTACAACCTATATGGAACATAAATAAAAACACAACAACTGATATTTGAACATAAGTAAACACAACAGCTAATATTCGAACATGAATAAACACATTAGCAAATATTTGAACATGAATAAACACATCAGCAAATATTTGATCATGAATAAACACAACAGCAAATATTTGAATCCACATTCTGATAGCATATATGTTTGAATGATGGAAGTTCCTCTCTCGTTTGTTATGATGGAGAGGTTAGTTTATGTAGAAATGGATCACAATCCAATCTCTTTAAATAACATGATGATATAAATGTAACACAAATTCCAACCAAGGCAATACTAAATCCTACATGGAACTTCTCATAACCGCCTGATAATGCCTCTGATCCTTTGGCAAGAATACTAATATATAGGAAGTACCAGCGGCGTATCCACCATATTCTTGCCAAATTTTCATTAGTTTTATCCACAAGTTATGATTGGTTACCAAGAAACTAATAAATCCTACATAGAACTTCTCATAACCGTCCGATAATGCCTCTGATCCTTTGACAAGAATACTTATATATAGGAAGTACCAGCGGCGTATCCACCATATTCTTGTCAAATTTTCATTGGTTTTATCAGTGAATTATGATTAGTCCTATAACTCTACAACCAATACAACAAACATAAAATACTGAAATGAAATATATCTGTGCGATCAAGGCTCAATCGAACGGAGCCGATCGTATTGCATGTACTGAAAATGAAATGGATGTGCGCTCAAGGCTCAATCAAACGGAGCCGAACGTATTGAATGTACTGAAATTGAAATTGTGTGCTCAAGGCTCAATCAAACGGAGCCGAGCGTATTGCATGTACTGAAATGAATAACTTAACCACACAAACAGCCTATGCATGGAACCTCTCATAACCGCCTGATAATGCCTCCGATCATTTGACAAGAATACTTATATATAGGAAGTACCAGCGGCGTATCCACCATATCCTTGTCAAATTTTCATTGACTTTATCCGCTAGTTATGGTTAGTTCGATGCGACTCTACTACAAACACCACAACCACAAGATACTGATAATGAAATTGTCTGTGCGCTCAAGGCTCAATCAAACGGAGCCGAACGTATTGAATGAAATTGTATGTGCGCTCAAGGCTCAATCAAACGGAGCCGAACGTATTGAATGTACTGAAATTGAACAACTTAATCTAAACAACCATCACACAATCATCCTATGCATGGAACCTCTCATAACCGCCTGATAATGCCTCCGATCATTTGACAAGAATACTTATATATAGGAAGTACCATCGGCGTATCCACCATATCCTTATCAAATGTTCATTGACTTTATCCGCAAATTATGGTTGGTTCGATGCGACTCTACTACAAACACCACAACCACAAGATACTGATAATGAAATTGTATGTGCGCTCAAGGCTCAATCAAAGGGAGCCGAACGTATTGCATGAACTGAAAATGTAAATTGAAATGTGCGCTCAAGGCTCAATCAAACGGAGCCGAGCGTATTGCATGTATTGAAATGTAAAATGAAATGACCGATCAAGGCTCAAACAACGGAGCCGATCGTGCGGGCACGCCCTGATCAACCGCATAATAAAATGGGGATCAAACTCAACCTCGATGGATGGGGAGCTGCGGCCTCGGCAAAAGCATATACTGAAAACAATATATAATATATAATATACCATAATTACTCTAACAGTCTACACATGTGATAAAGAAAAACATAAAACTAAACGATAGGAGTTGAATCTGGATCTTCGGCGAAGAGGACTAGTTGAGTATCTTCATCTGGGTCGTCATTATCTTCGACAGGGTTGGCGTTGATATTGAAGACTCTTCCTCTTGCTGATGGCATAGTGTTTGGGTTTTCTTGGTTTACTTGGTTAACTAGGTTTGATTGGGCTTGAGTGTTGATAACGTTAACCAATTGAGGGCATGTGTTTCTAAAGTGGGTAGGGTCGCCACAATTGAAACAAGCTCGAGTATATGGGAACACGGGGTATTGGGGTTGATAATAAGTTTGGGTCATGTTTTGAGTAGGGGAAATGGTTTGGTTTTGAGAGGTGCGACAAACATTGCTCAAATGACCATAGCGTCCACAAGTTGCACATAGACGACAAGGTAGGGTATGGGGATGGTGATAAAAACAGTTGTTGCATCGAGGGTGAGGTCCAAGATATGGTTTCTTATCTGGGTAAGCTGAGTTGGGTGCCACTTGGGTGATTGGGATAGCTCGAATGGGTATGGCATGTAAAACTGGTTGATTTCGTTGAGTAGCAGCGAAAAGTCGCCCGACTCTTCTTCTCTTAGGATTGGGTTGAGAAGGGGATTCGGTTTGAGTGGGGTCGGAAGTTTCAGTCGGTTCTTTATCCTTCTTCTTCTCCTCCTTGAAGTCTTCGTTTCGGATTCGGTTCTCGGTGAGCTCTGTTGCTAGCTCCATCGCTGCTTCTAAAGTTGCAGGCTTGATACTTATAATAGGGTCTTGAATCTTTGACGGAAGACCACGAATGTAGTGCTCGATCAAACGGTAGAGGGGAGTGAACATGTTGGGAACCATTTGATGTAACTCGAGGAATCTTTTGTTGTAGGTGATGTGGTCTCCTTCCACTTGCTTCAATGAGTAAAATTCATCTTCTAACTTCTTGATTTCGCTCCTTGGGCAAAATCGTCTGGTCATGATTTCCTTCAATTCGTTCCAAGTTAAGGACATAGCATCTTCCACACCTCGTTTTGCCTTCTCTGTGTTCCACCAAGTAAGTGCTATCCCATATAGTCGACCGGTAGCATATCGCACTTTGCGATCGTCAGGGCAATCGCAATTTAGAAATGTGTTCTCCATTTCTTCAAACCAATGGAGGAGAGCGGTGACGCCTTCAGTCCCTTTGTACTTCGGAGGGTCGCATGATTTGAAGTGCTTGTAGGTGCATTTAGTGGTATTTGGGAAGAGTTGAAAATGTTTTGGTTTGCTTGATTGACAGGATTAACGGTAAGTGCTTGCTGAACTTGGATTACAATATTGGGTATTACGGCTGCCATTTGTTGAGCGATTAAGGCAGCCATGCGTTCGCGGGCTTTTCTTGCTCTCGTCTTCCTACGGGCGAGGTTAGAAGACATCTACAAGGAATACATGACAAGAGTATGAGTTGGATGCTTTTGGGTTCATGGGTCGCATTAGGAATGAACATTCATAAAATAATTATAGATAAATAAATTACTACATCCATTGGATGTCTTGGGTTTTGCTCGCTGTTAGGCCCTTCATGCCGCCATACTTTACCTGTGTAATCATGTGGGCCCCCATGAATACCGGTTTTTCATATGGTTCGCACGGTTTCTGCCAGGTTGCGTACACAAAAACCCGGAGAAAATCGAGAAATATGTATACAACGTGTGACATTCGGAATGTGTCCAGTGTTAGACACGGTGACACCTCAAAGTAGGTTAGTTCGAACGACGTTTGGTGTGGCATGCTTTGGCCTAATAGGTCCTTCGTACTCTCATCGTTGGTCCCCAGGTAGGCAAACTGGTCCTTTATATTGGATTTATACGAATGCCAGCCTAGACAGGACGTTCCGACTACCGGTACTTGTACCCTTCCAGTTACTACATGCCCGCCGCAGAACTTACCTTGATGAGATTTGAAAATTGCACAAAATCTTTGGATAATGAGAATATGAAAATAAATTGAATACATGAACATCGATATATGTATAATGAATATGTATATATGTATGATGAATATGTATATAAGCATGTATGTTTGACTGAAATGTAAACAAATATGAAACAAATAAATATCACAAGTTTGTATGTAACCACCTAATCAATTAAAATTCATGCAGACTATAGTATAGGCTCTAAGGGTCTAATAACCTATCCTATATCCCTATAGTCATGGCTCTGATACCAATCTGTCACACCCCGACCCGCAGCGGATAAGGTGATCGGGGCATGATTGGGTTATCATCAAATCTCATGACATTTATTATGCGTTTCATATTCTTTAATACAAATTAAATGGAAATTTACAATAAAGGTTACCACTGTTCTAACTAACAATCTAAACTTCTTGATTCTCTTCTAAGGCATATCCTATGTTTTCCTTGCTTCAACCTGTTCACCTGTATCATGTGTAAAAGGGTTTTTGGATCAACATAATGTTGGCGAGTGAATCCTATGGAGAACATTTGAACAAATTTATTTAAATTGATTATGAAATATGTGCACAACCAAACATGAGTAAAAATAGATGTAACTTAATCAACAATCATAAGATATTGAATGAAACACTCATGAATAATAATGGAACAATTAAAGGCACGCGATGCTCAACTCGTCTCTCACGAGGAACTGAGGGGCCTAATGAATGAATTGCATAACCATGATAATATGAATGACACAACTACAAACAATACAAACTCAATGATATACACATAAACAATAATGAATTTGATTTGTAGCATGCGTTGTTCAACTCGTCTTCCACGAGGAACTGATGGGCTTAATGTATGAGTTTCATATAATATGACGATGGAAATAAGTAAATCACAACAATAAAAAAACAATCTAAGTTTAAGTCATGATGTGGTATGGCACGAGTTTAAATAAATAAATTGATTATTTTCATAACACATGACACACTCCAAAACGTGTAATTTAAAAGGGGGGGTTGTAAGATTCACTCACAGTGGGTGCGTTCGGTTGATGATGTTGAATGCACGCGAAGTGGTTTTAACCACGAGTGAGTTTAACCTAGAATAATCGCATTATGGTTTGGTAAGTAAACGGATTTTATTAATCTATTTTAGTAGGATTGTTGGGTGTATTTTTGTGAGTTTGAGGCTATTTTCTAACCTTAAAAATGTTATTTTTAAGTATTTTTAATTGATTTTTAATTAAAATAATTAAATAAAAAAATAATAAAAAAATTGATTTTTTTCTGACCGTTGACCGTTTGACTGACCGTTGACCTGACCGTTGACCGGTTCAATTCGGAATACAAGTGCGCTGAGTGAGGCTCGAACCCGAGACCTCCCGTACGCGTGCACGCAGCTCTACCAACTGAGCTACGTGTCTAACCCGTTATATATCTGATTTTAATTATATATATATATATATATTAATTAGTTTAAACCGAAAATCATTTTATTTCAAAAATAGTTTTAAACGAACCGGACGTGCACTCCACAGGTCTCGAACCCGGGACCTGTGGTTTAATCTAACACACAGTCCACCGCTGGACTGTGTGTTAAACATGTTATATAATCCGATTTTTATTATACTTAAATACAATTTAGTTATTACCTTTTCTGCCTTATTAAAAAGAATAGAATATTGTTCGAGTCGGTGCAGAGGACCGGACTCGAACTCGTGACCTGCGATATAAACAAACACACAGTCCACCGCTGGACTGTGTGTCTAACTTGGTTATTATTCCGGTTATTAATATACTTAACATATACCAGTATCGACTCCGGTTCAGTTAAACAAAAATTTGATTTTTATTTAGGCAGCGTGTGTGAATCCGGATTTGAACTCGTGACCTTGGCGTTATATGTGCACACAGTCCACCGCTGGACTGTGTGTCTAACCCGATTAATTTCTTGATTTATATTAAACTTATATGATAACGAATACATCGTCTTCTTCACTGAAACATAACCAGAGATAAAGTCTGACTGTTTCGAGTTTTATTCAAGTTCCTTAGCGTCTTACAGTTCATTAAGGTGAGATAAATGTGAAAAGGAAAAGAAATTGGGCGGAGAAGTTATACCGACTGGACCCTCTGTTTTCCGGCAGAACTCCGGCGACAGCAAACAACTCCGGCGTCAGGTGTCTTGCAGCAGCAAGTCTCCGGAAAGCTTGGAAAAAGTATGGGTATCTCCGGTATAAGCTTCAGGGGCTCAGTGAGGTTCAGAAATAAGGAAATCGGTTTTCCGGCGACGAACAGAAAAGTTCCGGCGAGTGGAATTACGCCGAGGAAAAGTGTGGTTTTGAGCGAAAAGGTTTGCAATGGGTTGAGGGTGAATTTATAGGGGAAAACGTCGAAGCACTTGGTCTGATTCCCGACTGGGTTCATTGATTTAAATTTTCCGGCGGTTATAATTTTGGTCGCGGACTTCAAACATCGGTTATAACCGATGTCTGGTTAATGGTTTACGTTTATAACGTAATTTGTAGTTAAGATTCGCGAGATTTCCGGGATTCCGACGACTGAACTGTTTGGGCGCCGGTTTTGAATTCGTAACGTTATTATATCAATTAAATGATTCTATTATTTCACAAGAAGCATCCGTGGCGCAGTGGTTTGTGTGTGAGGTGATAAGTCGCTGAGTGACTCGGCGAGTGACCCGGGTTCGAAACCCGGCTGGATCATTTCATTTTTGTTTTGCGATTTTCAACAGTTTTTCAAAAACTAAATATATAGTCCCGTATAATAATTGATTACGTATCGTTTAAAATTATTTCGGGCATTTAATTTGCAATGAAAATTTTGACTGACTGTTCGGTTGATAAACGGAGCGGGTTTGGTAAATCCGTTTTTGACGGATGTTACAAAAGACCTCAACATGCGACAATGTCGTTGGGTGGAACTGTTAAACGACTACGATTGTGACATTCGTTACCATCCTTAGTACCGCTTTTCATCCTCAATCTGACGGTTAAACCGAGAGTACTATCCAAACTCTAGAGGATATGCTTCGATCATGCGTAATCGATTTTCGCGGCAACTCGGATTCACAATTACCCTTGGTAGAATTCTCATACAACAACAGCTATCACGCAAGTATTCAAATGGCTCCATTTGAAGTATTGTATGGTCGTAAGTGTCGTTCACCTATTTGTTGGCACGAGATTGGAGACGTACAACTCACCAGTCCCGAACTGATACAAGAGACGACGGACAAGATCCTACAAATACGTGATAATCTCCTTAAAGCTCGAAGCTGACAAAAGAGTTATGCTGATAGAAGACGCAAACCTTTGGAATTCAGCGTGGGTGATCTTGTGCTTCTCAAGGTATCCCTTGGAAGGGTGTTGTTTGTTTTGATAAGAAAGGCAAACTCGCTCCTCGCTATGTAGGTCCTTTCAAGATTCTCGAAAGGATTGGCAAGGTATCGTATATACTGGATTTACCTCAAGCACTCAGCAATGTTCATCCTGTGTTTCATGTTTCAAACCTAAAGAAATGTCTAGCCGAAGAAGGACTTCAAGTCCCACTCGAGGATCTTCAAATCAACGAGACATTGCACTTCGTGGAAAAACCTATCGAAATCATGGATCAAGGAATCAAGCAATTGAGACGTAGTCGAATTCCCATAGTCAAGGTTCAATGGGAAGGTAAACGTGGCGCCGAATTTACTTGGGAAATCCAAAGTGATATGAAGACAAAGTATCCGCACCTGTTCGTTACACCTTCCTCTGATTCAATTTTGGGACGAAATTTCCTAAAGGAGGGGAGACTGTAACGCCTCGCTTTTTCGTACTTTCCTAAATTCGAAAGTGTTGTCGTATTTCTATTTTTGGAAACCTGTATTCGTATTTCTTTTTCTTGTAATCCAAGACTTGAATCAAAATGAAACTTATACTTGATACTTACTTGTCTTATATGCATTTAAACGTTGAATACACATAAACTTATACTTATACGCGCATTCACACTCGATACTTATTCATTATATGCTTAAAATATGTAAAATTGGCAAAAATAAACAAAGTTTAAGGACTAAAAGTGACAAAAACCAAAGAATCTTCTGGAATAGCCCCTCTCGCGCCCCGTGACCAATATCAAACTTAGCTCTCGCGCCCCGCCAGGCCTCTAGCGGCCCACGACCGAGAAGTCTTAACTCTCTCTCGGCCCGCGATCCAGAAAAACTCGTTTCAAGCTCGTGGATTGGCCAGATTTGTGTTTCTTACATTTACTACCCCCAACTAACACCCTCCCCATTTTACCTATATATACCCCACTCCATTTCACTCTCAACTCACACCTCAATCTTCTCTTCTCTTCTCTAAAAGCTCTAAGAGCTCTCTTCTTCTCTCAAAGATCAAGGCTCCCAAAAGTGAGTTCTACCTCACCTCTCTTTTTTGATCTTTCCTTTTTCTTACACTTGGAAATACCTTTTGGAATGTCTCCATAAGTCTTCCATGGAAGACTAACTTGGAACATCACCACGTCTAAGGTCCCAAGAGTAAAGGCTTTCTTTTGGTTTTATTTGGGTTTTACCCACAAGTGTTGTATCCTTCCAAGCTTGTTCTCGAAACAAGACTTGAGTTGGTAGAGTGTGATAATTGGAAGCCTTGGCTTTCCTAACTTCGATCCACCACCTCACTTGATGATTTCGTTTGCTTTTGTCTTTTACTTTTATGTTTAAACGTACTTATGACCATCCTTGTCGTCCTCATGACGACTTGTGCATTAGGTGTACCCAACGAAAGAGGTTTTAAAAGGAAGGTTATCCTCCTACCTCTATGCATGACTTCTATAAAATTACATGATGTCTATGAATTACCTATTGTTATACTATATAATATATTATATATATATATATAATACTAACCGAACTCTTGATGGTAATCGAATGATTATCCGTCATGGTACTAGGTTACATCACCTAAGTACTTAATCTCTCGTTACGATTCTAATGGGTATCCTAGCCCATGAAAACACATCAACCCGAATGGTAATCATAGTATCAAGAACGTAGTGGGCGATTACTTTTTCGTATACATACTTTCTCGCATTTGAATTTCCCAAATCCTCCGTTATCATTCGAATACTTACCAACCTACGTTTTCCCCTTGTAGGATAACTCGATGCTCATCCCATCCATCAACCCACTTCGCGAACTTGTCAAGTTAGAAGACTTTGCAAAACCGTGAGTACACTCGACCCACTTTTCGTTTACAACACTTTTGGGTGTAACATGTTTATTTATACCAAAACCACAACACTTAAACTTTATGAAATGCACAAACAATCCTATAAACATGAACACTTAATACGCTTACACGATGCTTATATCTTTGACATTCTTTATGTGATACTTTAGTCATTAACTTATTTTAAGCCTTCGTTTGACATGTATAGCGCTATAGGAAGTAACGCACCCCCTCCATCACGTAAACTTGAGGCCATGTTAAAATATCGTGATTGCGTTAAGGGTTTGACTAGTAGTATTGAATGCCTTGTATATGCTCATATGGAATCATTAGTTGCCATGAGGATTCATTTAAACTTTAATCGTATACGTATGCTATGTTCAAACTTGTGTACTCGCCTTTGCTTTTGCATTGAATTGTATTTTAAAACTTGTTACAGGTTGATGAAGAGGATTCTATGAAATCAAATAGCAAGGATTTAGATACACACAAGTAGACGCCTAGGCTAAATTTGTTGTATAAATTTTGTTGTATTGTATTTGCTTCGATGTTGTACTTGACAATTGTTATTGAAATGAAATTTAACTTTAATTAAATATTGTCATTATTAGCGTTGTGAGCAATGAGCAATCTCGTTATCGTCTCACTCCGATGTTTCCGCCATCATTTGGGGTGTGACAGTATGAACTATAAGTCAAACCAAAGTGTACACTAGCGTAATCTTATCATCACAGTGAAAAAGACGGTAAAGAATGCTTACTTAGCAATCACCCACAACGGCGGTGTGCTACTCCTATAGCGCTATACATGTTAAGGGAGACTTGTAAAGTTAATGATAGATAGCATGCCTACGAGTGTCCTAGTATGTATAAACAATAATATAACAAATAGCATATTTAAGGATTGAGTGATTGATTTATTGTATAAGATTAATTGTATGTGTGATTATGTATTTGTATGGATACATGTTGCAACCAAAATTGTGTTTTAAAGCGTAAAATTGGGTCAAGTATACTCACATTTTGCGTATGCTTTCCACAAAGGTGAGTTGAATGATTTTGGAGGATGGAGCATCAAAGTTATCCTAAAAGGATAAACAAAGGTGTGTAAGTTCTTGGGAGTCGATGATAGGAATGCATTAGGGATTTTAAATACGAATATACATAATATTTATCTTATTTAAATACCCATTTTGACACCAATTTTGTTAGAGTTCTTCATGAGTGTTATACTCATTGGAAGTCTAAAATGAGGATGCTAAAACTAAGATAGGCTCCACCTTACTACAACATTCAACCATTATTTTGGTTGGTATCATTGTTTGGTTTTAGATTAGATAGTATACTTATATGTATATAGTTACATTTCGTGTCTAAGTCATAGATTGTCAAGTATGGTCATGCCTTGGTTGGATGAATCCATTAACCCTATAATTCACCAATGCATAAATCATCACTTGAATGATTCGAATGGTCATGAACACAAGTATGTAAAGCATAACTAAATCATCTAATTCACTTAAACAACCAAGTAACTTGACTAGACGAGTGCATTCCAAACATAGATAATGTTTGGAGACTTAGTGTAGTCTTGTTCACTTTGTTACTTGGAAGTTGTTTGGTGACTTAGAAGGTGAGCTAAAACACCTATTATTTCTGGAACAATCATCAATTCAACCTATCCGAACAATGGGATATGTGGCAAGTTGAAGATGTTCAAGAAATGAAGTAGGATGAAAAAAGTTTTGAAAAGTTTGACAAAAACAAAATTTAAATTCAACTTTGGGGCTCAAAATGGTGATGCTCCAACTTAGTTTACCATGGTAAACTTGTGAAAACACTCCTAGAGGTTATCCAAGTAAGTTGAAGGCAATAAATAAGAAGAAATGGTGAAGAAGAAAGTCCAAAACTCATTGTTTTGCACTTGTGTATAATCTGCCAACACTTAAAAATTTTGATGATTTCGGGAGGATTTGAAAGTATGGAAAATGTTAAGAAGGTGTGGAG
Source organism: Scalesia atractyloides (assembly GCA_947069175.1). NCBI lineage: Eukaryota > Viridiplantae > Streptophyta > Magnoliopsida > Asterales > Asteraceae > Scalesia > Scalesia atractyloides. The sequence goes on from CAMTDV010000020.1 coordinate 17,793,640, forward strand.
GAGGAGTATTTATAATGTGGTATTACTGTATTAAGATTTAGTCTTAAATGCAAGTAGTTGGTTGTTAGAGTTGGGGAAGGGTGTTTTGAACTCAAAATCGCGAGCTGGTGGAAATTCTGCCCTCAGACTCCTTGCGGACCTTAAGGATTTTTCCTTGCGGTGTGTGAGGCATCCCAGCAAATAAAATATTTCATTTTGAGCCCTTTTGCTTGTCTATTTTGTCATTTTATGCTATAAGCTTATATGTTAAAACATATTTTAGGATTTTTAAGAGGTATTTAGGCATGTTATAAGTATGATGTATGTATGATCAAATCTCGAAGGATTATAAACTCAAGTATGGCTTGATCTTTCATATAAAAATGTGTATTCAATGATTGTTTGCTATTGTGTATGCATGAATAAACCGGTATAATATAAAATGTATTTTCCATTATTATCAACTCTCGGAATTACATTGATTGAAATCGATATTCGAATCACAATAAATTAAAAAAGAATACGGAAATATGGAATGTTACATGATACACACATATATGCACTCACATAATAGATAATTTAGTTATTATTATTTGAGTTAATTACACAGATGGACCCTGTGGTTTATAGCTAATTTCACCTTTAGATACTAACTTTGTTTAGCATGTTCAAGTTACGTGGTTTAAGTTTTGTAACATCTTTAGGTATTAACATCAACTTCCGTTAATTTTTCTATTAAGTTTTGCTTAAATGACTAAAATGCCCTACAATAACTATAGGGGCTAATTTATAAGTAACTTTATTTGATTTTAGGAATCATTTTTGTAATTTATAAACCTAGAATTGAAATTATATATTAAAAATGCATTATGTAAATGCTACATAATCACAAAAGCAGCTCATCTTCACTAAAATTGCTCCCTGTGCTTTCTCTATAAAGGCTCGAATGCTCAATTTATTGCTTTCAACATGATCACCTGAAGTGGAGAGTTAAAATGAAAAGAAAAAAATTGTAAGAATAAAAAGAATAACTTTTAAACAATAGAAATTATCCATTTACTTCATTTAATGTGTGTATTTAATGTTATAAAAAAGGCATATAGGTAAATCTATAATTGTCATTAATTAGCTAATTAATTAAGCTTGTGACTCATTTTTTTTCATATACTCTTTCAAGATAAAATAATTTATGGTGTAGGACAATTCTCGACATGTGTAGGATAAATTTTAGTATGTGTAGGATAAAATTTGAAATGTGTAGGTAAATTTACATGTGTGTAGGGAAATTGCGGTAAATGTAAGACATATGTAGGATAAATTTTGAAATGTGTAGGATAAAATGTTTTTGCTTTATTAATGAGAAATAACATAATTAATGAGAGGAGTTATAAACTATTTAATGTTTTACCATTATGCTCTTTTTTCTTTTTCTTCTCACATTAAATTTCTTCTCAAATGAACCTTCCCTATCACCGAAACCCCCATAATCACCACTTTCGATAGATTTCACAATACCGCTTCCACCTTCATTTATTTCTGTGTTGGTAAAGCTTTGTTTCGCTCCGATAAATTGTGTAATCGTGTACAAACTACTTTGCGGGCTTGGGCAAAACCGTCCATGATCCACAGGCTCAGGCTCGGTCTCAAGGTTTGTCAAAAAGTTACACTAGTTATAAACCACAGGATACATCTTTGTAATTAATTCTTATTTTTAATAATAAAAAATAAAATGACAAAAAAATTTCCACCTCATCATCCAAGTTATATGTTTACGTCATTAAAAACTAACTAGGTTAAAATATTATAAACGAGATGGGAATCCTAATTAAAAGTGCATTTGAGCCATGTAGCAAAACCAAAACTGCCGTTCTCTCTTACATCACACCAACCCTTATTTCATGAGACTATCTTCCCCCCTTTTCCTCCTCTCTCTCTAAAATACCCACCATCTTCACTACCCTTTCTCTCTCTACAATCACCCTTACATGAACCCTAACCCCACAATCCAATCAACGTCATGGGAAAATACACAAGAAAGTCAAAATTAACTGGCGCCGTTGTCGCCGTTATGGACATCTCACACTCCACTCTCGGCGTCCGTACACGCGCCACAACCCTTGCGTTACAGAAGCTTCAAGCTCTTCAAACCTCCGCCTCCACACCGCCGCCGGAGCTCCGTCGTGAGCTGTCGTATCTCCAGCTTCGTAGCCGCAAGCTGGAAAAGCCGCCGTTGCCGCAATCGACTTGCTTATCGCAACGAAACCGTAACCCTAGCTCCGGTTGTTTGAAGCTGGAAAAGTTGGAATTTCGGGCTTGCGGTTCGGGTTCTCATGAATTCGGGTCGGGTCATGGAGATGTCAGTGCTCCGGATTGTGATTTGGGTGCTGAAGAAGCTTCGTTTGGAGAAAATATTCTTGATTCTGAAGCAAAAGAGAGGTATTTTATGTTTTTTTGGTTTAATTTAATATTTTTCAGTAGAAATTCTCTTTTTGTTACTTAATTGTGTTTTTTAGTTGTTTTTTTTATTGTGTTAGGGGTAAAGGGGGTTAATCTCACTTTGACTATAACCTAATTTGCATAAATGTTTAATGTTATTAATCATTATTTTTTTTAACTAGATGAAATGAAGGAATATGCGTATTATGATGTTAGATTCTTTTGTTTTCTTTTATAATTCATAAAGGGCATTTTTAAATGTTTTTTTTTATATTGGTTGATTGTGCGCTTTGGAGGGGGGCTTTCTTGTTCTCATGTGTAAAAGTGATTTCATTTTTTTTTCATTGCATCATCATGTGGGGTCTCATCTTAAATGGAGTTATTAACTTTCAAAATTGGTCATTTCTGTTGCTTCCAGACCATCAAATTACAAAAAAGATATAAACATTTCTTTTTTGAACACATGTGTTGTTTTTGTATTTACATGGCTATGCATATTGGATAAATCCTTGCAAAACGTAAGCTTTATCTTCATACTTTTCATGAAAAATGGTTATTTGCAACACAAAAACATGTTATAGTTTGAAAAGCTAGTAGCTTTATGCTGCATTTCATAACTTCTATATTTTCTTTATTTTCTTACATGCTTGTTCATTATGATTTTTGTGCCAATTTTTTCATCTTTGGACTTTATTTTTTATCTGTTTGCATGGTGGATGCTTCAGTTTTCAATGAGTTACTTTTTATTTTATCTAACTGGCCAAACAATTTGTTAGAGCATCTACAATGCCATGGACAAAACCTTACAGTGCATTTGTCCATACATATAACTGAATCTCATTTTTTTATAATAAGGATTACGTTTTGCAAGTGGAGGGGCCCGCCAGTGTGCGTCGGTGTGTTTCTTTCACACAGGCAAAAGTCCATTCTTTTGTCCATGGAAGACCGGCTGCGATGCAACCTTTCATTGACTAACTCCATGTCTGTCCTATAGTATGCATTTGCGATGCGATTAGTTTGTTATTGTGGCTCATACCTTTGCTAGATTTCACTATAACATATGTCAGTGTGCTTGTTCAAAGTTCAAACAGTTGTTATAACTAAGGTTAAATGACTTTTCCTTTGCCGAAAGTCGAAACAGTATTTTTCATTTTGTAAATGAATAAATGATCATTCTGTTTCTGTCCATACTGAGTGACTAAATAAGCAGAATCTAAATCTCGTACATTTTTTTGTCAGACATGATAGATAGAGTATTATACCTTTCAGAAAAATCACAGTGATTTCATTTCAACATCAAAAAACGACATTGACCATAAACGCGTCCAGTTGTTGTGTCGGATATTTTACCTACTTTTTTTTTCTTACCAACACTTATGAGAGACGGGTCGTGAGATGTTGCTATTGTTGAAACCAACATTGTTACTAGCCACATGGTCTCATTTATTATCAATTGGCATCTTTTCCATAACAAGACAACTTCTTTAAATAGGTAATTTGTTACGAGTCGAAATCTTGTAGCCTCTCTAGTTTGAATATGGTGATGAATTCTGTTACAACAAAGAAAATAAGAAATAAAAATCAAATCTGTGTATCTGTTTCCGTCACATGTTGACCATTGCCATTTTCTAGTTTAGATTCAATCAACAGTTTGAATAGCATGCATGGCAGAGGAAGATATGGGGTCCACTAAAGTCGTTTTTACCTTATGTCAGTGAACATTTCACAAACAATTGAACAGAAAAATATTAAAAAGTTTCACTTCCACTATCATTAGTTTATAAAGTAAATCTTTTTTTAGAATGGTATTGTTTGTTTTTATCCTGCTAACTGTATATACCACCCATTGATGCATCATGCATCTTTTTAGTGGGGCCCTGGTTTAGATGATTCGTTAACTTCAAAATTTTTCTTTATACCAAATGAAAGAATCTTGTTTCAAACATGGTGTAATAGTTCATTTTCTTATTTGTATTCTATCATTTGTAAGATGTTTCTTGTTTTGCTAACTTTTGCTATGTTTATCATTTATTATAAAGGAGCACCAGGGTAAGCACACCTTGTAGCTTTATAAGGGACTCAAATGACAGTATTACCCCTGGTTCTAGTACAATGCATGCGATCGTACCGAATTCAATTCAGAGGATTATGCCTTCTGCACAAGAGATCGAGGAGTTCTTTACCCGTCATGCACAAGAGCAACAACGACTCTTTTCTGAGAAGTACATTAACCTTAACCTTAACCTTCACTCTTATAAGCATTTTTGCATTGTTTTCAAAACCGGACGTCGAAACAGTCTTCTTACCGGTCCACTTACGGATGTAAGAATCGGATGACATTCTAAATAATATAAAAATAAATAGGGTAAAATGGGAATTTTTTTAATCATAATCCGGTTCAACCCCTCAAATTCCCGGTCCGATCTCCCGGTTCTCATCAAAGCGGTTCAATAGTCTGAACCGGGTCTGACTGGCCTGTCCAGATTTGAAAATATTGCATTTTTGTCTTTATGTTGATTTGTTGACCAAAGGTCAAAATACTCATCAGGGGCAATATGTGCAGGTACAACTTTGATATTGTGAATGAAAAGCCACTCCAAGGGCGTTATGAATGGGTGAAAGTGGATATATAACATTGCAGGATAGCGTCAACATCATAATTTGAAAGATAAGAAATTAGGTGTAGGTGATGATCTCTAGTAGCAAACAAAAAAGTTGTGTAATCTAATGATCTTTAAAAGATAACAGAGCACACAAGCATATTTAGGGTAGAATGGGAAGGAAAAAAATGTTGTTTTTTACCTTTCTTTAGGTTTGCAAGTCATAAATAATTGCTAGGGTTCATGTTCAGTTAGGTTTAATTGGTGAAAAGTAGCATGTTTTGGTACTTTTTCCAATCTGATTGTTGTGTTTTAATTAGTTTCTAATGTTACATTTGATTATTTAAAAGTACAATTTTGGGGGTGTTTGGGTTAGTTTATTTTGGAGCAACTTATAACTTATTGACTGATAAAAGTTAAAAATTGTTTTTGTAGTGTTTGGGTAACTTATTTAAGATGGTCATGTGTGTTGAGAAGTTGTTTTTGAGAAGTTAGGATTTATAACTTCTCACTTATGACTTATATAAGTTAATTAGTTTCTTTTTGAGAAAAAATCCCAAACACCTCCTTTGAACCTTTTAAATAATTGACTGTTAAGACCTTAAACAGTAAAATAAGTCGGTAAAGGTCAGAAATAATGCACATGTACTTAATTTGTCAGTCTGAGTGCCCTTAAGAGTTTGATAGTTTTTTTACCCAGATTCCTTTTACCTTTATGCAGCATTCATTGTATCCAATAGAAAACATTGGCTTAAACACCTTGGTCAGATCACTAGATCAGGTCACAGTATGCTGTTGCAAATACACCCATATTGAGACTCATCACACTGCTAGAGCTTGGGTTCGAGCTCCTTTATTAAATGGGTCTTAGTAAATCTTGAGCTTGGGTTCGAGTTCCTTTAAGCTCAGTTCAGTTTGAGTTTTTAGCGAGTAAATTTTGAGTAGCTCACAACCTAAAGCGGCTGGCTTGTTTCTACTTTATAGTGGGAGTGGCAGCAAGCGGGGGCATATTAGATATGGGCTAAGGATAGTATCGAATTTAAATAGTTTGGATTCGGAATTCAACGTTTTTTTGGTTGAATCCTACACTAGGGAAAAAAACCGATTAACTGAAACGTTACTACAAAGTCGGTGCACTCGAACCAAAGAAACTGAACAGTGTATTTACGGAGGTTCAGTTTAAGATGTTTTGTTAATCTACATTTTCAGTTTGTTTTCAGTTAATACATTTAAAAAAGCTGAGCTAAGAGAAACCTAGTTGATTTAACCGAATCAAACCAAACCGAAGAAACTAAATAACGGCTAGGTAACAAATCCAACCGTTTTTCTAAATGTTATAACTAAAATTCTTTTTTTTCTGCTCAGTTAGAGCTAAAAACTAACCCCAACTGAACGGTACACATCACGCCTTGTATGAAAAAGCTTTGTATTCGCAGTAAGATTTACATGTATCACACTCAAATACATTTTTTTTTTCATATATACCAAATAAACTAAAAATGTACTAAAAAAGCTTTGTATTTGCAGTAAGGTTTACATGTATCACACTCAAATACATTTTTTTTATTTCATATATACCAAATAAACTAAAAATGTTACTAAAAGTGTATATCAAATTTATTCTTATTTTATCTATCTTAAAAGCCAACTCCAAATTCACCTAAATTGTGACAACCCGTACAACTACGTTATCATCCGTACATTCTAATTACATACTTAGTTTATACAAAAATATACAAGTATTACGAAACATGCTACTTGCATGATGAATGATTTTTCATACTTGTACATGCATATTTAGTTGCAGAAACATGTAAGGTTTTTCATATGATAACGAGGAATTTGATCTTGAATGTGTTAGTATGAGACAGTAATAGTGTCACTGGAAGTCCCTTATGACATTATAACCATTAGCTAGGGTAAGTCATGGGTATTATAAATAGTATTATTCGGGTTGACAACCCCTTCATGGTTAATCGCGCTAACCTGCCCGACAAGTCAGATGGATGCATATTGTCCATAACGTTCAGTGTTTGTAACATGACGTCAAGGTTGGTTATACGACACATGGCAAGTACATCATTATTGTTGTCCCTAGCTAGAAAACAATTGATCACCAAAGACTTGTTTATCATGCGCATGAGCTCTTAAAAACTGGTTCATCAAAACCATTAAGGTCGTTATCAAGTTTTCAAAGATAAGTGTATTATATATTTCATTGATAAGGCTAACTTCTATGGGTTCACGCCCATTTCACTCCACATCATTCCCAGTCATAAAGCACATGCCACCTAACTGACACATCGCCTCCTTACTTTCTCCCTCACTTTCACCCACTATGGTTTCACGTCCCTTTCACTCCACATCTCAACCCACTACCCATTAAAATAACATTTCTTTAAATAAGTTAAAAAAACACACACACAAATATTTTGATTGGTTCACACAAGGGGGGCCCACAATTACCACCTCCACGCCGTGAACACGCCCACGTCGACCTCCCCCGACCCTTCACCCACGCCGGCTCCGCTGGTGTTGCTCACCCCAACCACGCCCCGCCAATGTTTCGCGCCCCAACCATGCTGGCACCCATGCCATGTGGCATGGGCGTTGGTCGGTAGTGGACGGTCTAAGTATGTAGGTTTTCAAAGATTTGTTTATTTTTTATTGACAAGTATGTCAGGTTTTCAAAAATACGATTATCTTTCACAAGTATTTTAGGTTTTCAAAGATATGTTTATCTTTCATTGACAAGTATATCAGGTTTTTAAATATATGTGTATTTTTATTTGGTTTAGCATTATTCACATAGCATACGTGATTTTATATCATTTCATATAAATTGACATAATATGATAAGGCCACGGGGTGTGGTTTACCGCCACCCCGTCAGCTCATCGATTTTAGCGTCCCATGACGCCATCAACCACCCCCGCTCGTTAACAAGGGGCGCCATGCCCTTGTCGCTAGCACGCTAACGGACGAATTTTAGGTGGATCGAGGCATTTGGTCAAACCCGAAACCCAACCTACTTCCTCAAAAGGTGGACGATCGAGAAGGCACCGTAAGAAGGGTGAGAGCGAAACACATGCTCCTAAGACAATCGAAAAGTGGACGCCTAGGGAAGAACTTGTGTTGTCTCAAGCATGGCTCGACGTGTCGGAATATGAGATTGTTGGAAAATTTTCTCTCCATAAAGTTTTTTATATATTTTTGTAAATATGCTTTTATAAATATATTTTTATAGGAAACAACCAAGATCTAAAAGTATTTTGGAGGCGTATACGTGAAAAGTTTTTCGCCGCAATGGGTCGTGGTAAACACCGTTCGGCCGACTCATTTTCGGGCAAGTGGACCGCAATGCGGACCAAGATTAGCAATTTCAACAACATACATAATAATCTCGTCAACAATCTTAGAAGAAGAAGCGGTTCGAGCGACGTGGACATCACAACGATTATAGAATTAATCATGGGCATGCGTTTATGATGATACCTTCGTGGGAGCTTATTCGCAAATCTCCTAAGTGGCATCTTGTACCGCCATTTGACCCAACGGCCCATAGGTCAAAACGGTCCAAATCAACATCCACTACCGAAACATCCGAGTCCGATGCTCGTACTACTATTAATCCAAACGACGACTTCGAGGAATTTGAACAACCGTAAGAACCGCAAGAGCTGCGACGACCAAAGGGTAGGGATAGAAGTAAGGCAACTGCATGAGCACGAGACACGTCTTCTTCAACGCCATCGGATGGCCCGTCAAGGTTGGACGAGTTCGACAATAGACTCAACAAGTTTCTCTCGATCAAGGAAAAGGAGCAAGAACTAGAAATGGAGAAACAAATACATAGAGATATGGAATATCTCGCGAAAGACTTTTCGCAACTACCAGAGGATAACCGAGTAATTTTGGAGGCTCGTAATATATGTAGTTTTTTATTTTCTACCACTTAATTTTTTAAGTAACTTTGCATTTTTTTAAGGATTTGTAATGTTTTATTTATTTTAATAAAATTATGTTTTTTTTTATTTTATAGTTATTACAATTGGCATATAAATTAAAAAATAAAATATATAAATAAAAAAATAATTAAGTAATAATGATGGGGACTTTAAACCATTGCATATAAGTTAAAGAAAGAGGCTTTAAAACCTCCCTGTGTAATGTGACGTTAAAATAGCATGATAAAGCCTATAAGGACTTTATGTAGTCTAACACGAAAGTCATGAGAACTGAAAATTCAAGTTTACTTATTAAAATAATACGAAAAGGACTCGTTGGGTCAATTATTTTGACATTTTCTCTTTTGTACAAACTATAGGAGTAATTTGATAAATGTTAAATCTCCAAACTGCGAGAGTAAAATTCAAACACCAAATTACCAGAGTAATTCGACAGAAACAAAAATTAAAACTCTTAAAACTAAAAACTTGTTCTTGTGGTGCCTGTAGTAAAGTGGGGGTACGGTCAGTGACGCTAACACGAACCAAATCGGCTGGTTCAGTCGGTTTGACCATTTAATGGTTTGGTCCAAGGTTAGTTTCGATGGTTTAAAGCTTGAAATCGGTTGTTTAACTATTCTTTTTTTTAAATATACATTTACTTGTATGTATTATATTAACGAACCATCTTCATCATTTTAATACAAACGACTTCAGAAAAACCAATCAGTTCAAATTGTCAAAACCAGACCGTTTTAACATGTTTAAAGCTTGAAATCGGTTGTTTAACCATCTTTTCTTAGAATATACATTTACTCGTATGCATTATATTAGTGAACTATCTTCATCATTTTAAAATTCTAATACAAACGACTTCGGAAAAACATAACGGTTCAAAGTGTCAAAACCAAACAGTTTTAACCTATTCAACCGACCCAATCAACTAGGTCGGTTTGATTTATAGTTTTCATAACCCGTCTAACCAGCCCATTTGCCACCTCTAGAAATTGAGGCTTATAGATCCCGAAAAACATGTAGAAAAGAAATCATATAAGCATCTTAAAGTCACCATAACCAAACCATCATTTCAACCCTCAGATCAAACAGTCTCAAGATTCTTATATAGAACACAAACAACTCACAACCTTAAACAACAGACTTAAAAGAAACAGATTTGAAACACCCAGATCATGGTCTTACAATGCTTTTGTATAGAATCGGATACCAACCGCAACACCCAAAATCACCAGTGGAACCAAGAATTGCAAGATCTTGATGATGAACTCTGGAGTTTTGTCTTGGTTGTAATGAGCCTGGTTGGGAGGCTTGTACTCCACCTTTGAGGGAATTGTTGATGCGTCGATATCCCCAACATAAAATTCATCCATCATAGATTTAGCAGTTGTGCTATGGCCCATATCTTCAAAATCATTGGTTGCATCCTTTCCTGCAAATGTTCATAATAAGTACACATTCTTTTAATAAAAAAAGCCTCCATCGCTGATTTAGCAGTCGAGTCCTTATACACTTTAATTTGACTTGTTATATGTTTCTAACTCATTTTTGTACTCAAATTTGATAAAGTTCAACTCAATAAATCTTTAGCCAAGCTTGAGCTCAAATTACTCAATAAAACCTCTAACTTAACATCTTTCTTGCTCCTACTCTATTACACCAGTTCTCCTAAATTATTTTCCTTTGCCCAGTCATCTAACTTAACATCCAACAGTTGATTTACGCCTCATACAGTCCTAAACAATTAAACAAACAACAAGATGTACCCATTAGAAAGGATGCTCCCAATGAGATCCCCAACTCAAGCCTTATACAGTCATACGTTAGTATAAAAAAGCCTGAAGCGCGAGAGGAATCGCATCAGGGGCAAAAAGGCGCGCCTCATGTAGCTCTTGGTCAAAGTGGTCAATAAGGGTTTGTATGAGGGTCGCGTGTAAAAATAACCAAAGGGATGAATAAATTATGAAAGATTTACTTGATAAATAGCTTATGTTTGTAAATAAAGCTTATTTTGTACAACATAGACGTGTGCCTCACATACGTGATGCGCGCGCCTTGAGCCTCAGCTTTTGGGACCAAAACGCCCCAGAGCTCTTCACGCTTTTGTAAACCAAGATTATAACTATGGTATTGTAAAAAAGTAGCTAGCTTTGACTCTTTGAGTATTAAAAGGCTAACAATCGTAATGTACCTAATATACCTTAGTTCTTTAGCTACAATTACAACCATCTTCTCATCATTACTAATTGTCAATTATAATTTATGCTATTAACTTGCAAGATTTGAATATAAACACAAAAAAAAAAACCGACGTACCTGTAGCAGACAACAAAACGTCATCGCCACCAGGATGATCCTCCAAGAACTTTGTTACATCATAGACCTGCACCAACCCAGTATTATCAATAAGAAAAACCAACTAAAAACAAACAAAACTGAACATAAAAAACTATAATCCTATTCGTCTAAATGCCATACAATCGTTTTCTTTCATAGTATGGATGGACATCTAAACTGATTTAAGTTACAGAACCAGTTTTGAGTGTTTGTGTACAATAGTCGAATATGTACTATTCTCGGAATGTGAATTCTGATCCTCTAGTCACAATAATAACGTCCAATGCATTCAATGTTTCATATCCCCCTTTTCCCAAGAAAATTACAAAAAAATTATCTAAGATTGTTTCAAAGTTCAAACCAACATACAAGATACAACCTTTACTTGTTTATCTACAAAGAATTCTTCAAAAATCTGCCTAATCAGCCCTTAAAACAAAACAAAAAGACATCAATCTTCTGGATTATGAGCTTATGGTCCAAGACTTTTCTTAACATTTAGTTGTTGTGATTTATATCAAATTTCTAATCCAAATCGACTTACTTTGACTGGAAAAGTCAACCTTTTCTCTTCATCAAAAAAAAAACTTAAAATATCATCATCAACAAATCTTAAATCACCATCAAAACAAGCAAATCCACATTAATCACTCATTCAATATGCAAAATTCAACAATACTTTAAACAAATTAGCAATTACCACAAAGAAAATGTATAATAATCATGTCATCGATATATACACATAATAATATTAAGTACCTTTCCATCGATTATGAGCCAGCAATCTTTAGTGTGTTGTGATCAGCAACCTCCTTCAATGTAGATGTGGGGTTGGTGAGGAAAATAAAAAAGTAGTATGAGTGTAGAGTTGAACATGTGGAGTTTAATGAGTGGTTGTATGTGTTGGTATTGGGTTCTTACTTACCTTCTTTTCGTTTTATTAAATTTATTGAGTTAATTACATCTTGTCGTAGTTTCTCAAAAGTAATAGGGTTGGTTACTAAAAGTTTAAAGTTGCAACTTTGAGTACTAACCTTTTGTTTTGTAACAATTTGGGTACTAAGCTAACACGTGTTTAATTTTCTATTTAGGTGAAGGACATTTTCGTCATTTTATATTAGGGATGGTTATGTAACTTTTAAAAATTGTTTGATATTTGAGGGTCTCTTTTTGTATTTTATATAAGATATTAAAAGAATAAAAAAAAGTTAAACCAATCTCACAATCTATATTCCAGCTGATATGTTAACAACTCCGTTGTTTTCTCCGCTTCACACCACCAGCCTCCTCCGGCCACCACCCTTCCACGCTTTAGAAATCTTGTCTCTTATCTACACCACCTCGTTAACCGTGAATATGAACATGAAGTTAATGAACTTGGGAAAGCTCTTATAGGCTTATTGGCAATGCTATTAGGAAATTTGTTTCGGGATTTTGTTCAGCATATTTGATCTTGTAGATTCTGCTTTTTTATATGGATCGATATATCCAAATATTTTGATGTCATCTAAGCTGCTATAATCTAATGCCTTAAACATTACAGTCCGTGAGCAATTGAACCTTGAAGGCTCAACATGCCAATATATGTCATAGTGGTTCAGGAGTACACCAAGTATGAACAACAATAATCATTCAATTTTAATCGCTGCCTAGTTACCACTAACAATAAAAAGTAAATTTGAATCATTTCCTAGAATCGAACTACAACAGTTTTTTCAATTTGAATCGCATGGAATCGAATAACTGTGATAAACAAGAATCATTGCCTGGAGTTGAGCAACAATAATCCGAATTGGCGAATCGCACCTCAACCGATGGTGGAACCGGGCATCAATAATCGACTAAATTGCGCCATGGTAGAACAATAATTTGTGCAAATTTGAATGGTCGTGTCTCATATTGAATGTTTAGAAGAATGGCTTTTTTTACTAATTATTAATTAATTGGGTAAATTAGTTAAAAGAGCGGTACATTGATAAAAACATCTATTTTTCAGTAAATATTTTTTAAATCATTTATTTTGATAACTATTTTTTTCACCAACATCTATTTTTATATAATATAAATGACTCCTTTGACTTTAGTTAGACATACGTAGAGGGATCCTTTAGTTAAAAAGGGTAATTTGTCATTTTATTGAAAACTAACACAAAACTTAATACAAGTTAGTGTTAATACCTAAACACGTTACAAAAATGAAATTTAGTACTTAAACTTGTAACTTGAAATTTTTATTTCCCAACCTTGTTATTTTTTAAGAAACCACAAGAGCTAACCATATAATTAGCTCAATTTATTACTATTGTTTTATTGATTACTTATAATTTATTCGAATTTCTTTTTGACATTTTTTTATTTTTTTTAAGTTCAATTAATATTATTTTTTTTGTCTTGACTTTCTTTATTATTATTTTCTATATAACAATTGTAGATTATGATGAACAGTGAATTTCTTTTTGACTTTTTTTGTTTTTTTTTAGTTTCAATTAATATTATTTGTTTTGTCTTGACTTTCTTTATTATTATAGGTATGGATTACTAATCTTACACAACACTTTTTGTGTAAACACTTTTCAAAATACGTACTTAATCCAATGCTTTTATTTTTTTCTTATAACTTTCGGATGGTAATTAGTTTATTTTTCAACAATTCTTCTAATAAAAATATTTGTTTTATTATTTAATTTATTTTCGTTTGTTTGATTAAATTATTTACTTTTTTATTTTACTAGTTATGTAAATATAACAATTGTAGATTATGCTGAACAGTGAATTTCTTTTTGACTTTTTTTTGTTTTTTTTTAAGTTTCAATTAATATTATTTGTTTTGTCTTGACTTTCTTTATTATTATAGGTATGGATTACTAATCTTACACAACACTTTTTGTGTAAACACTTTTAAAGATACGTACTTAATCCAACGCTTTTATTTTTTTCTTATAACTTTCGGATGGTAATTAGTTTATTTTTCAACAATTCTTCTAATAAAAATATTTGTTTTATTATTTATTTATTTTCGTTTGTTTGATTAAATTATTTAATTTTTTTTATTTTACTAATTATGTAATTCTTATACTATGTTTTTACATAAATCGTTATTGTGATCAAGTTATTTTTTTATCACTTTAACAATTATAATTATTGTATGTTATTCAAACGAAATTTACCCAAAATATGGAGAAATATAAGCATGCTTGACGCGTGGTAGATGGGTCAGTTTAAACTATGATATTCTATAAAATTTTGTAACGACATCTTTAAACAACTGGTTATTTTAGACGTGTTATAAAATGTTTGATTGACGCTCATTTCAAAATTCAACATTGCGGCATGTTTTATTACTTAATGTTTAAACCGACTTGTCGTAACCTGCAACCGGCTTGCTTACTTTTCTTCACATTTTGGTGTAAATTTTGTTCGAATAAAATATAATAATTGTAAAAATGATTAAAAATATAACTCGATCACATCAATGGTTTGGTTTATGTAAAAATATAGTATAAAATTACATTATTTGTAAAATAAAAAAATAAATAATTTAATCAAAAAGCAAAAATAAATAAGTTATAAGAACATATATTTTTATTAAAAAAATATCAGTTAATGAATTGAGAAAATTTTAGAGTAATCGATAAAATAATAGTGATAAATTTAATAAAATAAAAAAATGAAAAAATGAAAAGAAAAATGAAAATAAAAGAAAAGAATAAATTACCTGTTAAGTCCTTTACAAAAAAACTTCACATTATACCTTTTTGGCAAAATGATTATGTTACCTTAAAGTTAATTAAAACTAATATCATTTAGCTTAAAGGACAAAGAGCGTTCAAAACGTAGAAATATAAGACATTTTGCGTGTTTTTAAAAAATAAATGACAAAAAGTGCAATTTAAAATATAAATTAAGGATAATTTATGTAATTTACTCATATAAATGCTATTAAATAGCCATTAATTAAATTTTAATTATTTTCCTCTGCAAGATTAAATAAAGAAGTTAAAAAGGTAATGACTTAAATGAGGAAAACTTTTAGTGCAATAAAGAAGTTCAAAAAGTTATAACTTACTTAGTGCTAAATATTTAGCGTGTTTGATTTTCTCAACAAGTGTATGATTAATTAAGTAGGGTTGCTCATTACTCTATGATATTATATCCTAATGGCATTTTAGAGAGGAGATAAAGTTTAGGGATTATTAGATTTTAGGTTCTATTCCTACAAAGGGGTTTTTTCAAATTTATTGAGTTTTCTCCTAAATATGTGTGTATAGGCATTGTTGCCTATTGAAGATTGATAAGATCCAGGTGACTTCGGTAGTGACACAATGATACTCCATTAGTCCGTTAGTGATCAAATTTGTCATTCAAAAAAACCTTAAGTAGGGTTAAGTTATTTCATGTAACACCCTGTAAAATCGTGTCCAATAGTACAGTGACACTTGTTGTATTTTAAATGTAGTCTATTAAAGACCAATAAGGACTAAAGGCGTCAACATGCTCAAACTGAGCCTCTGAGTGACGGTCTGATGTCAACATGCATAAATAACAGCCTCTGAGTGACCGATATGTCAACATGCTTAAATCATTAGCCTCTGAGTGACTGATAAGTCAACATGCTTAAAACTTGGCCTCTGAGTGACTGATATGTCAACATGCCCAGCCTCTGAGTGACATCGGAGTCAACATGCTTATAATAAGCCTCTGAGTGATCCTTTGCGAAGTCCTAACTCTCATACGTGCCAATTGTTGGACGAGAGGATTCAATTTTGTAAATATGTGAAAGTTGGATAATTGAGGGATTAAAAGTGTCAACATGTTAATTTATACCTCTAAGTGACCTTTTAATGAACCGAGAGCTCGACAATGTCCGGGCATAATCCCGGGTATGCCAAGTATTGGCTACGGAGGGCTAAAGGTGCCAAAAATGTGTTTTAGAAGGCTTAAAGGGGCTAAAAGTGTCAAACTTTGAATCTGTCTTTAAGGCGCTCGCGGGGCGCGAGAGGCGGGGCCTGTGCCTCTCGCGGCCCGCCAGAGGACCTCTGCTGTAGAAAGTTTTTCTTGGCTGCCACACTAAGCTCCAAAAACCATTTACTCGAAACATGTCTTCCCAAACAGCTATGCCACGTTTTGGGACACTTGTAAACACCTGGCATCACCTCCTTTGAGTTCTCCAACTATAAATAGGTTATCAAGTTCACTATTCCAACTTGCACCTTTCTCATTCATACACTCTTCTCCCTCCTCTGGAAGTTCCTAGCTGAAAGGAACATCCAACTTAGTTCTCTTGCATTCTAAGAACCTCTTGTAAGTGTTCCTTGCTCTTGCATTTTCGTTTATAGGCTTTTATTGTAACATCCGTCAAAAACGGATTTACCAAACCCGCTCCGTTTATCAACCGAACAGTCAGTCAAAATTTTCGTTGCGAATTAAATGTCCAAAACATTTTTAAACGATCCGTAATCAATTATTATACGCGAATATATATTTAGTTTTTGAAAAACTGTTGAAAATCGCAAAATAAAAATGAAATGCTCCTGCCGGGTTTCGAACCCAGGTCTGTACCGAATCAGTTCAACACTTAACACATAACACTGAACCACTGCGCCAACTACTTTGTTTGTGATATAATAGAATCATTTAATTGATAAAGTGTCGTTACGAATTCAAAATCGGCGCCCAAACGATTCAGTCGTCGGAATCCCGGAAATCCCGCGAATCTTAACTACAATTTACGTTATAACGTAAACCATTAACCAGATATCGGTTATAACCGATGTTTGAAGTCCGCGACCAAAATCAAAACCGCCGGAAAATTTAAATAACGAACACAGTCCGAAATCAGACCAAATACATTTCGATTATTCCCTATAAATTCACCCACAACCGACGACAAACACTTTCGCTCAAAAATCACACCTTTTCTCGGCGTAATTCCACTCGCCGGAATAAACCTGTTCGTCGCCGGAAAACCGGTTTCCCCACTGCCGAGTTTTTCTGAACCTCCTAAGTTTATACCGAAGTCACCCTTACTCTTTCCAAGATTTCCGGAGACTTGCTGCTGCAAGACACCTGACGCCGGAGTTGAATTCTGTCGCCGGAGTTCTGCCGGAAAACAGAGGATCCAGTCGGTATAATTCTCCGCCAAATTTCTTTTCCTTTTTCACAATTATCTCACCTTAATCAACTGTAAAACGCTAATAAACTGATAAGAATCTTAAACCCGTCGATTTCCGATTCTGGTTCAAACTAGATGAAGAAGACGATGAATTTCAGTATGTTATAAGTATAATATAAATCATGAAATTAATCGGGTTAGACACACAGTCCAGCGGTGGACTGTGTGCACATAAAACGTTATACATACAAAGGTCTCGAGTTCGATTCCCGTCTCACACACGCTGCCTTAATAAAAATCCATTTTTGTTTACTGAACCGGAGTCGCCTTAGATATATGTTAAGTATATTAATAACCGGAATAATAACCAAGTTAGACACACAGTCCAGCGGTGGACTGTGTGTTTGTTTATATCGCTGGTCACGAGTTCGAGTCCGGTCTTCAGCACCGACTCGGACAATTATCTATTCTTTTTAAATAAGGCAGAAAAAGGAAATAACTAAATTGTCTTTAAGTATAATAAAAATCAAGTTATATAACATGTTGAACACACAGTCCAGCGGTGGACTGTGTGTTAGATTAACCCACAGGTCCCGGGTTCGAGACCTGTGGAGTGCAAGGCCGGTTCGTTTAAACTGTTTTTAAAATAAAAATGATTTTCTGTTAATTCTAATTAATGTATATATGAAATTAAAATCGGATATATAACGGGTTAGACACGTAGCTCAGTTGGTAGAGCTGCGTGCACGCGTACGGGAAGTCTCGGGTTCGAGCCTCACTCAGCGCACAATAATCTGCCATCGAACCGGTCAACGGTCAGGTCAACGGTCAAAGGGTCAGTCAACGGTCAGAAAAAAATAAAATATTTTTATTTTTTTTATTTTTTTTATTTAATTATTTTAATTAAAAATCAATTATAAATACTTAAAATAACATTTTTAAGATTAGAAAATAGTCTCAAACTCACAAAAATGCACCCAACCATCCTACTAAAATAGTTTAATAAAATCCGTTTACTTACCAAACCATAATGCAATTTATCTAGGTTAAATCTCACTCGTGGTTAAAACCACTTCGCGTGCATTCAACGTCATCAACCGAACGCACCCACTGTGAGTGAATCTTGCAATTCCCCCTTTTAAATTACACGTTTTGGGGTGTGTCATGTGTTATGAAATTAATTAATTTATTTATTTAAACTTGTGCCATACCACATCATGACTTAAATTTAGATTGTTTTTATTGTTGTGATTTACTTATTGCCATTTGTCAAGTCATATGAAACTAATACATTAAGCCCATCAGTTCCTCGTGGGAGACGAGTAGAACATCGCGTGCTTCATACCAATTTCATTATTGTTCATGTGTGTATCATTGAGTTTATATTGTTTGTAGTTGTGTTATTCATTTTATCATGTTTATGCAATTCATTCATCAGGCCCCTTAGTTCCTCGTGAGAGACGAGTTGAGCATCGCGTGCCTTTAATTGTTCCATTATTGTTCATGAGTGTTTTCATTTAACATCTTATGATTATTGATCAAGTTACATCTAATTTTACTCATGTTTGGTTGTGCACATATTTCATAATCAATTTAAATAAATTGTTCAAATGTTTTCCATAGGATTCACTCGCCAACATTATGTTGATCCAAAAACCTTTTTACACATGATACAGGTGAACAGGTTGAAGCAAGGAAAACATAGGATATGCCTTAGAAGAGAACAAAGAAGTTTAGATTGTAGTTAGATCATGTTGTAGCAATCATTGTAAATTTCCATTTAAATTGTATTAATGAATATGAAACGTTTAATAAATGTCATGAGCTTTGATGATAACCCAATCATGCCCCGATCACCTTATCCGCTGCGGGTCGGGGTGTGACATTTATAGCCAAAAGTCAAACGTTTTACGGAAAACGCTTTGACTTTTGGTTAAGACCATTATGGTCCAGGCATTTTTCATAATGAACATGGTTAAGTGATTGTAATAAGGTAGGTGTTAGTCCCTATAAAGGGCACCTCCTGAAGATCACGTTTACTAGACCAATTGACGGGTCAAACTTATGATATTAAAAAGTCAAACATGCCATTTTTCGGAAAAATCATAAATTGATCTTATATATGTTATGAAACCTGTTTTGACACTTAAACAAGTTGTTAATAATTATTAGATCATGTGAGAACATGTTCGGCTCGTCAATTTCAGTTATAGGGTCGGTTCGCAACCGAAAGTCGCAAAGTTTGACTTCTTCTTTGACTTTCGATTATGACCCGAATTAGATTAGTTAGATACTGATCTAAAGTTGCATTAGGATCATAATATAATGTAGCATAACCCTCTGAGGTTATATTACATGATCATAATCATAATCATAATCCAAGTTTATGCACAAGTTCCGTAATTATGCCATATTTGACTAAAATGCCCCTTTTGCATAAAACAGGGTTTTAAATGATAATGAACTTTAAAATAAGTTTCCGACTGATGTAATATTATAAGTAGGATTATCTGGGATGTTAAACCAAGTTATAAACTGAGTTTTCAAGCAGGTCCTTAAATTATGTCAATAAATGACGATTTTAGCCCTTGTGGCTCATAAAATGGTTTTAATCAAATATTTTCAAGGTAAATCTTTTACCTACTGGTATGTTATATTAAATAACATATCTAGGACATTTTAATCTGACCTTAACGCCAGTTTTTATTAAATATCGCATAAGACGTCATTTTACGACATAAGCGCCATTTCGGCGCATAGTATGGTTTTAAACCATATTATTGACCAAGACTTGATACCTACTGAATTTAAAACTTAATTTAAACATATTTACAGTAGGTACATGTTATAAACTCAAAATCCCAAATAATTTATAAACTATGTGTAAAATGACCAAAATGCCCCTTCAGTGCATAGTTTGGTCACAAAAGATAAGTTTCACATATAATTGATACCCTACTGATATTATATCATAAATAAACTATTTTTCCAGAACACTCATGATTATAAACTTAAATTATATTTAAATTTCTTTTATATGGTATAAAATTATCAAAATGCCCTTATGAGGCATAGTTTCAGTTTATAACTATAACGGGCATAAAAAGTTGATATCCTACTAATATTACAATTTATTTTAAATATAATTGCATATAGAACTTGTCCATGACTTATCAGGTTACCCGATATCGCTGATATGCGTACGGTTAAGTATATGTAACAAGTTTACGAAAATTAATCGAAACGGGTCTAACCTTTTCATTTAAATCTCAAAATCCAGAATGTTATAGTTTATCCATATTACACAAGTCAACGTACTTGTTGGGATTAAACTACATTCTATCCAATCATCGTTTAATCTAGCTTTATACATATTTGATCAAGTACGCTAGTCGGTCTAAGTTTATGACTTAAATAAGACCCTTAGTATTTAATTGGTTAGCTTATGCCATAATCTCCGGTAAATGCTATCTGCACTTAGCTCATTTTGAATACGGCTGGGTTATAATCTTGCATTTTAAACAAGGCTAATTCAGGTAAATACTCTCGACTTATTTCCCCTATACGGGCTTGGGTTACGGTAAATTATTACCGCTTGGTCGGAAATGGGATCAATCAAATGCCGGATTATGGCTAGTAAATCCGCATATTCCGTTTTGATTAGTTTTGTTTGATAACTTAAACATCGGGGGTTGAATTACCATGTCCTGGATATCCTTGGCTCATTACATTAGATAATGGCCACGACCTTAGCGCGAGATGTAGGCATACACCTGACAGACGCTCAAATGCAAATTACCCAAGACGTTGGGGATAACTCCTTCGTGAGTTCTAAGTGGTGTGTATTTAATCATATCTCGGTTTCTGTACTGGGCTCTGTATGTATGGACAAACATGTGAATCTGTTAACAAGGTTGCAACGTCAACTTTCCCAAGTTATAAAAAGATTTTGTGCTGATACGCACTTAAAACATTTTTGAAATATTTTCAAAATGAGTCAGTTGGGTGTATTTACCAGCGAAAGCTGACGTATTTTCAAAAGGTTGAGCTTGCAGGTACAATACGAAAATAGGCTAGAAGTGCTCGGTAGTGATAGAGGATCTTGCAAATCCTAGATCTGCCTTAAAGTCTGTTTTATATTCTTTCCTTGTACATTTTATGATCCGCCTGTGGATCTTCCATTACGAGCCTGTATATTATTTTATTTTGAACATTCGGTATGTAATAGTAATTTTACTCTAAGACTTCCGCTGTGTCGTGTTTAACTGACAATGATGTTATCAACTGATGTCACGATACTCCCCACCCGGGCCCACCGGTGTATGGATTTGGGTTGGAAATCCGGGGTGTGACATTTCATATTGAATTCTCTATCAATATCCATATAATTGCACTAATAAGTAATAACAACTACTTTTTCTCTTTCATTTTCAATTAAATAATATTTTTTATATCTTTTGTCATTACCTTTTTTTCACTCACAACCACTTTTAAAAATATAAAAAAAATTATAAGGGTGAATAATGTTTCCCAAATATTTTTACAGATGAACAGTAACATTCTCATATATTTTCTTTTCCTCCACTTACAACCATTAACAACCATTTCTTATAATATAAGTAACTCACTCACATATTTTTTGGGGAACCAATACGAATGCTCTAAACATACAAATTGGCTTAACGTGAGAAATGAATGAGAGGTTTCTTTTTTTAATTTTTTTCTCATCTTATTAATCACGTATTTTAGTCTCAGAATCTAAAAAAATTATCACGATTTCTTTTTACATTTTGCCATTAAATATCATACTTAAGTAAATGGTAAAAAATTCCTTCACTTCTCATGTTAAGGTATTAAAACTTATTTGTATTTGATCCTTACACTACTTACGTATAGGGTAATTGTTAACTTTAACTAAATTATGAAGATAATATCTTATAGAGAAAACTAGAGTTTGAATTCCCGTGGTAAGTTATTAGTGACAACTTGAGTTCTGAATTCAAATAACGAATGGTTGAGTTCCCAACCTTTCCAAAACTCATCAATTTACGTCCCTGTCCCTTTACGCCATCATAATACTCAGTTAACCCACTAACGGAAGCTACTGAATAAAGGTATAATGGTAATTTTACCCATACTATCAAATACTCCCTCTTTTCTTAATCACATAAATTTACCCCTCCTTATTTCACCTACCTCTTCCATCCTCCCACCTTCGACCGTACGCATCACCCGCCACTGTCCCACCACCGCACGCCTCGATCACCGCGATCAACCTCCACAACTGTGGTCAACCTTCACGCTAATCAACCAACCAAACGAATCCCCTGTTTCACCCAAAAGATCCCCCAAATCCAACAAGATCATAATGCCTTACGTTATACAAAAATTCATTTAACTTCAATGGTGTTAGAGTAAACTATGTAATTCAGTTTTGATTCTTAGTTTCAGTTTGACTCTTAGTTTTAGTTTTCATTTCATTTTTTATTTTGATTTTGTTGAATGATTACGTATAATGTGTTAGATGGTTGAATGATTTTGTTGAATTCGAACTTTGTAGTTGGAATTAGGGTCAACTGGACCTTAATCCATGTCGTGGTGCACGTGACGATGGTACTCAGGTTCTGGAACAACTAGATCCTTGAAGTCTGATATGAACGTGGCTGATCTAAGAGGCTGGACCACTATTAATGATGCCTAATTATGATAACAATAAGTTAACACTAGATTATGTTAGCACTGGGTAGTTTTTTGATGATCTTGGTGTTACCACTAACTACTTTTTAGTTGATTCATTCGGTATGTATGAAACATTAATCCACTTTATTAGTATGTACATATAATGTCGATCTAAGTTTGTATGAAACATTAATGCAAGTTGTTGATTTGTAGTATGTTTGTAACATCCGTCGAAAAACGGGTTTTTCAAAACCCGCTTCATTATTAATCGAACAATCAGTTTTAAATTTTGTTGTTTATTTATGACTTATTTTAATTTTAAACGATACATAATTAATAAACAAATTAGAAGTTATAAATTATAATTGTTAAAAAGTAAAAATAAATTAATTAAAAAGAAAAACCGGCTGCCGGGAGTCGAACCCGGGTTAGCCGAGAACCACAAGTCTTAACTCTCACTCACCAAACCATTCCGCCACTTGTGTTCTTTAGTAATATATCAAAACAATTAATTCAAATATCAAACCTCGATTTCAAATCAGTCAACCGACGCGCCCAATTCGCAGTCGTCGGAAATCCCGACGATTTCGCCATTTACTGTCGGTTTCTTGTGACTTAACGTGTATAATAACTCTTACATCGGTTATAACCGATGTCCAGTCCGCGACATCAGTCATAACCGCCGGAGAATTATTGACCAACGAATCAAGACGGTAATCAGACCC
Source organism: Scalesia atractyloides (assembly GCA_947069175.1). Classification (NCBI taxonomy): domain Eukaryota; kingdom Viridiplantae; phylum Streptophyta; class Magnoliopsida; order Asterales; family Asteraceae; genus Scalesia; species Scalesia atractyloides. The sequence continues at coordinate 17,817,470 of CAMTDV010000020.1, forward strand.
AATTCATCGATATTCTTCCCTATAAATACACACTCTAGCCTCTGATAATCTTTTCGCTCACAATCACACCAATTCTTGACGCAATTTCACTCGCCGGAATTTTTCTACCATCACCGGACTTTCGCCGGAAAACCGAGACTCACATCAACACGGTAAATACCTCGACTCTCACTGTTTCATTCCATTGTTAAACCGTTACTAACATAAATCCACCATCCAGAATCAATCCCAGACGACGTTGTCGGAAATTCTGCTTTCGCCGGAAAACTTCTGAAATTTCCAGAATCACGCCGTGAGCCGGTATGATCATTTAAACCTACTGATAATCGTTGCTCAGTAGTTCAATTTCACATCTAATCCATCCAAACTGTTAATTGATCCTAACAGCCGAAGTTCACAAAACAGAGCCGACGAATCCTTGCCGGAGTTCTGTGAAAGACACTGATCGGTACATCCTTTCCCCAAACCCTCTCCGTTCATTACCTTTCAATTGCTTATAATGCTTGTTAATCGAATTGGACATGAAACAGTTGAATTATCATTATCTGTGTTCTTGAGCGAAGAAGACGAAGTTCGTTTATGTTATAAGATTAATTAAAATCAGTATTATGAACGGGTTAGACACACAGTCCAACGGTGGACTGTGTGCAAACAAATACATACACGTCGCGAGTTCGATTCCTATCACAACCTTACTCTCTTAAATAAAAATGCTCTTTTTAACCGAACCAGGATAACTCGCAGAATCATGTTAAGTATAATAAAAACCGGATTATTAACCAGGTTAGACACACAGTCCAGCGGTGGACTGTGTGCAACGCTAACTCATACGTCCCGGGTTCGAGACTTGTTGACGGCACGGTTCAAAGCAATTAAAATCCTTTTTAAAAATAAATGATTGTCGAATTAAGTTAAATAGTATATAAATATAATTAAAAACAGAAATATTTCCGGTTAGACACGTAGCTCAGTTGGTAGAGCTGCGTGCACGCGTACGGGAGGTCACAGGTTCGAGTCTCACTCAGTGCAATAATATTCACAACCGAACCGGTCAACGGTCAACGGTCAAAAGTCAACATTTTTTTCTATTATTTTTATTTATTTATTTAATTTAAAAATCAATTAAAAATACTTAAAAATAACGTTTTTAAAGTTAGAAAATAGCCTTAATCTCACAAAAATATATCCAAAAATCCTATTAAATTTGTTAATAAAATCCACTTACTTACCGTACCTTTTCGTTATTAATTAGGTTAGTTATTCCTCGTCGATCAATTCTCTAACTCGTGCGCATTCAACATCATCCACCGAACGCACCCAAGGTAGTGAATCTCTACCAATTCCCCGTTTTAATCACATTTTGGGGTGTATCATGTGTCGCTATTATTTATTTAAATTAAACACTTGTGCATACATCATATTCATGATCAAATGTGTTGCCAATATATATCTATTGTTTGTGTGGTTAATGTTTAGATTAAAGTTATCATTTTCAGTACATACATTATCATAGGCACCGTTCCCCATTACCTATGAGCGTGAGCTGTTCCCCATTACCTATGAGCGTGAACGAGGCGTTGCCAACATAAGATCGGCTCCATTTGATTGAGCCTTGATCTCACATACATCATCATGGGCCGTCCGTTCCCCATTACCTATGAGCGTGAACGAGACGTTGCCAACATATACATTGTCATTCATATCATATACTCATGGAAGGTGTTTGTGATTGTTTGTTTACATTCGTTTGTTCATGTATGATTATTGCACAATTTTCCATATTAATTCCAATAAGAAATCAATAACAAATGTTTTTTAACAAGGTTCACTCGCCAACTTTTGTTGACCCAAAATTCCCCATTTTTACACATGATACAGGTGATCAAGTTGAAGCAAGAAACATATAGGACGGCTAGAAGAATAAACCCGTTTAGATTTTGGATTGTTTTAGTTAATTTTTCCTTTCCTTGTATTGTATGAATTTGACTTGAAACTTTGAGATGTAATTTGAATTTAATAAATATGAAACATATTAGTAAATATCATGAGCTTTGGTGATAACCCAATTATGCCCCGACTCTTATTCCGCTGCGGGTCGGGGTGTGACAATGTTGACATTAGTTGAGCAAGTTTTGATCATCATTGTTGTTGCACATTAATAGTTTGAGGTTAAACAATTAGTTACTTATTTTTAAGTTTGCAATCTTTGATCATTAGGGTGTAGTTGCAGGTTAGTGGTTAGTAGTTAGGCAGTTTATAAATTCAATTTGTTAATTACAATTGGTATGGTTGATTATTAATTAGTATAGTTGATTACATCTGTGGTTGATCATCACTGTTAGTTTGGTTTTGATGACAGTTAGTTGGTTTTATGACAGTTAATTGGTTTTTATGACAATTAGTATGGTAGTTGAGTTTCTAGTTTAAATATTGTTGTATGTTGATTGTTTAAAATTCTAGTATCTTGGTTAGTATGTTGATTGTCACACCCTTAAAATTTTCACATGCGGAGTTCTACCGTAAGACATGTGATAAACCAGGATCATAGCCATTAGTCATATTGAACGACCATTATATGGGTTTAAAAATTTCCCTGTTTATTCATTCATTAGAAAATGTTGTTTATACAATTGAGTTGCGGAAGCTTAAATAATTACAAAACCAAAATAGCTAATGCAATTTAAAGCTGAGTCAATTTGTTTGATGAAAATAATGCAACTCCATGATGCATCCTAGTCCTGATGTGTGATACCTCAACAACCCGAGAAAAACATGTAAGAACAAGTATCAACAATTTATGATGAGTGAGTTCACAGGTTTTGTTTATAGTTACAGTGTGAGTTGTTTCCCAAAAGTTTTCCGCTGTTTCAACCTGAAACAGTAAGTTGTAGTGATTAGAGTTCGAAACAGAAGCTGACTGTTGTTGCCTTTGTTTGCCAGGTCTATCACTAAATATGGCGATGGCCAATTCTAGACCCGGTGACCATTACCGGTCTAGCTAGCGCGACTAGCTCAAGTGGGGCTAGTCGGGACCAGTAGTACTACTCAAAATTCCCTCTTTTATCTACCCAATACTAACGACCTGAGGTTTATGAGGACTTTATGTGATAACATGCTACTTTTGTGACCATCATTACATAACAGAGTTCCTCTAATTCTATGAATTTTTCTAGAATACTCTTTTCTTCAATATCATTCAAAAAAGTTTCGAAAAAATCTATCAATTAAAGACGTTATTTTACCATAACGTTAAGCATTATGTTCCGTAACGTGGCATTACTTTTGCAGTAATGTGATACATGTTTTCTCCCCTGTGTTTTATAAACGTTTAAAGAGTATGGGTCGTGAACTCACCTTAGGGTCATGTTATATCCAAAAGTAGTATGTGTCAACGACATGAACTAGCATAGCATGTCAATATTCACCAAGACATCCCTAGAAATTTTAGCATATCATAAGTAACCAACATTAGAGTAAAGTTGTTTCAGTGCGACCGAGCTCTATCGATACACTAAACCTATGACCCGATGGCATACTCATTACCAAGAGTAAGTTAAGGTACCCTCATAGGCGTGTATAAAAATTTACATGTATTAATACCAAAAACATGTATATAATTTAATATGCATGGACATGTATAAATATATCCTTGTAATTTTAAGTGAAAAACACTTAGTCGAATGGTAAAGTAAAAGATATACTTACATCTGTTTATATTCATCAACACAGATTTAATTATGTATATACTTATTTTAAGTTGTTCCATCAATACGATAATATTTCAAATGCTTATCTTCGTTTGGTATAAATTTTGTTATGCTTCGCACCTCGTACTAAGCGTTCCAAACAAATATAAGTGATTATACTTATTTTATATAATACATGAATTGATCAAAGTTAAATACCATTGTATTTAAATTCCGACTTATAAGCTTATTTCATATTCTAGATTTTACGAAAATCGGGCATAGTTTCCTTTGTTTTTTATAATAACCCCGACTACACAAGTTGTCGACAATCTGAATAAACAAGTGTCCGAATCCATAAATCAATTGTCCGAATGTTAATTTAACTATCTCTGTTTAATTTTATATTTACAAATGTAGTCTATGATTTATATTTACATACAAACCCATATTACGCGAATACTAATAATTATATAATATATATATATATATATATATATATATATATATATATATATATTTATTATACAACACAACAATTTTGCTAGTAGGGTCAGAATCTAGAGCTTGGTTTTCCACACGTTAAATAACATAAACTATTCATTACAAAACTCAACGAATGGACTTTATTCGTCGTTACCTATACATATGAATTGTTTGTAACGCCTCTTCTTTTCGCAACTTTCCGTTTTTAGAAAGATTGTATCGTGTTTCTATTTTCGGAAACTCGTTTCCTTTGTAATCGTATTTCGTTTCAACCCATTGTAAATCCGAGGCTTCGATCATAATGAAATGAATCTTTTATATGAATACACATCGTTTATGCATTGTTTATTGTTAAGCACTAATAAAAAACCACTGATGACAACCACTGCTAAGCTAACCACTGCTATACAAGGACTGATAGAAAACACTGATGACAACCACTGCTAAGCTAACCACTGTTGTACACTAAAATGATAGAAAAACTGATGAAAACCATTGTTAAGCTAACCAGTGCTATAAACTAAACTGATAGAAAACACTGATGACAACCATTGTTGGTCTTCAGCAGAGGTTTGCCTTGACAGACCTTTAGCTTTGATCTTCAGCAGAGGTTTGCCTTGGCAGACCTTGTACACTTAGACTTCAACAGAGTTTTTCCTTCAACAGAGCTTAGCTATAGCAGACCTTGGACATTTAGTCATCAACAGAGCTTTACTTGTTTAATCCTTACGATACTTTTTTTTATTATTACAACACAAAACTTATGTTTACATATGTTTCCATGTTCCCTTTGCATATTAGACCTTTTTTACATATTGGTCATTTATTAAATAACATGTAACACAGATATACATATATACGGGTTGGGCAAATTCCAATCACAGCCTTTGGGCCGGGTTAGTTGTCTTGTTTCAAGGATAATTACCCGCTAATCTTATTCAAAGCCCAACCCATCGAAACCCTAATCTCTTCCTTATATAATGATCACATCTCCATCCTTTATCCCACTTTTAGAACCTTCTAACACTCTCAAAAACACTCGCAACTCAGCTGAGTTTTCAGCAACATCTCAGAAAACTTCCAGCAATTAAAAGTGAGTTTTAACAAACTTCTCCTACTATTTCTTCCTTGTTTCCTCTTTTAAAACACTTGGATAACCTCTAGGAAGGTTTTCACAAGTTTGCTTAGGCAAACTAAGGTGAAACCTCACCATTTTAAGGTCCAACGTGCCATAAACTTTCTGCTTGATTTTATCTTTCTATAACTTCATTAATTTCATGTTTTCTTCACATTTTCTTCCTCTACAATGGTTTTAATGCCTCTAGGGATGTTACCATAGGTTTTCCATAGAAAACCAAGGTAGAACAATACCATTGTTAAGGCTAAACTTTTCTATTTTGGAAGATGAACTTACAAACTTTATTTAAACATGCTTTCTCTAGACAAACTTGTGCTACTTGTGCCTCTAATCAAGCCCATGGCTAGTGAGCTAGCTAGAATTGTTTCATACAAATTAGGAGGCGTAAAATACCTCTAAACTTTCTGTTTTGAAAAAGGTTTTAACCCACAAGTGTTGGAACCATCTAAGCTTGACAAAGCTTGTGTTTTGGTAAAAGTGTGATTACTTGGAAGCCTTGGCTATCCTACTTTCAATCCACCACCTCACTTGATGATTTCTATGTGTAACAACTAATTTATGTTCAATCTTCAATAGTAACAAGGCTACGACACGTCCCTAAACGTTACCATGTTCGGTATGCACGCACCTAGCTTGCTTACTTGGTCGATACATAGTTTAGTGAAGTATTTCTTTTTATTTCATTCATGACCATCCGAATTGTCCTTGTAACAATTTGCATATTGGTGAATCTTACGAAAGAGGTTAAAGGACGGTTATCCTCTTACCTCCATGCATGACATCTATGAAATCTATGACTTATATGATGAACTTAATGATATATATATACGTAAATAAGACTTAAACATAACCAAACTTTTGAAAATGATCATATGATTACTTATCCTAACATTAGGTTATCTTATCTAAGACTTGAACATCTCGTTACGATTCTAATGGGCATTTAACCCATGAAATCACCACAACCCATACGGGATATATAGTGTTTAAGCTAGATAATTACTTTATTGAATACATACTTTTACCTACTTTAATTCCTAATCCGAATGCTCCATTATCATTCCAATACTCACACACCTACGTTTCCTCGTGTAGGATAACTCGGTGTTCCGTCCACCAATCAACCATACTATTCACGGGATTACCAAAGGAAGTTTTGCAAAACCGTGAGTACACTCGAACACCCTTTTACGCTTTACACTTTTGGGTGCAATATGTTAACCTATAAAAAATACACGCAATCACACTTATACTTTTATGCAATCACACAAACAACCCATCATACATGCTATAGTTACATGATACACGATTTGTATACTTGGAACTTTATTATGTGATACTATTTGTCATTAACTATGTACGAGCCTCCCCTTAACATGTATAGCGCTATAGGAGTAACGCACCACCTGTATTCTTGTGCTCATGTTAAGTTTATTCTATTTTGCGGTGACACGAGAGGATTGACTTGTAGGTCGCATGCCATGTTTACATTAATCTAGTATGCTAGCTTAACATGTGGATTTGTTTAAACGATTTTATACTTATGCTATAATTAAACTTGTGTACTCGCTAATGCTTTTGTGTTGAACTATACTTTAACATGTAGGTTGAGGATGTTGAATATGACGGAATCTTAGTAGAGACGACATAGAAACGCATCTAGAATGCTAGGTTTTATGTTATAATCTTGTTAAACTTGTCGTATTTGAATTTATGTTGTATTTGAGCTTATGTTGTATTTGACAATTCGATCAATGAAATGAAATGGGTTTTGAATTTAATATTGTCGCAAATAGTGTTATGATGTCTCGAGCAATCTATTTCGTCTCACTCTGATGTTTTCGCCATCGGTTGGGGTGTGACATTGTTCACCTTGACACAAAAGGTCTCTCACTAAGCGTGCCACTCGAGTCTGATCCGTTGACTGTTGACCATCGGTTGACCAAAACTTTGTCCGAGAACCAACATTGACCAAGTCTGACTCATTTTGACTAAGTTGACCAGACCCGAAACATTGACCTGGACCTCTAAATATCTCCCAAAATGGAACCGTATGCTTACAAGCCCCAACATGCCACTCCACAATCCCAACTGTCGATTGCCACCACCACACACCATTGTCTGGTGGCCGTAGTACATTTCCGCTGCCGGCAGCCACCACCTCGGCCCGTTATCACCGTCCTAACCACCATAAACTGGGTTGTTAGAGATCCACCAGATCCGGTCAAACCTAGGCTCGCTACGTCGTCTGAAGGCACAACCCGACCCACCACGCGCCTCCATTAACTCCACCTAGGGCCAGCACCCACCGCCGTGTCTCCCTTCATCACCTCAACACCTCTCGCCACCTATCACCTCCACTCTTGCCTCTTCAATCGCGCCGCCGCCGTCCTCAGGGGTAGCTCACCGTGCTGCCGTCGTTAGGTATGGTGGCCAACCACTCCTCCACTTCTGTCAACTCTCTCTTTCAACATAGTCTCGATTCTCTCTCTCTATGATATGTAGTGTGTGTGTATAGAAAGAAGAGTTTGGGGCTAGGTTTTTGAACAAATGAAGAGGAAAAGGGAATAAGATGATTTTATACCTAGGATTTGGGTTAGGTTAGGTGGGTTGGGAAGTGGGTGTGTATCGCGTTTACGAACCCAGTTAACGTAACACGTCTAGCGTTAAAATTAAATCTACTAGAATAAATCATCCAATAAATATATCATTTAAATTATATTACTAATTTAAATCAATCGAATGTGTGTGTGTGTGTATAATATATATATATACATATGATTCGGTTTAAAGAAGAATCACTACCAGTTGCAAGAACCATGAGAACTCCTCCCATCCAATAGAATTTTAACATATCACCTATAATCAATTTAATTTAAAAGGGTATTTTAGTCTTTTTCTTTCAATGTCACATCCCCTCCCTCTTATCTCTAAAACAAATCACATCATCATTTATATGTTTGACATAACAATCTCTCTCTCCTTTCATTCTTTTTATTTTTTATAATCAAAATTGGGAAAAATATCTTAGGTTTTAAATTCAAACACTAGAATGTATTACGTAATTTAGAAAATATAAAAATATTGAAAATGATATCTATTTCTTTTTGCTCTATTTTCTATAATTATGACATAATATTCTTTATAAAATGCAAGCTATATTTGTCTTATATGTTTATTAGAAAATACAAAATTATCAAAAATGATATTTATTTCTTTTTCCTCTGTTTTCCTTAATTCTGACATAATACTTTTTATAAAGTGCAAGCTATATTTGTCTTATTTATTTATTGATAATTTCTATTTTATTCGTTTAACGTTTGATGACTTTGCACTACAACTTTTAAAAAAACATTTGACAACATGTGTAAAAAAGTCTTAACAACGTGCGTAAATTTTTTTTGACAACGTGCCTAAAAAAAGTTTGACAACGTGCGTAAACATTTACACGAACTGAGTATGAGAACATCACTATGTAAGAAAATAAATAAAAAAATGTTCTGACAACGTGCGTAAAAAAGTTTTTTTACGCCTCCGATCGCCGACCCGAGTTCCTCTAACGTTATGCGTAAATCTAATTTTCAAAAGTATGTAAAAACGGAATGCGTAAAAAAGTTTTTACGGACGTTTGAAAAATGTTTTACCTTAGTTGTCGAATGTAAATTATTTTTTTTGCGTACGGTGTCGAATGAAAAAAAATGTTTTTTACGCCCCTGATCGTCGATCCGAGCTCCTCTAAACATCACGCGTAAATCTATTTTTCAAACGTATGTAAAAACGGTACACGTAATATTTAGTTTTACGTACGTTTGAAAAATTGTTTCTCGTACGTTGTCGAATGTAAATTGTCGAATGTAAAAAAAATTCGTGCACTGTGTCGAGTGTAAAAAAAATTCGCGCACGGTGTCGAATGTAAGAAAATATTTTTTTATTACACACGATAAAAAATGTTTTTTTACGTCCCTGATTGTCGGCCGAGCTTCTCTAAATATTTGTTGAATGTAAACGCTCTGTTTTTTTCTTTGATTTTTGCAGGTGTTGGGTTTTTAAGTTCAAATGACGAGGATAACGAACAAAAAATGAAGAACAAGATCAGAGATTGAAGACGTTTTCTTTTTATACATGTAGTGTATAATGTATGATAATTAATTCTTTTTAAATAGATAATGTAATTAATGTTGACATGAAGAGTAATGTAGTATATGATGTTTCCTTGTTAGTTTGACTAGTTGACATGAATAGTACAAAAATTAAAATTTCAAAATACAACTATTTATTTTTTTAATAAATAAAATCACTACAAAACAAATTAAACTTAAACAATTCAATCTCAACCACTAATACATGAGAGATCTAGGGTGCATAATAGTTTCTACGGTTCTCGCATCTAAAGGTGGTTTCTATTTTAACCCATGTATAGACACACGTCTGCATAAAGATATGTGTATTGAATTTGTGGTGTGGCATCACTAGATAGTCACCTAAATAGCATGTTCTCTTGTTATAGGTTATTCTTATTTACTAAATAATAACACATAACATTAACACCAACAACTTTACGTAATTAATCAGGGTCGAAAATACGGGTTTTCAAATTCATCAGCAGTTAGTATGGTTGTATATTAATTGTTTACAGTTTGTCTCATATACAGATGTTGATTAGCATGTTGATTGATTTGTAGTATAAAAATTAGTGTTAATTAGTATAAATATTGTAATTGATAGTATGTTGATTAAGTATGGTGACTTTATAGTTTAAGTATGTTTATGTTTATTGTTTGATCACAAATTCATCACACACATATTCATCCACACATATTCACGACAATTAGTTTTGATATGGTCTCAAAATGATCACAAATTCGTCACACACTAATGACAGTTGTGTTTATTGTTTGATCACATATTCATAACAGTTAGTGTTGATTTGGTCTCAAAATGATGGAAAATGGTTATTATGTGATCTAGTAGTTGGTTATGTGATTTGGTAGTTAAGTTGGTTGTAATATTTTTTTAGGGAATTAAAAACACTGAGTACTTTGGGTAAAGTTAATAGATAACATAAGGATGCTAAATGAATGAGTAAATTGGTCAATTCGCTTTCATTCTAACATAATGGTGATGTTAGCAAGTGCCAAGGACGTAAATTGATGCGTTTGAGTCTCGCCTGAAGCAAAAATGCTAAGCGTGAACCAGAGGTTTTACTTTTACCATAGTGAGCATTCGGGTAGTGGGTTTCCTCTGGAATGGTAGCGGGCCAAGCTACTAGCTTTGTCTCTGTTCACAAGCGTAGGTGGCCTTTTACCATTTAATTTACCAAGTTGATCCGACTTATGTTCGTCGTTCAAATAAAAAATTAAATAACCAGAAAACTTAATCCGATTGACAACAAAATTGTTTATCTTTCCTTTCCATAACTAAATTTAAGCAAGACTACAATGGGCCTCACTCAACCAAACATCCTCCTCATGCTCCAATCAACGGCCCATAAGATTTCTCTCAACGCTTCAACACAGGCCCACTATCGCACCCGTGTAAACCCTAAAGTTATGAACCTTAATTCTATAAACAACACCTGGTTCATCTTCATCCAATTTCAGCCTGTAGGCGCAGAGCGTGTGATCGAAACAAACGAGAGGTGAACAACAATGGTGTCAGGATCAGGAATCTGCGCGAAGGAGGTGGTGGTGGACGCTCGCCATCACATGCTGGGCCGATTATCATCAATTTTGGCCAAAAGAACTACTCAACGGCCAGCGAGTAACCGTCGTCCGCTGCGAAGAGATCTGCCTCTCCGGCGGTCTGGTCCGTCAGAAGAGGAAGTACCTCCGGTTTCTCCGCAAGCGTATGAACACTAAACCTTCTCACGGTCCCATTCATTTCCGTGCTCCTTCGAAGATCCTCTGGCGTACCATCCGAGGGTAAACTATTACGCTTTTATGTATATACATATACACATACATACATACATACATAATGTGTGTATGTATATAGATGGATATATAGGTGTATACATGTTAATTTGTACGAATGCACACAATTGTTATGAATGCTCGAGTAGATATTGTTTCTCAGTTTGTATTGATAATTTGATACAAGTGTTATTTCTGTTAATAATAGATTTAAGGTGTATGATGAAACATTAAAGGATTTTATTTTTATTAGGAAGTTTGTGGAAATATTGGCTAATGTAGTTAAATCTAACAAATGAATTAGAAGGTTTGTAGTAAATGAGGCTTTTAAGGGTGAAACAAGTTACTGTATGTCACACCCTCAATTTCCACTTGCGAGTTTTACCGCGAGGCGTGTGAACAAACAGAATCTGAAACACTAGTACGTCGAACGACTCTATATGATTTGATAATACGTTTTCCAAAAAATCATTTGTTAACCATTCATCGTAGATTTTATATTGTCTTAGTTAGTTACCAATGTTTAGAGGAAGCATTAGTTTTTATGGTTGAGCGGAAGCATAGAATAAGTAGTGAAACGGGCGCCAACACAAACGCCAAAACAAATGAAAAACCCAAAACAATGTTTGTAAATGAGACTCGATAAAAGATGTCTTGATCAATGCAAGTGAGTGCACCTAGAGCTCCTAGCGTCCTGAGAAACATGTAAAGAAACAAGTGTCAACATTAAAGATGAGTGAGTTCACAGGTTTTCATAAATTCGTTTGTTCGGTTATGAGTTTGTTTCCCCCCGTTATCCCTAACCCGGGATAACGATTTAGTTCCATTATTCCCAACCCGGAATAATACCGATAGTTCCATTATTCCTTAACCGGAATAATAATGATGTTGGTTCCATTATTCCAAACCCGGAATAATAAAGTTGTTGTTTCCCTTATCCCTAACCCGGGATAATATAGTTGTTGTTTCCATTATCCCCAACCCGGGATAATATAGTTGATTCGTAATTAAGTTCAATGTTAACATATATAGGTAGCTAGCCTAAAGTTATGTCACGTAAGTGTTCGCGATCGAAGCTGACGTTGTGCCTCCGTGTTGCCAGGCCTATCACTGACCATGGCGAGGTTAGGCCAAATTATTCACCCGTTGACCATACCCGGTCGGCTAGCGCGACTAGCTCGGATGGGGCTTGTCGGGCCCAGTAGTACTACTTATAATTTCCCCGCTATTTAAACCCAATACTAACGATCCGAGAGATTGTCGGGGACTTATGTGATATAGCTGCTTAGTGACCATAACGTTACATTAACATTAACTTAGTTACCGAATAGTTATGTGACGTTAAATTCGTATAACGTAAAGAGATTGAGTTTGAAGAGTGTATACATGTTTCTCCCCCTGTTGTTTAAAACCGGATAAAATTAGGGGCCGTGAACTCACCTTTAGTTGCTCGGTTAGTGTAGCAAAGAAGTCGTAAAGGATGGGACCGCTAATTGCGTCCTAACAAACCAATTGATTTCAAGTCAGTGTGTGAACACACCAATACAAAATTCTACACATAATTTACGCACAAAGTGATACACACAATCAAAATTCCTAATACTCAAACATGCATGCAAGTATCCTCATGTGAACATAGTAATCAAAACAATTTATCATGAACATAATCCAATCCATACAACACTTTGGTGCACACATTCACAAGTTATCAAGTTTCAGCTTACATACTCATAATTCGGCTGTTTTCTAGGATTTTTATAAAATAGTTCCAACGTTCCAAAAATTCCAATTATTTTACAGCAGGTGACAATTATACTGTAGAAATTTATATAAATTTTTCAAGTCCTAATACTTTACCAATTAACCATAAATATTAATATACTAGGCTGCAGTCAGATTCGTCGTTTTCTGACTGCAGTCCACGGAAGAATTTATTTAAAAATCACCGATCGTCCAATTAACAAAATTCCAGTGGGAGTTGCCCGGAAATTTCCATACCTAGTTGCTGTACAAATTTCATGATTCGACTCCCTACAGATTATAAAATCCAACTCGATAAACAACTAACAAAATTTCAGGATTTCCACAGTTTTAGTTACTGAACTTAATTGGCCACTTAAAAATATCAAACGACTTCAGAAAAATATGAATCCAGCGCCATTAGATTCGTTATTCAAATCTCTACGTTTTAGACTTCAGAAAATCCGTTTTTCGACAACTAATGACCAAGTTACAGCCAGTTGAAGTCGGCTGTAACTATCACTCAGCAACCTGTTTCAGCATTTTATCACCACTAATTCGCATAAACCGTCGATATAATGAACCTAGGCGATCAAGAACTGATTTTTCCAATCATAGATCAATACGTATATCATATCCATGCAAACCCTAATCAATATCTCTAGTTTTTATAAACAAAACACACTTGCAAACTATGAGTTCCGAAAACAATCATACATGCAAACTATGATAAATCAGCCGATTAACAACATAATCACTACATTCAAACACATATATCCGAATATGATCTTGTAACAAAAGATAAATCCTAACCTTTAATAACAAGGTAAATAAGCTGAGACTTGGACGGGACTGATTCGGATGTTCAAGCTAGATCACGACCGAAAGAATGAAAGGGACAAGCTGCTGTCGCGACCGAGAGATGATGTAGGGCTGATCAGATCGAGATGATGAACAAGGGGCTGCTCGCGACCGAAGGGAGTGTAGCAAGGCTGCCGTCGGCTTCTTAGATATTAGGGTTTTTGTGTTGTGAAGGAAGCATGCATGTGTTTGTATATATAGGCGCAAAAGATGAAGAAAAGAAGAATAGGTTTGCGGTTTGGGTTTGTTCTCGCGGCCGAAGGGACTTGGGTGGGTCGGTTTGGGTTGTTTGCTCGCGACCGAATGGTGTTGAGTTTAAGGTTTGGGTTAAAACTTGATCCCCAAGTTTGGTTAACTCCTTGAGTCGCAAGGAATCAAGGTTGGTTCATGTCGCGGTTCGGTTCGGTTCGTGTACATATTTATTATATATATGTTTCGTAACTAAAACAATTCACGTAATCGAACATCACATATTCACCAACTCACAAACGTTCATACACATAGCACGTAATTAGTTTAACAAGTTCACTAAATTATCATAACTATTTCGAGCGTGCAAATTCAAGTCTCCGAATTAATAACTGTGAAGTAGTGCGTTTAAGTTATCCGAAAAACCGGGATGTCACATTATCCCCATGTTGAAAGAATTTTCGTTCCGAAAATTGAGTAAACGCGGTTTAGAATGCAGCGTACATGTTTAGAGTGCCACGCACAAAGAGTTAGTTCGTTAACGATGGTATGCGAAGTTACAAGAAGTTCCCAAGTGCCATGCACAAAGATTCCCAAGTGCCATGCACAAGAATTTAGTTAACAATGGTACGCGAAAGTATGAGAAATTTCCAGGTTGTCACATCATCCCCATGTTGAAAGAATTTTCGTCCCGAAAATTTAGTTGTTGGTATCGTTAGTTTGCTGCTCAGCTGCAAAGAGGTGTGGGTATTTGCTTTTCATTTGGTCCTCTCTTTCCCACGTGAACTCGGTCCACGCTTAGAGTCCCAACGAACCTTAACGATCGGAATCTTGCTGTGCCTTCGAGTCTTGATCTCACGATCCACGATCTCGATAGGCTGTTCCACAAAGTGCAGTTGTTCATCCACTTGAATCTCATTCAATGGAATAACTAGAGTTTCATCTGATAGACACTTCTTCAGATTTGACACGTGAAACACGTTGTGAACTCCACTGAGTTCGGCAGGAAGGTCTAATTGATAAGCTACGGGTCCAATACGTTTCAAGATTACAAACGGGCCTACGTACCGTGGGTTTAGTTTGCCCCGTTTTCCAAAGCGGATTACACCCTTCCAGGGTGACACCTTTAGTAGGACGCGGTCGCCTACTTGAAATTCGAGCGGTTTGCGTCGTTGATCAGCGTAGCTTTTCTGTCGATCCCGTGCCGCCGCCATGCGGTTTCTGATTTGTACAATCTTTTTAGTAGCCTCAAGTATTAACTCAGGGCCTGTGAGTTGACTGTCACCGACTTCTGCCCAACAGACCGGTGATCTACATTTACGACCGTATAATGCCTCAAACGGTGCTGCCGAAATACTCGTATGATAACTGTTGTTATATGAGAATTCCACTAAAGGCAGGTGGATTTCCCAACTATTTCCAAAGTCTATTACGCATGCCCTAAGCATGTCTTCCAAGGTCTGTATGGTCCTTTCGCTTTGAACCATCAGTCTGAGGGTGATAGGCTGTGCTCATATCTAAGCGTGTTCCCAACGCTTTCTGAAGTGACTGCCAAAAGTTGGATGTGAAGCGAGCATCTCTGTCTGAGATGATGGACGTTGGCACTCCGTGCCGAGAAACTACTTCCTTAATGTAGATGCGAGTCAACTTCTCCATCTTATCTGTTTCTTTAATAGCTAGGAAGTGTGCGGACTTAGTTAAACGATCCACAATCACCCAGATGGTATCGCAACCACCCAAAGTTCGCGGGAGTTTAGTGATGAAATCCATCGAGATCTGATCCCATTTCCACACTGGGATCTCAGGTTGTTGAAGTAGCCCCGATGGCTTTTGATACTCTACCTTGACCTTTGCACAAGTCAAACACTTACTCACGTAGGTGGCTATATCAGCTTTCATGTTGGGCCACCAATACGCAGCTTTAAGGTCTTGATACATCTTATCCGAACCAGGATGGACAGAGTATCGGGATTTGTGAGCTTCGTCCATGACTAGCTCTCTGAGGTTTCCGTAGAGAGGTACCCATATGCATTCATGAAATACCGGGCTCCATTGGGTTTTACTTCCCAATCGTGTTCCATTTTTCCCACCGATTCGGCCTTGATGTTTTCCTCCTTAACTGCTTCTAACTGGGCGTCGCGTATTTGTTCGGGTAGCCCCGAATGAATAGTGAGTTGTAATGCTCGTACACGACGAGGTTTCAAGTGTTCCTTCCTACTGAGGGCATCAGCTACCACGTTAGCTTTACCCGAGTGATACCGAATGGCACACTCATAATCGTTCAAGAGTTCGACCCAGCGACGCTGTCGCATGTTCAACTCCTTCTGATCAAAGATGTGTTGGAGGCTCTTGTGGTCTGTGAAGATTGTGCATTTCGTCCCATAGAGGTAGTGTCTCCAAATCTTAAGTGCAAACACTACTGCTCCCAATTCCAGGTCATGCGTTGTGTAGTTTTTCTCGTGAACCTTCAGTTGGCGGGACGCATACGCGATGACCTTATCGCGTTGCATGAGTACGCATCCCAACCCCTGAATGGAAGCATCACAATATACTACAAAGTCATCTGTCCCTTCCGGCAAGGACAGAATGGGTGCACTGCAAAGTTTCTGCTTTAGCAATTGAAATGCTGCTTCTTGCTTGTCACCCCAAGCATACTTGATGCCTTTCTGGGTGAGGGTAGTAAGCGGTTGTGCGATCTTTGAAAATCCCTCGATGAAGCGTCTGTAGTAACCAGCCAAACCCAAAAATTGGCGGATCTCTGTCGGTGTCCTGGGTGCTTCCCAGTTTTTGATAGCTTCTATCTTGGCAGGGTCGACATGGATACCCTTTTCATTTACGATATGCCCGAGAAACTGAACTTCCCGAATCCAGAAATCACACTTCGAAAGCTTGGCATATAGTTTCTCCTGTTGAAGTAATCCTAGCAGTAATCGTAGATGTTCAGCATGTTCTTCTTCACCTTTAGAGTAGATGAGTATGTCATCGATGAATACAATGACAAACTTGTTGAGGTATGGTTTACACACACGGTTCATGAGGTCATGAACACGCGGGTGCGTTGGTGAGACCGAAGGGCATGACCAAGAACTCATAATGGCCATACCGAGTACGAAATGCCGTCTTAGCGATATCCTCCTCCCTGACGCGTAGCTGGTGGTAACCGGACCGTAGATCAATCTTGGAGTAGTAGCTTGACCCTTGCAGTTGGTCGAAGAGATCGTCGATGCGAGGTAACGGGTATCGGTTCTTGACAGTAACCTTGTTGAGTTCCCTGTAGTCGATGCACATGCAGAAGGTCCCGTCCTTCTTCTTGACAAAAAGGACTGGAGCTCCCCATGGCGAAACGTTTGGTCGGATAAATCCCTTTTCTAACAGCTCCTGAAGTTGGGTAGACAGCTCCTGCAGCTCAGCTGGAGCTAGGCGGTATGGAGCCTTAGCGATAGGAGTTGCATGGTTCGCCAATTCGATTTCAAACTCCAATTGTCGATGGGGTGAAGACCAGGTAATTCCTCTGGGAATACATCGGAAAAATCACGGACGACAGGGATGTCTTATATACGTTTCTCGTCCTTAGGCTGTTCGGTAACCAGTGCGAGTAAAGCGAAGGAGTTCTTTCTCCGAAGATACTTCTGCGCTTGCATGTAAGAGATGATGTTGGTGACGGCGCTTGCCTTCTCGCCTTGCACCGTCAAGATTTCGTCGTTAGAGAGCGGAATACGGATAGATTTTTCGAAGCAGAGAACTTCAGCCCGGACGTCGGATAGCCAGTCCATTCCGACTACCACGTCAAAACTACCCAGGGTAGTTGTCATCAGATCAATGGTAAAGGTGTGACCCGCGAGTTTGAGTTGACAGCCAGATACTATATGGGTCACGTCCACAGATTTACCATCGGCTAGTTCTATGATATAAGGGGTCTTTAAGGGTTTAGGCGTGAGATTTAGGTTCTTCCTAAAAGACTCAGATATAAAGCTCTATCCGCACCCGTATCAAAAAGCACAGTAGCAAAATGTTCATTAAGGGGAAACTTACGGTGACCACGTTCGAGTCGTTTCTGGCCTCTCCGCGGCCCAATGTAAATGCGCGACCTTTGGCACCTCCTGTGCCACCATTTCCATTATTGTTGTTTTATTGTTGTTGTTGTGGTTATTTCCCACCATTGTTGTTGTTGTTACGCAGCTGTGGGCAGTCTCTTTTGAAGTGGGCAGTGCTACCACACTGATAGCATCCCAGGTTAACACCCTGTTGTGGGCCTTGGGGTTGATTTTGGTTCTGTCGGGACATGATTTCCCCACGACGATCCTTTGCCGCATGTCCCATCTTGCCACATCGTTGGCAGCGATTCCCGGCACAAGGGCCGTGATGATGAAGATTACAGCGGGTGCACTGCGGCTTTCGACCTACATAGCCGCTTGCGTTCTGGTTGTTGTTGTTGTTGGCGGGCTGATTTTGGTGACCTCGGTGGCTGTTGTAATGATTGAACCGTTTCTGGTTCCCCTGTTGTGGCTGGGATGACGAAGACTGTCGAACAGACGAGTCTTCAAACTTTCTTTTATTATCAGGGGCAACTTCAGTTGTACCCCGAGCTGGCAACTTCTTTTGTTCCACCGCCTTATCGGTGAGTTTGTGCGCCAATCGGATTGCTTGATGTTCGGTTGCAGGGTTACTAGCCATTACCATACCCTGAATTTCCGGAACCAGACCCCCAAGATAGAACTCGAGTCTTTTCTCCACAGTGTTAGCCAGATCGGGACACAGAAATACCAGGTCGTGATGTTTCGCTGTGTATGCTTCGATTTCAGATCCCACCATCTTGTGGTTCCATAATGTTTGCTCCAACTGTTGGACTCTGTCTCGCGGACAGTACTCTTCTTTGATTAGGGCCTTAAACTCGGCCCAGGCCATTGCATTTGCAGCAATAAGTCCACGCGTTTGGACTTGTGCATTCCACCAAGTTAGTGCCCCATCTTCCAGTGTTGAGGCTGCGTACTTGACCTTGTTGGCCTCTAGACAGTTGCACATTTCAAATGCTGATTCAGATTTTTCGATCCAGCGGACCAGTCCTATGGGTCCTTCTGCCCCGAGAATTTGCTTGGTTTCGCGTCGAGGAACATCTCTGACAGAGAACAGTAGTCAGCGAGGAATTCTACTAGCCCTACTATTAGATTTTCTCCTGAAAATTTAATAATGGTTACCTGCCGGTTGGTTCTGAACACCCGCTAGAGCTGTGTTCACGTGCTCTTGAATCATGGCAGCTAGTTCTTCGGGCGTCATGTTAAGGTTTCCACGTCGTCCAGTTGCCATTTAGATCTTCGAAAAACAACATAAACACACCCCGATAAGTCTATATATCCAATATAGTTATCCTACTTCGTACTTAAATAATTATCAAGTTATGTCAACTCAAATATATTAAATAGTCAAAAGAAATACTTGATTAAATGAAATTTCAACGTCTTACAAAGTGCCAACCAAACATATGAATTCACTATAAAGTCTCAAGTTTAAACACAAGTGGGAAAATAAATAGACTGAAGGAAAGTAAATAAAATAAGCGAGACGTGTCAGTCGTCTACGTCTCCATCCCCCAGATCACTATCGTTGCCATCATCCTGCGCGGCATTCCCGGCTTCTACAGCTGGGTCCTCCTCCGGATCCTCCTCTGGATCCTCCTCTGGGTCCTCTTCTGGATCCTCTTCCGGATCCTCTCCGGATCCTCTTCCGGATCTCTTCGATCCTCCTCTACCGGCACTGGAGGGGCCGGTGCTGGCGCAGGTGCTTGATTTTGCTCTAGCTCCTGAATCCTCCAACTATTTTCCAGGACTTGTCTTCGAGCCAGTCGGCTCTTATCTGCTCAGCACGCAGATCTCTGGCTAAGGTGTTACGAGCTATCTTACTCGTATGTTGCTCTTCCTCGAGCGAGTCGGTTTTACCTGTCAGTTGTCGGATCATCCATCCCTGTGCTAGGATGGTTTCCTGCATTCTTTCTAATTGTTCTTATTGTTTCTGTATCATGTTTCTAAGTAGGTCATTTCCTACTTCTACAGAGTTAACCGGTTTGACCGGCACAGCGATGGTTGGGCGTGATGACGACTCCTCCCCCAGAGCGAGCCTTTTCCTCGCAGCTGAGCGTGTCTCCACGCCATAAGATGGTAAGGGTTCCACCATAGGTGCCTTTCCTGGCGCTCTTGGTGGCGTAAGTTTGTCGGATGTGATGATGATGATGACATTGCCTGTTAGGTTGTGTTGTTAGTTACGAGTTGTTTTCATTTCTTATTATGAAGTCATAATCTACATACACAGTTGTGGTACATCACATAATAAGATATAATCAGTTCGGTGCCAAACTACGTCTAGTGTCGTGTAATCAGCTATAGTTTAGGTCTACTTTTAATGCAAACCTGGTTCTCTATAGCAACCTGGCTCTGATACCAATCTGTCACACCCTCAATTTCCACTTGCGGAGTTTTACCGCGAGGCGTGTGAACAAACCAGAATTTGAAACACTAGTACGACGAACGACTCTATATGATTTGATAATACGTTTTCCAAAAAATCATTTGTTTAACCATTCATCGTAGATTTTATATTGTCTTAGTTAGTTACCAATGTTTAGCGGAAGCATTAGTTTTTATGGTTGAGCGGAAGCATAGAATAAGTAGTGAAACGGGCGCCAACACAAACGCCAAAACAAATGAAAAACCCAAAACAATGTTTGTAAATGAGACTCGATAAAAGATGTCTTGATCAATGCAAGTGAGTGCACCTAGAGCTCCTAGCGTCCTGAGAAACATGTAAAGAAACAACAAGAACAATTAGAAAGAATGCAGGAAACCATCCTAGCACAGGGATGGATGATCCGACAACTGACAGGTAAAACCGACTCGCTCGAGGAAGAGCAACATACGAGTAAGATAGCTCGTAACACCTTAGCCAGAGATCTGCGTGCTGAGCAGATAAGAGCCGACTGGCTCGAAGACAGAGTCCTGGAAAATAGTTGGAGGATTCAGGAGCTAGAGCAAAATCAAGCACCTGCGCCAGCACCGGCCCCTCCAGTGCCGGTAGAGGAGGATCCGGAAGAGGATCCGGGAGAGGATCCGGAAGAGGATCCAGAAGAGGACCCAGAGGAGGATCCAGAGGAGGATCCGGAGGAGGACCCAGCTGTAGAAGCCGGGAATGCCGCGCAGGATGATGGCAACGATAGTGATCTGGGGGATGGAGACGTAGACGACTGACACGTCTCGCTTATTTTATTTACTTTCCTTCAGTCTATTTATTTTCCCACTTGTGTTTAAACT
Source organism: Scalesia atractyloides (assembly GCA_947069175.1). Lineage (NCBI taxonomy): Eukaryota > Viridiplantae > Streptophyta > Magnoliopsida > Asterales > Asteraceae > Scalesia > Scalesia atractyloides. Next base: position 17,838,780 of record CAMTDV010000020.1, read on the forward strand.
TGAGACTTTATAGTGAATTCATATGTTTGGTTGGCACTTTGTAAGACGTTGAAATTTCATTTAATCAAGTATTTCTTTTGACTATTTAATATATTTGAGTTGACATAACTTGATAATTATTTAAGTACGAAGTAGGATAACTATATTGGATATATAGACTTATCGGGGTGTGTTTATGTTGTTTTTCGAAGATCTAAATGGCAACTGGACGACGTGGAAACCTTAACATGACGCCCGAAGAACTAGCTGCCATGATTCAAGAGCACGTGAACGCAGCTCTAGCGGGTGTTCAGAACCAACCGGCAGGTAACCATTATTAAATTTTCAGGAGAAAATCTAATAGTTGGGCTAGTAGAATTCCTCGCTGACTACCTGTTCTCTGTCAGCAGGAGGGGGTTTTAACCCCTACAAGATGTTCCTCGACGCGAAACCAAGCAAATTCTCGGGGGCAGAAGGACCCATAGGACTGGTCCGCTGGATCGAAAAATCTGAATCAGCATTTGAAATGTGCAACTGTCTAGAGGCCAACAAGGTCAAGTACGCAGCCTCAACACTGGAAGATGGGGCACTAACTTGGTGGAATGCATAAGTCCAAACGCGTGGACTTATTGCTGCAAATGCAATGGCCTGGGCCGAGTTTAAGGCCCTAATCAAAGAAGAGTACTGTCCGCGAGACAGAGTCCAACAGTTGGAGCAAACATTATGGAACCACAAGATGGTGGGATCTGAAATCGAAGCACACACAGTGAAACATCACGACCTGGTATTTCTGTGTCCCGATCTGGCTAACACTGTGGAGAAAAGACTAGAGTTCTATCTTGGGGGTCTGGTTCCGGAAATTCAGGGTATGGTAATGGCTAGTAACCCTGCAACCGAACATCAAGCAATCCGATTGGCGCACAAACTCACCGATAAGGCGGTGGAACAAAAGAAGTTGCCAGCTCGGGGTACAACTGAAGTTGCCCCTGATAATAAAAGAAAGTTTGAAGACTCGTCTGTTCACAGGTTTTCAACAATTAGAGCTCCTAGCGTCCTGAGAAACATGTAAAGAAACAAGTGTTAACATTAAAGATGAGTGAGTTCACAGGTTTTCATAAATTCGTTTGTTCGGTTATGAGTTTGTTTCCCCCCGTTATCCCTAACCCGGGATAACGATTTAGTTCCATTATTCCCAACCCGGAATAATACCGATAGTTCCATTATTCCTTAACCGGAATAATAATGATGTTGGTTCCATTATTCCAAACCGGAATAATAAAGTTGTTGTTTCCCTTATCCCTAACCCGGGATAATATAGTTGTTGTTTCCATTATCCCCAACCCGGGATAATATAGTTGATTCGTAATTAAGTTCAATGTTAACATATATAGGTAGCTAGCCTAAAGTTATGTCACGTAAGTGTTCGCGATCGAAGCTGACCGTTGTGCCTCCGTGTTGCCAGGCCTATCACTGACCATGGCGAGGTTAGGCCAAATTATTCACCCGTTGACCATACCCGGTCGGCTAGCGCGACTAGCTCGGATGGGGCTTGTCGGGCCCAGTAGTACTACTTATAATTTCCCCGCTATTTAAACCCAATACTAACGATCCGAGAGATTGTCGGGACTTATGTGATATAGCTGCTTAGTGACCATAACGTTACATTAACATTAACTTAGTTACCGAATAGTTATGTGACGTTAAATTCGTATAACGTAAAGAGATTGAGTTTGAAGAGTGTATACATGTTTCTCCCCTGTTGTTTAAAACCGGATAAAATTAGGGGCCGTGAACTCACCTTTAGTTGCTCGGTTAGTGTAGCAAAGAAGTCGTAAAGGATGGGACCTCTAATTGCGTCCTAACAAACCAATTGATTTCAAGTCAGTGTGTGAACACACCAATACAAAATTCTACACATAATTTACGCACAAAGTGATACACACAATCAAAATTCCTAATACTCAAACATGCATGCAAGTATCCTCATGTGAACATAGTAATCAAAACAATTTATCATGAACATAATCCAATCCATACAACACTTTGGTGCACACATTCACAAGTTATCAAGTTTCAGCTTACATACTCATAATTCGGCTGTTTTCTAGGATTTTTATAAAATAGTTCCAACGTTCCAAAAATTCCAATTATTTTACAGCAGGTGACAATTATACTGTAGAAATTTATATAAATTTTTCAAGTCCTAATACTTTACCAATTAACCATAAATATTAATATACTAGGCTGCAGTCAGATTCGTCGCTTTCTGACTGCAGTCCACGGAAGAATTTATTTAAAAATCACCGATCGTCCAATTAACAAAATTCCAGTGGGAGTTGCCGGAAATTTCCATACCTAGTTGCTGTACAAATTTCATGATTCGACTCCCTACAGATTATAAAATCCAACTCGATAAACAACTAACAAAATTTCAGGATTTCCACAGTTTTAGTTACTGAACTTAATTGGCCACTTAAAAATATCAAACGACTTCAGAAAAATATGAATCCAGCGCCATTAGATTCGTTATTCAAATCTCTACGTTTTAGACTTCAGAAAATCCGTTTTTCGACAACTAATGACCGAGTTACAGCCAGTTGAAGTCGGCTGTAACTATCACTCAGCAACCTGTTTCAGCATTTTATCACCACTAATTCGCATAAACCGTCGATATAATGAACCTAGGCGATCAAGAACTGATTTTTCCAATCATAGATCAATACATATATCATATCCATGCAAACCCTAATCAATATCTCTAGTTTTTATAAACAAAACACACTTGCAAACTATGAGTTCCGAAAACAATCATACATGCAAACTATGATAAATCATCCGATTAACAACATAATCACTACATTCAAACACATATATCCGAATATGATCTTGTAACAAAAGATAAATCCTAACCTTTAATGACAAGGTAAATAAGCCCGAGACTTGGACGGGACTGATTCGGATGTTCAAGCTAGATCACGACCGAAAGAATGAAAGGGACAAGCTGCTGTCGCGACCGAGAGATGATGTAGGGCTGATCAGATCGAGATGATGAACAAGGGGCTGCTCGCGACCGAAGGGAGTGTAGCAAGGCTGCCGTCGGCTTCTTAGATATTAGGGTTTTTGTGTTGTGAAGGAAGCATGCATGTGTTTGTATATATAGGCGCAAAAGATGAAGAAAAGAAGAATAGGTTTGCGGTTTGGGTTTGTTCTCGCGGCCGAAGGGACTTGGGTGGGTTCGGTTTGGGTTGTTTGCTCGCGACCGAATGGTGTTGAGTTTAAGGTTTGGGTTAAAACTTGATCCCCAAGTTTGGTTAACTCCTTGAGTCGCAAGGAATCAAGGTTGGTTCGTGTCGCGGTTCGGTTTGGTTCGTGTACATATTTATTATACATATGTTTCGTAACTAAAACAATTCACGTAATCGAACATCACATATTCACCAACTCACAAACGTTCATACACATAGCACGTAATTAGTTTAACAAGTTCACTAAATTATCGTAACTATTTCGAGCGTGCAAATTCAAGTCTCCGAATTAATAACCGTGAAGTAGTGCGTTTAAGTTATCCGAAAAACCGGATGTCACACTGTAAGATATTGATAGGCTGTATATGTGTGTATTGAAAGCTGAACTTGTAGAACTGTATTATGCATCAGACTGAATTGGCTGTGTAGTTTTCTTGAAAAAGTTGTTTTGTTTAGGGTTGTTCATGAATGAATTACTGGCTAAAAGCACAAGTGGTTGTTTTTTGTTGGATTATTTTGTGGTGTATTGGTAGCGACGCATGATTGTTATTTAAATTGTATCATGTGTCGTAGTGTTCTTAGTAGGCATATTAGATAGCTATTGAACGATGTAGCATGATATTATGCACCCATCTAAATTTGACAGTGCTGTTTAACTTGAAAGAGACATATTTTTGCTTATGTTGGTTAGTTTGCGGCATATTAGTGGCAACAAGTGATTGTCATTTGAACTGTATCATGTGTTTTAGTGTTATTTATTGCCAGTTTAGATAGTTATATAACATGGGTGAAGATATTATAACAACTTTTTATAGTTCACATCTGATGCTATGTTTTGTGCTGATTTTTACTTGTAGAATGATTCCACACAAGACTAAGCGTGGAGCGGCTGCACTTGCAAGGTTGAAGGTTTATGAAGGGGTTCCTACTCCTTACAACAGGAAGAAAAGGATGGTCATCCCTGATGCTCTCAAGTTAGTACCCACTTTTAATCATCGAGCTCTGTGATTCTGCTGATTTTGAATCCTTAAGCTTGTTGATCTGATGCAATTTCATCTGTTTTGTCTATTAAAACCACAGGGTTTTGAGGCTTACAGCTGGACACAAGTACTGCTTGTTGGGTCGGTTATCTTCCGAGGTTGGATGGAATCACTATGAAACCATCAAGGTAAGGCTTGTGGTCCTTTTCACCATATATGATTTTGGGTTATTGTTTGGGCTCATGTTTAACCCTTGAACATGGGCCCATTAAACAGCTAAGATATGCCAAACTTTCGGGTTGGTGTCTGTAATTTAACAAGTAAATATTAATGAAAACAGGAGCTTGAAAAGAAGAGGAAAGAGAAGGCTGCGGTGGTGTACGAGAGAAAGAAGCAGCTCAACAAACTGCGGGCAAAAGCAGAGAAGGCAGCAGAAGAGAAACTTGGCTCACAACTGGAGATTCTTGCACCGGTTACCTATTAAATCTTGTGATTTTAGTTTTTTGCTAGGAGTTTTGTTTTTGATGATGTTGACTCTTTGTATTTCTATATGCAATATGAGGATTCAGTAGGGGTGCTAAACGGGTCGTGTTCGCGGGTTGACGGGTTCAGCCCGACCCAAACCCGAAAATTTTACACGAACCCGAACCCGAAAATCGTATCATATATATGAACCCGAACACGACCCGAAGTTTCGTGGGTTGACCCGAACACGACCCGTTTAACTCGAATTTTTTAATTTTTTTTCTAAAACTAATATATGAAAATTAAAAATTACTTAAAAAACACAAATGTATATAATAAAATCATATTTAAATTATAAAATCTATGTTAATTTCTTCTTTTAAGTTATAATCATGGCATAAAATACACGCCCCATTTAATTTATGACATAAAATATATTGTAAAAAAATATAATATAGTATAATGTTCTAAACGGGTCAACTTGCCAACCCGACCAGGTTGACCTGAACCTGACCCGTTAACTGAACGGGGTCGCGTGTTCAACCTGAAACTGACCCGAACTCGTTTAGACGAAACCTAAACCCGCGAATTTCGTGATAGGTTCGTGTTGGGTTTTCGGGTCGTGTCAGAAATTCACACCCTTAGGATTCAGTGTATAATGTGGTGGAATCGAACAGTTTTTGTTCAAATTCTTGCGTAGCAATTTGAAATTATCTAAGATTTTGAGTATTTATTGTGGCTGCTTTTGATCAGTAGAGCAAGTTGAGTTTAGATTACATATAAACTCAAGTTTATAAGTAAAGTATCAATGCAAATATAATATAGTTAAACTCAAGTTCGTAAATAATGTTAGCAATAACAAAATAAGTAATACCCTTCATGCCTTCAATGTTACTATTAGATTCAATGATCTTTATGGGACTCGTAGACCAATAGATTTCAATTAAAGGCTATCATTTCATGTTCCATTCTTCTTTCACCAAAAATGACCTTTGACCAACAAACACCATGCATGTTTCAATTATATGCAACCCAGTTTACCCGAGTTCATTGTATACGAATCACCAACCTCTGGTCGTATGAACTCCCCTAGATATTTAGATTTTCAGGATTGTGATTCCTTTCCTGTGAACTTCCTAAAACGGTAAACAATATAATACACAACCTAATTACTTAGAGCATTTACATTAGAGCTTCTAAATTAATACATTCTATATAATATAGAGGAAGAAACAAAAAAAAAAAAAACAACAAAAAAATCACTACATTGGAATATCTGTAATAGAGAAAACCTGATAGATATTAAAGTACACCTCTATATTTACAGGCTCATATCCAAACGTTTATATTTTTATTATAAGTGTGTAGAATAGATAGAAATAAATGATAAAATAAGTGATTGTGAGTAAGATAGAGATATAGATAAAGAGTTGGATGTAAGAGATTTTTGAAAAATAAACATAATTTAGAGTGTTTTTTTATTAGATTATGTAGATGGAGATGGAGGCTACAATTTGAATGCTCTTACTAGTTGGTATATTCAACCAACTTTATCTCTAACTGATCAATGCATTTTAGGTATGCGTTATTGAATGTTAATTAATATGAAAAATACATTGATATTATAAAGCGCGATACATTGATTCGTATTTGTATTGTTATAAAACAAAGAAGTTTTAATAAAATAAATGTAAGCTTGTAATCAATGATCAAACTGTCTTGTGATTAATAACTAAACTGATAATTTGTGTTCTTGTTTCTTTGGTGTTTTTGTAGAGAATGACTATATTAACGCAATATAGAGTTGAACGAATTTTGTTGAATATTGGAACAACAAGGCAATATAAAGTCAAATCAAATGTGTAATTCAAGCTGGGCCACTCAATCGTGCTGAACCTGTATAATTAATTGTAGTGGATTCATATGTAAATGTGCTGCAATCAAGTGGTGGTGTTTTTGGACGTTGCAAGTTATATTAAATTATGGTTGATCTTGAATTATATATGGGATGGGCCATGGGCTATCAAGAAAGTAAAGTCGATGGATGAAGGAACAAAAAAGGGGCATACACAATTTTGGGGGGGGTACAAAAGTATTCGGTTATTGGGGAAAAATCAATAGAGTGCGCAAGTTTTTGGGGATGCCACTTCTTTTGGGAGCAGAAGGATCGCACAGAACAAGAGGGGTTCGCAAGCCCATGACATCTACGTTACTAAGACTATATGGTGTGGTTCTTCCTTCCTTCCTTCAAGTTCACCCTTCCATTCACCTTACCAATTTCCTTCAGGAGTGGAGTGTGATTCCCTCTTTCATTTTTTTCATATTTTTTATTTAGTGTATTTTATTTATAAATAACATTTTTTACTCCTTTAATTTGTTAAAATAAAAATAACCCAAATACATTCTAAATTTAATTAAACTTCCAAACATTAACATATATGACTAAATTCTAAAGTGTATTCTTTAAAACTAAAACAAATTTGAGGGTGGTTTTAAAATTTAAACCAAATTCTAAGGTGTATTATTTAAAACTAAAGTACGTTTGAGAGGATTTTTTTTTAAATTAAAACCTAATTTTAAGGATGCTATTTAAAACTATAAAACCTCATCTTCACCTTCGACCTGCAACACAAAAAAATAAACAAGAAATAATTAAAAAACTATAAACTACACACAAATATAAATCATGGGGAATGGGAAAGAACTCCTAATGACACCGAAGTGATGGTGGAGAGGGAGGGGCACCCGCCACATCACCTCACCGAAGTGCTCCTCGTGCCCACACCCACCCGCCTAACCATACTCTTTAAGTCTTTTAACTTATAAAAAAATAATTGCATCTATCAATCCACATTCTATCTTAAAAAGTGAGTTTGCACCCAGTGACTAGTCACTTTTAATACATGTTAAACCCTTTTCATCTGTATCTTTAAAACGTAATAGTTTTTTCTTTCTTAAAAAAGTGTTGGTGGAAATTAGAAAACATATTTACTAAAATAGGTGATTTAAAAAATATTTTTCATAGTAGCTGTATTTAAAAAAACATTCCCTTTTCACTCCTAATCTTATTGGTTAAAAAAATTTATGACTACAGAAAACGTATTCGGATTCTAATAATTTTCTTTATACCCCATTTTCGAAAAATCACTTTAATTTCTATAAGTACCTAAAGTTAATTTATGTTTATGTTTATTCAGGTAATACAGACCATTAATTTTAGTTTTTACGTATTTTTTAATTTTAGTTTTCTTTTTCAATCATATACGATCTTCCACCTAACATTTAATTTTTAAAATTTCTCTTTTTTGTTATTAATTTTTAAAACTTAGTTTCCATTCTACTTTATTAATTTTTTTTCTCTGTACGATAACTGAATTTGAGACCCGTTTAAATATGTTGTAGTTTTATTTCTACAACTTTTATTTAGGGTATAGACGAGGTAAGATGCTCGTGAACAACCCGAACTCGAGCTCTCTTAAGTTATACAAGTCAAGCTCAAGCCTAGTCGAACTCAAACTTAACTAGTTTACTCTCTACTTTTATTCATTCTCGATATATACGAAATACAATGGGCTAGGCATGAATACGAATCAAACATTTAGTGAACCGTTCGCGAAACTCTTCGATGGGAAGTTTGTTTATGTTAGTATTAAAAGAGAAAAAAACTAAAATAAAAATCAAATTCAATACAAAAATATACGATTAAATTCATTTTACCTAAAGTAATATACCATTTGGATCAATATATCTCTAAAACCTCAAAAAAGAAAAGTTATGGATAAATTTCACATATGATATCCGTCGAAGCAGTTTGTTGATTACGTTTGATATTATATCACCCAGATATTAGTGGTATTGATAACTAAAAATTATATATAAACCGTAAAAAGTTGTTTCATATTCATTGTGTTTTAAACCAGTACAATAAGATATTTAATAATAAGGGTTGTCTTCATGTGTTACAAAACATATCTCTTTAACTAAATAAACATAAAGTTGCTGGAAATATATAATACAAGCATACAACCGTATATAAATTAAGCGATTTTTAAAAATGGGGTATAACGGAAATTATTAGAATCATACTAAAAATACATATTATTTAAATATAAGCTTTTTTATCTAATAAGATTAGGGGTAAGAAAAGATAATTTTTTTTAAAACACCCATTATGAATTTTTTTTTAAATCACTCATGAAAAATATTTTTTTATATTACCCATTTTAATAAATAAATTCCCTTTAACACTCTTTTAAGAAAAAAACGTCACCTTACATTTGCCAATAAAAGCCAATGCAACATCTTGACATTTACAAGTCTAATTTAGGCTGAACACCAGTTTCACCAAAATTCACTCTTTTCAAATTTGGATCAAAATTAATGATCTTAAGGCATTCATCAATCATTTTAAGTTATTTTCATCATTTATGATTCGATTAGTATTTAATTTTAATCTAAAATTATCATTTAGGTCGAACCGAGCAAGTTTCACCTAGAATACCCATTCTTGTTTATTGATTTAGCTATCACATCTCACACCAATTGATTCTAACTGATTTTTATATCATATATGGTTTATTTACACATATAGATGACCTAATTTACCTCAATTTTAATAAAATTAGCAAAATATATGGTTCAAACCACCAAAAACACTATATTGCAGTGGCTTTAAATCATTATATGAGATGGTTCTAACTTATTGTTCTAACCTATTAGTAGGTATATAATTCTTTCTTAGGGCCCTAACCTATCATAATCATATTAGACCTTTAGCCCGACACACACACTACAATTAGTTTTGACTTTGTTTTATGTGTAAACTTGAATAAACCAACCTTAAAAAAAATTAAATTAAGTTTATGAACTTTAGGTTTGTCCTGTTTAGCTCTTCTAAATACATTTGTTTTGTTGCACTATTAGACAAAAAAAAAACATTTCACATATTATATTATTAATTATAATATTCGAGATATCTTAGAACAAAAATCAGGACTCAGGGTTGGTATTTTCCAAAACCACATGATTTCCAACATAGCATTCAATGTGATGCTTTTTAATTGGATTAGAATTATTGAACGCTTGTAATGATTAGGAATGCTCAAAATGTGATATTTTAAAAAAATGTGATAGAAATGAACTAAGGTACAACTTGACTTGAGACAAAATTTCCTTGATTTGTATCGTCAATAAATAGCACGCGTATAAGTCAGCACGCGTATGGGTCGTTGAACTCCAGTTAGTTAATATATAAGTAGTTTGTGTTGATTGGTTCGGTAAATACATAATAGAAGAAATATAAAAGTGTACCTGAGAAGCCAGTAATCCCAGTAAGAATAGATGCAGACGACATGATTGTCAACTTGATATAGTTCCCATTTAGGGTGTATATGAGTGATGATGATTATGAGTTCGTAAGGTGATGAATCGTGATTATTTTGAGAGAGATAGAGAGAGAGAGGAGGAGGAGGAGGATTTGTGATGATGTTATGAGTCCAACCTTTAACCTGATCTAATTATCTCTTTAATTACATCCAAGAGTAAACCTTTATAAGTTAATAAAGATAATAGCGTCCATCAACAATTACCAACCAATATAATAATAAAGGATAATTATATTATTTTGATCTGATATAATATAAATGATTATAATTCTACATGATTAAATACATATAATAAATTTAATGTAACATTTCTCTCACTTAGCCGAGTAATAATTTATTATGAGCATTAGATAAGCTTGACCAGGAGTTAATACCCATTTAAGCTTTAAACCAAAAATTGTAGCAGGGAAATACAACTGCTGAGTCAGTATTCAACTTCGGACTCCCATTAGACATACTACAGCCTTAAAACGTTTAAAAGGCTTACAACTGCTGAGTTATTATTCAACTTCGGACTCCCATTAGTTATACCACAACCTCAATTTTAAAACCTAACAGTTATGATCAAAATTTACAAGCCCTTTAAACGTTTAATTTGTATAATAATTGTTTATATGTCATTATGCATGCATAACATACTTAGAGACATAAAAAATCAAAACCGATGAGGAAAAATTTATAGTTAATCATTCATATTACGATATGCAGTTGTACATAGTCATCAATAAACCGTCATTATTATAAGCGGTTTTAGTAAGATTTATGGGTAATAAACCTTCAGTTATAGATCCTTAAGCATATCATGAATATATATACACAGGTTTAGTTTCCTCAATTCGTTCATAAAAGAATAATTAATTTCATACTGAAAGTTAACGCAACAACGCTTGAACTGTTACTGTTCGAGGAGACATGATAGCTAACTTTATCACAGTAAGTCTTCAATATATTATTTTTATAGAGTTAATAAACTTATGAGTTCACTAATAATTTTTCAATAACATTTAGTGACCATTGCTTTGTGATTAGCAACATATTATGTCATTATAACTTAGGTTGTTATTATCAGTTTATTATTTTGTCTGTTGACATAAGGATATATGCGAAATTACATTTTGTCATCTTTGAATATTACAAAGTTAGAGTAATCAACTGGTCTAGGTTCTCACTTCTTGTTTAAATTATAGTTGTTTCCTTTAAAGATATTTTAATACCCTATAAGATGCTTCACATTAATCTTTACATATTTAGCGTGTTGTAATGTGAGTAATATCTAGAGGAGTACAGACGTAAGCCACATAAGGCTTCTAACTAATGAAGCATAAGGGAAAAAATCTCAATGATCCTATTATCCTCTAAAAGAGAGCTATATTGTTTGTTACATGTGTAAGGACCCATTTAAGGTAAGACTTATGGAATGAAACTAATGTCCCATTGGGTCTATCACATAAGAGATATCTCTGAGATCTATCATATTAAAGTATCCGTAAACAATGCTTTGACTTATGTAACATATACTTGTCAAAAGAATGTCATTTATATAAGGACAAGTTTGTCTTAGTTGCCCCCACTCATCTTGAGTTAGGTACATTAATTCACTTGGTTCTTGATGATAAAAATTGCATTAAGATTTTATCACAGTTTGATGTTTGCATTAACCTACATATGGATTTTATTGGCTTAGAGACAAAGTGTTCTTTGACCTCCAGTTTAGAGCTTTCAGGTTGTTTTATGAACATGAAAATTTGTAAATCAGTTTTAGGGAAAGTTGTTTCAATATTCGTCTAATGTAGCTCTAAATTGTTATAAGCTACTAGGACAATGATGATTCTCAAAGAAACTTTTGTAAGACACGTGTTTTGGTCAAAAATCGGTTTAAGGATAATATAACCAAACTTTGATTGTGAGGTAGAGTGCTAATGTGTTGAACAATTATGTGAACAAATGCGAAATGTAAGTAATGAAGAACACAAGGATTTATACGAGGAAGAAGCCCTTGATCTTCAAAAGATCTCCGGCACAAAAAACCTTAGATAGTGAAAACTATCACTATCAACTATATTGCACAACAAATATTACAACTTTGGATGTTGATCAAGTGTGGTACAATGATTGTTTGCTAAGTGTGTTGTGAAAGCTCTGTTTTTGCAATGTATATGAATGTGTGTGTGCAACCGTAAATCTGCTATCTAACACTTGATCAACCCTTTTTGAATTGATCTAACCATTAAGGCCGAAATTCTAGGATGACCACGTCCAAGCTCATTAACGTTAGTGGAATTCGTCACGTGATGTGAATCGAATCTGTCATGTTTCCGTTAGATACAGACTAGCTGTTGCAACCGCTAACTAGCTGTTGCGAGTTTAACGTCACTATTGGGTTAGACTATAACCATCATCACATTATATAGGGTAGAGATAAGGTCAAAATTTCATTTAAAGATCAAGAGATCCTCTTTTAAATCGTCATTCCAGAAGTAACTCAGGCATTCTCTCTCCCTTATTCTCTTCATCTTCTCGATTCCTTATCTCCATTCTTCCGATCATGACTAAATGGCTACCAGATCCTCTCTGAATAAGAGTCAAGATACTGATGATGTACCCTAAAGCCAAAACCTTCTATCAAACCCTTCTTCGGAGCTCTGTAAATTTACTGATCCAGAGGTCGATAGTTTGCATTCCTGTTTTCCATTGAAGACCATTTTCCGACCATATGACTCGACAATGAAGAGTGATGCCATCTCCTCAGTTTGGGTGTGCTTCCCTGCCTTACCCTTTCTTCTTGGCTACTCGTTCCCTTTCCCTAATTTTACCTAAAGGTTTCACCCTCACCGGCATGAGCTACAGCCAAGCCATGTGATCGGAGTGTCGTGCCCCGGTCAAAGATAATATTAATAAACCCGATTTACCCTGAACTATGAGTTAGTGGTAGTACGGGGTTGATCCACGAAGAGTCTGTGGCTTGTGTATGGATGTGATTGATTTTAAAGATTATCACAATTATGAAGCTTGCTATATTGTTAGTTTGTTTGTTTGAGAAAAAAGGGTATCGAAATGTACCAAATATTTTTGATTTTAGATTACTTAACTACTAAACCGAACAATCTAATTACTACGAAATCTTGTTTGATTGGTATAAAACAATAATGGAGAACAAGGATCACACCCAGCTCGGTAATTGAAGTTCTAGGGTTTCTACATGTTTTAGATTCAATTCAATTGCAATTGTGTCTAACGAACTTAGTGTCGCATGGCTTAGGTGCCAAGAGCTATCAACGTCGTAGACGACGGATCGCAATGCACTTCGTTACCAAGAACATATAATTCTAACCTAGACAAGGCATAATTGCACATAATAACATTTTGCAAAGTCAAATTTAATCTTCACTCGACAATTCATGAATACGATACAAATGTTAGACAATTATCATAGGTTTCAAATCAAAATACAATTTGCCACGAATCAAAATTCAAGCAATGTCAAACCCTAGAAACTTACAAAGACCTACACCGGGTGAAACCCGCGAGAATCAGCCGCTCATGACATATGGAATGTGATCAACAATTGATTGAGACTCGAACATGAACATCTTGAAGGTTGGTGATGGAGATGGATGATGGTTAGGGTTTAGATTTGATGGTGATAATGAATGAATCGGTGAAATGGTGGTGATGATGGTGGATTAGGTTTAGGATGGATTAAGGAATGGTGATTCGAATGATAGTATGGATTGGAAGTGATTGAGAATGCTGTTCTAGGTCTTCTTGGCTCCAAGATGAAGTTCAAAACTCAAATAACGCGTAACTCTCTTTGAAAACCCCCAAAAATGGTTATAACTCGTTCAAAACACTTGACAAACAAAATTCAGCGATATCACTTTCTGGAGGGTGTCGTGACTGCCTAACAGGATCCCCGATGGCCTATAGATTTTCCATTTTCTGCCAACACCTTAATACGCTGTCTACACGAGTTTCTGGCCGACGCGAATAACCAAGGGGCGTCGCCGACGACCCATATGGGCGTCGGCGACGCTATGCCCAACTCTTGGTTTCCGTTCTCTTCATTTCGCGTTCCTGGTTGACCCGTTTTCCGTCCCAATGCTCCTTATAGCTCCCGAATAGCTCCTTAAACTCTGTTAGACCTGCAAAACACAACTTCAATCAATAGTAAGCTATTCGAAACTAAAAGTTATGTAAAAACATAAACTTAAACATATAAGAACACCGGTTTTCGATCACACATCACATCCCCACACTTGTCTGTTGCTTGCTCTCAAGAAAATTCGTTTTTCACTTTCACACAGGTCGAACAAAAACACACTTCCCATTCTTGAGACGAAAGCTAAGGTCTGATGTCATACTCGGTTCATAATACATACAATTTTCAAAACATTTAGCGGTAAAGTGATCAATCACATAAAAATGGTTACCCAAGATTAACCCGCCCTTGAAACTAACACATCATACACATCCCTTACAATGTTCTCTCCACTGGGTTTAAAAATTGGCTAATCGATGATGCATCAGCACTATTGAAGTAATCACTCAAACCTATTAGAACACGTATCCACATAGGCTTGCAACTCAATCGTTCTCCCCCACCGAACACAAATACTAAGCATAAGTCAAAACGTCTTTCCGGATTGTAACAGGGCTAGGCTAAGGGTGTGGAAAAGGATGTCTTAAGTGGCTAAGGTGATGAAAACTCGATTTTTATTACATAAACAACTATTATAACAACAACTAACTACGAATAAACAATTAAGAGGCAAAAGCGTTCGCCTTTTATTCAACAAACTATTACACTTCTTTTTGTGCTCTTTCTCAACAACTTTTTGCTCTTTTTCATGATATTTTCTGAATTTTCAATTTTTTTCGCAAGAGAAAAAAACCACAACTTTACAAGCAACTAAACCTAGAATCAAACTTTCATCAAACGGGTTAAAAATAAAAGGCTCAACGGTCAAAGGTTAAATGGGTTGGTCAAACGAAGGGTTTAGGCTCAAAGTTGGCAACTAAGGGATTAATTTCGGGGAATGATATATAAATGGTGTAAAAGGAAAAAGTTTACCTAATGCCTTAATCATTCTTGTGCTATTATTCGGTCTATGGTCTCAAACGCATCAAAAGTTGCAAGTTGTACAATACACGACTAATGGTCCATTCAAACAAAGAATTATATATATATATATATATATATTTACACACATATATATATTTACATATATATATTTTATAGATATGTATATACATATATATGTATATATACATTTATATTTATGATGTGTGTATATATCTATGATGTGTAAAAGCGGCTCAAAATCTCACGTACAAAGGGTAGGGTATGTGATGTGCACAAAATGCAAGTTTCTTAAGCAGATTATTACTAGATAACCACTCGCTAAATACCTGTCATGTTATTAATTCGAATTTGACCATGACAAAAGACCATAGAGGTTGTGCCATCCCTTATTGACTTGGTTACTTTGCTTTTAAGATTGCTCAAACAAAGACATTTTGCAAAAAGTTTTGAAAAATTTCCCATCCCCACACTTGAGGTCAACATTGTCCTCAATGTGTAATGTTTACGTGAAAATGGTCAAAATCGAAAACTTTTTCTCCCCATCCCCACACTTGAGGCCAACTTGTCCTCAATGTGTAGGAATGAAAGCTTTTAAAACACAAAGGATGTGACACGACTAACCTCCCAAAAATTTCACCCCGGCAAAAAATGTACAAAATACATTCCACTTATTAATTAACTAATAATCAAAGCTAAAAAGAAACATATGCACCTAGTTTTTTTGCTCGTTCCTCGTGTGCTCTTCTTTTTTCAATAAATGATCGCTGGAACATAATATACTTACTAAATATCAACCCTCGTGTAGAAGCAAGCTTCTCACAACTATCAAAACTTGTTAGTTACTTAGTCCTACCATTTTTTACAAAGAATTTACCAAGCCATATTTCTATCCAACTTTGATTTTCTTGTGGAAAAGATATTTACAACAACAACAAACCAACTCACTTTCGTAAGAATCACGGTTGAATTTAGGTATGCAACAAGCCCTTTTGAACCTCCTGATAGCTCGGAAGGATGAGTAGGTCTCGTGAAGGTTATATAGGGAACACACCCACAAAGTCCATTTAGCTACTAAACAAAATGCAAAAAGAAATAATATACAAGAAAACTAAAAATAAACGAAACAAATAACTAAAAAAATATACAACAAATAACCTACCACCTCATGGTGGTCGAACGAGTGCTTGTCGCCCGCGAACTCTTCCACATCACCGACCGGTGACTCATACCATTTATTCCCAAACGGGTCAAACCTTTTAATTATTCCTCTTCCTTCTTCTCTTGAGGTGACTTCTTCACCTTCTTCTTCTTCTTGACCAGTTTCTTCTTCAATTCACCAAACCTACCAACCATAGCACATATCTTTTTGTTTGGATTCATGTCCTTCTTAGGACACTTATCCTCATCGAGCAGGTTAGTAAATTTGAGAAAAACATTCAAAGTTAGTTCCCAGTCCTCAAATTTCATGCTTACCGTTCCCGTTGAACAATTTATTATGGCACTAGAAGTTGCAAGGAACGGTCTACCTAGTATGACTATCGATTGTGTGTCTTCAACACATCCAATATAGTCTACTGCCAAAAAGTCTACTACCAAAAAGTCTACTGGGTAGTAGCACTCATCAACCTTCACTATCACATCTTCCACCACCCCACTTGGATGCGAGAGAGTCTGATCGGCCAACACCGCGGGGGTGTCAAACTCTTTCAAAGGACCAAAATCATATTGGTCGCTACAGACTCCCAGGCAAGATACTCACACATGCTCTAAGATCTAGGAGCACCCTCTTAATTTTAAATTTGGCCAATTTGGATTGGAATAAAAGGGTCTCCCGGATCTTGAGATTTTTGGAGGGAGAACACTCAATAAAACGACACTAACATGAGAAATTAAATCAAATTGTCTAGCTAATTTGTTGTGACGTTTTTCAGTGCTTGAAATTCTTTAAACATTCCACATGAGCCAGGACCTTTTTAATGTTTCAAGTAATGGCAAATTAATTTTTGCTTGTTTAAAATTTTCCTACCTCTCGTCCTTTGGTGGGCTCCGTTTTTCAAATTTTGATGTATTAATTGGTTTTAATAGAGCCAACGGATATGGGATGGTATTAAACTCCACACCCATATCATTGGCCCTAGGATGCAATTCATTTAAACAACTTTCATATTTTTAGTTACTTTTTCGATTTTAATTTGTGAAATCATTTTTTGCTCATTTTTACTTCCCTACTCAACACCTACATCTTCCACTACACCATCGATAAATTGTGGTGGTGGTATGCTTTAGACACTACAAACCTCATCATTTGAAAGAAGACTTACTGCGCTAATGTGCACATTCCTCACATTGCTTGTGCTTGAGCTTTGATGTTTCGGGTTCACCATAGTGTCGCTTGGGAGTCTTCCCCACTTCCCCGCATTTGGGTCCCCCTCTTCTGCAAGTTGACCAACTTGCTTTGCCAACGCCTCTGCGACTTGTCCCATAACCATCTTCTTTTCTCGTCTCTTTCATCATATTCAACATGGGTCTATTTTCACACTTAAGTCATCACTGCCACCTTGATTGTTTGCCGACTCGCTACTATACCCCCTTGGTTGTAACCCCATTGGTAGTTATTATCTTGATTTTGATACCCTTGGTTACCACTCCCTTGGTTGTAATTATTGCGTTGGTAACTCCCTTGGTTACCGCCTTGGCGATTTTGATACGAGAACCCACCTTAATTACCGCCTTGATTTCCAAGTTGGAAATTTGGGTTCATTTGATTCGAGGCATTACCATACCTAAAGTTAGGATGGTTCCTCAAACCGGGGTGGTAAGTGTTGGAGTTCATATCAACTTACCTCCCGTCTCCAAACACTTGATTGACCTCATTGGTGGTTTGGGCCATGTTAACATTGCACTTAGTGGCCCGATGACCGATGTCACCACAATCTTTGAAGATGGCATATTGTACCTCACCCACCTCTTTCTTCTTCATACGGGCCAACTCCCGTTCTAATGTTTCAATCAGATCCTTGGAACTAGCGTCGCGGTCGGGTGAATACTTTGAGATTGGATGCTTTTTAGTTCGGTTTGCCCTAGTCACAGCCTTGGAGTTCTTGCTCATCCTTTCCAAAACTCCCAATCATCCTCATCGTGTTGTTCAACAACGTGCAGTTACTTGTGGTCTTCGGCATCTAACCCTCGTACGAAGCACTTCAACAATTCCCATCGGGGAACCTAATGCTAGGGGCATTTTCGAACCAATTCCTTGAAGCGAGTAAGTGCCTCATGTAACAACTCCCCAGATAACTGTTGAAACGACCGAATCTCGTGTTGTGCATCATCGGTCTTCGCAATCGAATAGTATTCGTCAAGGAATACTTGTTGGATTTCCGCCCAAGTACGAATACTATTTGGTGGAAGTGTGAGGAACCACTGTTTAGCTTTATCCTTCAATGAAAATTGAAATAACCGTAGCTTCACCTCCACTTGTGCAAAGTCATGACCCCCAATCGTGCCACATATGGCGGAGAATTCCGCCAAATGAGTGTACGGCTCATCATTAGTCCTACCATTGAAGTAGGGTAGGATATTGATTTAATTGGGCTTACAATCGAAAGCTCTTCTCCCTCGAGGTGTTGGAACAATTGGTGAGTCATTTTCGGTGACAACCGGTCTAAATCGACAATTTACACCTCTTGGGGCTTGTTGATGCATTTAACACCTGGTGGACCGTTAACCTCCTGATTGCCTGGTCTTTGGTTACCCTTTTGTTCACCATTTCGATCACCACCTTGGTTACCTCCGCCCACGAATTGCGGAATCCGGTTACGATTGACATTGTTATTGTTATTGTAATTCCCGTCATCCCGGTTCCTTTGGTTGTTTCGTGGTTGACGGTTATTACGTAACGTCATTTCGACCATAATTATACCCACATCCTTGTTTCCCACATAATTGCGTTTTAATAGCCAATATCTTCATACTCAAAACCTCGAGCATTGTAGAAATTCCCCACATTGTCATCACCCCACATATCATCTTCAATACACTCGTTATAATTCCTGCCATCGTCCGAGTATTCCAATGAACACTCACATGTTCTGGTGATTGATAACCGGGAAGCTATGTGGTGCATCGTCGGGAATGTTGTTTCTCAAATCGTCGAGATTGAGAAATTGGGATTCGTTCGTGGAATGCCACGATTTTGGTTACCTCCACGGTTGGCGTTAACATTTCGATTGTTAGATTGGATGGTAATGGGTTTTGTCGGTTTGGGTTTTGAGGTGGGAGGTGTGGGTGTACATTGGTTGTTGTTTGGGTTTTGGCCACGGGTTTGGAACAGTGGTGTTGGTGGTCTCGAATTGCTATCACCGCCCGCTCGGTTATATTGGATGTTTTGATTTTGTGGAGGGTAATCTTGGTATTGGTATTGATGTTGGTTTTGGTTGTTTGGGTGATTGGAATTTTGAGGATCCATTGAACTAGGCCCAACGGATGGTGTAGATGATGATTTGGTGTTGGGTGGATTAGAGACAAGCGTTGCCTCTAACCGGTGGCTAAATTTCTTCTAACAGGGTAGCTCGATCTCCGGTTCAAACACCAACGTTGACGTTCTCCCGGAGTTCCGTGTATGCATGCACTACCTGTAACCTGCACAAGTAACACACTCGCGTAACACAAAAGAGAAACGGTATAAAGAAATAAGCACTTAAATAGATAACCACACAGTCAATTAATATCCAAACGCAAATCGCACGAACTCCCCGGAAACGGCGCCAAAATTTGATCGGAGTGTCGTGCCACGGTTAAAGATAATATTTATAAACCCATTTACCCTTAACTATGAGTTAGTGGTAGTACGGGGTCGATCCACAAAGAGTTTGTGACTTGTGTATGGACGTGATTGATTTTAAAGATTATCACAATTATGAAGCTTGCTATTTTGTTAATTTGTTTTTTGAGAAAAAGGGTGTCGAAATGTACCAACGTTTTTGATTTTAGATTACTTAACTACTAAACCGAACAATCTGATTGCCAAGAAAACTTGTTTAATTGGTATAAAAAAATAATGGAGAACAAGGTTCACACATGGTTTGGTAATTGAAGTTCTAGGGTTTCTACACGTTTTAGATTCAATTCAATTGCAGATATGACTAACGAACTTAGTGTCACGTGGCCTAGGTGCTAAGAGCTATCAACGTCGTAGACGATGGATTGCAGTGCACTTTGTTACCAGGAATATGTAAATTCTAACCTAGACAAGGTATAATTGCACATAAACATTTCACAAAGTCAAATTTAATCTTCACTCCATAATTCACGAATACAATACACATGTTAGACAATTATCATAGGTTTCAAAATCAAAATACAACTTGTCACGAATCAAAATTCAAGCAATGTTAAACCCTAGAAACTTACAAAAACCTACACCGGAGTGAAACCCGCGAGAATTAGCCGCTCATGACGAACGGAATGTGATCAACAATTGATCGAGACTCGAACATGAACATCTTGAAGGTTGGTGATGGAGATGGATGATGGTTAGGTTTTAGATTTGATGGTGATGATGAATGAATCGGTGAAACGGTGGTGATGATTGTGGATTAGGTTTAGGATGGATTAAGGAATGGTGATTCGGATGATAGGATGGATTGGAAGTGACTGAGAATGATGTTCTAGGTGTTCTTGGCTCCAAGATGAAGTTCAAAACTCAAATAATGCGTAACTCTCTTTGAAAACCCCCCAAAAATGGGTTATAACACGTTCAAAACACTTGACAAACTAATCCAGAGATATCACTTTCTAGAGGGCGTCGTGACTGCCTAACAGGATCCCGATGGCCTATAGATTTTCCATTTTCTGCCGACACCTTAATACGCTGTCTACACGAGTTTCTGCCGACGCGAATAACCAAGGGGCCTCGCCGACGGCCCATATGGGCGTCGGCTACGCTATGCCCAACTCTAGGTTTCCGTTTTCTTCATTTCGCGTTCCCGGTTGACCCGTTTTCCGTCCCAATGCTCCTTATAGCTCTCGAATAGCCTACTTTTGATTGGATTTGTGTTTTGCAGGTTTATGAAGTTGAAGGAGCTATTCGGGAGCGTTTTAAAGCATCAGAGTGGAAAACGGGTCAACCGGGATCACAAAATGGGAAAACAGGAAATCAAGCATTGTAGAGGCCGTCGCCGACGCCCAGTGGGACCGTCGGGATGCCCCTCAGATAACCCGTCGGAGAATAATGGTCGTAGACAGTGGATTAAGGCGTCGGGAGAAAATGGACGTTTCTGGAGGCTGTTGGCGACGCCCATGAGGGCCGTCGGCGACGCCCCTCTGATTATTTAAATGCTGAACTTCAATTTTGAACGGTTTTAATGTTGGTTTTGATCCATTGGTGAGGAGTTATGAGTTTTTTGAGTTTGAAAACACCTCTTGGGAGCCAAAACACCACACCATTGATCCACAACCTCTTCCAATCAATCCAATCCATTCCATCATCCGAATCATCATAATCGATCATAACCCTAACCTACCGCAATCACTTCATCATCCTCCATCCAATTTCATCTTCCATCCCAAACCCTAACCATCATCATCCTCACTTACAAGGCTTCAAGATGTTCGTGATCAAGCTCCAATTCATCCGATGATCAAGTTCCGTTCGTCATGAGCAGCTAATCTTCGAGGGTTTCACCTCGGTGTAGACATTTGTAAGATTTGGGGTTACTTTATGATTTTGGTTGATTTTGTGACAAATTGAATTGTAGTTTGAATTGATGATAATTGTCTTACATTTGAACTATATTTGCGAATTGTCGAATGATGATGAATTTTGACTTTGTGAAACAAGTTTGTGTTTTTATGCTTTATCTTTCGAAAGGGATTATTTGTCCGAAGTAACAAAATGTGTTGTGGTCCGTCATATACGTGATAGCGATTAGCACCTAAGCTTTGTGATATCAAAACCGTTATTGACAAATTCAATTGAATCAAGTTAAAATTGTTAGTAACCCTAGGTGTTGCATTTGTCGAACCGAGTGTGAACCTTGTTTTCAAACATTGTTTTTAATTAAGTAATTAAGTTTTTGTGCAATTGTCTAAATCATTAGTTAAGTAATCAAATCAATTTTGTTGGATCAATCCGACATCTCTTCAAAACAAACCAAAGTAATCAATCTTATAACAAGCTTCATAAAAGTGACATTTGTATTTAAAAATCAATCACATCCACCGCAAACCACCAACTCTTCGTGGTTCGACCCCCTACTACCACTAACACATTGTTAAGGGTAATTCAGGCATATAAATATTATCTTGACTGGGGCGCGGCACTCCGATCAAATTTTGGTGCCGTTGCCAGGGAGTTGTGCGCTTTGTGTTTGGAATTGTTTGAATTTTGTGATTAACTATTTAAAGTGCTTATTTCTTATTATCATCTTTGCTTTTGTGTTATACGGGTGTGTTACTTGTGCAGGATACAAGTAGTGCATGCATACACGAAATTCTGGGAGGACCTCACCACTAGTGTTCGAACCAGAAATTGAGCGGTTCGTTAGGAGGAATCTAGACAACCGATTAGAAGCAACCCTTGCTTCTAATCCACTCAACACCAATTCACCATCTACACCATCCTTTGGACCTCTTCCAATGGATCCCCAAAATTCTAACCAACCCAACACTCAAAACACCCAAAACCACCAATCGGGGGGTGGTCACAACTTAGACCACCAACACCACCATTCCAAAACCGTAGCCGAAACCCAAGTAATCGCCAACGCACCCCTCCACCTTCAAACCAAAATTGTCAAAACCCATTACCACCCAATCTATACAACCGAAACGTTAATGCCAACCGTGAGGTTAACAATAGACGTGGCATCCCACGAACGAAGTTCAATTTATTGACCTTGACGGGTTGAGGAATAATATTCCTGATGATGCACCATATAGTGTTCCCAGTTATCAATCACCGGATCGCATGAGCATCCATTCGGAGTACTCGAACGACGGGGGAAATTATAAGGAGAGAGTTGTAGATGATGAATGGGGGGACAACAATATGGGGAACTTCTACAATGCACGGCGGTTTGAGGTGGAAATGGGGGTGGTGACCGAAGGGGTAATTATGGGCCAATGAATCAAGAGGTAAATGGTCCAAGACGCCAAGTGAATCAACAAGCTTTGAGGGGTGTTAATGGGCGATTCAGACGATGGTCACCGAAAATGACTCACCAATTGTGCCTACACCTCGAGGAAGAAGGGCGTTCGATTGCAAGCCAAACTATATCAACATTCTACCCCACTTCAACGGTAGAACCAATGACGAGCCGTATACACATTTGGCGGAATTTCGGCCATTTGTGGCACAATTGGCAGTCATGATTTTGCATTAGAAGAAGTGAAACTGAGACTTTTTCATTTTCACCAAAAGATAAAGCGAAGCAATGGTTTCTCACATTGCCGGCAAATAGTATTCATACATGGGCGGAGATGCAACAAGTATTTTTGGAGGAATACTATTCTATTGCTAAGACCAATGATGCAAGAGATGAGATTCGGTCGTTTACGCAATTATCGAGGGAATTGCTACATGAGGCCTTGACCCGTTTCAAGGAATTGGTTAGGAAGTGTCCTCATCACCAAATTCCAAGATGGGAGTTACTCAAATGCTTTATGAGGGGGTTGGATGCCGATGATCACAAATATCTACAATCGGCTAGTAATGGGACACTGTTGAATAATCACGAGGAAGATGATTGGGATTTTTTGGAATGGATGAGCAAGAATTCTAAAGCGGTCGCTATGGCGGACCGGTCAAAAAAGCATCCGGTTTCTCGATCTCTTCCCGACCTTGATTCAAGCGCCAAAAATAGAATTTCTACTTTGGAAGAGAGTTGGCGCGGATGAAAAAGAAAGATGTTGGTGCGGTTCAATTCGCGGTATGCGAAGATGTGGGGATCTTGGGCATCGAACGGAAGAATGTCAAGTGGGCATGGTACAAGCGAATGAAGAGGTGAACCAGGTTTATGGTGAGCAAAAACAATTCAATATGAATTCAAACACCTATCACCGGGGTTGCGAAATCATCCCAACTTTCGCTATGGGAATGCTTCAAATCAGATGAATCCCAATTTTCAAACGAACAATCAAGGTGCGAATCAAGGTGGTTCGATGTACTAAAACCGTCAAGGCGGTAATCAAGGAGGATACCAACGAAGTTACAATCAAGGGAGTGGCCAAAATTATGAAAACCGTGGAGGTGGGTATCAAAGGGGTTACAACCAAGGTAGTGTTGGAGGTGGTAATTCTAATCCTCCAATGGGTGGTGAAGACTCCGTAAGCTTCAAGCTAGATGCTATCATGAACGCCATCACAACTTCGAATCAAGAGATCAAGATGGAAATGAAGAAAAAGTTCGAGCTTCGTGACAAGTCACATAAAGATTTGGAGAAGCAAGTTGGATAACTTGCGGAGGAAATGGCGCAATTGCGAGGTAATGGTGGAAATCTACCTAGTGACACTACTGTTAACCCGAAGCATCAAGGGTCAAGCTTGAAGAACACACGTGAGGTACCGATTAATAAAATTTCATTACGTAGTGGTCGAGTTGTTGATAATGGTGTCGTGTCACCACCACCTCAGTTTGTTGAAGGAGTGGTGGAAGAGGTTAGCGATGATGAGAATGTTGACGGTCAAATGGGTCAATAAGAAAATGTTCTAAAAAATGAAAAAAGTACACCGTTGTGACTGTCCCCATCCCAAAAGCTAAGCAAAAGGGTGTGGAGGTTAATACCGCCCCTTATCCCGAAGCCTTATTGGGACCATCAAAGAAAGTGGTAAACAAAAGAGGTCCCCACCAAGAAGAAATGTGGGAAATTTTTAAACAAGTCAAAATCAATTTACCTCTTTTGGATGCCATAAAGCAAGTTCCATCTTATGCTAAGTACTTGAAAGATTTGTGTACCCAAAAACGAACTCACAAATTTCCAAAGAAACTTGATTTAACCGAAAACGTGAGTTCGATTCTTTCGGGTGCACTTCCACCTAAGCTACAAGATCCGGGAGCGCCTATCATCTCCATTCAAGTTGGAGAATTTAAAATGACAAGGGCACTTTTGGACCTTGGGGCTAGTGTGAGTATTTTGCCTGGTAGTTTGTATGACCAATAAGAGTTTGGTCCACTTAGAGCGGCAAACACTACCGTAGTGTTAGCCGATTTAACTCCTAAACTACCCTGTGGAATAGTCACGGATGTAATTGTCAAAGTTGAGGACTTTTACTATCCGGTGGACTTTCTTGTACTTGATTATTTTTCTTTGGACCTAACCAAGCAACCCATGGTTATTTTGGGTCGACCGTTTTTGGCTACATCAAATGCTCAAATAAATTACAAAACGGCAATGGTCGACATGACTTTTGGTAACCGTCTGTTGCGGTTAAACGTTTTTTCCCGCATTAACGGATCCTCTAGTCAATGACGAATGCTATATGGCGGACGTTGTTGACGCGTGTATACCTCTTTGTGACATGGGTATCGAGGAGGAAAACACATTAGAGGAGTGCTTTATGTTTGACAGGTTATAGTCGGAAACAAACCGAAGCATAGATGAGGAGGAGAAGAAAATGGAGGTGATGGCGGTAAGGGAAGGAAGACCACATTGGACACACCAAGTGGAAAGTCTTCCCGAGAATATTGACACAAAGCTTAAGCCGTCGTTGGTTGAACCTCCTGTTGTTGAGCTGAAGGTGTTGCCCAAGCATTTGAAGTATGCTTATGTGGGTGAGGGCAACACACTATCGGTCATCATTGCGGAAGATTTGACCGGGGAGCAAGAGAAGAAGTTGATGAATGTGTTAGTCGCCAATAGAGCCGCTATTGGGTGGACCATTGCTGATTTGAAGGGATTAGCCCTTCCGTAGTGATTCATAAGATCATCACTGAGGATGGTAGCACACCTTCTCGTAACACACAACGGAGACTAAATCCAAACATGCGAGAAGTAGTCAAGAAGGAGGTGCTAAAGTGGCTAGATGCGGGTATTATATACCCCATCTCTGATAGCCAACGGGTGAGCCCTACACAGACGGTTCCTAAAAAGGCAAGGATCCAAGTCATCACAAATGACGCAGGTGAAGAGGTCGCCACTCGGCCGGTAACCGGGTGGTGTATTTGTATTGATTATAGGAAGTTGAATTCTGCAACTTCCAAAGACCATTTCCCTTTGCCTTTTATTGACCAAATCGTTGAAAAGTTAGCGGGTCAAAATATTATTGTTTCTTGGGTGGGTATTCGGGTTACAATCAAATAGCTATCCATCCGGAAGACCAAGCTAAGACCACGTTTACTTGCCCATACGGTACCTTCGCATTTAGGCAAATGTCGTTTGGGCTATGTAATGCCCCCGCCACCTTCCAAAGGTGTATGATGAGTATCTTTTTAGATATGGTGGGGAGTCCTTAGAAATTTTCATGGATGACTTTTCAATATTTGGGTCATCATTTGATGGTTGTCTTGACCAACTCGAAAAGGTTTTGAAAAGATGTGTTGAAAAGAATTTAGTTTTGAGTTGGTAAAAGAGCCATTTTATGGTTCAAGAGGGAATCGTGTTGGGCCACGTGGTGTCGAGTCGTGGGATAGAGGTCGATAGGGAAAAAGTTCAAGTTATTTCTACTTTGCTATATCCCACTAGTGTAAGGGTGTTATGTCATTTTTGGGTCACGCAGGGTTTTATAGAAGGTTTATAAAAGGGTTTGATGACATAACGAAACCTTTGTGTAATCTATATTATTAAAAGATCAACCGCTTGACTTCAACAAAGACTGTCAAAATGCCTTTAACGTGTTGAAACAAAAGTTGGTTGAGGCCCTAATATTGCAATCACCGAATTGGTCTTTACCATTTCAAATCATGTATGATGCAAGTGACTATGCGGTGGGGGCCGTGTTGGGTCAAAGGGTAGAAAAGAAACCCATTTAATATACTACGCATGTAAGACTCTTTCAGACGCTCAATTGAATTATACAACAACTGAGAAAGAGCTACTTGCGGTAGTATATGCTTTGGATAAATTCCTGGCTTATATTTGGGGCAATAAGGTAATTATCTATTCTAACCATTCTGCTGTCAGGTACCTTATGGAGAAAAAGGATGCAAAGCCGCTGTTGATCTGATGGGTTCTTTTGCTACAAGAGTTTCACCTAGAGATTCGGGATAAAAAAAGGTAGCGAGAATGTGGTGGCGGACCACTTATCCCGGTTGTTGGTAGAAGAGGGTTCTTCTCGTGTGGAGATCAACGAAACGTTCCCAGATGAGCACATTCTTAAAGTGTCAACATTACCTTGGTTTGCTAACATCTTAAATTATTTGGTGACAGGTAATTTGCTGGCTCAATGGGATAGAAGAAGAAGGTTGCACTTTCTTCCTCAGATCAAGTACTACACATGGGAAGACCCGGATTTGTTCAAGACATGTCCGGATCAAGTAGTGAGAAGATGTATTCCGGATGAGGAGATCCCAAGTGTCTTGACGCATTTGCACACCTTTGCTTTTGGAGGCCATTTTAGTGGTCATAAAACGGGACATAAAGTGTTGAATAGCGGTCTTTATTGGTCAACTATCTTTAAAGATGCTTTTAACTTTGCTAAGAACTGTGTTGAATGTCAAAAGTTAGGGGCATTTCTAAGCGGGATGAGATGCCCATGCAACCGATCCTTATTGTCGATATTTTTGATGTATAGGGAATCGATTTTATGGGCCCATTCCCCAATTCTAATGGGAATTTGTATATTTTGGTGGCGGTAGATTATGTGTCGAAATGGGTCGAAGCTATCACCACCAAAACAAATGACCATACCGTCGTTTGCAATTTTGTGCAAACAAATATTATTTCTAGATTTGGGATACCTCCGGTAACTATAAGTGATGGAGGATCTCACTTTAAGAATTTTAATTTTGGGATTTTGCTCAAAGGTATGGTGTCGACCATAGAATTGCTACCCCTACCACCCGCAAACGAGTGGTCAAGTTGAAGTGTCCAATAGGCAGATTAAGAAATTTTTCAAAAGACGTTCGACCGGACCGTAAGGATTGGTCAACGAAGTTGAACGATGCCTTATGGCCTATCGAACGACACATAAGACACCTATTGGCACTACTTATTACCGTTTAGTTTACAGTAAAAATTGTCATCTACCAGTTGAACTTGTGCATCGTGCATTTTGGGCTATAAAAGAGGTTAACCTTAAATATGATGATGCAGGTAAGGAACGCAAGTTAAAGCTTTTCGAGTTGGAAGCGCTGTGGGAGGAGGCATTGAGTGTGCTTCGAAATACAAAGATGACATGAAAAGAGCACATGATGCCAAGCTGAAGCCGAAGGAGTTCATGATAGGGCAAAAGGTGTGGCTATACAACTCACGGCTCAAGTTCTTTCCTGGAAAGCTTAAAATCAAATGGATGGGCCGTTCGTGATCACAAGGGTTGGCAAGCTTAGGGATGTTACTATCGAGGACCCAAAGGATGGGTCAAAACAAACGGTCAACGGTCATCGTCTTAAACCGTTTATCGATGGTAACGAGGACAACATTGGAGCAAACCAGGAATCAGTAAGCTTTTTGGTAAACGTACCGAATTATGAGGTCAATTAAAGGACCAAAAACATTTTTTTGTAGAATTTTATACATTTTTCATTGTTTGCATGCATTGTTGTTTGGTTGTTTTGTTCGTTTTTATACTATTCTCATTAAACGTGTGAAGTTCGGATTGTGAAAATGGGTCATGAAGGCATAAGGTGTTTTTTGTGTATTGAGGACAATCCACGGTTATTCGGGGGGTGGTATGGTAAATGAATAGATCATGTGTTGTAAAAAAAAAGAAAAAAAAAAGAAAACGGTTGGCGTCGGTACGTCTCAGCTGACGGTGTCTCTATGTGTGCGTCGGGTGAAAAGTGTCGTAGACAGTGGTTTAGGCCGTCAGAGGAATATGGGCATTTTAAGAGGGCGTCGGCGATGCACCAGTGGGCCGTCGGCAACGCCTCCTAGTTTGTCAGTCGACGCTTATTTGTTTTTAACGCATATCTTCGGACCCAAACCCATTTTTACCCACCGAAACTCAACCCAAACGTATTTTCAGCCACAATTTGGGACCCGGTTTAACCCTATCCACACATATCTCTTTAAAATCACCTATCTTCCTGAACATTCACCACAAATTCATCATCTTCTTCATCTTATCCTTCAAGAACCCGAAATCTTCAAACCTTCATAACTTACCTCAATTCTCCACCAAATCACCTGATTCTTAAGCCTATTTTGTGTGGTTTTCGAGTAGAACAAAAACCCTAACACGGTTTCCCTTAATTCTTGCATATTTGCAAGATTAGTGAAGATAAATTTCAGGTTTCTTGGAGAAAAAGTGTTCTTCAAAGTGCATTACATCTTTTTGAAGTTCTATTGTCTAACCAACACTAAAGGTATGATTTTTACTTAAATTTAAGCATGGATTTCTTAAGGTATGTGATTTTCTTCCGAAATTTGAATCTAGGTTTAAGAGTAGGTTGTTTATGATGCCATGATATGAGTTATTGCTTGAATTTGAGTATATGGGTGATCTGGGTGGGATTGAATATGCAACATAGCTATGTAATGAGTTTATGATTGTTTAAGTTGCATGTTTGAGTACACACACAATGTTGAATTTGTTTAAGATGTTATATGCTTAGGATTAAAAACATAGGAAACTTGAATTTAAAGTGTTTACAAAAGTGCAAATTAGAAGATTTGAACCGGCTAAATTGTCTGACCATTTAAGTTGTGATTCAACATTGTATGATATGATCAAGAAGTCAAATTGCTTTGAAATTTGAAGTGGGGGTTTAAATGTTGAAAGTTTCCATGTTTAATTGTTTCTTTGTTTTATGTCTTGTAGATATGGCAAGCCGAAAGGGAAGCAAGATTTCGGGTCCCGGTTCGTCTTCAGGAGCCGGATCGTCCTCGGGCATAGGGCAAGGAAGTGGGAACAATTAAGTGGGATGGAAGACAATGATCTTAGATTGTTCAGGCAGGATTGGGTATGGGAAAGAATCAGATATAGTAATGTGGGCGAGCCCTAGGAAAATAATAAACGAAGACCGCTTTCACGGTTTAACGACAAGCGGTTGGAGATTAAGCTGTGTAAGTGGAAAATGGTTGATGGGGTGTCTACATCTATTCCAGAACGGGTTGTACTAGAACGCATGTTAAACATGGAGGAATTTCGAACGATCGGGATCGTTCAAATGTTTGAGAGAATCGGCTGAGAGAGAGTGTTGGATTGGTGTGAGGATATCACACCACGGGTATATTTGGCCGCTGTTTGCGAGTGGTTGCCTCACTCCGGTTGTTAATAAGGATGGCCCGCCAGACACATGGCATCTGGTGGGTGACACGGGAAGAGGGCAAAATGGTAATGTCGTTCGAGACCATGAACTGCATTGCCCCGTTTGATTCATTGGGAGTTGATGAGTATTACTACTATAATGTTGGCCAGGTCTTGGATAATAAGGTTAATACTGCTGATCCCGACGGAATGGTTGAGTCGGTTTTGCCTTATGCTGATGGTGGGGCTGCTCTTCGTAGTCAATTGTTTGTTGAAGGAAAGATCCTTCAACCCTTCTCTCTCGAAAACATCACGGTTAGATTTGGGGCCGAGGGAAGGTGAAGGCCTCGGATTGTCGGGTACTTCACTCGTTGCTTTATGGAGTGCTTAAGTTATCTTGTCGTCATCTTGTTATGATCAACACTTGGGACACTCGTGAGTCGTACACTCGGAAAATGATACCATACGTACGACTCATTAGTGCCATGATAGTGCAGCAGAACCGATTGCCGCCTGAGTCGTTATGGGTCTCGAAGCAGGCTGGATCAAATTTGCTTCGCCTCAATGAAGCAACATTGGAAGATCCAAGTTCAAGTGTACGGTCATCAATACACCATCACTGACGATCAAGGGCATCGGTTCCAGTTCACCAATCCAAGTGCAGCTCAAGAGGCTGTGAGAGAGGAGGAGACGGCGGAAGAGGAGGATGAAGACGAATCTCAAGGTCTGAGGGGACCCCGTCAGAGATACACCCGGACACACCGAGAAATTTTAGCCGGGGTGGCTACTTTCATCCCAAAACGCTATAGACCAGGGTATCCCAACTACAATCGGGGACAACAAGACGTTTATGATAACATCTCCGCGTGTATTGGGGAAAATCAGGAATATGAGCAAAGGAGGCAACAGTGGGAGAAAAACTGGGATGCTCAACAACAATCCCATTGGGATGAAGATGCTGCTCACCGGGCCAAAGAGCAAGAGTATTGGGAGAGGCAGCAAGAGCATGGGCTGCTCAACAGGCTTTTATGGAAAGGCAAGACTTGTACCAAGCACAAGAATTGTCTCAAGACAAGCTTGGGAGGAGGAGAAAGATAGGTTCGTGCTGAACAGACCGCGTTGGAAGACCGCCGATGGCATGCTATGGCGGTGGCGCAACAGATGGCGGTAAATAACACCAAACATTTGCATGATCAGGAGCGCCACCATCGAGATTGGGAAGCAGGTCGTCCATATCAAGAGCACGCGCCTTGGGTATCTTATGAGAAGCTACCTCTTCCCACTGGCCTTCTGATCCATCTCCTCACTGGCCCGAAGCAGTTGGCTCCAGTTTCATCCCACCACAGTTCCAAGTGCCGGTTTAAGGCGAAAGGGGGCCACTTGATGATTTCCATGATATGATGTCGGCCCTCACCGGATATCCCTACCAGCAATACCCACCGGTGGATCCTAACGAACGATACTAACGATGATCACCGGTACGTTTTCTTTGTTGTTGTAAAATTTTGTGTAAATCTTAGTTTATATTTCCTGTCTTTTTAGTACTTAAATGCAACTTTGTGGGTGTGTTCCCTAGATAACCCTCACGAGAACTACTCGTCCTCCCGAGCTATCGAAAGGTTTAAAAGGGCTTGTTGCATACGCTAAACACAACCGTGATTCCTACGAAAGTGAGTTTAGGTTGTTGTTGTAAAATATTTTTCCACAAGATCAAGTTGAGTAAACTATATGCCTTGGTAATTATTCTAATAAAAATGGTAGAACTAAATAACTAACAAATTTTTGTAGTTGTGAGAAGCTTACTTCTACACGAAGATTGAAATTTGTAGGTGCATTGGGTTCGCGAGACAACCACTTTTGTTGAAGTTGAAGAGCACACGAGGAATGAGCGAAAACCAGGTGCATACGTTTCCTTTAGCTTTGATTCATTCTTGTTTGTTTAATAAGTGGATTGTAGTTTGTATTTTATTCCCTGAGGTGAAATTTTGGGAAGGTTGGTCGTGTCACATCCCTTGTGCATTTTAAAAGCTCCATTCTACACATTGAGGACAATGTTGACCTCAAGTGTGGGGATGGGGAGAAAAGTTTTCAATTTTGACCCCTTCATTTATACACTATACATTGAGGACAATGTTGACCTCAAGTGTGGGGATGGGGGAAAATTTTCAAAATTGTTTTTCAAAATGTCTTTGTTTAAAGCGGTCTAAAAAGCACAAGTAACTAAGTTAATGAGGGATGGTACAACCCATGTGGTCTTTTGTCATGGTCAAGTTCAAATAAATAACATGATGGGTATTTAACGGGTGGTTGATTGTGATTAATCTGCCTAAGAAACTTGCGCTTTATACATATCACATACCATACCTTCTATACATGAGATTTTGAGCCACTTTTACATATCATATATGCATATATTTCTTTGGTTGAGTGGACCATTAGTCATGTATTGTAGAACTTGCAACTTTTGATACGTTTGAGACCATAGACCAAATATGAGCACAAGAATGATTGAGGCATTAGGTAAACTTTTTTACTTTACACCATTTATATATCCTTACCCGAAAATCAATCCCTTAGTCGCCAATTTTGAGCCTAAACCTTTCATTTGACCAACCCATGTAGCCCTTGACCTTTGAACCTTATATTTTAACCCATGTGATGAAAACTTGATGAAAAAAACAATTGAGAAAAGAAAAGAAAAATGCATGTATAGATAGTTGTTGAATAAAGGCGGAAAACTTTTGCCTTGTAGTTATTGTTTTGTAGTTGATTATGCTAGTATAGTGATCGTGTAATAAAAATCAAGTTTTCATCACCTTAGCCACTTTGAAAGCATCCCATTCCATACCCTTAGCCTAGCCCAATTCAACCCGTTCAAGACCTTTTGACTTGTGTTCAATGTTTGTGTTCGGTGGTGGAGAATGATTGAGTTGCAAGCTTATGCGGGTATATTTTCTAATCGGTTTGTGTGTTTACATCAAAAGTGCTAATGTATTATTTATTAGCCAAATTATAAGCCGAGTGGAGAAAACATTCTGAGGGATATGTAGGAATTGTGAGTTCAAAGGCGGGTTGATCTTGGATAACCATTTTTGTATGTGTGAATCATATTAACGTTAAATAGTTTGAATGATAAAAGTTATGAACCAAGTATGACATTTGACCTTAACTCATGTCTCGAGGATGGGAAATGTGTTCCTTATTTGACCCACGTGAAAGTGAAATTGCTTGAGGACAAGCAAAAGACAAGTGTGGGGATGCGATACGCGGTTGAAAACTGATGTTTTTATTAAGTTTAAGTTAACGTCTTACATGACTTTTAGTTTCGAATAGCCTATTTTGATTGGATTTGTGTTTTGCAGGTTTACGAAGTTTAAGGAGCTATTCGGGAGCGTTTTAGAGCATCGGGGCGGAAACGGGTCAACCGGGATCACAAAATGGGAAAACAGGAAATCAAGCATTGTAGAGGCCGTCTCCGACGCCCCTCAGATAACCCGTCAGAGAAAAATGGTCGTAGACAGTGGATTAAGGCGTCGGGAGAAAATGGACGTTTCTGGAGGCCGTCGGCGACGCCCCTCTGATTATTTGAACGCTGAATTTCAATTTTGAACGGGTTTTAATGTTGGTTTTGACCCATTGGTGAGGAGTTATGAGTTTTTTGAGTTTGAAAAACACCTCTTGGGAGCCAAGAACACACACCATTCATCCACAACCTCTTCCAATCAACCCAATCCATTCCATCATCCGAATCATCATAATCGATCATAAACCTAACCTACCGCAATCACCTTCATCATCCTCCATCCAATTTCATCTTCTATCCCAAACCCTTACCATCATCATCCTCACTTACAAGGCTTCAAGATGTTCGTGATCAAGCTCCAATCATACGGTGATCAAATTCCGTTCGTCATGAGCGGCTAATCTTCGAGGGTTTCACCCCGGTGTAGACATTTGTAAGATTTAGGGTTACTTTATGATTTTGGTTGATTTTGTGACAAATTGAATTGTATTTTGAATTGATTGATAATTGTCTTACATTTGAACTATATTTGCGAATTGTCGAATGATGATAAAATTTGACTTTGTGAAACAAGTTTGTGTATTTATGCTTTATCTTTCGAAAGGGATTATTTGTCCAAAGTAACAAAGTGTTTTGTGGTCCGTTATATACGTGATAGCGATTAACACCTAAGCTTTGTGATATCAAAACCGTTATTGACAAATACAATTGAATCAAGTTAAAATTGTTAGTAACCCTAGGTGTTGCATTTGTTGAACCGGGTGTGAACTTTGTTTTCAAATCATTGTTTTTAATTAAGTAATTAAGTTTTCATGCAATTGTCTAAATCATAGTAATCAAATCAATTTTGTCGGATCAATCCGACATCTCTTCAAAACAAACCAAAGTAATCAATCTTTTAACAAGCTTCATAAAAGTGACAGTTATATTTAAAAATCAATCACATGCAACCGCAAACCACAAACTCTTCGTGGTTCGACCCCTTACTAGCACTAACACATTGTTAAGGGTAATTCGGGCATATAAATATTATCTTTGACTGGGGCGCGACACTCCGATCAAAAGTCAAATTTAATCTTCACTCCATAATTCACAAATACGATACAAATGTTAGACAATTATCATAGGTTTCAAAATCAAAATACAACTTGTCACGAATCAAAACTCAAAGCATTGCCAAACCCTAGAAACTTACAAAAACCTACACTAGGGTGAAACCCACGAGAATTAGCCGCTCATGACGAATGGAATTTGACCAACGATTGACTGAGACTCGAACATGAACATCTTGAAGCTTGGTGATGGAGATGGATGATGGTTAGGGTTTAGATATGATGGTGATGATGAATGAATAGGTGAAATGGTGGTGATGATGGTGGATTAGACTTAGGATGGATAAAGGAATGGTGATTCAGATGATAGAATGGATTGGAAGTGATTAAGGATGATGTTCTAGGTGTTTCTGGATCCAATATGAAGTTCAAAACTCAAATAATGCATAACTCTCTTTGAAAACCCCAAAAAATGGGTTATAACTCGTTCAAAACACTCAACAAATGAAATTCAGCAATATCACTTTCTGGAGGGCGTCGTGACTGGCTAACAGGGCATCCCCGACGGCCTCTAGATTTTCCATTTTTTGCCCACGCCTTAATACACTGTCTACGCGAGTTTCAGGCCGACACGAATAAATGCCTAACTCTTGGTTTCCGTTTTCTTCATTTCGCATTCCCGGTTGACCCTTTTCAGTACCGATTGTCACACCCCGACCGGCAGCGGAAAAGGTGATCGGGGCATGATTGGGTTATCATCAAAGCTCATGACATTTATTATAATGTTTCATATTTATTATTTCAATTTAATAGAAGTCATACAATCATATCAAACAAATACAACATGTTCAATTCATCCTTCTAAACTTCATTATTTTTCTTCTAAGGCAATTTCCTTTGTTTTCCTTGCTTCATCCTGTTCACCTGTATCATATGTAAAAATGGTTTTTGGATCAACAAAAAGTTGGCGAGTGAACCTTGTTAGAAAACAGTTATTATTTATTTCTGGTTGTATTTAATATGGAAAAATCATGCAATATTCATATATGAACAAATGTAAATAAACATACAATAACATCAATTGGCATACAACAACAAACCATTAGCATACGATATTAAACCATAGCAAACAATAACATACGTTAACAAACCAACAGCATACAATAACAATAATTAATAACATACATTAACAAATCAACAGCATACAATAACATATCAACAGGCATAAATAAATAACGTAAATAAACTGTGCGATCAAGGCTCAATCAAACGGAGCCGATCGTATTGCATGTACTGAAAATGAAAAATGTCTGTGCGATCAAGGCTCAATCAAACGGAGCCGATCGTATTGCATGGGCTGAAAATGAAAAATGTCTGTGCGATCAAGGCTCAATCAAACGGAGCCGATCGTATGTTGGCACGCCAGGTTCACGCTCATAATGTAATGGGGAACATGCTCAACGCTCATAATGTAATGGGGAGCGGCGGCCTATGAAATTGCATGTACTTGAAAATAATAAATTTAATCTAAACAATAATCACACAAACAGTTTATACAAACTGAATACACATTTATTCATGATATGATGTATGCACAATGATTTAAATATAGTAAATAGTAAGACACATGATACACCCCAAAAACGTGATTTAAACGGGGAATTTGTAGAGATTCACTTACAGTGGGTGCGTTCGGTGAATGATGATGAGTGCGCACGAGTTTAGAGGATTGATCGTCCAAGGTAAGGTTTCTTATTTGGGTAGGTTGAGTTGGGTGACACTTGAGCGATTGGGATAGCTTGGAGGGGTACGGCTTGTAAGACTGGTTGGTTGCGTTGGGTGACAGCGAAAAGTTGTTCGTCTCGTTTTCTTTTAGAAATGGGTTGAGAAGGGGATTCGGTTTGGGTGTAGTTGGAGGTTTCAGTCGATGCTTTATCCTTCTTTTTCTCCTCCTTGAAGTCTTTGTTCCGCATTCGGTTCTCGGTGAGCTCTGTAGCTAACTCCATTGCTGCTTCCAAGGTTGCAGGTGTGGTACTTATTAGAGAGTCTTGAATCTTTGAAGGAAGACCTTGAATGTAGTGCTCGATCAAACGGTAGTCGGGAGTGAACAAGTTGGGAACCATTTGATTTAATTCGAGGAATCTCTTGTTGTAGGTAGTGTGGTCACCTTCCTTTTGTTTCAACGAATAGAACTCATCCTCTAATTTCTTGATTTCGCTCCTTGGGCAAAACCGTCTTGTCATGATTTCTTTCAACTCTTCCCAAGTCATAGTCATAGCATCTTCAACACCTCGTTTAGCCTTCTCTGTATTCCACCAAGTAAGTGCTATTCCAAATAAACGACCAGTAGCATATCGCACTTTGCGATCATCGGGGCAATCGCAAGTTAGAAAAATGTTTTCCATTTCTTCAAACCAATAGAGAAGAGCGGTGACACCTTCAGTCCCTTCGTATTTTGTAGGGTCGCAGGATTTGAATTGCTTGTAGGTGTATTTAGTAGTATTTGGGGAAGGGTTGATAACATTTTGAACTTCTTTATTGACGGGATTAGCGGTAAGGGCTTGTTGGACTTGAATTACAATGTTGGGTATTACGGCAGCCATTTGTTGAGCGATTAGGGTAGCCATGCGCTCGTGGGCTTTTCTTGCTCTCATCTTCCTACGAGTGAGACTAGAAGGCATCTACAAGGAATACATATCAAGAGTATGAGTTGGATGCTTTTGGGATCATGTGTCGTATTAGGAATGAACATTTATAAAATAAACATAGCAAAATAAACCTACTACATCCATAGGATGTCTTGGGCTTTGCTCGTAATTGGACCTTGCATGCCGCCATACTTCACCTTCGTAATCACGTGGGCCCCCATGATTACCGGGTTTTTCATATGGTTCGCATGTGTTAGCCTGATTACGTACACTAAAACCCGGAGAAAATCGAGAAATATGTAACGTATGATATTCGGAATGTGTCCAGGTGTGGACACGGTGACACCTCAAAGTCGGGTTAGTTCGAACGACGTTTAGTGTGGCATGCTTTGGCCTAATAGGTCCTTCGTACTCTCATCGTTAGTCCCCAGGTAGGCAAACTGGTCCGTTATATTGGATTTATACGAATGCCAACCTAGACAGGACGTTCCGACTACCGGTACTTGTACCCTTACAGTTACTACATGCCCGTCGCAGAACTCACTTTGATGAGATTTGAAAAGTGAAAAATCCGACAAAATCTTGAATAACGGAAGTATGAATATGATTTGAATATGTGAATATTGTAACATGTATGATGAATATGTATGTAAGTATGTATGTCTGACTGTAAGTATAATTCACTAGATATCACAAAATGTAATGTTGGAAATATTTGCATGCATTTGTGTATGTAATAAATATGAAACAAATAAATATCATAAGTTTGCATATAACCACATAAACAATTAAAATCTAGTCAACTATAGTATAGGCTCTAAGGGTCTAATAACCTATCCTATATCCCTATAGTCATGGCTCTGATACCAATCTGTCACACCCCGACCGGCAGCGGAAAAGGTGATCGGGGCATGATTGGGTTATCATCAAAGCTCATGACATTCATATTTATTATTTCAATTTAATAGAAGTCATACAATCACATCAAACAAATACAACATGTTCAATTCATCCTTCTAAACTTCATTATTTTTCTTCTAAGGCAATTTCCTATGTTTTCCTTGCTTCATCCTGTTCACCTGTATCATATGTAAAAATGGTTTTTGGATCAACAAAAAGTTGGTGAGTGAACCTTGTTAGAAAACAGTTACTATTTATTTCTGGTTGTATTTAATATGGAAAAATCATGCAATATTCATATATGAACAAATGTAAATAAACATACAATAACATCAATTGGCATACAACAACAAACCATTAGCATACGATATTAAACCATAGCAAACAATAACATACGTTAACAAACCAACAGCATACAATAACAACAATTAATAACATACATTAACAAATCAACAGCATACAATAACATATCAACAGGCATAAATAAATAACGTAAATAAACTGTGCGATCAAGGCTCAATCAAACGGAGCCGATCGTATTGCATGTACTGAAAATGAAAAATGTCTGTGTGATCAAGGCTCAATCAAACGGAGCCGATCGTATTGCATGGGCTGAAAATGAAAAATGTCTGTGCGATCAAGGCTCAATCAAACGGAGCCGATCGTATGTTGGCACGCCAGGTTCACGCTCATAATGTAATGGGGAACATGCTCAACGCTCATAATGTAATGGGGAGCGGCGGCCTATGAAATTGCATGTACTTGAAAATAATAAATTTAATCTAAACAATAATCACACAAACAGTTTATACAAACTGAATACACATTTATTCATGATATGATGTATGCACAATGATTTAAATATAGTAAATAGTAAGACACATGATACACCCCAAAAACGTGATTTAAACGGGGAATTTGTAGAGATTCACTCACAGTGGGTGCGTTCGGTGAATGATGATGAGTGCGCACGAGTTTAGAGGATTGATCGTCGAGGAAATAATTAACCTAATTAATAAAGGAAGTAAGGTAAATAAATGGATTTTATTAACAATTTTAATAGTATTTTTGGATATATTTTTGTGAGTTTTAGGCTATTTTCTAGCTTTAAAAATGTTATTTTTAAGTATTTTTAATTGGTTTTTAAATAAAATAAATAAATAAAAATAATAAAAAAATGTTGACTTTTTGACCGTTGACTTGACCGTTGACCGTTGACCGGTTTTATTGTGTAAGTGTATGCGCCGGGTGAGGCTCGAACCCGAGACCTCCCGTACGCGTGCACGGAGCTCTACCAACTGAGCTACGTGTCTAACCCGAAATATTTCTGTTTTTAATTATATTTATATACTAACTAAATTAATCCGAAAATCATTTATTTTTAAAAAGATTTTACTGTGACGACTCGGTGCACTTCACAGGTCTCGAACCCGGGCCCTGTGGTTTAGTTTGGCACACAGTCCACCGCTGGACTGTGTGTCTATCTTGGTAAATATCCTAGTTTTTATTATACTTAACATATAGCGGAGTTAACCCGGTTCAGTTTTAAACAAAAAGGCATTTTATTACTGCAAAGGTGTGTATCAAGGATCGAACTCGGGACGTGTATGTTTTTTATTTGCACACAGTCCACCGCTGGACTGTGTGTCTAACCCATTTATAATTCCGATTTTAATTAATCTTATGTCATATCTGAACTCGTCTTCTTCGTTCAAAACACAGACATCAGTCAAAGCAACTGATACTTGATTAATTCGGTTAATGAACAAGATGAACAATTGGAAAGTATTGAATCGAAGAGTTTGGGGAAAGAAAATACCGAACAGATCGTCTTCTTCAGAAAATCCGGCGAAGCTCGTCGGCTCTGTTCTGGTGACTTTCGACTGTTAGGGTTAATTAACAGTTTGGAGGGATTAGATGTGAATTTGAACTAATGAGTAATGATTATCAGTAGATTACATGATCATACCGGTTATCAGCGTGATTCTGAAACTTTCAGAAATTTTCCGGCGAAAACAGAAAAATCCGGCAATGTCGTCTGGGGTTGATTCTGAGCGATGAAATGGTGTTAGAATTCGTCTTATAATGGAATGAAACAGAAATATCGAGATAATTACCGTGTAGATGAAAGTCCCGGTTTTCCGGCGACTTGCAGAGAATTCCGGCGAGTGCAATTTCTTGCGACAGTGGTTCTTCAGAGGTTTAAGGTGAGTGGGATTGATGTCAGTACGAGTCCTATGATCTTATTTTTGGGTAAGAAGAAAAGATGGGTTGATTTCGGTTTTCCGGCGAAACTTTCCGGTCAATTCACAGAGAATTCCGGCGACTTCCGGCGAAGCTTTCTGAGCGAAATGTTGAGTGTGTTTGATAGAATTCGCGAGCCTAACTGATGAACAAGGTACAAATCCCGGAATTGAATGGTATTTTCGGTTTCAATAAAAATTTAAGGCAAATGAATGGAATTGATGGTTTTGTGTCGGTTATAACCGATATGACAGTAAGTGCGTCCGTTATGACAAAAGAAAAACGTCAATAATTGAAGAATTCGTCGGAATTTCCGGCGAAAGCGGATTTAGGCGCGCAGTGCACTGGGTTTTGATTTCCAGATTGATTTATGTATTAATTGATTCAATATATTAACAAACATCACAAGTGGCGGAGCGGTTGGAAGTGTGTGTGTTAAATCGTTGCTTGTATCTGGTTGACCCGGGTTCGAAACCCGGCTTCTGCCATTTATTTTAACTCACTATTTTTAATACATTTTCAAAAATAAATTTTATATTCTAATATACCTATTAGTTATGTATCGTTTAAAATTAATTTGGGCATTAAATACGCAACGAAATTTTTATCTGATTGTTCGGTTGATAAACGGAGCGGGTTTGGTAAATCCGGTTTTTGGCGGATGTTACACCGATGCTCCGTATAGTTGCCGAATAGCTCCTTAAACTCTGTTAGACCTGCAAAACACAACTCTAATCAAAATTAGGGTATTCGAAACTAAATGTCATGTTAAAACATAAACTTAAACATAAGAGAACACCGGTTTTCGACCACGCATCACCATGCTAATGCTTTGGAGGGTTCTATACACTTTTGAACAAATCAGTAATAGAAGGGGATTGATTCTATCTATCAGAGCTTTCCTATCTCTATAGCCTTGTTACTCACGGTTCCCATCGTTTCTGGCTCAAAGCTAAACCCCAAGAGCCTCTACCTATCCTTAAAGCCACTCAAAATGTTTCCGCCTGGAAGAATCAATTCTTCTTTGTGCGAAGGGATTCTATTTCTCTTGGGAATAATCAACCTAGACAGGACGTTCCGACTACCGGTACTTGTACCCTTACAGTTACTACATGCCCGTTGCAGAACTCACTTTGATGAGATTTGAAAAGTGAAAAATCCGACAAAATCTTGAATAACGGAAGTATGAATATGATTTGAATATGTGAATATTGTAACATGTATGATGAATATGTATGTAAGTATGTATGTCTGACTGTAAGTATAATTCACTAGATATCACAAAATGTAATGTTGGAAATATTTGCATGCATTTGTGTATGTAATAAATATGAAACAAATAAATATCATAAGTTTGCATATAACCACATAAACAATTAAAACCTAGTCAACTATAGTATAGGCTCTAAGGGTCTAATAACCTATCCTATATCCCTATAGTCATGGCTCTGATACCAATCTGTCACACCCCGACCGGCAGCGGAAAAGGTGATCGGGGCATGATTGGGTTATCATCAAAGCTCATGACATTTATTATAATGTTTCATATTTATTATTTCAATTTAATAGAAGTCATACAATCATATCAAACAAATACAACATGTTCAATTCATCCTTCTAAACTTCATTATTTTTCTTCTAAGGCAATTTCCTATGTTTTCCTTGCTTCATCCTGTTCACCTGTATCATATGTAAAAATGGTTTTTGGATCAACAAAAAGTTGGGGAGTGAACCTTGTTAGAAAACAGTTATTATTTATTTCTGGTTGTATTTAATATGGAAAAATCATGCAATATTCATATATGAACAAATGTAAATAAACATACAATAACATCAATTGGCATACAACAACA
Source organism: Scalesia atractyloides (assembly GCA_947069175.1). Lineage (NCBI taxonomy): Eukaryota > Viridiplantae > Streptophyta > Magnoliopsida > Asterales > Asteraceae > Scalesia > Scalesia atractyloides. Next base: position 17,881,478 of record CAMTDV010000020.1, read on the forward strand.
AACCATTAGCATACGATATTAAACCATAGCAAACAATAACATACGTTAACAAACCAACAGCATACAATAACAACAATTAATAACATACATTAACAAATCAACAACATACAATAACATATCAACAGGCATAAATAAATAACGTAAATAAACTGTGCGATCAAGGCTCAATCAAACGGAGCCGATCGTATTGCATGTTCTGAAAATGAAAAATGTCTGTGCGATCAAGGCTCAATCAAACGGAGCCGATCGTATTGCATGTGCTGAAAATGAAAAATGTCTGTGCGATCAAGGCTCAATCAAACGGAGCCGATCGTATGTTGGCACGCCAGGTTCATGCTCATAATATAATGGGGAACATGCTCAACGCTCATAATGTAATGGGGAGCGGCGGCCTATGAAATTGCATGTACTTGAAAATAATAAATTTAATCTAAACAATAATCACACAAACAGTTTATACAAACTGAATACACATTTATTCATGGTATGATGTATGCACAATGATTTAAATATAGTAAATAGTAAGACGCATGATACACCCAAAAAACGTGATTTAAACGGGGAATTTGTAGAGATTCACTCACAGTGGGTGCGTTCGGTGAATGATGATGAGTGCGCACGAGTTTAGAGGATTGATCGTCGAGGAAATAATTAACCTAATTAATAAAGAAAGTAAGGTAAATAAATGGATTTTATTAACAATTTTAATAGGATTTTTGGATATTTTTTTGTGAGTTTTAGGCTATTTTCTAGCTTTAAAAATGTTATTTTTAAGTATTTTTAATTGGTTTTTAAATAAAATAAATAAATAAAAATAATAAAAAAATGTTGACTTTTTGACCGTTGACTTGACCGTTGACCGTTGACCGGTTTTATTGTGTAAGTGTATGCGCCGGGTGAGGCTCGAACCCGAGACCTCCCGTACGCGTGCACGGAGCTCTACCAACTAAGCTACATTTCTAACCCGAAATATTTCTGTTTTTAATTATATTTATATACTAACTAAATTAATCCGAAAATCATTTATTTTTAAAAAGATTTTACTGTGACGACTCGGTGCACTTCACAGGTCTCGAACCCGGGCCCTGTGGTTTAGTTTGGCACACAGTCCACCGCTGGACTGTGTGTCTATCTTGGTAAATATCCTAGTTTTTATTATACTTAACATATAGCGGAGTTAACCCGGTTCAGTTTTAAACAAACAGGCATTTTATTACTGCAAAGGTGTGTATCAAGGATCGAACTCGGGACGTGTATGTTTTTTATTTGCACACAGTCCACCGCTGGACTGTGTGTCTAACCCATTTATAATTCCGATTTTAATTAATCTTATGTCATATCTGAACTCGTCTTCTTCGTTCAAAACACAGACATCAGTCAAAGCAACTGATACTTGATTAATTCGGTTAATGAACAAGATGAACAATTGGAAAGTATTGAATCGAAGAGTTTGGGGAAAGAAAATACCGAACAGATCGTCTTCTTCAGAAAATCCGGCGAAGCTCGTCGGCTCTGTTCTGGTGACTTTCGACTGTTAGGGTTAATTAACAGTTTGGAGGGATTAGATGTGAATTTGAACTAATGAGTAATGATTATCAGTAGATTACATGATCATACCGGTTATCAGCGTGATTCTGAAACTTTCAGAAATTTTCCGGCGAAAACAGAAAAATCCGGCAATGTCGTATGGGGTTGATTCTGAGCGATGAAATGGTGTTAGAATTCGTCTTATAATGGAATGAAACAGAAATATCGAGATAATTACCGTGTAGATGAAAGTCCCGGTTTTCCGGCGACTTGCAGAGAATTCCGGCGAGTGCAATTTCTTGCGACAGTGGTTCTTCAGAGGTTTAAGGTGAGTGGGATTGATGTCAGTACGAGTCCTATGATCTTATTTTTGGGTAAGAAGAAAAGATGGGTTGATTTTGGTTTTCCGGCGAAACTTTCCGGTCAATTCACAGAGAATTCCGGCGACTTCCGGCGAAGCTTTCTGAGCGAAATGTTGAGTGTGTTTGATAGAATTCGCGAGCCTAACTGATGAACAAGGTACAAATCCCGGAATTGAATGGTATTTTCGGTTTCAATAAAAATTTAAGGCAAATGAATGGAATTGATGGTTTTGTGTCGGTTATAACCGATATGACAGTAAGTGCGTCCGTTATGACAAAAGAAAAACGTCAATAATTGAAGAATTCGTCGGAATTTCCGGCGAAAGCGGATTTAGGCGCGCAGTGCACTGGGTTTTGATTTCCAGATTGATTTATGTATTAATTGATTCAATATATTAACAAACATCACAAGTGGCGGAGCGGTTGGAAGTGTGTGTGTTAAATCGTTGCTTGTATCTGGTTGACCCGGGTTCGAAACCCGGCTTCTGCCATTTATTTTTAACTCACTATTTTTAATACATTTTCAAAAATAAATTTTATATTCTAATATACCTATTAGTTATGTATCGTTTAAAATTAATTTGGGCATTAAATACGCAACGAAATTTTTATCTGATTATTCGGTTGATAAACGGAGCGGGTTTGGTAAATCCGGTTTTTGGCGGATGTTACACCGATGCTCCGTATAGGATCCTCAGATAACTACTGTAGAAGATTAATTTATTTTGCTAACTTGTTTTCCTTTTTTCTCTTGCATGTACTGACTAATTTTGCTTGTTTGGCCAATTCACTGGGGACTGAAGAAAGGGTTGTTGCATTTCGGGCCCTTAACTCATCGATCAGAACATTCAAGCCGAAAACAAAGGATTCATAAGCCAACACTTCCATCTCCTATACAATGTCAATTAAGTATTTGTGCATTTTTTATAAAATGTAATTTTGTATTGAAAAAGCTATAAAATTAAGAAGACTTATCTTTTCCATTGATGATGTAGGCACTCAAAGATCCACCAGCAAGTCGGCCACCAAATTTAGCCTAGACGATGTCAACAACATCATCTCTCCCCGCTCCATCAAGAAGGAGCTGGCCGATGGCCCAATCTTTCTGGAGCCAAAGGCCATCACCACCAGGGCCAAGGCTGGGTCGAAACGGAAGAAGCTCATGGAGGTTGAGGAAGACGAGCTCGAGGCAGAGGAGCTGATCCATGATTTCATTACCGAGGTAAGGATCCTTGATCCTTTTCTGTTACTATTACCTTTAGTGAAGGATCTTTGATTCTAATTATGTATACTACCCATTGCAGAGGTTCGTCCGCCTGAAGGCCCATAAGGATAAGAGCCTGGCCGAGCTTAAGGATAACATAGCTAGTCTCCAATCCATCATTGTGGCAAAGGATGTAACCATCTCTCAGCTAGAGAAGGATAAGTCAAGCTTGCAAGAATAGCTACTAATTGTCGAGGTTTGGATACACGAGGTTGTCTTGAATGCAACTGATGACGCCATCCTTAAGGTCAGGATCAAAATTTTCAAAGAGGCAATGGATCCTGCCTTCGATCTGTCTTCGTGGGATCTGGCTGGATGGGAGCAGAGACTCCGTGAGCTTGGTGATGATGAGCAGCCGGTACAGATGCTGGAGGTTGGATGTAGCGGGGCCAAGGAGGTGAAGGAAGGTGGAGCAGGAGGAGATGGTGAAGGTGGTAAAGCAGCAGACGGTGAAGCTGCTAAAGTGGGCAATGAAAGATGTTGATGCCTAGGCCTGAGCCCACTTTTTTAGGATTTGTGGTTAATGAGTGGTCCATTGGACAACCCTCAAGTGCTTTAAAACGATCAATATTCCGCACTTAATTGGGTTAATTGTTATGATTTGATAACTACGGTGTATATGGCCTTGCAGGTACCGAAGAGCATAAACAAGCGGTTTTAACGTGCTTTGATGGGAGCTTGCACTTGGCTAAATGAAGATGAAGACTTAGAGAGTTGATAAAAGAACAAAAATGGAAAATCCGCTGTCCACCGTAAGCTACAGTGGGCACCGTAGCTTACGGTGGTGTCTGATCCTTTCTTTTGCATCGTAAGCCAGTCTCTTGTGTCCGTAAGGAAATTCTGACCACCGTAGACCACCGTGGCTTACTGTGGTCGGCAGCGAGAAAAGTGTAACTGCCCAATTTAACTCGGTTTTCAAAGGTTGTTTTGGATATCAATCATTGGGGAACGTTTTGCAGAGCTTGGAGGCGAATTTTTGGTGTTATTGTGGGTTCAAAACAATTTCTAAACATTTACTTTTGGTTCATGATTCATATGAACATATCAATGGAAGATGTGATGATTTGCAAGACCATGAGTGGCTAAACTCATCGTGATCATCCTAGGTGGAAGGTTTGCTTGAAACAATTGTGTTTTTATCTTTGATTTCTAGAATAATAGACTTGAAATATTTGTAGTTTGTTATGGTGTTTGGATATTTGTTGGTAAATTATTGATTGATGTTTTGATCTTTGCCTTAATCGTAAGTTCTTGGTGTCGTTGACAATCGAGATATCACGGGAGGGTTTAGGGTTGGATATTGGTTAATTGGTCATCGGGTAACAACCTCGCATCTTTGTAATCCGAATACTTAGTTCCCTTTTATCACGAACAAATAGTCATACACGAGTCATGTCTATGTGATTCTTTCTAGTTGGATTTGAAAAACATGCGTTAATTTAAACTAGAAACTTGAGATGGTCACTCGTCTTTTAATCTGGATTTGCTATTAGTTAAAATCTTAAACAACAGACCAAAAACTCTGAATTTAATTTCTTTCAATTTAGGTAAATTAGTCAAAGTATTACAAACTTTAGATAGCACATATTCCACAAACTCCCTGTGTTCGATACCCACGTACCGCTATATTTTAGTAGTATTTGGATTAAATTTACATAAGACATCGACATCACGTCAAATTTTGGCGCCGTTGCCGGGGAGTAGTGCGCAACGTTGTTATCTTTGATTTAGCTTAGTTTGTTACTTTTCCGAGTTTACGCTGGTTGTGTTAGTGTGCAGGTTCTTACAGGTGCATGCATACTAGGGGCTCTCACAGGCTATCACCATTGGCATTTGATTTGGAGATCGAACGAACTTTGTGAAGAAACAGGGTGTTGCTACGCGAAAACAAAATCAGTGGTTCACCAACAACACCTACAACACCAATTTCACCGATTAACACCATGGATCAATTACCTACCACTACAAGCCAAACATCACCATCCACACCTCCATCAATTCATACCACACATTCTACTTCAACACATGAAGTCAACCCAACCAATACTGCACCAATGGTTCCACCATTCTCATCTTTTTTCCCAACTTCCGGTCAATCATCCTCTACCCAACAACCTTTACCAAGTCGATGTCCAGCAAGTTCAACCATTGTTCATACCTCCTCTACATTTCAACCACCAACCTAACCGGGTTTCCCTTATCCATCCTCTCAGTTTGTACAATCTTTGGGTGTAGGAGGAGATGGGTTTGATGACGGGTATGAAGAAGAATTTGGAGGATACGAAGAAGAGGGTTATTATTATGGAGGAGATGGAGGTAATTTGGGACCTCAAGGAGGAATGGGTTATCAACAAAGGCAACAAATGGAACAAGCTCAAGAAATGGTTAGGCAACCTATGGGGGTATAACAAATTCGCCCTCAAGGGCCACCATTTCAACAACCAATGCCTTTACAACAAGTTCAAGTTCAATATCAACAATCTTAGTTTCAAAGACCGATGCAGCAACCCCAATATCAACAACAATTCGCACCTCAAGGGCTAAGACAAGGTCAAGCGGGTCGACCAAGAGTACCTTTGGGTGCTCCGCGAAGACATCATCGAGAGGTAGTAAGGGGGATTGAAGCACATTTCAGGCCGGTCATCACTAATAACCCTTCTCCAGTGGTGATACCTTATCATCCAGACGGAAGGACATTTGAGGTTAGGACGGCCGCATTACAAAGTTTGCCGAAGTACAAGGGGCTAGCAATGGAGGAACCATACTTCCATTTGGAAACATATGATTCCATTTGCAACACTATTGGAGGGCAAGGCTTTTCATCGGATGACGTTAAACTGGTACTTTTTCAATTTTCTTTGGAAGATAATGCAAAGAGGTGGTTTCATACTCTACCCTCCGCATCAATCTATACTTGGGCCGATATGCAACAAAGATTTTTAGAAGAGTTTTTCACGGCCCAAAAGACCAATGAAGCTAGGCGGAGCTTAAGAAGCTTTCAACAACAACCGGGTGAAATGTTCCATGAAGCATTTGAAAGGTTTCACATGATGTTCTTGTGGGTTCAAAACAATTTCTAAACATTTACTTTTGGTTTATGATTCACATGAACATATCAATGGAAGGTGTGATGATTTGCAAGACCATGAGTGGCTAAACTCATCGTGATCATCCTAGGTGGAAGGTTTACTTGAAACAATTGTGTTTTTATCTTTGATTTCTAGAATAATATACTTGCAATATTTGTAGTTTGTTATGGTGCTTGGATATTTGTTGGTAAATTATTGATTGATGTTTTGATCTTTGCCTTAATCGTACGTTCTTGGTGTCGTTGACAATCGAGATATCACGGGAGGGTTTAGGGTTGGATATTGGTTAATTGGTCATCGGGTAACAACCTCGCATCTTTATAATCTGAGTACTTAGTTCCCTTTTATCACGAACAAATAGTCATACACGAGTCATGTCTATGTGATTCTTTCTAGTTGGATTTAAAACACAAGTGTTAATTGAAACCGGAAACTTAGGATGGTCACTTGCTTCTAATCTGTTTTTAACAACCAATAGTTGAATTGCAATTCGTTTAATTTTAAAACCCGAATTCATTTTCTTGCATTAGATAAATTAGTTAAGTTATTACAAGCCTTAGATAGCACAATTTGTGTTCGATACCCACTTATCGCTAGCTATTAGCAATATTTGGATTAAATTTACGTGAGACTATGACATCACGTCAGTGGTTTTTAATTGATGGTGTTTATGGTTGAAAAAATTTATGGTTTGTAATTCTGAACAGTAAGTACTTAGGTTAAGGATCACTGATCTGTTTGATAATAAGGGGTGACAAAGATGGATGGGTCCTTCTGTTTGTGGAGGATGAAGCCTCCCCTCACTTTTATTTTCCTGCATCTCAAGAACAATTAGTATAGGCACCCTTTATCAACCCAAGTGGACGGGCCACGTTTTGCTGGTAGAAACTTGGGTTGATAATTTTGGCAACATTTTGACAGGGTTTTAATAAAAATCCAATCTTTTAACTACTTCTTGTGTTGTATTTTACTTCTAAAATGTTGTTTTGATATGTTTATGTATATTAGCTTTATTTTACCAAACTTAGAGAATTTCGGATTTGTCAAAAACACACCAATTCTCTATCATATCAACTTTGGGATATATGAGAAGTTATATGATCAAGAATCATATATCCTTAATTAATAGGTCTAGGTGTAAGTAATGATGAAAATAAACTAATGATAAACATACCAGAGCATCCAAGTTAGGATTCTATATCCTTAAGACTTACAATTGCATAAACAGACCATAGACATTAGATAAGGTTTAAGGATCCATGATCCTTATTTGCAAACCTTTAAAGCCTTGAGAACTTGTAAAACACAACTAAGCACTAAGCGAAATATCCTGGGGACAAGCCCAGATAAACTGGGGACAAGCCGATAAAACTAGGGACAAGCCCAAAAGATACTAGGGTCTGGCCCAAACTGGAGACAAGCCCACGTTGTGACATGAAAATGCCAAAACCTTAGCTAACGTGAAAACGCTAGAAACCTTAGGATAACGGATGTATGGTACGTCTACCATTATACTTGAGATCCTACATATGGCCAACAACAATGAAATTTTCAACCACTAAAGCGTGTACTGGTCCCATTGTCTCGAACCATACTTGGATAAACGTTCGCTACTAGCGGGGTGTCAAAACCCAATTCATGAGAAAGGGAAAACCTTTAAACCTTAGAAGGTATAAGATACTTAAACTGGGAGAGAGGTGGCCAACCCCTTGATCCTCTATAAGAAATGTTAAAACTTTCAAAAGCTCAAAACTTGATAAAAATGGATGTTAAATGCTCAACATTCTTTCCTTATAATGAATAATATGTACAAAGTGAAAGAAAGTAAAAATAAGATGTTACCAAAGTAAAGATCATATATCCTTCAAGGATCCTCGATCCTGGGCCAGAATACCAGAGTCTCTAAGGATCCTTGATCCTTCTCACATGAAGTATTTCTTTAGATGAATAGCAGTCCAAGCTCTTGGTAGAAGATCACCATCCATAGTTAGTAGACGGGATAACCCCTTTCCTGCTTCTATCAAGTAAGGACCTTCCCATTTTGGAGCTAACTTACCATCGGCCGGGTTGGTAGTGTTATAGAATGCTTTCCTTAGTACCAAATCACCAACTTGGAATCTTCGGATCCTGACATTTTTATTATATGCCCCAACCATCCTTTGTTGATAAATTGGCCATCCTTATTTTTGCTAAATCTCTGAGCTCATCACAATATCCAGGTCTGGGGTCAGATTCTCGGCATTTATTTCAGGATCACGGATGCTTGTTCTGGTTGTAGGAACCGCTGGCATGGCACTTGAAGTTGCTTTTCCCTGAGAGGCCATGAAGTTGATGGAAATGAATAGAAATGAATGAAGATTCTTATAATTGAAGCACCACTAGCGTCACGGTGGGCACCAAACTGTTTTGTTCAAAAATCTTTAAGGATAATGTAATCAAACTATGATTGTGAGGTAGAATGTTAATGTATTGAACAATTATGTGTACAAATGCAAAATGTAAGTAATGATGAGCACAAGGATTTATACAAGGAAAAAGCCCTTGATCTTCAAAAGATCTCCGACACAAAAACCTCGGATAGTGAAAACTATCACTATCAACTATATTGCACAAAAAGATTACAACTTTGGATGTTGATCAAGTGTGGTACAATGATTGCTTGATAAGTGTGTTGTGAAAGCTCTGTTTTTGCAATGTATACGAATGTGTATGTGTGACCGTAAATCTGCTATCTAACACTTGATCAACCCCTTTGTAATTGATCTAACCACTAAGGCCGAAATTCTAGGATGACCACGTCCAAGCTCATGAAAGTTAGTGAAATTCGTCACGTGTAGCATCTCCAGCGAATATGGACCGAGATTCCCGCTTATGACTTAGTCCACGTTGTCCACAACCTGCACATATTCATAAGAAACAAAAAGAACAATTGTTAGAAATCATAAGTAAAAATAAGCATCCTTGATCCTCAGACTCTCTGCACCGTTCACTAAGTATAAGTGATCCAGGCCCAGTCTCTGGATACATAATCCAGATCTAATAAATTTAACCCTAACAACAGGTAAGAAGCTTCTTTGACAAATTATCTTCTCTTGAGTATAACCTTTGACAAATCAATCATATTTCTTAGTGTCTTAACATTTGTATTAGGATTCAGTTTAGTTATAAACACTCTTAGGTGATTCAGTCAAATCTAAAACATTATTCTAACACATAGAGTCAGTTTTTCTAACAATAGCTTTATTCCATTTAAAAGATTGATTAGGTAAATGGTTTAATTTAGAAGAGACGGATCAGTAAACTTTCCAACATCTATTTCAACTTGAGATAGAGAGGTTACATAATCATCAAAGTTAGTAAGTTGTTAAACCCAAATGACCTCCTGAGTTGATTATTGGGTTTATTAGAAAGTTTCAGTTTTATGGAATTGCTCTTGGTTAGGGTACTATCATTTTCAATATTCTAAGTATGTAAGTGTTGGTGTAGGTGTAATCAGAGTAAAATTTAATGGCTATCTTCCCCCCACCTCCTATATTCCTTGCAAGTCATGATAAAGATTCTTACTGCTCCCACTGACCTTAGAAGTCTTTAGCAAATTAGCATGCTTAGGGTCAATAGAAAAATATATTCTAATAGAGAAACAACTTAATGATGTTACTCGTTGTAGTTTCTCTTGTTGAGGATTATTTTTAGTTTTGGAAAGAAATCTAAGTGCACCCACATTTAAGCAACAATGAAATTTGTAAGAGTAGCAGTAGATTCTAAGGAAACGAGTTTTGACTATTCAATGTCGAGATTGAGAAGTGTCTTGTACAAGAGGTGTCGATAGAAGTATTATGAAGTTTTCACTCCCTACTTCTTGAAACTATTGCAAGTTATGATTAAGACATTTAGTGCTTCTACTGATCATTGATATCTCTAGGAATACGACAAAAGAAGTTTCAATGATGTACGTGACGTGACATGGGGATATGTCATACATATGTTAGACTTTATTTGGTTTACTTAACGTCCATATGTCATAATAAACTTATGGACATACTTAGAAGAAATCATATTAAGTGATATATATATATATATATATATATATATGAATAGATCTCTTTAAGACTATGGACATATTAGATACAAGTAGATAGTCTTTATCTGATAAATGAATTATGTCTGAATCATCTATTTGAAATAAATTCTAGAATTTCAGTAAAATATAACTTCCAGTGGACCCATACCTATTCCTTAAGCTAAGTAATGTTTAGGGCATCTAACACATTATCTAAAATCATCGAGAATGAGATTTGATGGAAAAATCATCCTGATCAACCTTGTCATAATTTCTCATGAAATTTGGTTTCAATGGATGAAATGTATAGGTCTCATTTGTCTTTTCTTAATTCTCATTTGCATGATAACAAAAGTTATGAAAGTATGGTATCATCTAGTTTTATCTTATAAAGGTTTCTAGCTAGATATTGATGACAAATACTATGAGATATTAAAAAGTAAGAGTGACTTTATGTTGTCTATGCAAACTTCACAACTGTCACATGTAGCTTAATTATTGATATTAAATTCTGATTAATCTCTATAATATGTAAGGTATCATAAAGCCTAGTTTGAAGACATTTTATTATGGTTCTTAAGTCTTACCATTTGAATTTGTCACTAACTCTCATGTTAGTTATTTGTTGATTTCTAGTAAGGAAACGTATAGAAGTTGACTCAACCTATTAACTCTCATGTTAGTTATTTGTTGATTTCTGGTAAGGAAACGCATAGAAGTAGACTCAACCTATTATGTGTAAATTGGAATATTAATATTAGTAGACTTAAATATCATTAATAGGTAACTACCTATTTTAGCCAACTATTCTTTTGAATAGTCTTGTTGCTTATGCCTAGTCTAATGGCACAATTATGCACTGAGATTCTCCTTTTAAGAACCTTAGAATTAGAATATTGCTTGTATTTTGTCTATGGACCTTAAAACTATCCTCTTTTTTTGGGTTTTAGTGGTAGTGAGGTGAATAACATATTATTTTCCAGTTTAAGGTGTACCTTTTCCTGTACGTATGTTGCTGATCAACATACATTTTCCTTTTGTATTTCTGAGTGTTATAGTTAATTTTTAAGGCATAAAATATATACCAGTGGAAAAATTAGTATGCAATGCACTGGAAAAATGTACTTATATCCATGTGTAAACCATTAATTTTCTGGGTCATGGTATTGTACATTGTGATGTATTCATAGATGCCATTTAACCTTATAGTTTAGAATTGCAAATAAAGGCATGCATCTTAGGAGTTATTTTGATTATTCCATAGAAACTAGATTAGTCTTAGGAAAAACTTATTCTTGAACAAATCTAGTGATAACATTTATTTAAATGAGTTCTTGATTATCATAAGAGACAGTATGTTTGACTTATCCCATCTGTTATGCTCTAGTTTTTTTCTAGTACTTTTATTAGAAAAGAGCACTAGGATTGTAGTGTCTTAAGAGATAATCAAGAATCTAATTTAATAGCAAATCATATAGAAATTCTTTAGTAAAGCAAAACATATTAGGTTTTAAAATTAGAATGGATGATATATGAAATGCTCTCAATCGGTCAAAACCAAACATTAAACAATGGAAATTACGACCAAATTTAAACTTTTGTGCATTACTTGAAAATTTAAACAAAAGTTACAAGACATTCATTTAAACACTAGTTACAAACCTACCATCACTTTACAAAATTATAAAACACAAATCTTGAGATAATTTAATAACTAAACTTTAATTACAAAGTAACCAAAATGTTTTGACCCGTTTGCGTAAGCTAACTCCGGAAGCACGTTGAGCGCAAAGTAGAGAGTGTGTGTTCGTTCGAGCTAGCAATCCCCTAAAGCGAAGATTTACCTACAACCACAATTCGACATTAGTTGATATAGAGCATCTAACCTAGAATTCAAACTTCTAGCAAATATCATAACCATCATTTATTGATGTGTCATAAAATACACACATTTATCATATGTAAATTGTATAGTTTTTGATAGTTTTAGAGTAGTTTTTATTAGTTATAGCTTTTATTTTAGTAGATTGTATAATTGTAGGTTCCGGTGCGAAAAAGAGTTGAAAACGAGCAAAATGATGATTAAAAAAATAGAAAAAGAGAGTTTAAAATTTGCTAAATTAAATTTATAGTTGCTAATTGGAATGTATGATAAATATTTATAAAATTAGAACTATATAAAGAGGTGAGTAAATGTGTTTTAATAATCATTAAATTGGTCTTTTTTAAAACCATCGTGTGATTATAAACAAACTAAATAGAATGTGATGTTAATTGGGTGCTTATTAAATTTTTGATATTGATTAACCATTATTATTTTGAAAGGAAAAAAAAAGATCATCAAGGAAAATTATAAAAGAACGAAGAGGAGGACTTGGAATTAATTGGTGGTGATCACCTGACTAATACTACAAAAGAGGGAGCTACTACCACAAAAATTCATACGCATATAAGAGGAGTAAAGGATGGTAGTACCCTTATTGAAATCACCAAATTACAGCATAAGGCCATCACGATTTGTTTACTTTCTTTTGTGGATTTTGGGCTGATGACATATTAGAAGCACAGGACCACATCACACTTTAGCGATTAATCAAGAGGAGATGTCATACATACAAAAAAAGACCTACGAGACATCAGAATACACCACATCAGACGAACAGAAGGCTGTGAGGGAGCATTAAGACAGACGACAAGTTTTTAATTCGGATCGAGGAGCGTGGTTCGTAATTAAAATTGCAACCCGTAAAGTTCTCGTTTTTAATTTGTTTTGTTTTAAACAATTATGAATAACATGTTTTCGTTTTTTACACTTTGTTTTGAATCTCATACAATATTTAGAGGCTAAAACTTTAAAGCCGCTTAGGTTTGGATGATCTATTGACGCGTGTTTGATATATATTTTGACTATATGATTTTGACAACGTTTTGGAGTAAAGTGGTTATAAGTTGTTGCTAGAATTGATTGTGTGTGTTATTGTTTTGCTGAATTTATTGATTTGGTTGATGAGTTTGATGCTTTTGGTAGGAATAAGTCACCACTAGTTGTGTTAAAACTTGCTTTTAGGTTGTTTATTCGCGATTCTCAATCTAATTGTTTGAACATGGTAACAAATTCATAACATAATATCAATTTAAAATAAGCTAGCCACTAGTGTGCACCCATCTTCTTTGATTCGAACGATAATTAGAAGTTGCTAGGTAATTCTGTGCATTGTTTGGTAGTTTTGAGCACCTGATAACTCGGGGTTCGTCTGTTTATTTGTGTGTCAGTCATTCCTAGGATTTTGGTGTATCTGTCACACCCCAACCGATGGCGGAATCATCGTGGCAGACGTAATTAGATTACTCGAGACATCATAACACTATTTGCGACAATATTAAATTCAAAACCCGTTTCATTTCATTGATCAAATAGTCAATTACAACATAAATCCAAATACAACAAGTTCAACAATATTATAACATAAAAACTAGCATTCTAGATGAGTTTCTACGTCGTCCCTACTAGGTTTTCGTCATGTTCAACATCCTTAACCTGCAACATGTTAAAAGTATAGTTCAACACAAAAGCATTGGCGAGTACACACGTTTAATTATAGCATAAGTAATAAAACGTTTAAACAAATCAACATGTTAAACTAGCATACTAGATTGATGTAAACATGGCATGCGATCTACAAGTCAATCCTCGTGTGTCACCGCAAAAATAGAATAATCTTAACATGACCTCAAGAATACGGGTGGTGCGTTACTCCTATAGCGCTATACATGTTAAGGGGGAGGCTTTAAACAAAGTTAATGACAAATAACATCACATAAGAATGTTCCAAGTATATGAATCGTGTATCACATAACTATAGCATGTATGATGGATTGTTGGTGTGTTTGCATAAAAGTATAAGTGTGATTGCGTGTATTTTTGATAGGTTAACATATTGACCCAAAAGTGTAAAGCATAAAAAGGGTATTCGAGTGTACTCATGGTTTGCGAAGAAATTTTCACTTAGTGGGTTTGATGAGTCTTGAGTTGATGGAATACCGAAGTTACCAATTTTGGTTCTTGAACTTTTTGCCCAAAGTTGAAAATCTTGGAGATTTGAGAGAGTTTGGAAGTGATTTGCAGGTGGTGCAAGTGTTTGGAAGGTGTTAGGGTTGGTATTTATAAGAGGGTTAAGTGGTTGGGTTTTTATTGAAGGTGGAAGGTGATTGGGGACAAAGGAGATAGAAAAGGGTGAATTCTAATTGGCTAAAGAATGGTGAAAGTTGATTGGAGGAGAAAAGAGGTGGAAAATTATGAAATCTAATTGGCTAAAGAAGGGTGGAAGACGATTGGAAGAGAAAAGAGGTGGAAAAAGGATGAAATCTAATTGACTAAAGAAGGGTGGAAGGTGAAAGTAGGTGAAAAAGTTTTTGATTTTGCTTACTTTTAGTCCCTGCATTTTGTAACTAGGTTATTTTATGTCGTTTCTTGTATTTTAACTTGTTTTTAGGTATCCAAAGTGTATTTTAAGTCTTGGTTTTGAGTATAAACACGCATTTAAAGATTGATTGCGTACATAATACAAATATGAAAGGTAACACATATATGTATAAAAATGAATTCAATTACGATTAACGCCTCGAATTGTGAGATTGAAATTGAAATACGAATGTAAGGTTTCTAAAAAATAGAATGCGAATACGAACTTTCTAAAAATAAGAATACAGAAATACGAGGCGTTACAGTCTCCCCTACTTTAGGAAATTTCGTCCCAAAATTTATTTAAGAGGAAGACTTGGGATAAGATGGTTTTTGATGGTTCGATATGAGTGATAATCGGTTAAAATGTTTGACTAAACGTGAAATTTTTGATGCTTAGTGCCGAAGTAGCATTTTATGTATTAGCGTGTTTAAAAATGCATGGGTCAAAGTTTTGGCTAAATTGATCTTCTATGGTTAATTGGGCATACGTAGATAATTTTGAGTGATAAAAGATAGGTTTGTAAGTGCAACTCGTTTGACTAAGCGGATTGGGACATCAAGCGTAAGTAAGTGTAAAAATAAGTAAAACTTGTATGTATGTATATAGACAATGCAAGTTGAACAACTCAATTGGGAGAAATGTTTTAAAATGATGTGACCTAAAAGTTTTTGTGTAAGTAAGGATGCAGTTTGACAAAATGTGTGGCCCGCACCGTAGGCTGTAGGAAAATTTTTCATTGGTTCAAATGCGTATTAGTAAAATCACACGTAGAAAAAAATGTTTATAGGTGAGAAGATAGGATGGCAGGTAGTTATGGTTTCAAAAAGCTTTAGCGGTAGTAGGCCGTCTAGTTGATGTTTGCGCGTAATAAAGAACAAAAGATATCTTAAAAGTATTTTGACTGACTCGAACCGGTGAGGATGTTTGTATAAATGAATAAATCATTTAGGCCGATTTATTGAAAATAAAGTTTGGATGAAATGTTAAGGCGAGAATTTTGGAATATTCGTGGTATGAGAGCGTATGAATGATTCGGTGAGTGTAAGCGAGGGGTAAGAATGGTGTGGATATTGAATGAAATACGAAAACAAAAATGGAGAGATGCTAGTGATAGTTCTAGCGGTTAAAGCTAACGATTTTGAGAATGAAGCTTTGTCATTGATAATCGAGTACCAAGCATTTTGAAGTTGAGTCACCAAAGTTTGTTATAAATCAAATGTATTTAACAAGGTCCAGGAAATCATCGAATTTCTCATGGCAAGTTTTACGAAAGTTTGGTAACATGGCAGGGGCACTTATATATAGGAAGACCAGCGGCATATCCACCATGTTCACACTACGTCCGTTTCGCTATTTGGTGTCATGTTACGTTCCGTGTTGCGATACACAGTAGAACCCACTATAGTTTTCATGCGCCTGCTAATATAATCCCGTGTGCACCCGCGATTATTTTGGTTTGTGCATATCCGCATAGTTTGTACTAGTATTGTACAGGTCAGGTTACATTTTAGTATTACAAGCAAAATGTGTGTGTAAGATAGCGTATAAAAATTTAGTATGTAAGTATGAGTGTGTCGAACGTAGGCGAAACTACTCGGGTTATGCCTACTTGTAGATTTCAAGTATGACTACCAAGTAGTGCGAATGTATAAATTTTGAGTATGATTGAAGACAAATACGTATAACATTAGTGTCACATCCCGGATTTCCAACCCGATGGGCCTATCGTGACGTCAGTTGATAACATCATTGTCAATTAAACACGGCATAACGGAAATCTTGGAGTAAAATTAATATTACAAACCAAATGTTCGAAATACAAAATAATATACAGGCTCGTAATAGAAGATCCACAGGCGGATCATAAATTGTACATGGAAAGAATATAAAATAGACGTTGGGCAGATCTAGGTTTTGCAAGATCCTCTATCACTACCGAGCACTTCTAGCCTATTTTCGTATTATACCTGCAAGCTCAGTCTTTTGAAAATACGCCAACTTTCGCTGGTAAATACACCCAACTGACTCGTTTTGAAAACATTTCAAAAATGTTTTAAGTGCGTATCCGCACAAAATCTAACTTGGGAAAGTTGACCGTCCAACCTTGTTAACAGATTTACATGTTTGTCCATACATACAGGGCCCGGTATGGAGACCGAGACATGATTAACATACACACCACTTTGGACTCACGAAGAAGTCAATTCTTCCCAACCTTGTGGGAATGCATTATTGAGCGTCTATCGGGTGTATGCCTACACCCGCGCTAAGGTCGTGGCCATTTCTATTGTAATGAGCCGAGGATCTCCAGGACACGGTAGTTAACCCCTGATGTTTAAGTTATCAAAAAACTGATTAAAACAGAATATACGGATTTACTAGCCGCACCCGACATTTGATTGATCCCAATTCCGACCAAGTGTAATTATTTACCTTAACTGAAGCCCGTATAGGGGAATAAGTCGAGAATATTTACATGAGCTAGTCTTCTTTTAATTTTTATAACTCAGCAGTACACAGAAGTACTAAGTGTAGAAAGCATTTCCGGTAAGTCTCTAGTTTGGAATATGGCATAAACTAAGCAATTAAATACTACGGTCTTATTTAAGTCATAGACTTAGACCGTGTAGTGTACAGGATCAAGACGTGTAACGCTTGATTAAACGGTGATTGGATAGAATGTAGTTTAAATCCAACAATTACCTTGACTTGCGTAATATGGATAAACTATAAAATTCTGGATTTTGGACTTAAATGACAAGGTTAAACCCGTTTCGGTTAATTTTCGTAAACTAGTTACATATACTTAACCGTACGCATATCAGCGATATCGGGTAACCGGATAAGTCATGGACAAGTTCTATATGCCATTATATTTTAAATAAGTTGTAATATCAGTAGGATATCAACTTTTATGCCCGTTATGGTTTTAAATTGAAACTATGCCTCATAAGGGCGTTTTGGTAATTTTATACCGTATAAAAGGAACTTGAATATAATTTAATGTTATAACCATAAGTATTCTGGAATAATGATTTATTTATGATATAATATCAGTAGGATGTTAATTATATTTGTAATTTATCTTTTATGACCAAACTATGCACCGAAGAGCATTTTGGTCATTTTACACATAGTTCATAAATTATTTAGGATTCTGATTTATAACATGTACCTACTGTAAAAATGTTTAAAATAAGTTTTAAAATCAGTAGGTAACAAGTCTTGGTCAATTAATATGGTTTAAAACCACACTATGTGCCGAAACGACGCTTATGTCGTAAATGACGCTTTATGTGATGTTTAATGAAAACCGATGTAAAGATCAGATTAAAATGTCTTAGATATGTTATTCAATATAACATATCAGTAGGTAAAAGATTTACCTTGAAAAGATTTGATTAAAACCATTTTATGAGCCACAAGGGCTTTATTGTTATTTTTCGACATAATACAAGGACCTGCTTGTAAACTCAGTTTATAATCTGGTTTAACATCCCAAATAATCCTAATTAAAATATTACATCAGTAGGAAACTTATTTTCAAGTTCATTATCATTAAAACCTTGTTTTATGCAAAAGGGCATTTTAGTCAAAAATTGCATAAATTGCGGAACTTGTGCATAAACTCAGATTCTGATTATGATCATGTAATATAACCTCAGAGGGTTATGCTACATTATATTACGATCATAATGCAACTTTAGATCAGTAGCTAACTAATCTAAATCGGGTCAGAATCGAAAGTCAAAGTAGAAGTCAAACTTCACGACTTTCGGTTGCGAACCGACCCTAGAACTGAAATTGATGAGCCGAACATGTTCTTACATGTTCTAATAATTATTACCAACTTGTTTAAGTGTCAAAACATGTTTCATAACATATATAAGATCAATTTATGATTTTTCTGAAAAATGGCCTGTTTGACTTTTTAATAATTTAACTTTGACCCGTCAATTGGTCTAGCAAACGTGATCTTTAGATGGTGCCCTTTATAGGGACGAGCACCTACCTTATTACGATCACTTAGCCATGTTCATTTCAAACAATGGCTGGACCATAATGGTCTTAACCGAAAGTCAAGCGTTTTCCATAAAACATTTGACTTTTGGCTATAAAAGTCTATAAACGAAAATGCACAAGGAAGGAACACTTATAAGAGGTTCCTAAAATCCAATAGAACTAAGTTGGATGCTCCTTTCTGTTAGGAACTTCCAGAGGAGGGAGATAGAGTTGAAAATGAGAAAGGTGCAAGTTCAAATGGTGAACTTGGGCACCTATTTATAGTTGGAGAACTCAAAGGAGGTGATGCCAGGTGTTTAAGGGTGTAAGAGGGAGTTACAAGTGTCCTAAAACGTGGCATAGTTGATTGAAAGTCCATAGTTTCGAAAAAATGGTTTTTGGCAACATGTGTGGAGGCCAAGCAAAACTTTCTTCAGACACAGGCCTCTCGCGCCCTGCGAGAGGCCAAGGCCTTGCCTCTCCCACGCCCCGCGAGCGCCCCATGTCAGATTTCAAATTTTGTCACATTTAGCCCCTCAACTTATTAAACCCTTCAAAGACCTTATAAAACACCCTTTTGGCATATTTAGCTCTCCGTAGCCAATATTTTGCATACCCGGGATTATGCCCAGGCATTATCGAGCTCTCGGTTCGTTAAAATGTCATCAAGGTATAAATTAATATGTTGACACTTTTAATTCCTCCATTATCCAACTTTCACATATTTACAGAATTGAACCTCTCGTCCAATAAATGGCACGTGTGAGAGTTAGGACTTTGCAAAGGATCACTCAGAGGCCTATTATAAGCATGTTGACTCCGATGTCACTCAGAGGCTGGGCATGTTGACATATCAGTCACTCAGAGGCCAAGTTTTAAGCATGTTGACATATCAGTCACTCAGAGGCTAATGATTTAAGCATGTTGACATATCAGACACTCAGAGGTTGTTATTTATGCATGTTGACATCGGACCGTCACTTAGAGGCTCAGTTTAAGCATGTTTGACGCCTTTAGTCCTTATTGGTCTTTAATAGACTATATTTAAAATACAACACGTGTCACTATACTATTGGACACGATTTACAGGGTGTTACAATTAGCATGTAGTATCGAGCGTATAGGTGGAAAATACAAAGTGTAATGGTGATATGTGTAAGATTGTTATGTAATATTGACTGCATAAATGGAAACGTGTAAGGCGATATGCATGTGTATGGTCGCTTGAGTCAAAATATTGAGTTGGTTGAAATAAAATAAATCGGATTTGTTGGGAATTAAGGACCAAAATTGTGATTGTCGAGTGAATATCGAGAAAAAGTATTAATTTTTGATGTAAGATGTGGTTTGTAAAAAAATTAATGCTACTTTTGTTTAAAAAATTGTATTTGCATATGTCGTAGGTTATCCGATCTTATGGAATTTTCTTGCCTATGTGTTCAGATTTAGATTTGCATATTAGCGGTTTTTTAAAAGGTTGTAAAATAGTGGCTTGCTTTATTTTTATATTGATACAAGAAAAGTTGTGTTTTGAAAATTTTCGTGGAAAACTTGGGGTTTGAAAAGTATTTTAGCAAAGTGGACTTATACGTATGTGAGAGAAAGTTTTCGTTGGTTTCTTGTTGGTTTCTTATTGGAAATAAAATGTCTTTAGAATGTAGTATAAAGTGGGTGTGTTTGTGCGATTGGATGAGTTATGAAAATCGAGGGCAAGAGGTTCGTTAGACCGACTAAATTGATAGGTAGCATTTCATAAAGTTTTTGAAAATTGTGAAAGAAACGTTTAAAGTATCATTAGGAGTTTCGTGTATGTAATTTACATAAATAAATTGTAGGGTGAGAAATCGTTTGGACAAAATAATAAGGTTCGAAGTTTATGCATAAATGAGAAAAATTGAAACAATGATAAAAGGTATGAGTATAAGTTTTAATTTAGTGATTGTTACGAAAGTAGTCGAGTTGTGATTTGATCTTCCATTGAGGTGTGGATATCACTCCTATCTCAAGGACAAGATTCCTACGAGAAATGGGCGGAGTCAAATCGTAAAGGTAAGGGAATCACTCCTATTTTGATGATAAGACTTCCATTTTTGGGAATGCGAGTAGTGTTTATCTTGTGGGTGATGTTTTTTAAATCGTATTTATAAATAGTGTGTAAGGTACATGAAAAGTAATTTTAATTTTGAAAGAAAGGGATATATGAATTACATTATGCATAAAATTGATATAATATAGTGATGCTTTTGACTAATACTTGGATTATTCCGATATGAAACCTTGACTAACCAAAGTGGTCAAAAGCTCTTTTGAGTTTGGGAAGCATGCTTTGGTCTAATAGGTAAAATACTCTCGCCGAAATTTAGGTTAACGGTATTCACCCTTCCGATTACTACATGTCCTTAGTTAATTGAAAGTTCGAGGCTTTGGTGGGATTCGAAAATCGAGGAGTGGGACTAGTTACCAAGGTGCGGGTATCACCCCTAGCTTGACAACGTCATTCCCTAAGTGTGGTTGATACTTATCAAACGAGGTAAGGACTTAAATCCGACTTGTTGGTAAGGGTCCACTAGAATAATCATGGGGAAATTTCATCAAGGTGAGGATGTCACTCCTAACTTGATGTATAATTTCATGGTAATTGAGAATGCGGATTGAGAGTTTTTCACCAAAGTGAGGGTTTCACTCCTATTTTGATGAAATCGTCTCGTTTGTATAATGCGAGTGTGTTCGCGTCCTCATGTGTGTATGGTAAATCATTGTAGGAAAGACATACGAAATTTTAAGACAAAAGATGAGATAGAAGCAAATATGGAGAATTTGAGTATATGAAGCATGAAATCAAGAATGGTCAAGAGGGGTACTTAGACTATAGACTAGGTCAAATCATGGCAATTTTTCCTAATTCCCTATAGTTATGGCTCTGATACCAATCTGTCACACCCCAACCGATGGCGGAATCATCGGGGCAGATGTAATTAGATTTCTCGAGACATCATAACACTATTTGCGACAATATTAAATTCAAAACCCGTTTCATTTCATTGATCAAATAGTCAATTACAACATAAATCCAAATACAACAAGTTCAACAATATTATAACATAAAACCTAGCATTCTAGATGTGTTTCTACGTCGTCCCTACTAAGTTTTCGTCATGTTCAACATCCTTAACCTGCAACATGTTAAAAGTATAGTTCAACACAAAAGCATTGGCGAGTACACAAGTTTAATTATAGCATAAGTAGTAAATCGTTTAAACAAATCAACATGTTAAGCTAGCATACTAGATTAATGTAAACATGGCATGCGATCTACAAGTTAATCCTCGTGTGTCACCGCAAAAATAGAATGTGGAAAAGCTTTTGGGTTTGCTTACTTTTTGTGATATCCCGGGTTTTTTCGGATAACTTACACGTGACACTTGTCGAATAAAGTATATGCTATGTGTATGAACGTGTACGAATTAAATGAATACGTGATAAGTGTTTGTGTGATTGTTTAGTTATAAAGTAATTATTGTAGATATGTACACGAACCGAACCGCGACACGAACCAAAGTGATTCATTGTGACTCTAGGAGTTAACAAGTTTTAAACCTTAACTCAAGTATTCGGCCGAGAATGAGAATTAAACACGAACCGAGAACAACCCAAACCGAAACCCATAGCATGCCAAACCTAGAACCATTCAGCCAAAACCCCAAACCAAACCAACCCAAGTCCCTCGGCCACGAATGCTTATCTAAAACCGCAACCCTCATCTCCCTCCTTGCCTATATATAGCAACTATGCATGTTCCATTCAGAATTCACAAAACCCTAGACAAAACTGCCGTCGGCAGCCCCCTTTCCTCCTCCTAACCGATCGAGATCAGCTCTTTTGTTCATCTTTTCAGTCGCAAACAAACAGCCCTACACTTCCTCTCGGTCGTAGCAGCAGCAGTCATCGCCATCATCATCATCTCCTGGTCGCATGCAGCCGATTGTTCACCTTTAGTCGATCAACAAAACAGCCCACTCTCGGTCGCGACTTTCCTGGAACAGCAGGATACTCTTTGTCCAAACCTCGGCTTGTTTACCTAGTTATCAAAGGTTAGAATCCAACATATGTTACAAGATAGTATTCGGTTATATGTGTGTTGATTTTGTTGTTTGTTTCGGATTGATTTATTGAATGCAACGATTGTGTGTTTTCGGAGTATACATGTGTTAATCGGCTGATGTATCATAGTTACGAGTATGGTTGTTTCCGGAACATATAAGATTGCCAAGTATGACTGAACGAGAAGTTAGGCTAGCCGGTTTGTTAATGATGTTTACATTAGATGATTGTATGGTTGCGGATTGTTTAAACTGGATTGAATGTTATTTGAAAGCTGAATGTATAGGCTGTGATTTGTGTATAAAAACTAAAGTTATTGAGAAGGGTTTGCATGGATAAGTTGTTAGTAGTAAACTATGATCAAAAATCGGTTCTTGCTCGCTTAGGTCGATCAATAGGAACGGTGTATGTAAGTTGTAGTAACAATAATGCTGAAACAGGATGCTGAGTCATAGTTACAGCCGACTTCATCTGGCTGTAACTTGGTCGTTAGTTGTCGAAAAACGGATTTTCTGATTTCTAGAACGTAGAGATTTGAATAAGGAATCTAATGGCGCAGGATTCATAATTTTCTGAAGTCGTTTGATATTTTTAAAGGCCCAAACAAGTTCAGTAGCTAAAGCTGTGAAAATCCTGAAATTTTGCCAGTTGTTTGTCAAGCTTGATTTTAAAATCAGTAGAGAGTTGAGTCATGATTTTTGTACAGCAACTAGGTATAGAAATTTCCAGGCAACTCCAACTGGAATTTTGTTAATCGGACGATCAGTGATTTTTAAATAAATTCTTCCGTGGACTGCAGTCAGAAAGCGGTAAATCTGACTGCAGCTTAATGAATTAATATTTATGGTTAGTTGGTAAAGATTTAGGACTTGGAAAAATTATATAAATTTCTATGGTATAAATGTCACCTACTGTAAAAATATTGGAATTTTTGGAGTGTTAGAACTATTTTATAAAAATCCTAGAAAACAGCTGAATAATTGAGTGTTAAGCAGAAAGTTGATAACTTGTGATTGTATGCATTAAAGTGTTGCATGGATTTGGAATATGTTCATGATAAAGTTGTTTGATTACTATGATCACATGAGAATACTTGCATGCATGTTTGAGTGTTAGATATGTGGTTTGTGTGTATCACTTTGTGAGTAAATTGAGTGTGGAATTTGTATTGGTGTGATTACACACTGACGTGGAATTAATTGGTTTGTTAGGACGCAACTAGCGGTCCCATCTCTTATAACATCTTTGCTACACTAACCGAGCAAATAAAGGTGAGTTCACGGCCCCTAACTTTATCCGGTTTTTAAACAACAGGGGGAGAAACATGTATACACTCTCAAACTCAAACTCTTTACGTTATACGAATTTAACGTCACATAACTATACGGTAACTAAGTTAATGTTAATGTAATGTTGTGGGCACTAAGCAGCTTTATCACTTAAGTCCTCGACAATCTCCTCGGATCGTTAGTATTTGGGTTAAATAGCGGGGGAATTATAAGTAGTACTACTGGGTCTGACGAGCCCCATCCGAGCTAGTCGCGCTAGCCAACCGGGTATGGTCAACGGGTGTATGATTGGCCTAACATCGCCATGGTCATGTGATAGGCCTGGCAAAACGGAGGCACAACTGTCAGCTTCGATCGCGAACACTTAGTGACATGACTTTAGGCTAGCTACCTATATATATTAACATTGAACTTAATTACGGATTAACTTAATATTCCGGGTTTGGAATATTGGAAACATCAACTTATTATCCCGGATTGGGGATAATGGAAACGACAACTTAATATTCCGGGTTTGGAATATTGGAGACAACAACTTAATATTCCGGGTTTGGAATATTGGAAGCAACAACTTATTATTCCGGGTTGGAATAATGGAACTAATACGTTATCCCGGGTTAGGGATAACGGGAGAAAACAAAACTATAACCGACAAACGAATTTATGAAAACCTGTGAACTCACTCATCTTTAATGTTGACACTTGTTTCTTTACATGTTTCTCAGGACGCTAGGAGCTCTAGGTGCACGCACATGCATTGAACAAGACATCATTATCGAGTCATATTTATTAATATTGCTTTGGGGTTTTTCATTTGTTTTGGCGTTTGTGTTGGCGCCCGCATCACTACTTATTTATGCTTCCGCTCAAACTTTAAAAACTGATGCTTCTGCTAAATATTGGTAACATAAAATCTACAACAAGTGATTTTGGAAAACGTATTATCAAATCATATAGAGTCGTTCGACGTACTAGTGTTTCAGATTCTGGTTTGTTCACACGCCTCGCGGTAAAACTCCGCAAGTGGAAATTGAGGGTGTGACACTTTTAGTCCTTGCATTTTGTAACTAGGTTATTTTATGTCGTTTCTTGTATTTTAACTTGTTTTTAGGTATCCAAAGTGTATTTTAAGTCTCGGTTTTGCATATAACACGCATTTAAAGATTGATTGCGTACATAATAAAAATATGAAAGGTAACACATGTATGTCTAAAAATGAATTCGATTATGATTAACGCTTCGAATTGTGAGATTAAAATTGAAATACGAATGTAAGGTTTCAAAAAAATAGGATGCGAATACGAACTTTCTAAAAATAAGAATACAGAAATACGTGGCGTTACAGTATCATCTTATAGCTTGCTTCACATCTAGAGGGTTGGTTAAGGGTATTCTTTGCAATCTAATAGTTGTGGGATTTAGGACCTTTAATTAGGCTTGTTCCTTATAGCACTCCATCACATGTTTTAGTTGTTTTCATTGGTTGGTTTTTAGGTTCTTGAGTTAGTGGGTCACTTCCCTTGTTACCTAATTACTATAGGATTTATTCTCTTTCACAAGGGAGGAGTCAGTTAGAAACCGAACACTAAGTCATTGGTCAGATAATTGTCCTCACATGTCATTAGTGATTCCTATCTAAGTGGTTTGTTCATCTCTCCTGGTTAAGTTCATAGTCTTAGTTACCTTCGTGTTCGCTAGCTTGTTAAGTTAGTTAATTTAGTTAACATATTAGTTAATTAATTCTTAAAAAACCAAATTCTTAAAATCAATTTAAGGCTAGAATTGTGATTAGGGTTAATTATTAGAGGTGCCAGTCTAGAGTCCACGGTTCGATATTCGGTCCTGCTAGTCATACTACTTTCACGTTCGGTTCACTTGCCATTGTGTGTAGTTAGTGAGTTCCACTTTTAAAAACTTGGTTATAAAAATTAGTTGCAAAAATTACACATTATTTATTTTATTGACAATTATACAATTTCTACATCCCTTTTTCTCTTTTATTCCTTTGGCCTACACTTGTTCGACCAGTTTGTAACCGGTAGAACTTAATCATTTTTCTTCATCATCCTCATTGCTACGGTTGACCCATTCATAACCGGTCGTAATTGGTCAATTGTATGTCCGTTATTTAACATAACATTCTAGCTTGTTTGACCCATTCATAAAGGGGTCCATCACATATCTTTCTTTGTCATAACATTCTAGTTCATTTGACCCATCCGTAAGGGGTCCATTACATGAACATTCTTTATCATAGCATTCTAGTTCATTTGACCCATTCATAAGGGGTCCATTACATAATCATTTTTTTATCATAACATTCTAGTTCATTTGACCCGTTCGTAAGGGGTCCATTACATGATCATTTTTTATCATAACATTCTAGTTCATTTGACCCGTTCGTAAGGGGGTCCATTACATGATCGTTTTTTATCGTAACAGTCTAGTTCATTTGGCCCGTTCGTAAGGGGGTCCATTACATGATTGTTCTTTGACGCATTACGATTACTACATTATATATCAATAAACATTGCTACAAGTATAACTTTAATTGTACAAGTAACATACCTCGGTCTTGTGAGCCTTGGGACCTCTTGCTACTCGAACCTTCTTCCTTCACTCCTACACATATCGCATTCCTTCTTAATTCACATGAATCCACTTTATCGCACACAACTGTTTATCATATTCTAAACATAGGTATCACTAAGAATCATCATAAATTCACATAATCATTATCTAATGCATTTCATCGATCACTTGGCATGCGATATTCATGGTTTTTGAGAACTTATTGTTTTTCATGTTATTTCACAACATATTTTCCTATACATCAAATTTTACAATTACTCGAATCATCATTACCACTAAAGTTAACATATTCATTCATCCTACATCCTAATGGACTTGATAACATAACAGTTTTAACCATAATCTCTTTTTTATGATCATATCTATAAAACCCACTTCATAATTCATGGCGGCTTTTATCAAAACATAATAATACCTAAATTTCAATCAAATTAACATTCATAATTGCTTCAAATCTTGGTTTCTTCAGCAAATTACACTATACCACTTAGACACTTAAGGAATTTACCAATTTTATGCATTGTCATCACATTATAATCAACCAAATCAAGAATTCTGACTTACCTTTAGTTAAACAAGCTTAGATCATCGATTATAAGTGCTCATGCATAGATTCTAGCCGTGATTTCCTTTTCAATTTGTTGATTTTGTGTTAGAAAGGGTTTTCCCCTTTCTTTCTCTGGTTGTGTGTTTTGGTTGTGTGTGTGTGTTTTGTGTTTTAATTTTATTTTTATTACTTAACTTTCAACTTTTCATAATTGGCCCCTCTTGCTTGGTTGTTTATTTTTAAATGGCTATATAATATATATATATATATATATATATTTAATTAATATAATTTAATGTGAAAATTTAAAGTGTGAGAAGTATAAGAAAGAATCAAAACCATTAGATATTTAATCTAATGGTTGAGATCATAGTGGCAATTCTGTAAATAATGTTGACTATTAAACTAACTAATTTTCTAGATTAAGAGTATAAAGGTAAATTTAATATTTTTAAATTAAGAAACTAACATTAATACACATGCAAAGTTCTCCCCCTTCTTTTTTAAACATCAATAACTTTTTATACGTAACTCTTTTTTTTTTAAATTACACCATAATAAGGAGTGTTTTTTATCTTTAATATGATTATCATATAGATATACTAATGTAGAGTTATTTCTGTTTTTTATATATTTAGGGTGTTATTTCTGTTTTGATTCTGATTAAAGTGTTGACGGGTGTTATATTAGGGTGTTATTTCTGTTATATTCAATGTTAGGATGTTCTTTATAAGATGTGTGCCTTCAACATAACTGTTGTGGTGTTTTTATGAGTTAGTGTTATTTTTGTTATATTTCCGTCATTTATAAGATGTATGCCTTCAATATACATGATGTTGTTTTTATGAGTTAGGGTGTTTTTATGAGTTATATTCATGTTCCTTATAAGATGTATGCCTTCAATATACATGCTGTGGTGTTTTTATGAGTTAGGGTGTTATTTTACATTTGAAAATCCCTACAATAACTGTCAAAAATCGGTTGCATATATTCATTCCATAATTAGATTTTATTAGTTAAATTACACTTATACCCTTAAACTACCAAAATAAAAAGGGACACATGTCACCTCCATAATCTTTCTTATCATTCTCACACAATATTTAAATATTTTCTCACATAACTCTAACTATATATATATAAAATAAATTTTTGGGTGTTACAATATAGATGAGATACAAATTTATAGAAAAAAGTTTAGTGAGTACTATTAAGGGGTATTAAAGTAAGGCGGACTAAGATATGAACATGAGATTAATGAAGGATCATTAAGGTGTGATATGTCTATCATTTACATCAAAATAATAGAAGAGAAATCACCTTTGGGCATAAGTGAAATCATTTAAGAATGTTTGGAAAATAATTTTGACATATCACCTTTGGGCAAAAGTGTGACAATTATCTTATTTATGCTAGACATGAATCAGGCCAGCCCGGTGGGGGGGGGGGGGGCGACTTAGGGTCCAAACCTTCCGGAGGCCCAAAATATTTGTTTTTTAATGAGTTTTACGCTCAATAAATTAAAATATATACATAATGAATTAGAAAAGAGCATACTGATTTGACTGGTTTGGAGGTTTGCAAGCCATTTTATAAGAAGAAGACGCGTGTTCTTATCCCGGCGTCGTAAGTTTATTTTTGTTATTATTTTTGTTTGTTACATATTCATTAAATGTAAATGACATTTTTTCTAATTATGCCAACTTAAATTAAATGATTGGTGTTGATTCAAATGACACTAACTCATTTTCATATATTTAAAATAATTTTATAATTCTTTTTTAAAAATATATTTTTAGGGGCCCGTATTTTCTATTCGATCAGAGCCCTAAAATTTTCAGAGACGGCCCTGACATGAATGAAACACAACACCTTTGGCAGAAGTGAGACATTCATGTATATAAGTCATAAATAAAATAACTTTTGATTATACTTGAACAATAATGTAGATGCAACACATCATCTTTGAACAAAAGTGAAACACAAAAAACTCATTCAAGTTAAGTTATTTAGTTTTGTAAAAAGATAAATTTATCTAAGTATTTACAAACCATTATGTTAATAGCAAACAATAATAGTTCATGATAATAGTTCAAGGAGTTATGTTCACGAAAAAGGGTTCTCGAGAAAACAGGGCGCAAAATTCAAGGGGGGGGGCCCCGAATTCCTCATGTTTAATTTTGTACATTTCATATAGAATTTTGTAGGTATATACGTTTTCGACCCCGGTTTTATGATTTTTTATTTATATAGCCCAAATAAAAAATTTATTTAGCCCCAATATTATATAAGCCCAAGTCATATATATGGAAGAATGTTAATTATGTAGCCCAAAAAGAAAGCCTCAAGCCCACCCTATAAAAAAACCCAATTCGTTTCAATAATGAGGATTACGACCGTCGACCAGAACAAAAGGGGGGAAAGCAAACGCTGCTAGTCTGCTGGAGCTTGTTCGACCTGCGCTACTTGTTGATTACGAACAGCTGCAGCTGCTGCTGGTCTTGTTCGACTTCTTCAATCTTCCTAAGGTTAAAAGGTATGTGTTTTTTTTTGGTTTAGGTTTAATTTCGGGCTACAATTCTGCAATTTTGTGATTTTAGTTTGAAATTAGGGGTGAACTTGGTCTGAATTTTTGCCATAAACTTGTTGCATCTTATTGTGATTTAGAAAGAAATTACACTTTGAAACTTAGGGTGATTTGTTAACTTGTTGTGTTGTTAGATTATGCTATAGGGAAGTATAAAAGCATAATTTCTTCTTCAAAAGAAAGAATGAAGAACAAGTAGAGGGAATTGTTGATGGAAACAATGAGATTAAACGTAAAAAAGCTTCAACAAGCGAATCAGTTAATGAAGCGAATAATGAGGCAAATCAAAACATTCAACAAGAGCATGATATTCCTTAAGCGACTTGGAATCCGATTAACATCAATGAAGTGGATGTTAGTAGTCTAGAAAGAGATCCCGCTTAAGCGACTCGGAATGTGGAAATATCCGGGAGCAAGTAAGACTAGCTTATATATCATTAGGAGCGTATCAAATAAAGCTTGATGAGTATAAGCCTAAGGTCCAAAGAACAATCTTCATAGATTTAAATATGTTTGGTTTGATATGTTCCCTAATTGGTTAGAGTATTCTCCAACAAAACACAAGGCTTATTGTTTCCTTTGTTATTTATATAATGATAAACCGAATGAGAGCCACGGTCATAATGCATTTACTAGTGAAGGATTTGACAATTGGAAAAAGGTTAATGATAAGGATAATTGTCCATTGTTGAAGCACATTAAATCTTCAAATCATAAAAAAGATTTTGTATTCTATATGAACTTGATGAATCAAGAAGCACACCTTGAAAATTTCATAGAAACGCAAAGTGAAGAGAAAATAAGGAAGAACCAGTCAAGATTAAAAACCACAATTGATGTAGTTCGTTGGTTGACATACCAAGCTTGTGCCTTACGAGACATGATGAATCTTCCACATCTAAGAATCAAGGTAAATTTCGTGAGTTGCTTAAATTTAGATAACTTTCGTGAATTGCTTAAATTTTTAGCCTATTATAATGATGATGTTGCAAAGGTTCTTTTCCAAAATGCTCAATGTGGAGATGCTAATATAGCTTACAACCACTAGCAATCATTTGAGTTTGTGCTTGTTCTTCACTTAATGAAAGAAGTAATGGGAAAAACTGATACACTTTGTCAAGCATTACAAAAGAAATCCCAAGACATCCTTAATGCAATGGAGTTAGTTTCTATAACAAAGGTTAGTCTAACTAATTTTAGAAACAACGGATGGGATTCTTTATTGAAAAGGTTCGTTTTTTTTTTTTTTGAAAGGCATGACACAGATATGCCTGATATGAGTGCTCCATATACTTCTACTCGGTACCGGCCTCGTAAAAAAGATCGTCATGTTACATTTGAACATTATTACCGGGTAGATTTGTTTACAAAGACATTGGACAAACAACTACATGAGCTGGATAGTAGATTCAATGAGCAGGCGATAGAGTTGTTATCTCTTAGTGCGACTTTGTGTTCAAAAACGATTAATATTGATCAGATTGTTCTTCTTGTTGAGAAATATTATCCTAAAGATTTTACAGAGCAAGAGAGGGAGCAATTACGTCAATTAGATAATTTTTGAGTTGAAAGGATAAATAATCCCAAGTTAAGTGGGGTATTAACTCTTTCTGATCTTTGCAAAACTCTTGTGGAATGTCAGAAAAATAACATGTACAAATTGGTTGAAAGAGTGTGTTGGCTAATCTTGACACTTCCAGTTTACTGCAACGGAAAGAGGATTTTCACCAATGAAAATATTTAAGAATCGCCTTCGCAATAAGATGTCTATCTAGCAAACAGTATGGAGATTACATAGAAAAGGAGATTGCTAAGAACTTTGATTCAGAGTCCATAACTGAAGAATTCAAAAATCATAAAGGAAGACGGGTAGAATTATAATTCTTCATCCAAGTGAACCCGGTACCCACCTTCCTTTTCTTTTTGATGTTTTGGTGTCTTTGTTCAATTGTTTGTTAAACAATGTTTAAGTTTTAATGTTTGAGAACGTTTTTTATTTGATATTAATGTTTGACTCGACCCGAATTGAATCACCGACCCGACCTAAACCGAATCATCGACGTCCGACACGAACATAGAAACTTTTTTTAGGTCCGGTGCCTTCCGATCCTCCTGTGGAAATTTTCAAGCTTCGCCACTATGAAAAAACAATTAGTTCTTGAGTTTTGGGTTCACTATTTTTAAGTTCTCTATGTTTAAGACATCATGAGTTCTTTTAATTATGATTCTCTAATTTCGAGTTCCCTTAAAATGAGTTCTGTTAAAATTATTTTGAGTTCCCTTAAAATGGGTTCTTTTATTTTTTTTTTCTTGAGTTCCTTTAAAAATGGGTTCTCTTTAAATTATGTTCACTCAATATTAATTCTCTTCAAACTTTATGGAAGAAAGAACTTGAGTTGTTTTAAAATTGAGTTCTTTTATTAATTTTAAGTTCTCTCAAGAAAATTAGTGAAATAAAGAACCTGCGTTCTTTGAAATTTGGTTTTCTAAAAAACTTATGGAACATAAAAATAACGTGAACTCCCACTAAAAGCCAATACATCATTTTGACATTTTCAAGTCTCATCTAGGCATCAACACCAATTTCACCAAAATTCTCTCTTTTCAAATTTGGATTGAACTAATGATCTTAACACATTCATCAATCATTTTAAGTTCATTTTCATCACCTTTTATTTTAATTGCTCATTTTTTCAATCCTAAAAACCTATATAATATAAGATTTATTTTTTTTCATAATAGAATTCAAAACAAAGTACGAAAAGTTTTTAATTTTTATATAACCTACACATATATAGGTTAAACTATCAACATGTATGTAGACCATGTGTAGATAAAAATATATGATTTTTTATGTATACATATTACACATATGAATGTAAAAATATAAAATTTAAAAAATATGAACCTTAAATCCCAAAATTTTTATGATTTAAAGTTGCTTTTTTTGTTCTCGCGATAACTAGTGTTATGTAATAATCATCATCGTAGCTATCATATCTCACACCAATTGGTTCTAACTGATTTATTATAGTGTAAACTGCAATTTGCGTCTCTAATCATGTTGGTCGGTGTTCGGTCGAGTCCCGAAACCTAAAATTTTCTTCTTGAGTCCCGGTCATATAGAAGCGCTACCATTTGAGTCCCCTAGGGCAACTTCCGTTAGTTTGACCAAGTCTGACGTTTGTGGGGAGAGTAAGTTGGTAATTTTAGCAATAAAAACCCCAAATATATTACACATCTCATTGCGACCCTCATTTCATAACACGTTTGCAAGTTAAGACCCTGTACAAAGCCCTAAATCCTTTCATTATTCATGAAACCTTCGATCAACACAAAAGATGGCAGACATGTATTGGTGAACTCGTGGTGAAAATGTGTGTTGCGATCTGAAGAGTTATACGGTAAGTGTTTTGTTGTTAAATTACGACGTCTAGAATGGGTTTATCTTCAAATTTATTGATCAGAGTTTGTGTTTTTTGTTACAGGCGATCAACCAAAGTTCTGTACACTAGAAGTCATCATGGGGGTGAGTTTTTTTATTATCCAGGAAGGGAGTACAACAATGATAAGATACGCTATATTGATAATGTAAATACTAAGCAATTGCGTATATCCTGAACCAAATTATGAAAGAGATTGGATACTCAGCATATGAAGTGTTCTATTATTTTACCAAGAATACTCATGTTTGTTAGGATTTTAGGCTTAGGCAGCTGGTTGTTGAAGTTGATTTAGCTCATTTGTGTGATCTAACCAAGTAAAGGGTATAAGCTTATTGACCTCTATGTTGAAATTGGTCATTCCAATGTGATGAGGGAATCGTTAGACGATGTTGAGACGTCACAGTATAATGTTCCAAACGTAGTAATCCTTTGTAAGGCAGTTGTCATCTTCACCTTGGAAAAGTTATCATTCTCCGACGAGTTCGTTTCCAACATCTTTCCCTTGATTTTGGTGACAAGCAGGTCACCATAATACATAAAAACATAAAAATCATTACAACACTCAAATACAAGATAATCAGGATTATCACCACAAATTTAATAACAACAAACAACTACCATTACATATTCTTTTATTACCAATATTCAGTGTCAACATTACAGTCATATAATTCAGCCTCCACAACTTTCTAACATTCAAAACCAGTTACATAATTTAGCTTCAATAACTCTACTTAAACACACAGTAAACAAAGAACACCTAACTGAACATCTAAGAGCATCTTCAACACCATGACCTCCTAGCTTTCTTCATTGCAAATTCATCTTTCTTTTCAATCAGCGTCAACAATGTGGGGATGATGTTGTTACACCCAGGACAAGGGACTTTATCATCCCACTGTCTGATTCCATATCCTCCCAACTATTGATCTATACATGTTAATTTTACACCGTGCAAATCTAAAATTTTACAATGTGCAAATCTAAAGCACTAACATGGCTCATCTAAAACTAACAACATCAAACATTTTTGTAATACGAATTCAGGAAACGATCACTTACACAACACAAGTAACGACGATATGGATTGGTTATACTCTCTGAGTACTTGTAGCAAGTAGACACATCACATGAACAGATGATGTCTGATGGCTTGGACCTACGATTGGGTTTTCTCGATGAATTAGCGTCTGAGTTTTGAGACACTGATCTTTGTGACATTGTTGATGTGGAGTTGGATTTCTTGATTCTGGATTTCTTGACTCAGAGAAGAAACAACACAAAACATATCGCAATCTGGGGCTTCAATTTTAACAAGCATTGCAACCAAGGGCAAAATGGAAAATTCGCACTAAAACAAACGGTCAAACTTGGTCAAACTAATGGAAGTTGCCCCGGGGAACTCGAATGGTAGCGCCTTTTATATGACCCGGACTCAAGAAGCTAAATTTTGAGCTTGGGGACTTGACCTGGCACCAGCCAACATGATCAGGGACAAAAATTGCAGTTTACTATTTATTATATCATATATGGTTTATTTACACATATAGATGACCCAATTTGATATTTTTTAAAGATAATGGTTGAAGTTTGGGTCGGTTCGACTAGTACCTCTTTCTGTCTTGCTATTTTTCCTGTTTTGTTTATGGTGTAGCGATGAATTTGGAGGATATATTTTGGCGGTAGCAACTTGCAAGTTATCAATAAAATTTTTGTCCGTCGTTAAAAAATACCCAATTTACCCAAATTTTCAAAAATGAGCAAAATATATGGTTCAAAACCCACCAAAAACACTATTTGCCAGTTTTATTTCTATTTCACTCTTACAATGAATTTGATGTATTTGTAGTAGGTTTAAATCATTATACGAGATGATTCTAACTTATTATTCTAACCTATTAGATGGTATATCATTGTTAATAACCTCCAGCTCAAGTGGCAGGAGTACTTAAGTTCTTCTATGAAGCCTTAAGTTTAATTCTCATTTGGTGCAAAAAGGAGTGAACCACTGTTGGGCAATGATAGGAGACCCAGGGAATCCTGGGTTCGATCCTTGAGCCAAGCAGGTTTTGCCGATAATTTCATCATTGTGCCTACAGGCGGGTGGGTTACCGAGTTTTCTCCAGAGTGGTGGTAGATGACTCGGGTTACTCTCAGAATACTCCGTTTGTGCAGTAGGTACCAAAAAATGCTCGAAATTGATTTATTAACCGTTAAAAAAAATATATTATTATTCTTAGGGCCCTAACCTATCATAATCACATTAAAAATGTAGCCCGACACACACACAGTACATTTTATTTTGACTTTTTATGAGTGAACTTGAAAAAACCATCATTAATAAAATTTAAATTATGTTTATGAACTTTAGGTTTGTCCTTGTTTAGCTCTTCTAAATACATTTGTTGCACTTTAGACCCTAAACAACATTTCAAATAGAGTTAAATACTATTTTAGTCTTTATGATTTGCTTAAAATATTTTTTCGGTCTAAAAGATTTTTTTTAACTTTTTCAATCCAATAGTTTGATTTTAATATCAATTTAGGTCCATTACGTAAACTCCATCCTTTTTATAAAATGATCAAATTACCCTTAACCTTTTTAACTAATATTATATCTTTTCTTTTTTTACTAGTAAATAAAAATCTTTTTATACATGTATCGCTTCTATTGCCTCTTCATTTCAAATAATAATTTTATTATACACATTATATTTCTTTGCTGTTAAATAGTAATATAACAACATTACATAATAATTTTCTTTATACTTACTATTATATATATATATATGTATAAAGTGTTATTTTGGTGTGAAAAAGAAAATATTATTTTAATATAATATTAGCGTGTATAAAAATATTTTTAACACGTACGTATATGTGTGTCTATATATATATATTATTTCATAGGTTAATATTTTTTTAAAAGAATACACTATAAAAATAAGTATATTAAAAACTATTTCCTTATAAATGTATATATATATATATATATATTTTTAGATAATGTGTGCATATACACCAAACGAGCATAAAATAATATTTTTCTTTTTACACCAAAATAACACTTTATATATACAATAGTAAGTGTAAAGAAAATTGTTATGTAATGTTGTTATATTATTAGTTATTAGCAGTGAAATATAACGTGTTTAAAAATGAGGAGGCGATATCATGAGCAAGAATAGTACAAGCACTTTCTTATTGGTGAGTTACTTTTCGTCAAACACAGAGTTAATATATATAAGTTTGAAAATAAACTTAACACAAACAAAGCAAGTTGTGCGGTGGTAAATGGCTTAGCTGTTAACCTTCCCAACCCGGGTTCAAATACCCTCTGTCGCAAAGTGTTTTGTTTTATTTTTTTATGTTAAATTCGGAGTGTCTAACTAGGACCCTTAACTTTAATAATTTACGTTACTACCCTTAAACTTTAGAATTTATTTATAGTTGTCAAAGAATAATAAAGTATTTTCTCTTCCTTTGTTTGTTTTTCTCATATATGTAAAAAAGATTTTCATTTACTAATATATAAAGAAAAGATATAATATTAATTTGAAAAAGGGCTATGGATAGTTTGGTCATTTCATAAGAAAATGAATAGAAATTTTGAATGAAGTTAGTGTAGTGGACCTAAATTGATATGAAAATCAAACTATTATATTAAAAAGTCAAAAAAAATCTTTTAAACTGAAATAGATATTTTAAATAAATCACAAGTATTA
This sequence comes from Scalesia atractyloides, assembly GCA_947069175.1. Classification (NCBI taxonomy): domain Eukaryota; kingdom Viridiplantae; phylum Streptophyta; class Magnoliopsida; order Asterales; family Asteraceae; genus Scalesia; species Scalesia atractyloides. The sequence goes on from CAMTDV010000020.1 coordinate 17,918,535, forward strand.
AAATAATTTTAACTCTTTCAAATATTATATTATTAATTATAATATTCGAGATATCTTAGAAAAGAAATTAGGTACCAATACCACCTGATTTCCAACATAGAATTCAATGTGATGCATTTTAATTGAATTAGAATAGATTATACATTATATTATATTATTATTATTATTATAATTATATTATATTAATATTAATATTAATATTATATATATATATATATATATATATATATATATATATATATATATTTATTATGAATTATAAGAGCAGTAGTTTTTTTTTTAGTTTTTTTACAGTATTTTCTATACTGTTTTTTTCAATATTAATTTGTTAATTATTAAATTTGATATTTGTGTTTCATTTACTACTTTGGCTTTTATTTAAACTTTATTTTGTTAACCATTAAATTTAGTATTTGTGTTCGATTTTATAAGTTTTATTGAAAACGTGGTTATGTTTGAAAGAGAGACATATTTGGTATCGTATGTTAAGTCAAGTGGTGGATTCATACGGTACCATGACCAACGATATCAATACCGATCAAACAACATCGATACCAGTATTGGTACTATCGAAACTGGTATTTGTATGTACTTTAAATTATATATGCTTATAACTCCTTTATTTTTATTTAATTTGATTTTCTTCTAATATCCTGCGTCCATTTTCATCCAATATCTCGCGCTCATTATTTTTTTCATAAAGCTACATACACGATTGTGTTTAATTTTTTTTCTCGGCGGCTTTCATGTATAACCTTTGTTGAAATAAAAGTTTAATTCAAAATAGTACAATCAGTAACCGATACCAACATCAGTACCGGTATAGTTATTATTTGAATCAGAACTGACATTTATTTTTATGGTTTTCGGTGAAAACATATTTTTTTAAACATATCAGGACTTTAAACTAAATGTCGGTACCATATCGATACCGTAACGAACCAAACATGTACCGACTAAATTCTCCTATATAACACAATAAACTAATACCGACTTCCCACCGCATCGCGCTAGTTAGAATTATTAAAGGCGTTTGATGATTTGGAATGCTCAAAGTGTGATATTTTTAAAAGATGTGATAGATTAGAATTATTAAAGACGTTTGATGATTTGGAATGCTCGAAGTGTGATATTTTAAAAAAAATGTGATAGACATAAACTATAAGGTACAACTTTAGTTGAGACTTGAGACAAATGTCCTTGATTTGAATCGTCAATAAATAATGCACGTATGGGTCGTTATGAACTCTCGTTACTTAATATATAACTAGTTCGTGTTGATAAGTTCTGTAAGTACATAATAGAAAACATATAAAAGTGTACCTAGTAAGTCAGCAACCGCAAAGTGGATAGATGTAGACGGCATGATTATCAATGTGATCTGATTCCCATTTAAGGTATATATGAGTAATGATGATTATGAGTCCGTAAGGTGATGAACTCGTGATTATTGGGAGAGAGAAGTACGATTTGTGATGTTGTTATGTTATGAGTCCAACATTTAACCTCTCTATTTATTTCCTTAAATACATCAAATGGGAAACGTTTATTAGTTAATAAGAGTAATACTGTCCAATAACAATTACCAACCAATATAATAATAAGGTATAATTATATTATTTTGATCTAATATAATATAAATGACTATAATGGCTACATGATTAAATATATATAATATATTTAATCTAATAGTTTGATCATGACTGACTAACCATTCTATGTAATCAAAGAGCTTGTAACCTTGCTGTTTAAGGTGTGTGATAAAAGTGTTCTTATTTTAAAGTGTGGATTTGTTCTAATCTTATTGTGGATATTAATATGGATTTAGAAGTAGTTTTAAAGGGGTGTGAGTTAGAATTTCTAAAAAGCACTACTTGATAGTATAGTTTAGTGTGAAAAACATAGTATCCTTTTTATCCTAAGGTCAAAAATTAAGAAAAAAACAAATAACATGAATGTGATTTAATTGTTATGTGGGTTCAACCCATGTATTACAGCACAGACGTGACAGGCTTTCTTTCAGAGATATCTGTTTGATTTTACAATACAAGTAATAATCAAACGAAAATTGACTCACAAATCTCACCTTTGTTTTTAATTAATTACATCTTTAAATTACATTTAAACGTTGTGGTGAGATAATATTATTTTATATTTAATTAATTAATTACATCGTTAATTTACATTTAAATGTGGTGGTGAGATAATATTATTTTATATTAAAAGGTTTATAATATATTAAAATATATATAGATATCGGTAACGCGAGTTGCGACGGTTATGGTTTTCTTTTTGTTTTCGAATTTCGATCTGCATCTTCAATTGGGAAATGAACTTCATGGAATTAATATGACATTTGGTCCGTTGAGTGTTTTGCAACTTTTTTACTCAAACCTTGTGGTTTTCTTTAGACAAGTATTCTAACCCACTTAATGAGGCGTTTCAATTATATTGTAATCAATGTAAATTATCAAAAGGGTAAACATTGTAAGAATATATCTGGTACCATAGACATATATATGTTATAAATTAAATAAGTCAATTAAAGTGTTACAAGTGACATCTTAATATTTTGTGTAAATTAAATATTTGTCTCTCTAATTTACTTTATAATATATTATAGATTATAGATGAATGCAACAACTAGAGTGACTCTTTATATGTATGCACCATAACATTGTGATTATCCATATAGTGAACTCCCGTCAAAAGTTACTCTTGAGTTGGTGCAAAAGCCTATAAATAGTTGTATTTGTATTTCAATATTCATATCATTAAGAAAACTAGTGTGATTCTTTCATGCTACGTGATGGGAACTCGATCAGTATCGGTTTGTTATGTTACAGTAACAACGCTCGTTATTGCGAACGAAAGAGATAACCTAAAAAAAGCAAAGTCATGGTATCCCACGAGATATCGACATGTGTTTTACATCGATCAGAAAACAAAAAAATGAATGTCGGTTAATCGGTACCATTTCCATAATACTAGGTTAATCGGTACCATTTCCATTAATACTAGTACCTATGTTGAACGATCGGATCAGTCCAGTCCATCATGGTACCGGTTCTTAGAAAATTTATACCGAAATATCAAGTAAAAAATTTAAACACAACTATGTATGCAAATATTTAGAAGCTAATAATCATAATAATGTAAATTATTGGAGGATTGAATGATAAAGAAACCACTGGGTTTGGTGGTCAAATAGCAGAGGCAAGGCTCTAGATGCACCCATGTGAGTCTCAAATCAGCTTTGGATCAATGTGATACTGATTGACAAACACACAAACACTTATTGATTAGGTGTTTGAGTGAAAAAAGTAAGAAAAACAAGTAGAAGATTAAGAATCTTGACTAAGGATGAAGCAACCAATGTTGATTTGGAATCCCATAATGTATAACACAATCAAAAGCTTGGATATACGGATTAAGCACAAGAAATTAGATGAACAATACTTGAATATCACAAAATAACACACCTAGTCCAAGAAACTTAGAATGCTAGGTTATGGCTAATTCTATATATAACATGGCTGTCCCGCGTAATTATAATTACGCGGGAACTTAATTACGGTATCCCTATGGGACAGATTACAAAAATGAGATTATCAGCCCCTCATAACTATTAAACTATTACAAACAAGCCCTAAACTATTAAACTTAAATACCAACGGTCTCAAAACGTTCTAACAATATCCCCTAGACCGTTGCGTACTTGAGATTCTTTAGTATTTGTCCTGAGCTTTGGGGCTTGCTGTTGCATCTTTAGTATCCTTTGGTGGTGGTGTTTGATTGATGGCAGCTTCACTTGTTTTTTATGGGTACTCCATAGTGACTTCATATGTGGATGAAGCCGGAGGTGGTATCACTTGGATATCCGATTCTGATGAGGGATCTTTGTCTTAAGAATGGAGGATTGCGGTTCACCAGACTTTTCGGTTTCTTTCTTCTTTTTAGCTTCGTTGCGCTCATTTTGTTTTCAATTTGGAACAAGATCTCCATCATTTCTTTCTTTCTATCTCTCACTCTTTCTACAGGACGCTGAAAGAGCATCCCTTCCTCTAGATATTCATTTCCAGCTCCCACATGTATCTTGTGCCCATAAAGAATATTCAAATCAGACAAGCAAAATAAACACGTCCATTGGATAAAAAATTCGGATGTCTTCATTGCTGTTAGATCTGATGACTACTTCCTCCGGTTTTACCATCATAGAACCACTTTTTGAAATTGGTGAGCACAACGTTTGCTGGATGTATCACCCATCTCACCTGGTCAGGAGGAATCTTCATCTGGTCACAACTTTTGCTGGATCTATCACCCATCTCACCTTTCCTTTTTCCATCATGGGGTCTTTAGTAGTTTTTGACACTCTTTTCTAGGACTTCTAGGTTTGAGCACAGTAAAACCTCTCACACATTCACGCAATGAGTCTTTTCTATTGTTCGTCGGATTGATCATTTCAAGTTTGCCCAGCTCACGAGTATCCTAGGTTGGCATATACAGACCAGTACGAAAGTGTTGTATCACCCCACCCTTTCGTTTGACAATGAACACCCCTTTAAGATCATAGTACTTCCATCCTATGATTCTATTAGTCACATCAATCTTTTCAATTGTAACAACCTGATAGAAGTCTGGAATTTTTTGCGTTCTTTCTTGAACCATTCAGGGTGTTAAGGGTCGCTTCCTCTCCTCCATCTGTTTCATATGTGACTTCTTCCTCGAGCCCCCATTCAACAAATTTGCGGGAATTTCATATCTTTCCACTTCCTCCTCTTCGTTATCTCCCTCTTCATTGATATCAACCGCCAACTCAAGCCTCTTTTTCTTTTGGCGGCCTGTACAGCTTTTCCTATTCTTCCTTGAACTTGTCAAAGTTGAAAAGATCTTCGCCTAAGTACTTTGGTTTTAGATTTGCGATGGCATATAACTCTTGCAGCTTCTCATGCATCTTGATCATTTCCTCGTGTTGAAACCTTAGAAATTTTGTTTGCTCTTACACAAACCCATGCAGTTCTTTGTTCTTCTTTCTCAGTTCTTTCACTTTGTCTCTTAGCACGTTGGTGTTATTTACTTGGTTCTTTAGCAGACAAAATTCTTGGCCGAATATGAACCAATTTCCTTCGATAAAGTGGTCGAAAAGTTCTTGTGGAAGGGTCTTGGCCCTCTTGGAGGAGGTGGCGGAAGAGCACGAGGTGATGAAGTGGGCTCAGATTGAGCGTCTTTCGAAGACCCCTCTCCTGTTTTTCTTTTTTTACATGCAGGAGACTTGACTGGAGTAGATTCTTGAGGATCCATGATCAAACCTTCAACAAACTTACTCAACTGCTCCTCTTCCGCTTTCACCACAACTGGTGTTTCAGATTCAATCATTTCCCTTCTTTTCAATCTACGTTCTCTCTTTTTCTACCTCTCTCAAAGCATGTAAGGCTTGCATCCTTTCATTGTCTTCTCTGTTTTATCCTGCTCGAATACTATTTCCCATGATTCTTTCTGGATTTGGTTTAGCTTTCTTACTTTTCTTAGATCCCCCATCCTCTACAACTTTCTTCCCTTTGTCATAGGGTTTTCTGACCAGTTGGAGTTCTTCTTCAAATTCTTTCTCTTCGTTAGCTTGCTTTCTTTGTTCCTCTCTAACACTTTCTCTATATTTTCTATAGGCCTCGAGAACGATTGGAAGTTTCTCATTTATATACATCCAATGGTGCAGCATCACCCATTCATCTTTCATTAGCTCAGTGATTTGTCTTCCTGTTGGGAGCTGAAACTTGTACAAGTTTTCATAGTGTGGAAGATTTCGGTGTTGGTCATGGAAGAGCAATTGAACAAATCTTGGATACATGGCCCATGCATTTCTGTTGGCGTTGTCTACCATACAATAGAATATTAAACTAGAGATATTGAAAGGCTGATTTGTGCACAGATTTAGCATTGTCGCCGACCATTCCATGTTTAAGCCATCATAACCGCCATTTCGATGCACGATACTCTGAGTGAACACATGCAAAATAAACCTCTAATCTTTAGTCAATCCGTTTTGCTTTATCTCATTTCTTGTTCTGAAATCTTCTACGTAATTCTTCCTCTGAATCCCTCAAGAATTTCTTCTTTCTTCAACTTCATTGGGTCTTTGGGATCATCTACGAGACTCAAGACTTTTTGGATTCTTTCTTCGGTCACGACCACTTGCTTGTTCCGTTCTGTTGCTGTGATCGTTTAACTTTGTCTATTGTCTTCATTTTTGCGGTCTTCGAGAACTCTTTGATATGTACGTGGCAAATCTTGGGATTTGCTTGAACTGTATTGCTTATCCTACTTTTTGATGGCCCATCTGTGACGTCCTTGAAATCTGGTAATGGTGAACTAGCGTTATGGGTTGATTGTGCTTCCGGGCTCCATCCCATCCTTATGGTGCAACCATTCGAAAACACACAAACGAGCCAAGTGAGATCTGGGTTCCAAAACGTAACTGTTAAATTAGATTTATATTTATACAAAAATAAAAATAATAATATAAATAAAAACAAAAAAGCAGCTAATTTCACTCGTAAATACGCTGTTAATTGTTTAAGAAAAGATTAAATACGCTGGTAGTGATATTATTTATGCCGGTTATGATGTTAATTACGCGGTGATGTACGCGATGATATATACGAGATCTAGTCAAATAAGCAAGTTGATTTAGGTTAGTTATGCAGTGACAAAGTTGCTTATCTAAGCTGATTACCCAACGTATTTTTCAAATACGCCAGGTGCTCGAACTCGCGTTCGAACTTTAACTATGCAACCCTTCGTCTGTCACACCCCGACCCGCAGCGGAATAAGAGTCGGGGCATAATTGGGTTATCACCAAAGCCCATGATATTTACTAATATGTTTCATATTTATTAAAGTCAAAATTACATTCCCAATAATCCAAACATGTTCATACAAATACAAAGAAAAATAACCAACTAAACAATTCCAAGCTCTAAATCATTTTATTCTTCTAGGCCAATCCTATGTGTTTCTTGCTGCAGCTGGTTCACCTGTATCATATGTAAAAATGGGGGTTTTTGGGTCAACATAAGTTGGCGAGTGAACCTTGTTAGATAAACATTTATTATTGATTTTATTGTTATTTTATCAAGGAAAAATTGTGCATAAACATAAGTGAGCAAATGTAAATAATCAATCACTAACAATGATAATCACAAATTATAACATACAATAACATATAATAACATACAATAACATACCAACATCATACAATAAATAACATGAATGAAACTGTGCGATCAAGGCTCAATCAAACGGAGCCGATCGCATTGCATGTACTGAAAATGATAAATGTCTGTGCGATCAAGGCTCATCAAACGGAGCCGATCGTATGTTAGCACGCCAGGTTCACGCTCATGATGTAATGGGGAACATGCTCAACGCTCATAATGTAATGGGGAGCGGCGGCCTATGAAATTGCATGTACTGAAAATAATAAACTAAATCAATACAATAACCACACAAACAGTTGAAACAAGCTGAATACACATTTGTTCATGATATGATGTATGCACAATGATTTAAATATAATAAATGGCAAGACACATGATACACCCCAAAAACGTGATTAAAACGGGGAATTTGTAAAGATTCACTCACATTGGGTGCGTTTGGTTGGAGATGATGAGATGCGCACGAGTTGAAAGGATTGAACAACGAGATTTAACTAACCTAAATAATAACGGAAAATATAGTAAATGAGTGGATTTTATTAACAATTTTAATAAGATTTTTAGATATATTTTTGTGAGTTTAAGGCTATTTCCTATCTTTAAAAACATTATTTTTAAGTATTTTTAATTGATTTTTAAATTAAATTAAATAAATAAAAATATAAAAACATGTTGACTTTTTGCGACCGTTGAGCGTTGACCGTTTGACTTGTTGACCGTTTTATTGTGTAATGTATGCGCCGGGTGAGGCTCGAACCCGAGACCTCCCGTTCGCGTGCATGCAGCTCTACCAACTGAGCTACGTGTCTAACCTGAAATAATTCTGTTTTTAATTATACTTATATACTAACTCAGTTTATTCAAAATTCTTTCATTTTTAAAAACATTTTAAATCATCGAACCGGTGTCACCAACAGGTCTCGAAACCGGGACCTGTGCTTTATCGTTACACACAGTCCACCGCTGGACTGTGTGTCTAACTTGTTTAATATACAGATTTTTATTATACTTAACATCTAATTGCTAAAAGGATCCGGTTCATTTTAGAAAAAGAACATTTTAATTACGAGGCATACGTGTGTCAAGGATCGAACTCGCGGCGTGTGGTTTGTATGTGCACACAGTCCACCGCTGGACTGTGTGTCTAACCCGTTCATAATACCGATTTTAATTAATCTTATATTGTTATCACGCTTCATCTTCTTCGCTGAATTTACAGTCAACTGTTTACTCATCTGTTTCTTGCTTTTAAACGATTAACAATCATTCATAAGACTAAAATGAAATGGCAGAGACGGTGTTGGAAGTAAACATACCGGAGGAATGATTTATCACAGAAATTCCGGCAAGGCGTCGGCTCTGTTTTATGAGTTTCCTCTGTTCGGGTCAATTACCAGTTTTGATTGATTAGATATGAAAGTGGGGTACTAAACAAGGATTAACAGAAGTTTTGAATGTTCATACCGATTCACCGCGTGAGATTGGAAATTCCAGAAGTTTTCCGGCGAGAGCTGAATATTCCGGCTCTGGCGTCTGGGATTGATTCTGATTGTTGGTTTGAGGTTAGTAACAGTCTAACAACGGTTTGAAATAGAAATAATCGAAGTATTTACCGTATTAATGAAGGTCTCGGTTTTCCGGCGACTTGCAGAGATTTTCCGGCGAGTTCAAAAAGTTTTTCTGACGAACTGAATGAGTAGCGAAAGTGAAATCGAAGGTTATGCGGATGATTTTAAGTCGAGAGAAGAACCAATTATTGGCGTAGCTCAGAAATTGAATAACTTCGGTTATAAAAACCGATCATCATCAAAATTTAAGTTAATTCAAGTCTGAATTGATTAGAATCGTCGGTGCATCGGTTATAAACCAGAATTCGTGATTACTCAAACGTTTTGGACGGTTGAATAGCCGATTACGGTTTTTGTTTGGCGCAACTGGTTGATCTATGATTGACTATAAAATTCATTTGTTTCCTAGAGTTGACAGAAAACAACAAGTGGCGGAGTGGTTATGTGTGTGTGTGTTAAGTCTTTGGATTTCAACCTGGCTGACCCGGGTTTGAGTCCCGGCAGCATCATTTTATTTTTAATTATTTTATTTTTATTTTTTATCAATTATAACTTTTATAGTTTAGTTTGTTTATTAATTATGTATCATTAAAAATCAAAATAGACATAATTACGCAACGAAACATTTATAACTTGATATTTGATTACAAACGGAGCGGGTTTGGAAAACCCATTTTTGACAAATGTTACAGTATCCCCTACTTTTAGGAATTTCGTCCCGAAATTTAAGTAGTAGTAGGAAAAAGATGTGGGTATTTTTCGCACATTGAGTCTTCAGTTCCCAAGTAAACTCAGGTCCCCGTTTCGACTCCCAACGTACCCTAACAATTGGAATGCGACTTCGTCGAAGACGTTTTTCTCCGAAATCCATGATCTCTACAGGTCTTTCAATAAAATGCATAGATTCATCAATCTGAATATCTTCCAGAGGAATGTGGAGGTTTTCATCAGGAGGCGCTTCTTCAAGTTGGATACGTGAATGTGGGATGAATCCTGTTGAGTTCTTCTGGTAGATCAAGCTTGTATGCTACAGGTCCTACTCTTTCGAGTATTTGAAAGGTCCTACGTAGCGTGGTGCTAGCTTGCCTTTTTGACCAAAACGAACTACTCCCTTCCACGGTGATACTTTTAAAAGTACATGATCACCAATGTTAAACTCCAAAGGCTTCCGTCGTTTATCTGCATAACTCTTTTGACGACTTTGAGCCGCTAGAAGATTGTTTCGAATTTAATGGATCTTGTCTGTGGTTTCTTGAATCAATTCTGGACCAGTGATTTGAGCTTCCCCAATTTCGTGCCAACATACTGGTGATCGTCACTTACGATCATATAAAGCTTCAAAAGGTGCCATGCCGATGTTTGAATGATAGCTGTTGTTGTACGAAAATTCAACTAATGGTAGATGAGCGTCCCAATTTCCCTTGGAGTCTATGACACATGCTCGAAGCATATCTTCAAGAGTTTGAATGGTGCGTTCAGATTGTCCATCAGTTTGAGGGTGATAAGCGGTACTGAGATCTAATCGCGTACCCAAGGCGGCTTGTACTGCTTGCCATGTTCGTGAAGTGAAACGACCATCACGATCTGAAATAATGCTTAACGGTAGACCATGTCGGCTTACGATTTCGCTGATATAAATACGAGCTAGCTTTTCGTTCTTGAAATCTTCACGGATCGGAATAAAGTGAGCTGATTTTGTAAGTCGGTCAATGATTACCTATATAGTGTCATACCCACCAGAAGTGCGAGGTAACCCGGTAATGAAGTCCATGGTTATGTTTTCCCACTTCCATACAGGTATTTCGGGTTGGACCAACCTGAGGGTCTTTGGTGTTCCAGCTTTCACCTTGGAACATGTAAGGCACTTAGAAACAAAAACAGCAATATCCTTTTTCATTCCAGGCCACCAATAGGTGTATCGAAAGGTCTTGATACATCTTATCGGCTCCTGGGTGTATAGAGTATCGTGTTTTGTGAGCCTCATTCATAAGAATTTCATGAAGATTGTTGGGGTTTAGGAATCCATATGCGATCTGGATAGTACAGAATACCGTCAGATTTAGTTTCAATTTTAAGTTCAGCTCCACAGGACAGTTTCCTTTCGTACATCATCTTCCGTTACTGAAACATGTTGGGCTTCTCAATTTGATCTTTAATGTCAGTTATGATTTGCGAACATAGAAGACGAATGGAGTTCGCATAACCCTTTCGACTGAGTGCATCAGCCACCACATTTTCTTTGCCAGGGTGGTACCAAATTTCACAGTCGTAGTCATTTAGAAGTTCGACCCATCTTCGTTGCCTCATGTTTAACTCCTTTTGATTGAAGATATGTTGAAGACTCTTGTGGTCAGTGTAATCCCATCCGTAGAGATAATGTCTCCATATTTAAGAGGAACACACGACTCCAGTTCTAGGTCATGGGTGGTGTAGTTCTTCTCATGAGTCTTGAGTTGTCTCGAAGCATAAGTTATAACCTTTCCTCTTTGCATTAGGACACAGCCTAATCCTTGCCCTGACGCGTTTACAATAAACCACGAAGTCATCACAACCTTCAGGAAGAGTGAGGATTGTGCATCACAGAGTTTTTGTTTAAGGGTTTGGAAGGCTTCTTCTTGCTTGGGTCCCCATATGAAAGGTTTTCCCTTATGAGTTAAAGCCGTGAGTGGTACAGCAATGCGAGAGAAGTTTGAAATGAAACGACGATAATAACCAGCCAAACCAAGAAAAGATCTTACTTCAGTTGGTGTACATGGCGCTTGCCATTCTTGTACCGCTTTGATCTTTGAGGGGTCGACATGTATTCCTTTGTCATTGACTACATGTCCGAGGAATTGCACCTCTTTTAACCAGAATTTGCATTTGGAGAATTTGGCGTAAAGCTTTTCATTCTCTAGAAGTGTAAGGATGAGTCGAAGATGTCGCTCATGATCAGACTTAGACTTTGAATAAATGAGGATGTCGTCGATGAAGACTATAACAAAACGATCGAGATAAGGTTTGCAGACTCTGTTCATTAGATCCATGAAGACAGCTGGAGCGTTGGTTAAACCAAATGGCATGACCAAAAATTCATAATGACCATAACGAGTTCGGAAAGCAGTCTTTGGGACGTTTCTTCATGTACTCTAAGTTGATGATAACCAGATCGAAGGTCGATTTTTGAAAAGCAGCTGGCACCTTGAAGTTGTTCAAGAAGATCATCAATGGAGGTAATGGATAGCGATTCTTGATTGTTAACTTGTTGAGCTCTCTGTAGTCGATGCACATGCGAAACGATCCATCTTTCTTCTTCACAAAAAGGACAGGTGCACCCCAAGGCGAGGAGCTAGGACGTATGAATCCCTTGTCAGTCAACTCTTGCAATTGACTGGCTAGCTCTTGCATTTCAGAGGGGGCTAACCTATAAGGAGACTTTGCAACTGGTGTAGCACCAGGTATAAGATCAATACGGAATTCGACTTCTCTAACTGGAGGAAGTCCTGAAATGTCGTCAGGAAAAACTTGCGGGAAATCTTTTCTACTGGGATGTCTTCAAGTTTCCTCTCCATGGTTCCCTTTTTGATGATATGAGCTAAAAACGCGACATAATTCTTGCGAAGATATTTTTGAGCTTGAAGACAGGACATTAAGCTGAGCCCTTTCGACGAGGTTTCTCCAAAGATTTGTGGAGTCTGACCGTTTGAAAGAGGAATGCGTATAAACTTTTCGCGGCATACAACTTCTGCCTGATGTTGATGAGCCAGTCCATACCAATTATGATATCAAAACTTCCCAACTTCATAGGAATAAGGTCAACTGAAAAGTCGTGGTCGTTTAAGGTGAGTGTACAGTTGCGTATAATAGAGTTTAATGAGACCGGTTTCCCGTCAGCAACTTCTACCGTTGTGGATTCCATGAGCTTATCACGATTTTTGTTTAAGATAGGTTCAAACTCTAAGGACACAAAACTTTTATCCGCGCCAGTATCAAACAACATGGATGCTTATCTACCATTTATAAGGAACGTACCGTTAACCACATTGCCGTCAGCTCTAGCCTGATTAGCGTTGATGTTGAAAGCTCTTCCTCTTGCAGGTGGAGGAGCTTGGTTCGCTTGATTCACCGATTGGCTTGGGCCTGAGCATGAATAATGTTCACCAACCTTGGACATGTGTTTCTAAAATGGCTTGGGTCTCCATAATTGTAGCAAGCCCGCATAGGTGGTACCATGGGATAGTTGGGTTGGTAGTATGTTTGGGCTAAATGTTGGGTAGGTGGTAATAGTAGGGGTTGTTGGGCTTGGCCCATTATTTGTTGGTGGGTTTGGGTTGAAGGCTGGTGGCGGTTCGTTCGCTGAGGCATGCGGCAGGTTTGAATAGTATGACCTGCGCGACCACAGTCGGTGCAATGTTGGCAGGGGTGATCAGGAAATGGTCGTATTGGCAACGGTTGCATTTTGGTAACGGGCCAGAGTATGGTCTTTTGTATGGTGCAGGTGGAGGGGCGACTTGGGTAATGGGTGCAGCAGGAATAGGGAAATTGGTTTGTGTAGCAGCGAAGTTTCTGGTGTTACGCTTCCTCTTGTTAGCAAACTTAGAGGAGGAGATGGAATGGTTTGATGTTTGGCCCTCAATGGGGGCTTTCTTCTTCTCCTCTTTAAACTTACCGTTGCGAATTCGATTCTGAGTCAGTTCAGTCGCTAGTTCCATAGCAGCTTCAAGTGTTGCTGGCGAAGTGCTGAGGACTGAATCTTGAATTTTCGAGGGAAGACCTCGAATATAATGCTCGATCAAGCGATAAACTGGGTAAACAAATTAGGGACCATTTGGTTCAACTCTAAGAACCTCTTGTTGTAGGAGGTATGATCTCCCTCCTTTTGCTTTAAAGAATGAAATTCGTCCTCTAGCTTCTTAATCTCACTTCTAGGACAGAATCGCCTCGTCATGATTTCCCTTAACTCCTCCCATGTTAAGGCCATTGCATCATCAATTCCCCTCTTCCCCTTTTACGTATTCCACCAGGTGAGAGCTACCCCAAATAGTCTCCCGGTGGCGTATCGAACCTTGCGATCCTCAGGACAATCGCAGTTGAGGAAGGTGTTTTCCATTTCCTCAAACCAGTGGAGGAGAGCAGTGACACCTTCGGTCCCTTCAAATTTAGGAGGATCGCAAGACTTGAAATGTTTGTATGAGCACTTGCTGGTAGGAGGGTTGCTGATGTTCTGGTCATGTTGTTGGGGAGGATTAGTGGGATTTGTGGCAGAGCTTGTTGTACTTGAACCACAATGTCAGGAAGCACCGCGGCCATTTGTTTCGCGATTTGTGTGGCCAAGCGTTCGTGAGACCTTCCTAATCTTTTACCCCCTCGTTGTTGTCTAGTCGACATCTACAGGAACATACATAAGAAGATTGTGAGTTTATGGAGTCTTTTTAGGTGTCATATGTCTTTAAGAAAATGAAAATAACATAATTATCAATAATGCGAACTACATCCATAGGATGTCTTGGGTTTGCTCATGTTGGGCCTCAAATGTCCCCCATACCTTCACCTGTATAGTCATGTGGGCCCCCATAATTATTGGCTTGGTAGGATTCACATTAGTATTGGCGATTTAACACTCGCATCACCCGAATGCAAACCACAAAATATGTTTACGAGATGTATGATCGGAATGTGTCCAGGTGTAGACACAATGACAACTCAAAGTGGGGTTAGCTCACACGACGTTTGGTATAGCATGCTTTGCCCTAATAGGTACTTCGTACTCTCATCGTTAGTCCCCAGGTAGGCAAACTGGTCCTTTATTTTGGATTTATACGAATGCCAGCCTAGACAGGACGTTCCGACTGCCTGGTACTGGTACCCTTCCAGTTACTACATGCCCGTCATGAGAACTCACTTTGATGAGATTTGAAAATACAAAAATCATTGTAAAAGCAATCATGAAAATGATGTGGTGTGTGCTTTCATGGATATGATATTGTTATGAGAATATGATTCATGATAGGCATTATATGATAATATATACTTATGAACATGCTTGCTAACATTGAATGTAACATTTAACATAAAACATATAAACATCATGAAATTTGGCATGTAACACACAAAAATCTTAAAAATTTCTAATCAACTATAGTATTGGCTCTAAGGGTCTAATAACCTATCCTATATCCCTATAGTCATGGCTCTGATACCAATCTGTCACACCCCGACCCGCAGCGGAATAAGAGTCGGGGCATAATTGAGTTATCACCAAAGCCCATGATATTTACTAATATGTTTCATATTTATTAAAGTCAAAATTACATTCCCAATAATTCAAACATGTTCATACAAATACAAAGAAAAATAACCAACTAAACAATTCCAAGCTCTAAATCATTTTATTCTTCTAGGCCAATCCTATGTGTTTCTTGCTGCAGCTGGTTCACCTGTATCATATGTAAAAATGGGGGTTTTTGGGTCAACATAAGTTGGGAGTGAACCTTGTTAGATAAACATTTATTATTGATTTTATTGTTATTTTATCAAGGAAAAATTGTGCATAAACATAAGTGAGCAAATGTAAATAATCAATCAGTAACAATGACAATCACAAATTATAACATACAATAACATATAATAACATACAATAACATACCAACATCATACAATAAATAACATGAATGAAACTGTGCGATCAAGGCTCAATCAAACGGAGCCGATCGTATTGCATGTACTGAAAATGATAAATGTCTGTGCGATCAAGGCTCATCAAACGGAGCCGATCGTATGTTGGCACGCCAGGTTCACGCTCATGATGTAATGGGGAACATGCTCAACGCTCATAATGTAATGGGGAGCGGGGCCTATGAAATTGCATGTACTGAAAATAATAAACTAAATCTATACAATAACCACACACAGTTGAAACAAGCTGAATACACATTTGTTCATGATATGATGTATGCACAATGATTTAAATATAATAAATGGCAAGACACATGATACACCCCAAAAACGTGATTAAAACGGGGAATTTGTAAAGATTCACTCACATTGGGTGCGTTTGGTTGGAGATGATGAGATGCGCACGAGTTGAAAGGATTGAACAACGAGATTTAACTAACCTAAATAATAACGGAAAATATAGTAAATGAGTGGATTTTATTAATAATTTTAATAAGATTTTTAGATATATTTTTGTGAGTTTAAGGCTATTTCCTATCTTTAAAACATTATTTTTAAGTATTTTTAATTGATTTTTAAATTAAATTAAATAAAAAAAATATAAAAACATGTTGACTTTTTGCGACCGTTGAGCGTTGACCGTTTGACTTGTTGACCGTTTTATTGTGTAATTGTATGCGCCGGGTGAGGCTCGAACCCGAGACCTCCCGTTCGCGTGCACGCAGCTCTACCAACTGAGCTACGTGTCTAACCTGAAATAATTCTGTTTTTAATTATACTTATATACTAACTCAGTTTATTCAAAATTCTTTCATTTTCAAAAACATTTAAATCATCGAACCGGTGTCACCAACAGGTCTCGAACCCGGGACCTGTGCTTTATCGTTACACACATTCCACCGCTGGAATGTGTGTCTAACTTGTTTAATATACATTTTTATTATACTTAACATCTAATTGCTAAAAGGATCCGGTTCATTTTAGAAAAAGAACATTTACTTACGAGGCATACGTGTGTCAAGGATCGAACTCGCGGCGTGTGGTTTGTATTTTGCACACAGTCCACCGCTGGACTGTGTGTCTAACCCGTTCATAATACCGATTTTAATTAATCTTATATTGTTATCACACTTCATCTTCTTCGCTGAATTTACAGTCAACTGTTTACTCATCTGTTTCTTGCTTTTAAACGATTAACAATCATTCATAAGACTAAAATGAAATGGCAGAGACGGTTGGAAGTAAACATACCGGAGGAATGATTTATCACAGAAATTCCGGCAAGGCGTCGGCTCTGTTTATGAGTTTCCTCTGTTCGGGTCAATTACCAGTTTTGATTGATTAGATATGAAAGTGGGGTACTAAACAAGGATTAACAGAAGTTTTGAATGTTCATACCGATTCACCGCGTGAGACTTGGAAATTCCAGAAGTTTTCCGGCGAGAGCTGAATATTCCGGCTCTGGCGTCTGGGATTGATTCTGATTGTTGGTTTGAGGTTAGTAACAGTCTAACAACGGTTTGAAATAGAAATAATCGAAGTATTTACCGTATTAATGAAGGTCTCGGTTTTCCGGCGACTTGCAGAGATTTTCCGACGAGTTCAAAAAGTTTTTCCGACGAACTGAATGAGTAGCGAAAGTGAAATCGAAGGTTATGCGGATGATTTTAAGTCGAGAGAAGAACCAATTATTGCGTAGCTCAGAAATTGAATAACTTCGTTATAAAAACCGATCATCATCAAAATTTAAGTTAATTCAAGTCTGAATTGATTAGAATCATCGGTGCATCGGTTATAAACCAGAATTCTGATTACTCAAACGTTTTGGACGGTTGAATAGCCGATTACGGTTTTTGTTTGGCGCAATCGGTTGATCTATGATTGACTATAAAATTCATTGTTTCCTAGAGTTGACAGAAAACAACAAGTGGCGGAGTGGTTATGTGTGTGTGTGTTAAGTCTTTGGATTTCAACCCGGCTGACCCGGGTTCGAGTCCCGGCAGCCTCATTTTATTTTTAATTATTTTTTTTTTATTTTTTATCAATTATAACTTTTATAGTTTAGTTTGTTTATTAATTATGTATTCATTAAGAATCAAAATAGACATAATTACGCAATGAAACATTTATAACTTGATATTTGATTACAAACGGAGCGGTTTGGAAAACCCGTTTTGACAAATGTTACATCGTCTCCAGTTATTTATGCGGTCTTCAATAATTACGCCATCTTCAATTTGTTCTTCTTAAACCCTCACAATCTTTAATCTGATCCGAATATAAACTCAAAACAATCAATGATATCGAACATGCTCACGTGATACATAATATGTTGCAGTCGCCAATTCATTTTTACCTTAACGTACTTGTTGGATTGATTCGAAATCGGTAATGTGATTAGAGAGTATGTGATTAGATAGTATAATATGAATGATTATATTGAAGAAGATGCAGATTGGATAATGCTTAATGGTTTTTAACAAAGATTGTTGACGTATATACTTTTCAAAATTGGCCTTCCAAGGTATTTATAAATACGGCCGGAATTATAAATACGCCACCCTTGTTAAAACCAAATCTTAACTTCTTTTCAAAGAAATGTAAGATAAATACGCTCGAAAAGCATGCCTTTTGTTGAAATCCGTGCAAAAATAAAGAATAATTTTAAGAAAAATAAACATTGGGCAATCTGGACATCGAAATCAGTTTTTCGAACCGACGGATTCCTTTCCATATTTCCTTTTTTTAAAGCTCCTTGACTTTCCTGCGAAATATCATACTTGCAACACTTGTCACTTTATTATTTTTGTTTTGGTTTTTCACTAATCGAGGCACAAGAAAAACTATCAGTACGTTTGTCCCTTTAAATCCATGCATCCTTTTTATTCAACATGCTTTCGGTGAGAACTTTATCATGTTGTGGTAATATTGACAAAACTTGTAATGACCCCCACTCAAGCTAGGAAAGTAGGATACTATGCCTGTGAGTCCAACGTCAGGACATACCCTGCGATCAAGGTGATTATATTGATTTCATTCGTTTGAAAAATACAAAGTCAAGGCATTGGTAAACGGGTATGCACTTTCGTACAATCAAAGCGACCAATGTTGACCTGACCAGGGCTAGGCAAATACCTCATTGTGGTACAATTACTTTTGAATGACTCGTTTAGGTGAGCTTCGTCAATTACAAAGGTTTTTGGCCTCTTTGGCTGTTTTTAAAAGATATCATAAACGTGTCTAGGTCTGCATATATCTAGATGCAACAGAAGAGCGACTATGCTATCCCCGAATGAGTAATCAATATAAATATCTGAAATCTCAGAATTAGGCAATCTGTCAACAAAATATTTAAGACCATTAAACCATATGTCGCAACGTGTAACCCGCAAGACACACAATATTGTGGGTATCCAGAATTTTTTTGTGATCTTTATCTTTGTCACCTAATTGCAGTTTACTCGATGGTGTTGCTGAATCTACCGACACGTCGTTACTTGGCACCCCGATTCTCCTTGCTTTTCTTTTCAGAAATAGCAAAGTGTTAGCAGTATTCTATCAATTCTTTAACGAATGGTATCAGAAAGAGATTAAATATTCTTTTCTTTTGAATTTTCTGGAAAACTTCCCCTCGATAAAATTTTATTTCTGTATGTCCATTGCCCGAAAAACAAAATTTTAATAATCAGAAAATCTTTTTAATGGGCATGATTTCAAGAGAGTTTTTAGAAAATGTTTTTTTTTTCTTTTTAAGGTAAGATAGAGTTTGTACAACGATGACGGAAACAAAGTTTATTTCCATTCAAGGAAATTGATCATTTCCAACCAGGTTACCAACTGGTTGAAACGAGTTTCATCGAAGGCTTTTGAAAAGATGGTCGTTTTCTATTGCGTAGTATTCACTGGCACCACTTGAATGTATCCTTTTTTCATATGAATCTCAAATCGCATGAATGCAAATCTCGATATATTTTGTTTTCGAGTGATGGATTAGATTCTTCACAATTCCTAGACACGCTTCATTGTCGATGAATATAGGAGTCTTCATGATGTTGATCCCATAATCCAGCAACTGATTTTGTATCCAGAGAATTGTGAACAGCAACTGTAGGCTGCCATGTACTCAGCTTGAAACAATAGAGGTGGGAACTGTTGTCTGCTTTTTACTGTGCCATGAGATGAGACGAGACGATTCCTGAAGAATTGATATCCTACTGAAACTGATTTTCGATCAACTTTACAACCTTCATGGTCACTGTCAGAATAAGAAATAAGATCAAAATTACTATCTTTAGGATACCAAAGACCAAGCTTAGGTGTTCTTTTCAGGCACGGGAGATTCGTTTGATTTTAGTTTTACGAGACTCTTTAGGGTTAGTCCGAAAGCGAGCACAGATATAAACAACCCACATAATGTCAGGCCTACTTACGATTAGATACATTAAAGATCCTATCATTGAGCGATAAAAGGACTTTTTCACAGGTTTTCCTTGAAGATCAGGTGTAAGTTAAGTCTGAGATACAAACGGTGTGCTTGTTGTTTTACAGTTGGTCCATACCGTATTTAGCAAAAATATCCCTAATGTACTTTGCCTGATGAATAAGGATCCTGTCTTCTCTCTGCTTCACTTCCAAACCTAAGAAAAATGTGAGCTCCTCCATCATGCTCATTTTGAACTTAGCTTTCATCACCGTCTTGAATTCCTTACAGAAGGCTTCATCTGTTGACCCGAAGATGATATCGTCTACGTAAATCTGAACCAACATTACATCATCTCTGATTCTTTTTGTAAAGAAAGTCATGTCAATTCTTCCTCTTGTGTATCCACATTCTAAAAGATATGTTAACAAAGTCTCATACCAAGCTCGTGGTGCTTGGTGAAGACCGTAGAGAGCTTTGTCCAACTTGTAGTAGCGTTTGGGAAAGTGTGGATCTTCGAAGCCAGGAGGCTGACAAACATACACTTCTTCTTTCACCTTACCATAGAGGAATGCACTCTTCACATGCATTTGATACACTTGAAGTTTTTTATTGATGCATACGCCAAAAAGATTCTAATGGCTTCTAATCTAGCAACCGGAACAAATACTTCTTTGTAATCAATCCATTCATCTTGTGAAAACCATGAACCATCAACCTTGCTTTGTTCTTAATTACTACACCCCGATCATCCATCTTGTTGCGGAAAACCCATCTTGTGCTAATTGGATACTTTCCTTCCGGTAGATCAACGAGTTCCCATACTTTAAGCTTTCGGAACTGAGATAGTTCTTCTTGCATGGTCTGCACCCAGCTGGAGTCTTGGATAGCTTCTTCTATATCATTTGGTATAGAATGTGAAAGAAACGCAAATACAATCCTTTGTTGATGACATATGTCTGTCCACGAGTTCACACGCTGTCTTCCACAAAGCCAATAACATTCTCAATAGGGTGATTCCGATTGGTCTTGTAACCCGCGTTGGTATGGGTTTCCATATTGGTGAAGTGTTCATCGACATAGATGATTGGCGGTCCCTTATCCTGAATTGGTTCATCCACATTCATCTGTGAAGAAGAAACATCATTTGCGGATGTATTCTCAGCCGAAATGTCACCATTAACTTCTTCAATAGGAAGGATTGGGTCAGCCGAAAATGGAGTGAAACGAGTGGTGAAAGGAGTAAAACCAGCGTCTGACGAGTCAAACAATGGTTCGATTTGAGTAACCTCTATAGATTCGGGTTCAGAAACGGTTTTGGTAATGTCGAAGATGTTGAAAACAACATCTACATCGTAAAACCAATCTAGAGAACTTCAAGTGTTGGTGTAGTTTCCTTCTTGAAATTCGACGTAGTATGATTCAAGCACCATCTTGGTTCTTTTGTTGTAGACTCTATACGCCTTTTGAGTAGATGAATAACCCATAAAGTAACATTCATTGCTGACTGCTTCAAACTTGATCAAATTATCTTGAGTGTTGAGAAGCGTGCATAAGCATCCAAAGGTCTAAAGAAATCTATCAAAGGCTTTCGCTTGAAAAGAAGCTCATAAGCAGTTTTCCCATGCAGTTTAACGATTAGAACTCGATTCGATACGTAGCATGTTGTGTTGACTGCATCGGCCCAAAAGATGATAGGTAACTTGGAGTCTACAAGCATTGTTCGAGCAGCTTCGATGAGTCTATTTATTCTTTATTTTCGCAACACCGTTTTGCTGAGAAGTTCTAGCTGCACAGTACTGAAGGCGAATTCCTTTATATTCAAAGAAGGAGATAAACGTTTGATTCTTGAATTCAGAGTCGTTATCACTTCTGATAGGCTTAACCTTTAGTTTGATGACATTTTCGATCATAGGAATGAAAGTCTTTAGGATGTCAGCAGTTTCGCTTTTGGCTTCAAGAAAATAAACCCATGAAAATCGAGAAAAGTCATTTATTAATCACCAAACAATAATAACTTTTAGCTAAACTTTTAATACTAATAGGACTAAAAAGATCCATATGCAACAATTGCAATGCTGAAGTGATCGTGTTCACCGCTTTTGGACTTATATGGCTTTTTGTGCTATTTGCCTTGGACGTTTCATTTGTCAAAAGGGCGTGTGTGTGTTTTTTTCTTCATTTTGTTTAAATAATACGTTGTATTTATATTATAAACTACTTTTAATCAATAATATTTAAATATAAAAACATATTAAAAAAATATAAAACCATTATTGATCAGGAGAGGAAATAGAAGAAAATAAATAACATATAAAAATAGGTTGGAACCTTTCTAAATTTTCATCATATATACATGCGACATGTAAATGAAAAGTGTAATTAGCAAGTTGGGAAATCTTACCCATTGTCAAGAGAGAAGATTGTATTGCGTCACATATAGATATAACTAAGATATAAACCTTTGTAGACTTGTAACCATGCATAATCGTTCCCCATTCAATTCAATGCACATCACATATTCTAATATAGTAAGTTAATTGACTGGAACAAATCACCCCAACTGCAGCCATTTCTTGACTTAATTAGCCTCTGGCAATTAATTTATTATTCTCATTCCTTTTAACTCTAAATTTAATAGAATGATTAAACCACCATTATTGACTATATATAGAATCCATAGTTTTTCTTGAACGGGTAACATAATTTTATAAGAGATAATTTTATATTGTACTTCATAGTTATTAGAGAATGATTGGAACACGTCACCCAACTCTGCCATTTCTTGATGTAGTTGCCTCGAAATAAATTTAATCATTTTGTAATTAGTTTATTATTTTAGTTCCTTTAAACTCTAATTTAATTAATAAAATAATTAAACCATCATTTTGACCAAAGATAGAATCCACAGTTATTTTCTTTAACAACCAGAGGAATTTTATATTTTATAATAATTTTATATTGGACTCCATAGTCAAGAGAAAATGATGAAAACAAATCATCCAAACTTCCATTTCTTGAAGTAATTACCCTCAAAATAAATTTAATCACTTTACAATTAATTATTATTTTCATTAGTTTTAACTCTAATTTTAATTGAACGATTAAACTATCATTATTGACTAAACATTTTTTTCAATGACAAATATTACTCACTTCTTACATCAAATTATTCCTAAACAATACTTTGTTTGGGATTGAACCCAAGACCTCCCATTAAGAGGAAAAAACCTTTATTAAATGATCTAGCCCAAGATTGACTATTACTAACCAAAGATTGAATTATATATATATATACAGAGAGAGAGAGAGAGAGAGTTGATTACTGTTTTCATCTCTGTGGTTTGTCAAAAATCACTATTTCAGTCTATTAGTTTAAAAATTGCGATTTCAGTCGCTGTGGTTTCACTTTCGTAACCATTTCAGTCCACCTCGCAACCATTTCAGTCCCTGTACTTACAGAATAAATGGATTGAAGTGGCTACGAAAGTGAAACTGCAGGGACTGAAATGGTTATGAAAGTGAAACCACAGGGACTGAAATCGCAATTTTTAAACTAATGGACTCAAATAGTGATTTTTGACAAACCACAGGGACGAAAACAGTAATTAACTCACATATATATATATATATATATATATATATATATATATATATATATATATATATATATATATATATATATATATATATATTTGAAAAGTAAACTTCAACAATTCATATTTTTTTAACGGCCATCATCTCCTAGCGCGAAAAAAACACTACCAATCTTGGACAAAAGACGAGTAGTACGACTTTGCAAGGACTTGGATCGACATCTCGGATGATCCCAAGTTTTATTTATTTTGTATTAAATTTTATTTTTTTAAATATATTATAATAATATATATGTTCTAAATTTTGTAGCCAACTATCAAAACTACCCTTTTTTGGATAAAAATTCAAGCAAACTTTTTTTGAGCTCATAGGTAAAGGGGAATATCAGGACAAGGATTCGATATCAAACAAGTTGACTGATATAAATGGCAAATGCCATGGGTTTCAAGAGGCCTTCCAACGTATGAAGGACAATTGGGGTAGTGGTCAAAGTGACACGAATATATTAACAAAAGTGTTGGACGAGTATAAGTCGCCGCGAGGGACATTCGCATACTTGAAGTGTTGGGTGTAATGCTTCGCAAGTGTAACTTTCCATTTTTAGTAAGTTCGCTTCACGTTTCTATTTTTGGAAAGTCCAAATCTTGTAATCGTATTTCACTTTCAAATCATTGTACATCCAAGGCTTTGATTGTAATCAAATTGATCAATTATGCGAATTTCACAAACTTTATACATCTTAAACTTATGAACGTATGTTATGTTGTTGCTCGATAAATCAATTCAAAATGACCGTGAATGCTTATTGTACTTTTGTAAATCTTAATATCAAAGTCAAGCAAGATGATTAGTGGTTTTTAATACAAAAATTCAAGCTTCCGGCATCATAAAATCTTGTCACTTTATGTTAAACATGTACCTTCTAGTAAGTCTTTTTTGGAGGTTTCAAAACACCCTTACACTTGACCTTAGCCTAGCATGTGACCCCTACTTGTGTTACATATAATGTGTAATGTTTAAACATCAAGATATACACTTGTAAATAATAAAAGAACAAAAAAATATATATAAACCCTAGCTGCTTGCGGCCGCAAGCTGCCAAGGGGAGTTTCCCTCCTTGTTCAAGTTCAAACTGTCACACCCCGACCCGCAGCGGAATAAGAGTCGGGGCGTAATTGGGTTATCACCAAAGCACATGATGTTTACTAAAATATTTCATATTTATTAAATTCAAATTATAACTTAAATGTTCAAATCAAATTCATACAAATACAAGGAAATGAAACTAAGTAAAACAATCCAAAGCTTAAACTGATTTATTCTTCTAGGCCCTCTTATGTGTTTCTTGCCTCAACTGGATCACCTGTATCATGTGTAAAATGGGGGAAATTTTGGGTCAACAAAAGTTGGCGAGTGAACCTTGTTTAAAAACATTGTTATTGATTTCTTGTTGTATTTAATATTGAAAAGTTGTGCAATATTCATATGTGAGCAAACATATATAAACAAACAATCACAAACCACCATGAATGAGTATATGACATGAATGATAATGTATTGTGAGATCAAGGCTCAATCAAACGGAGCCGATCGTATGAAATGTATGATGATGTATGTGAGATCAAGGCTCAATCAAACGGAGCCGATCGAATGAGGCACCTGTACTCAACCCGTCTCCCACGAGGGGGCTGATGGGCCTAATGAAATGCATGTACTGAAAATGATAACTTTAATCTAAACATAATCCACACAACAATTGATACATATTGAATAACATTTGATCACGGATATGATGGATGTACAAGTGTTTAAATATAATAAATAATTAAGCGACACATGATACACCCCAAAAATGTGATTAAAACGGGGAATTGGTAGAGATTCACTCACATTGGGTGCGTTCTCTTGATGACGTTGGATGCGCACGAGTTTTTGGGATTGGATTGACGAGGAAAACTAACCTAAAAATAAATAACGAATAGTTCGGTAATAAATGGATTTTTAGATTTATTTTTGGTGAGTTTAAGGACATTTTCTAACTTTAAAAATATTATTTTTAAGTATTTTTAATTGATTTTTAAATTAAATAAATAAATAAAAGAAATAAAATTTTTTACTTTTGACCGTTGACCGTCCGTTGACCGTTGACCGGTCGGACTGTGGGTAATGTGTGCGCTGAGTGAGGTTCGAACCCGAGACCTCTGTACACGTGCACGCAGCTCTACCAACTGAGCTACGTGTCTAACCCGAAATATTCTTTGTTTTAATTATATATATATCCTAATTAATTGTTATTTTATTTGAGTTAATATTGAAAATGATTTAAAAATGGCCGAACCGCTGCAGGGACCCGGAGTCGAACTCGGGTCCTTCAGTTCGTATGCGCACAGCCCAACCAGTTGGGCTGTGTGTCTAATCTGTTTAAATACGGTTTATATTACTCTTATAAACATGCTGTGACTCATTCTGATTCAGTTTTTAAAAAAGGTTGGTTTAAATTCTGAAAGTCGGTACGTTGTAAGATTCGAACTCGTGACGTTGGCTTTGTTTGCGCACACAGTCCACCGCTGGCTGTGTGTCTAACCCATTTGATTATGTGATTTTAATTATACTTATGCTTATTCCTGACTTCGTCTTCTTCGTTTACAAACACCCAGATCAGAGAGTTCCGACTGTTTTGTTTAACTTGATTATCAAAACTTATAATTAGTTGAAATGTAATTGTAAACGAGATTAAAGAACAGAATGTACCACAACAGCGTGTTTAATTCAGATTTCCGGCAAGGGGGCGTCGGCTCTGATTGGTGATCTCCGTCTGAGTGAATCAATCGACGGTTTTGATCAATGAGTTGTGCAATTAAGGTACTAAACAAAGGATATTAGGGGGTTTAGATGATTGTACCGATTCACAGCGAAACTTCGGAATTTTCAGAGATTTTCCGGTGAGTGTAGGAATTCTCGGCAGTGTTGTCTGGAATCGATTCTGGTTGAAGGATTTAAGTTAATATAAGTCTAATAGTGGGTTACAAACAAAAGGGTCGAGACATTTACCGATTTGAAGTAAGTCGCGTTTTTCCGGTGAAAGTCCGGCGAAAGCAGAAAGTCTCCGGCGAGTGCTAAAGCTTCGAGAGACTGTGCGATTTTGAGCGAAAAGGTTACCAGAGGTTTGGGTAGGTATTTATAAGGAAGAATCAGGATGAATTTAGTCTGAATTTTGTCTTGATTCGTGGTCAAGGTTTCTCCGGCGGTTACGACCGCAATTTACTGTTGGTCGTCGGTTATAACCGATGTCGTCGTCGGTTATAGCGTTATAGTCATAAAGGAAATTGGCAAAACTCGCGGATAGCCGGATTTTCCGGCGATCGCGAGTTCTGCCGCGCTGAAGTCCGATTTTTTAATTCGAGTTTTAAGTTAAGTATTATTTGATTCAGTATTATTCACATAAGAGGCAAGTGGTGGAGCGGTGAAATGGTTGTTTGTTGAGTGAACCGGCTGACCCGGGTTCGAAATCCGGCAGCGGTATTTATTTTTTTTATTCACTATTTCTTTATTTTTATTAATTATGTTTTAAAATTCTAACAATGTTTATTAGTTATGTATCGTTTAAAATTAATATGAACATTAAATACGCAAAGAAAATTATAACTGAAATATTCGATTAAAAAACGAAACGGGTTTTGAAAACCCGATTTTCGACGGATGTTACAGTATCCCCTACTTTTAGAAATTTCGTCCCGAAATTTAAGTAGTAGTGGTAACAGGAAAAAGATGCGGGTATTTTTCGCGCATTGAGTCTTCACGTTCCCAAGTAAGCTCAGGTCCTCGTTTCGACTCCCAGCGTACCCTAACAATTGGAATACGACTCCGTCTTAAACGTTTTTCTCCGAAGTCCATGATCTCTACTGGTCTTTCAATGAAGTGCATAGATTCATCAATCTGAATATCTTCTAGGGGAATATGGAGGTTTTCATCGGCGAGGCACTTCTTTAAGTTTGATACGTGGAATGTGGGGTGAATTCTGTTGAGTTCTTCTGGTAGGTCAAGCTTGTATGCTACAGGTCCTACTCTTTCGAGTATCTTGAAAGGTCCTACGTAGCGTGGTGCTAGCTTGCCCTTCTGGCCAAAACGAACTACTCCCTTCCACGGTGACACTTTTAAAAGTACTTGATCACCAATGTTAAACTCCAAGGGCTTTCGTCGTTTGTCTGCATACCTCTTTTGACGACTTTGTGCCGCTAGAAGATTGTTTTGAATTTGATGGATCTTGTCTGTTGTTTCTTGCATTAATTCTGGACCGGTGATTTGTGCTTCCCCAATTTCGTGCCAACATACTGGAGATCGGCACTTACGACCATATAAAGCTTCGAAAGGAGCCATGCCGATACTTGAGTGATACTATTGTTGTACGAAAATTCAACTAATGGTAGATGAGCGTCCCAATTTCCCTTGAAGTCTATGACACATGCTCGAAGCATATCTTCAAGAGTTTGGATGGTGCGTTCAGATTGTCCATCAGTTTGAGGATGAAAGGCGGTACTAAGGTCTAACCGTGTACCCAAGGCGGTTTGTACGGCTCGCCATGTTCGTGAAGTGAAACGACCATCACGGTCTGAAATGATGCTTAAAGGTACACCATGACGGCTTACGATTTCGCTGATGTAGATACGAGCTAACTTCTCATTCTTAAAGTCCTCGTGAATCGGAATGAAGTGAGCTGATTTTGTAAGACGATCAATGATTACCCATATGGTGTCATACCCACTGGAGGTGCGAGGTAACCAAGTAATGAAGTCCATGGTTATGTTTTCCCACTTCCATACATGTATTTCAGGTTGGATTAGGAGTCCCGAAGGTCTTTGATGTTCAGCTTTTACTTTGGAACAGGTAAGACACTTGGAAACAAAAACAGCAATATCCTTTTTCATACCCGGCCACCAGTAGGTGTATCGTAGGTCTTGATACATCTTGTCGGCTCCTGGGTGTACAGAGTACCGTGTTTTGTGCGCCTCATTCATGAGGAAATCACGAAGGTTGTCGCGATCAGGAATCCATATGCGATTTAGATAGTATAGAATACCGTCGGATTTGGTTTCGATTTTAAGTTCCGCTTCACAAGACAGCTCATCGCGTACGTTGTTTTCTGTTACAGAAACATGTTGAGCTTCTCTGATTCGATCTTTGATGTCGGTTATGATTTGCGAACATAGAAGACGAATGGAGTTCGCATAACCTTTTCGGCTGAGCGCATCGGCCACCACGTTTGCCTTACCAGGATGGTACCGAATTTCACAGTCGTAGTCGTTAAGCAGTTCGACCCATCTTCGTTGCCTCATATTCAACTCCTTTTGGTTACAGATATGTTGGAGGCTCTTGTGGTCAGTGTATATTTCGCACTTGGTACCGTAGAGGTAATGTCTCCATATCTTAAGGGCGAACACAACGGCTCCAAGTTCCAGTTCGTGGGTGGTGTAATTCTTTTCATGAACCTTGAGTTGCCTAGAAGCATAGGCTATCACTTTTCCCCTTTGCATTAATACACAACCTAGTCCTTGCCCTGATGCGTCGCAATATACTACAAAGTCATCGCAACCCTCAGGAAGTATGAGGATAGGTGCGTCACAAAGCTTTTGTTTAAGGGTTTGGAAGGCTTCTTCTTGTTTAGGTCCCCATATGAAGGGTTTTCCTTTATGAGTCAAAGCCGTGAGTGGTACAGTAATACGGTTGAAATTGGAAATGAAGCGGTGATAGTAACCAGCCAAACCAAGAAATGATCTTACTTCGGTAGGGGTACGTGGCGCTTGCCATTCCTGTACTGCCTTGATTTTCGAAGGATCGACATGAATTCCCTTGTCATTGACGACGTGTCCAAGGAATTGTACTTCTCTTAACCAGAATTCGCATTTGGAGAACTTAGCGTAGAGCTTTTCAGTCTTTAAGAGTGTAAGGATAAGTCAGAGGTGTCGTTCATGATCGGATTTAGACTTTGAGTAGATGAGGATGTCGTCGATGAAGACTATGACAAAGCGGTCGAGGTAGGGTTTGCATACCCTGTTCATTAAATCCATAAATACTGCTGGGGCGTTGGTTAAACCAAATGGCATGACCATGAATTCGTAATGACCATATCGAGTTCGGAAGGCGGTCTTTGGGACGTCTTCTTCATGTACTCTGAGTTGATGATATCCAGAACGAAGGTCGAATTTTGAAAAACAGGTGGCGCCTTGAAGTTGGTCTAGAAGGTCATCGATGCGAGGTAATGGGTAGCGGTTCTTGACCGTTAACTTGTTGAGTTCTCTGTAGTCGATACACATGCGAAACGTTCCATCTTTCTTCTTCACAAAAAGAACAGGTGCACCCCAAGGCGATGAGCTAGGACGTATAAATCCTTTGTCAGTCAGCTCTTGCAGTTGACTGGCCAGCTCTTGTATTTCGGATGGGGCTAACCTATAAGGAGATTTTGCGACTGGTGTAGCGCCAGGTATAAGATCAATGCGGAATTCGACTTCTCTCATGGGAGGAAGTCCTGAGATGTCGTCGGGAAAAACTTGTGGGAATTCTTTCACTACAGGTATATCTTCGAGTTTCTTCTCCTTGTTTCCCTTCTTGACGACGTGAGTTAGGAATGCGACATAGTTCTTGCGGAGATATTTTCGGGCTTGAAGGCAGGACATCAATTTGAGTCCTTTCGAAGGGGTTTCTCCAAAGATTCGTAGGGTTTGACCGTCTGCAAGAGGAATGCGAATGAACTTTTCGCGGCATACTACTTCAGCATGATGTTGGCTGAGCCAGTCCATACCGATTATAATGTCGAAACTTCCCAACTTCATAGGAATGAGGTCAACTGGAAAATCGTGATCGTTTAGAGTGAGGGTACAATTTCGTATAATAGAGTTTAATGAGACCAGTTTTCCGTCAGCAACTTCCACCGTTATGGATTCCATGAGATTATCACGAGTTTGGTTGAGGATGGGTTCAAATTCTAAGGACACAAAACTCTTATCCGCACCAGTATCAAATAACATGGATGCCTAACTACCATTGATGAGAAACGTACCGTTAACCACATTGTTGTCAGCCCTAGCTTGATTGGCGTTGATGTTGAAAGCTCTTCCTCTAGCAGGTGGAGGAACTTGGTTAGCTTGGTTCACCGGATTTGCTTGAGCTTGGGCATGAATGATGTTCACCAAGCGTGGACAAGTGTTTCTAAAGTGGTTTGGGTTTCCACAGTTGTAACAAGCTCGCATGGGTTGCATCATGGGGTAGTTGGGTTGGTAGTAGGATTGGGCCGTATGTTGTGTAGATGGTAGAAGTAAGGGTTGTTGGGCTTGACCCACTATCTGATGGTGGGTTTGGGTTGAGGGTTGGTTGCGGTTCATTCGCTGAAGTGTGCGACAGGTTTGGATGGTGTGACCTGCACGGCCACAGCTGGTGCAATGTTGGCAGGGATGTTCGGGAAGGTGATGGTATTGGCAACGGTTGCATTTTGGGTATGGGCCGGAGTATGGCTTTTTATATGGTGCAGCTGAGGGGGTAACTTGGGTGATGGGTGCAGCAGTGATAGGGGGGTTTGTTTGTGTGACAGCAAAGTTCCTGTTGTTTCGCTTCCTCTTACCAGCAAACTTCGAAGAGGAGACATAATGGTTTGAAGTTTGGGCCTCAATGGGGGCTTTCTTTTTCTCCTCCTTGAATTTACCGTTTCGGATGCGATTCTCGGTAAGTTCGGTAGCTAGTTCCATTGCGACCTCAAGTGTTGCAGGTGAAGTGCTTAGAACCGAGTCTTGAATTTTCGAGGGGAGGCCTCGAATGTAGTGTTCAACCAAGCGGTACACTAGGGTGAACAAGTTGGGGATCATTTGGTTTAGCTCGAGAAATCTTTTGTTGTAGGAAGTATGATCTCCTTCCTTTTGTTTTAACGAATGGAATTCATCTTCCAACTTCTTGATATCGCTTCTTGGACAGAAGCGTCTTGTCATTATTTCCCTTAACTCTTCCCATGTTAAGGCCATAGCATATTCGACTCCTCTCTTACCCTTTTCTGTGTTCCACCAGGTAAGGGCTACCCCAAACAGTCTCCCGGTTGCGTAACGTACCTTGTGATCCTCGGGACAATCGCAATTGAGGAAGGTGTATTCCATTTCCTCAAACCAGTGGAGGAGAGCAGTGACACCTTCGGTCCCTTCATACTTTGGGGGATCGCAAGACTTGAAGTGTTTGTAGGAGCACTTTTTGGAGGGAGGGTTGTCGACGTTCTGGTCTTCTTGATTGGGAGGGTTGATGGGATTCGCGGTGAGAGCTTGTTGGACTTGAATTACGATGTCAGGAAACACCGCGGCCATTTGTTTTGCAATTTGGGTGGCCAAGCGTACGTTTGACCTTCCTGACCTTCTACCTCCACGTAGTTGCCTAGCCGACATCTACAGGAACATACATAGGAAGATTGTGAGTTTAAGAAGTTTTTAGGTGTCATGTGTCGTTAAAATTAATAAAATAACATAATCATCAATAATGCAACTACATCCATAGGATGTCTTGGGTTTGCTCATGTTTGGGCCTCCAATGTTCCCCATACCATCGCCTGTATAGTCATGTGGGCCCCCATGACTATTGGCTTAGTAGGATTCACATTGGTGTTGGCGGTTTAACACTCGCATCACCCGAATGAAAACCATGAAATATGATTGCGAGATGTATGGTAGGAGGGTGTCCAGGTATAGACACAATGACAACTCAAAGTGGGGTTAGCTCACACGACGTTTGGTATAGCATGCTTTGGCATAATAGGTCCTTCGTACTCTCATCGTTAGTCCCCAAGTAGGCAAACTGGTCCTTTATTTTGGATTTATACGAATGCCAAGCCTAGACAGGACGTTCCGACTACCGGTACTCGTACCCTTCCAGTTACTACATGCCCGTCATGGGAACTCACTTTGATGTGATTTGAAAAATACAAAAATCGTTGCAAAAATCATGGGAATTGTGAGGTGTGTGCTCTCATGGATATGATATGTTATGAGGATATGATTCATGATGAGCATTGTATGATAATATGTACTTATGAACATGCTTGCATAACATTGAATGTAACAATATACATAAAGCATATAAACATCATGAATTTTGTATGTAACAAATAAACAATTTAAAAATTCTAATCAACTATAGTATAGTCTCTAAGGGTCTAATAACCTATCCTATATCCCTATAGTCATGGCTCTGATACCAATCTGTCACACCCGACCCGCAGCGGAATAAGAGTCGGGGCGTAATTGGGTTATCACCAAAGCTCATGATGTTTACTAAAATATTTCATATTTATTAAATTCAAATTACAACTTAAATGTTCAAATCAAATTCATACAAATACAAGGAAATGAAACTAAGTAAAACAATCCAAAGCTTAAACTGATTTATTCTTCTAGGCCCTCTTATGTGTTTCTTGCCTCAACTGGATCACCTGTATCATGTGTAAAATGGGGGAAATTTTGGGTCAACAAAAGTTGGCGAGTGAACCTTGTTTAAAAACATTGTTATTGATTTCTTGTTGTATTTAATATTGAAAAGTTGTGCAATATTCATATGTGAGCAAACATATATAAACAAACAATCAAAAACCACCATGAATGAGTATATGACATGAATGATAATGTATTGTGAGATCAAGGCTCAATCAAACGGAGCCGATCGTATGAAATGTATGATGATGTATGTGAGATCAAGGCTCAATCAAACGGAGCCGATCGTATGAAATGTATGATGATGTATGTGAGATCAAGGCTCAATCAAACGAAGCCGATCGAATGAGGCACCTGTACTCAACCCGTCTCCCACGGGGAGCTGATGGGCCTAATGAAATGCATGTACTGAAAATGATAACTTTAATCTAAACATAATCCACACAACAATTGATACATATTGAATACACATTTGATCACGGATATGATGGATGTACAAGTGTTTAAATATAATAAATAATTAAGCGACACATGATACACCCCAAAAATGTGATTAAAACGGGGAATTGGTAGAGATTCACTCACATTGGGTGCGTTCTCTTGATGACGTTGGATGCGCACGAGTTTTTGGGATTGGATTGACGAGGAAAACTAACCTAAAAATAATAATGAAATAGTTCGGTAATAAATGGATTTTTAGATTTATTTTTGGTGAGTTTAAGGACATTTTCTAACTTTAAAAATATTATTTTTAAGTATTTTTAATTGATTTTTAAATTAAATAAATAAATAAAAGAAATAAAATTTTTTTACTTTTTGACCGTTGACCGGTCCGTTGACCGTTGACCGGTCGGACTGTGGGTAATGTGTGCGCTGAGTGAGGTTCGAACCCGAGACCTCTCGTACGCGTGCACTCAGCTCTACCAACTGAGCTACGTGTCTAACCCGAAATATTCTCTGTTTTAATTATATATATATCCTAATTAATTGTTATTTTATTTGAGTTAATATTGAAATGATTTAAAAATGGCCGAACCGCTGCAGGGACCCGGAGTCGAACTCGGGTCCTTCGGTTCGTATGCGCAAGCCCAACCAGTTGGGCTGTGTGTCTAATCTGTTTAAATTACGGTTTATATTACTCTTATAAACATGCTGTGACTCGTTCTGATTCAGTTTTTAAAAAAGGTTGGTTTAAATCTGAAATTCGGTACGTTGTAAGATTCGAACTCGTGACGTTGGCTTTGTTTGCGCACAC
Organism: Scalesia atractyloides; assembly: GCA_947069175.1. NCBI lineage: Eukaryota > Viridiplantae > Streptophyta > Magnoliopsida > Asterales > Asteraceae > Scalesia > Scalesia atractyloides. The sequence continues at coordinate 17,952,698 of CAMTDV010000020.1, forward strand.
AGACCACCGCTGGACTGTGTGTCTAACCCGTTTGATTATGTGATTTTAATTATACTTATGCTTATTCCTGACTTCGTCTTCTTCGTTTACAAACACCCAGATCAGAGAGTTCCGACTGTTTTGTTTAACTTGATTATCAAAACTTATAATTAGTTGAAATGTAATTGTAAACGAGATTAAAGAACAGAATGTACCACAACAGCGTGTTTAATTCAGATTTCCGGCAAGGGGGCGTCGGCTCTGATTGGTGATCTCCGTCTGAGTGAATCAATCGACGGTTTTGATCAATGAGTTGTGCAATTAAGGTACTAAACAAAGGATATTAGGGGGTTTAGATGATTGTACCGATTCACAGCGAAACTTCGGAATTTTCAGAGATTTTCCGGTTAGTGTAGGAATTCTCGACAGCGTTGTCTGGAATCGATTCTGGTTGAAGGATTTAAGTTAATATAAGTCTAATAGTGGGTTACAAACAAAAGGGTCGAGACATTTACCGATTTGAAGTAAGTCGCGTTTTTCCGGTGAAAGTCCGGCGAAAGCAGAAAGTCTCCGGCGAGTGCTAAAGCTTCGAGAGACTGTGCAATTTTGAGCGAAAAGGTTACCAGAGGTTTGGGTAGGTATTTATAAGGAAGAATCAGGATGAATTTAGTCTGAATTTGGTCTTGATTCGTGGTCAAGGTTTCTCCGGCAGTTACGACCGTAATTTACTGTTGGTCGTCGGTTATAACCGATGTCGTCGTCGGTTATAGCGTTATAGTCATAAAGGAAATTGGCTAAACTCGCGGATTGCCGGATTTTCCTGCAACATCCGTCAAAAAACGGATTTACCAAACCCGCTCCGTTTATTAACCGAACAATCAGTTAAAAATTTCGTTGCGTATTTAATGCTCAAATAAATTTTAAACTATACATAATTAATAAGTATATTGGAATATATAATTTATATTTGAAATTCATTAAAAAAATGAAATAAAAATATATTGCTGCTGCCGGGTTTCGAACCCGGGTCAGCCAGGATTCCAAAGCCTTAACACACACGCGCTCAACCACTCCGCCACTTTGGGTTTTTGTTAAGATACCGAAACAACTAATAGAAATAATGAATCTCGGAAATCAAATCCAGTCAAGTCGCGCCCAAAATCGCGGTCGTCGGAAATCCCGACGATTTCGCCGAGATTGGACGGTTTCTTCTAATTAAACCGAAGCAATTACCTCAACATCGGTTATAACCGATGTCCAGTCCGCGACAAGTCATAACCGTCGGAAAAATCATTGACCGACGAATCAAGACGGTAAATGGACCAAATTCGTCAATGTTCTGCCCTATAAATACACCCTCTAACTTCTGTTAACCTTTTCGCTCACAATCACACCCTTTCTCGACGTAATTTCACTCGCCGGAAATTTTCTGCAACTCGCCGGAAAACCGAACCCCTTCACCTCTGTGCCTTACTCTAAAAACAGAACACCTAGAGCCCATACCGAAGCCACCCACACTCACCTCAAGCTTCCTGAAGACCCTCTGCCGCAAAACACACGTCGCCAGAATAACCTGCTATCATCGGAGTTGCGCAGGCGAAACAGAGGAGCTCTGTTCGGTATATCTTACACTTAATCTCTCTCGTTTTTATTAAACTCACATGTAGCTAATCACAACACACTAAAGAAACTGATTATTTTTGTCAAAACAGTCGGACATCGATTCTGGTTAAGCTTAACGAAGAAGATGAAGTTTTCGGTATTATATATGTTTAATTTAAATCAATTTATATCTCGGGTTAGACACACAGTCCAGCAGTGGACTGTGTGCAAATAAACACGCATACGTCCCGAGTTCGATTCTTGACACCCGCACTTTCACAGAAATAAAATGCCTTTTTTTTAGACCGAACCGGGTTAATTTCAGTAAGATGTTAAGTATAATAAAAAACAGATTATTTACCAAGTTGGACACACAGTCCAGCGGTGGACTGTGTGCCAAACTAACCCACAGGTCCCGGGTTCGAGACCTGTGGCGAGCACCGAGCCGATGCATTAAAATCGTTTTTAAAATAAATGATTTTCGGATTAATTCAATTAGTATATAAATATAATTAAAAACAGAAATATTTCGGGTTAGACACGTAGCTCAGTTGGTAGAGCTGCGTGCACGCGAACGGGAGGTCTCGGGTTCGAGTCCTGCCCGGCGCATACATTTACACAATAAAACCGGTCAACAGGTCAACGGTCAACAAGTCAACGGTCAAAAAGTCAACATTTTTTTCTTATATTTATTTATTTATTTTATTTAAAAATCAATTAAAAATACTTAAAAATAACATTTTAAAGTTAGAAAATAGCTTTAAACTCACAAAAACATATCCAATAATCCTACAAAAATTGATTAATAAAATCCGCTTATTTACCGAACCATTATGTTATTATCTAGGTTAGTTTCACTCGTGGTTAAATCAAACTTCGTGCGCATTCAACATCATCAACCGAACGCACCCACTGTGAGTGAATCTTACAACTCCCCTTTTTAATTACACGTTTTGGGGTGTGTCATGTGTCACTAAAATTAACTCGTTTATTTAAACTTGTGCCATACCATATTGTGATCTAAACTTAGAGTGTAAATATTGTTTGTAGTTATGTCTTTCATATTGTCAAGTTGTATGCAAATCATTCCTTAGCCCATCAGTTCGTAGAACAACGCGTGCCTCAAAACTCATTCATTAGGCCCATCAGTTCCTCGTGAGAGACGGGTTGAGCAACGCGTGCCTCAAAACAATTTATTATTGTATGTGTGTGCATTATCTGATATTAAGTGTTTTATGAATACGTTTACATCTATATTTACTCATATGTGGTTGTGCACTTTATTTTATAATCAATTCAATAAACTTGTTCAAATGCTTTTCATAGGATTCACTCGCCAACTTTTTGTTGATCCAAAAACCATTTTTACACATGATACAGGTGAACAGGATGAAGCAAGGAAAACATAGGAAATGCCTTAGAAGAAAACAATGAAGTCTAGAATGATGTTTAGGACATGATGAAATTAAGATTGTATGTTTCCCTTTAAATTGTAATAATGAATATGAAACGTTATAATAAATGTCATGAGCTTTGATGATAACCCAATCAGGCCCCGATCACATTTTCCACTGCGGGTCGGGGTGTGACAGATTAGTATCAGAGCCATGACTATAGGGATATAGGATAGGTTATTAGACCCTTAGAGCCTATACTATAGTTGACTAGATCTTAATTGTTTATGTGGTTACATGCAAACTTATGATATTTATTTGTTTCATATTTGTTTATACTTACAGTCAAACATACATACTTACATACACATTCATCATACATATTTCAATGTTCACATATTCAAATCATCTTCATACTTTCGTTATTCAAAGATTTTGTCGCATTTTTCATTCTTCAAATCTCATGAAAGTGAGTTCTGCGACGGGCATGTAGTAACTGGAAGGGTACAAGTACCGGTAGTCGGAACGTCCTGTCTAGGTTGGCATTCGTATAATCCAATATAACGGACCAGTTTGCCTACCCGGGGACTAACGATGAGAGTACGAAGGACCTATTAGGCCAAAGCATGCCACACCAAACGTCGTTCGAACTAACCCCACTTTGAGGTGTCACCGTGTCCACACCCGGATACATTCCAAATATCATACGTTATATACATATTTCTCGATTTCTCCGGGTTTTAGTGTACGTAACCAGGCTAACACATGCGAACCATAAAAAACCCGGTATTCATGGGGGCCCACATGATTACGAAGGTGAAGTATGGCGGCATGCAATGCCCAATTACGAGCAAAGGCCAAGACATCCTATGGATGTAATAGATTTATTATTTTATATTTATTTTATAAATGTTCATTCCTAAATACGACACCTGATCCCTAAATCATCCAACTCATACTCTTGATATGTATTCCTTGTAGATGTCTTCTAGCCTCACAAGCCATACCCATCCAAGCTATCCCAATCACGCAAATAGCACCCAACTCAACTTACCCAAATAAGAAACCATACCTTGGACCTCACCCTCAATGTAACACCTGTTTTTATCACCATCCATCTACCTTACCTTGTCGACTATGTGCGAATTGTGGACGCTATGGTCATTTGAGCAAGGTTTGTCGCACCCCTCAAAACCAAACCACACCCCCTACTCAAAATATGATCCAAACATATCAACAACCTCAATACCCCATGTTACCTTATGTTCGAGCTTGCTTTAATTGTGGCGACCCTACCCATTTCAGAAACACGTGCCCTCGATTGGTTAACATCATAAACGCCCAAGCTCAAGCAAACCCAGTTAACCAAGCAAATCAAGGAAACCTAATCCCTAGGCCACTAGCAAGAGGAAGAGTTTTCAACATCAACGCCAATCCTGTTGAAGTTAATGACGGCTCAAACGAAACCACCCAACTAGTCCCCTTCACCAAAAATCAAAATTCGACTCCAACCGCTTAGTTTTATGTTTTTCTTTTTGTTTTAAAGTCACATAGAACCAATCATAACTTACGGATAAAGCCAATGAAAATTTGACAAGAATATGGTGGATACGCCGCTGGTACTTCCTATATATAAGTATTCTTGTCAAAGGATCAGAGGCATTATCTGGCAGTTATGAGAAGTTCCATGTAGAAGTTAGTATTGTCTTGATTGAAGTTTGTTTTGTACTCACTGATTTATCGTTTATAGAATCTCATCATTTAAAGAAATTGGATTGTGTTCCATTTCTACATAGACTAACCTCTCCATCATAACAAACGAGAGAGGTATTGTCATCATTCAAACATGTATCAGAATTAAGACTCAAGTTTTGGCTGTTGTGTTTGTTTTAGAGTCACATAGAACTAATCATAACTTGCGGATAAAGTCAATGAAAATTTGACAAGAATATGGTGGATACGCCGCTGGTACTTCCTATATATAAGTATTCTTGCCAAAGGATCAGAGGCATTATCAGGCGGTTATGAGAAGTTCCATGTAGGATTTAGTATTGTCTTGGTTGAAATTTGTGTTACATTCACTGATTTAACATTCATATCATATCATCATATAAAGAAATTGGATTGTGTTCCATTTCTACATAGACTAACCTCTCCATCACAACAAACGAGAGAGGAACTGTCACAAATCAAACATGTATGCTATCAGAATTGAGACTCAAGTTTTGGTTGTTGTGTTTGTTTTAGAGTCACATAGAACTAATCATAACTTGCGGATAAAGTCAATGAAAATTTGACAAGAATATGGTGGATACGCCGCTGGTACTTCCTATATATAACTATTCTTGCCAAAGGATCAGAGGCATTATCAGGCGGTTATGAGAAGTTCCATGTAGGATTTAGTATTGTCTTGATTGAAATATGAGTTATACTCACTGATTTAGCATTCATATCATCTCATCATTGGATTATGCCACCATTCAAACATGTATACTATCAGAATTTGGACTCAGATATTGGTTGTGGTGCTTTAGAGTCACATAGGACTAATCATAACTTACTGATAAAACCAATGAAATTTGACGAGAATATGGTGGATACGCCGCTGGTACTTCCTATATATAAGTATTCTTGCCAAAGGATCAGAGGCATTGTCAGGCGGTTATTAGAAGCTCCATGTAGGATTTGGTAATTTATTGGTTAAAGTTTGTTTTTATATTCACTGATCTACCATTTATATCATCTCATCATTTAAAGAAATTGGATTATGTCACCAATCAAACATGTATACTACCAGAATTAGGACTCAGACATTGGTTGTTGTGTTTGTTTATGTTTAGAGTCGTATCATAGAACCAATCATGACTTACTGATAAAACCAATGAAAATTTGACAAGAATATGGTGGATACGCCGCTGGTACTTCCTATATATAAGTATTCTTGCCAAAGGATCAGAGGCATTGTCAGGCGGTTATGAGAAGTTCCATGTAGGTTGTAGTATTAGAAGTTTTGTTTTAGGATATAACCTTACCCTTCCAAACATATCAAAACTATTGCATGAAATTACTCAGTGAATCAACTCCGCTTATCAATATTTTTACCGTAGGCAACAAAAAGCGATTCTTGTAACAGGGTACTCAACCCTTACAAGGAACGTTACCGCCTCAAACAAAAATTTAAACTCTTACTCCTTTTCTAAGTATGTAACTGTCAAATTAAACACCATCATTTTTAGACAAATATGCCACTACTTAAATTTCGGGACGAAATTTCTAAAAAGTAGGGGATACTGTAACATCCGTCAAAAAAACGGATTTACCATACCCGCTCTGTTTATTAACCGAACAATCAGTTAAAAATTGCGTTGCGTATTTAATGCTCAAATAAATTTTAAACGATACATAATTAATAAGTATATTGGAATATATAATTTATATTTGAAAATTCATTAAAAATAATGAAATAAAAATATATTGCTGCTGCCGGGTTTCGAACCCGGGTCAGCCAGGATTCCAAAGCCTTAACACACACGCGCTCAACCACTCCGCCACTTTGGGTTTTTGTTAAGATACCGAAACAATTAATTGAAATAATGAATCTCGGAAATCAAATCCAGTCAAGTCGCGCCCAAAATCGCAGTCGTCGGAAATCCCGACGATTTCGTCGAGATTGGACGGTTTCTTCTAATTTAACCGAAGCAATTACCTCAACATCGGTTATAACCGATGTCCAGTCCGCGACACAAGTCATAACCGCCGGAAAAATCATTGACCGACGAATCAAGACGGTAAATGGACCAAATTCGTCAATGTTCTGCCCTATAAATACACCCTCTAACTTCTGTTAACCTTTTCGCTCACAATCACACCCTTTCTCGACGTAATTTCACTCGCCGGAAATTTTCTGCAACTCGCCGGAAAACCGAACCCCTTCACCTCTGTGCCTTACTCTAAAAACAGAACACCTAGAGCCCATACCGAAGCCACCCACACTCACCTCAAGCTTCCTGAAGACCCTCTGCCGCAAAACACACGTCGCCGGAATAACCTGCTATCATCGGAGTTGCGCCGGCGAAACAGAGGAGCTCTGTTCGGTATATCTTACACTTAATCTCTCTCGTTTTTATTAAACTCACATGTAGCTAATCACAACACACTAAAGAAACTGATTATTTTTTCAAAACAGTCGGACATCGATTCTGGTTAAGCTTAACGAAGACGATGAAGTTTTCGGTATTATATATGTTTAATTTAAATCAATTTATATCTCGGGTTAGACACACAGTCCAGCGGTGGACTGTGTGCAAATAAACACGCATACGTCCCGAGTTCGATTCTTGACACACGCACTTTCACAGAAATAAATGCCTTTTTTTAGACCGAACCGGGTTAATTTCAGTAAGATGTTAATTTCAAGCCTCCAAACATTCTCCCAAAGTCCAGAAACTTTCAACTGAATCATTTCAGTTTGCAAGTGAGTTTTAACTCACTTCCTTCTTCCTTTAAATCTTGTTTCTTCTTCTAACACCCTTGGATAACCTCTAGGAAGGTTCTCACAAGTTTTCTTGAGTAAACTAAGGTCCCACCATTTTGAGATCCAAAAGTGTGTAAACTTTCCGCCCACTTTTTATCTTTTCAAACTTTAAAAATTTCAAAGTTTTCTTCATGTTTTCTTCCTCAACATTGTTTGCAAGCCCCATGGGATGTTACCATAGGTTTTCCATAGAAAACCAAGGTGGAACAATACCATTTTTAGGGCCAAACTTTCTGTTTTGGAAGATAAACCAATAAAGTTTTCTTACACTTGTTTTAAATATAACAACTCTATGCTACTTGTGCCTCTAATCAAGTTTATGGTTTGGGAGCTAGCTAGACTTGTTCCATACAAAATAAATGTAACTCCTCGCTTTTTCGTACTTTCCTTAATTAGAAAGTGTAATCATACTTCTATTTATGGAAACTTGTATTCGTATCGTATTCGTATTTCATTTCCCAATCTTATAATCTGAGACTTTGATCGTAATAAAATTCATACCTGATACATACTTGTCTTACATGCATTTAATTGTTAAATACGTGTTTACATAAAAATCGATACTTGTTATACGTGCAAATATTCAAACATTCATACTTGATACCTAAAATATACATACATATACATAATACACTTGAAAACATGCGAAAATATTAAGTTTTACCCTGAAATGTCAGATAAACTAAGTTTAAGGACTAAAAATAGCATAATCCAGAGAAAGTGGTTTCTTACCTATGGATTGGTCCATTTTGTGTTTGTTGGATTGTGTTTCTTGCATTTAATACTCACCTAACTCAACCCCAACCACCACCAACTTCATTAATTACCTAAACCCTAATTCCCCATTATAAATAAAAGCCTCCTCCCACACTCATTTCACACCTCAATCATCTCTTCTCTTCTCTCTAAAAGCTCTAAGAGCTCTCTTCTTTTAAATATACAAGGTTTCAAAAGATAATTCGGTGTTCCTCCAAGCCCTTCACGGAAGTAACAAGGGAAGCTTTCGCAAAACCGTGAGCATACATGACCCCTTTTGCTTTTACACTTTTGGGTGCAATACGTTATGCTATTAAACACACGCAATCACTTATACTTTATTCAAACACAAACAATCCAATCATACATGCTTAAATACGTGATACTTGATTTGTATTCTTGGAACATTCTTATGTGATTTACTTGTCATTAACTTTGTTTAAAGCCTCCCTTAACATGTATAGCGCTATAGGAGTAATGCACCGCCGTATTCTTGAGGCCATGTTAAGTCATTCAATCATTACGGTCTTATCGTTGCAAAATGATGAGATAACGCTAGCGGTACACTTTGGGTTGACTAGTATAATTGCATACCTTGGTACATTAATCTAGTTAACTATTTTTGTCATGTGGATTGTTCAAACCTTCTTTACATATATGCTAGTACTCAAACTTGTATGCTCGCCAATACTTTTGTATTGAACTATACTTTAAACCGTATTTGCAGGATTTTGACGATGATGATGCACGGAATCTAGTAGGATGCCTAGAAACGCACCTTAAACTTTAATACTTGTTGTATCTTATTTTGATCCAAACTTGTTGTAATTTCATTTTCAAACAATGTACTTGATATTAGCAATAAAATGAATTTTATTATTTAAATACTTGTCACTTATTAGCGTTATGAAGTCTCGAGCAATCTATTTCGTCTCACTCCGATGTTTCCGCCATCGGTTGGGGTGTGACAATCAAGAGGTATAACATGCCTCTAAAATTATGGTTTTACTAGGGTTTTAAACCCACAAGTGTTGAGCCATCCAAGCTTACAAGCTTCAAGTTGTTGAAGGTGTGATTACATGGAGACCTTGGCTATCCAACTTTTCAATCCACCCCTCACTTGATGGTTTCCATCCATTAGGCTACGATTCACGTTCACTAGAGTAACTAGGCTACGACACGTCCCCAAACATTGCCATGTTTGGGATGCACACACCTACTTGCTATCGTCGAGCGTAGCTTAGTGAAGGATTATCTGACCACCCGATTGTCCTTAGTGGCAATTTGTGTATTGGTGAATCTTACCAAAGAGGTTTAGGACGGTTATCCTCCTACCTCCATGCATGACTTGTCACACCCCGACCCGCAGCGGAATAAGAGTCGGGGCATAATTGGGTTATCACCAAAGCTCATGATGTTTACTAAAATGTTTCATATTTATTAAATTCAAATTACAACTTAAATAGTCAAAATAAATCCATACAATTACAAAGAAAATGAAACTAAGTAAAACAATCCAAAGCATTAAACTGATTTATTCTTCTAGCCTTCCTACGCATTTCTTGTCTCAACTTGATCACCTGTATCATGTGTAAAATGGGGGAAGGTTTGGGTCAACAAAAGTTGGCGAGTGAACCTTGTTAAAAACATTTGTTATTGATTTCCTGTTGTATTTAATATGGAAAAATTGTGCAATAATCATATGTGAGCAAACATATATAAACAAACAATCACAAACCACCTTGAATGAGTAAATGACATGAATGATAATGTATTGTGAGATCAAGGCTCAATCAAACGGAGCCGATCGTATGAAATGTATGATGATGTATGTGAGATCAAGGCTCAATCAAACGGAGCCAATCGAATGAGGCACCTGTACTCAACCCGTCTCCCACAGGGAGTTGTTGGGACTAATGGAATGATGTACTGAAAAGGATAAATTTAATCTAAACATAACCACACAACAATTGATACATATTGGATACACATTTGTTCATGGATATGATGGATGCACAAGTGTTTAAAGATAATAAATAATTAAGCGACACATGATACACCCCAAAATGTGATTAAAACGGGAATTGGTAGAGATTCACTCACATTGGGTGCGTTCGTTTGATAATGTTGGATGCGCATGAGTTTTTGGAATTGGATTGACGAGGAAAATAACCTAAAAATAATAACGAAATAGTTCGTAAATAAATGGATTTCTAGATTTATTTTTGTGAGTTTAAGGACATTTTCTAACTTTAAAATTTATTTTTAAGTATTTTTAATTGATTTTTAAATTAAATAAATAAATAAAAAGAAATAAAAATTTTGAATTTTTGACCGTTGACCGGGCCGTTGACCGGTCGGACTGTGACTAATGTGTGCGCTGAGTGAGGCTCGAACCCGAGACCTCTCGTACGCGTGCACGCAGCTCTACCAACTGAGCTACGTGTCTAACCCGAAATATTTCTGATTTAATTATACTTATATACTATTTAGATTATTCAGAATTCTATTTTAATTTAAAAAGGTTTTTAAATCATTGAACCGGTGTGAGGGCCTGGACTCGAACCCGCGTCCAAGCTTGTATTGCACACGACCCGACCAACTGGGCTTTGTGACTAATCCGAATGATATGCGATTTTAATTACATTTATTTTCTATCTGCGCCTTAATATATTTCAGTATTAAAAATGGTTGGAAATACCAGGTAGCGTGTTAGGACTCGAACTCGGGACCATGATATTAAATTTGCACACAGTCCACCACTGGACTGTGTGTCTAACCCGGTATAATATTCAGTTTTAATTAAACATATACACATATCGCCTTCGTCTTCTTCATTTATAACGACACAGACAAAGATGTCCGACTGTTCTTGCTTAAATCGTTCGTCTAACATATAAATGATTGAAATGTAATGGATAAAGAGGGTTTTGGAAATGAATGTACCGAAAATGATGTTTTTCTCAGAACTCCGGCAAGGGTCGTCGGCTCTGTTTTGTGAATTCCGTCTGATCAGATCAATTAACGTTTTGATCAATTAGTTGTGAAATTAAGTGACAAAACAAGAGATATCAGAGGATTTAGATGATTGTACCGATTTACAGTGTGATTTCAGAAATTTCCAGAGATTTTCCGGCGAGTGCAGAATGTCCGGCAACGTCGTCTGGGACCGATTCTGGTTGAAGGATTGAAGTTAGTACAAGTCTAACAATGGATTGAAAACGAAAAGAGTCGAGAATTTACTGATTTGGTGTACGTCTCGGTTTTCTGGCGGAAGTCCGGCGATAGCAGATAGTGATTCCGACGAACAGAAATTAGAGTGAAAAATAAAATTGAGGGTGTTGCGATTGTTTCCGAGATGTGAGGCGATGGTATTATTAGTGTAAATTAGGAGTAATATCATTTCGGTTTTCAATCTCGAAAATCATATGAATCGAGTTCATTGAAGACTGAATTGATTAGAACGTGGGTTGTAACTGGCATTGAATCACCGGTTATACTCAGAAACTCGCGACCACACCAAAGGTCTCTGGATATTTGAAAGCCGATGAGCGGTTTCAGTTCTTGACGCAAACAGAAGAATTCACGGGTGCAACTTAAATTTTATTTGATTCATTGATTACACAAACGAGTCAAGTGGCGGAGTGGTGAAATGCTTGTTTGTTGAATGAACCGGCTGACCCGGGTTCGAAACCCGACAGCGTCATTTATTTTTTTCTTCGACCGTTTTTATTGTTTATTAATTATAGTTTATAAATTCTAATATATTTATTAATTATGTATTGTTTAAAATTAAAAAGAGCATTAAATAAGCAACGAAAATTGTAACTGACTATTCGATTAATAAACGAAGCGGGTTTTGAAACCCGTTTTTCGACGGATGTACATGACTTCTATGACTTATATGATATCCATGAATTATATAATGTCTATGAAAAACTTGTAATAATATATGTAAACTATATATGTTAATAATAAATATAACCAAACCTTTGACGATGACCATATGGTTACTTGTCCTAATATTAGGTTATTTTATCTAAGACCTAACCATCGTTACGATTCTATTGGGCATGAACCATAAAAACACAAACACCCCTTGGGGCTTATAGTGTCAAAAACGGGCGTCAACGTCTAGATAAATACTTACGACTATACATACTTTTTGCATACTTTAAATTCCTAAAAATTACCAAACTCCATCTTCATTCCAATACTCACACACCTAGGTTTCCTTGTGTAGGATAACTTGGTGTTCGTCCCCTTAATCAAGCTAAATGATTTCACGAAATTAACTTTGCAAAATCGTGAGTTCACTCGAACACCCTTTTTATGCTTTACACTTTTGGGTGCAACATGTTAACTTATCTTAAACACACTCAATCACACTTTTATTCTTGAAATCACACAAACAATCTATCATACATGCTATAGTTATGTGATACTTGAAATGTTTACTTGTTACATTCTCATGTGATATTAAATGTCATTAACTTCGATCAAGCCTCCCTTAACATATATTGCTTTAAGGAGTAACGCATCATCCATATTCTTGTGGTCAATGCTAAGTATTCTTTTAATCTATTATGCGGTACACTTGAGGATTGAATTGTAGTTCACATGCCATGTTTACTTTATTCTCGTATACTAGCTTATCATGTGGTTTTGTTTAAACGTTTTTACTACCTATGCTATGATATCAAACTTGCGTACTCGCCAATACTTTGTTATTGAACTATACTTTTAACATGTTGCAGGTTGATGAGATTGATATGACGAAACTTAGTAGGATCGGCATAGAAACATGCTAAGAGTGCTAAGTTAGTTAATATGTTTTTTTTGAACATGCCTCGTATGTTGTTGTTTCGTATTTGAATTGTTTGTATTGTATTTGACAATTTGGTGATTTAAAATGAAATGAGATGTTTAATTAAATATTATCACAATTAGTGTTATGATGCTTCGAGCAATCTCGTTCGTCTCACTCCGATGTTCCGCCATTGGTTAGGGTGTGACAGATTGGTATCAGAGCCATAACTATAGGGAATTAGGTGGAATTGCCATGTTCAACCTAGTCTATAGTTTAAGTGACCAACTTGACCTTTCTTGATTCATGCTTAAAATGTTAATTCTACCTATTTTCTTCTTCCTATTTTTTTGTCTTAATATATATGCAACGTGTCTTTCCTAAGACACTTACACAATTTACACACTTGAAGACTTGAAGACACTCATACTATAAACGAGACGATCTCACCAAAATAGGGGTGAAACCCGCACTTTGGTGATCACTCTCAATCCGCGTGTTCGATTTTACACTAAATTACACCTTCAAGTTAGGAGTGAAATCCACATCTTGATGGGAATTTACATTTCATATTCTAGTGGACCCTTACCAACGAGTCGGAATTCGCTCCTCGTTTGGTAAGCACCAACCACACTTAGGGTACGATGTTGTCAAGTTGGGGGTGAAACCCACATCTTGTCAACTAGTCCCATTCCTCGATTTTTCAATCTCGCCGATTAGAGACGTGTAGTAACTGGAAGGGTAAAGTGCGTTAATCGCTTCTCGATGAGAGCACTTTACCTATAGGCCATAGCACGTTTCTCTAATTTGAAAGGATCTCGATTCACTTTAGAATAGTCGACGTTTCTCAACCCGAAACACTCTTATGTTTTATCAAGCCTATCTTTTATGTATCTCAATTATTATGTGTTTTAATACTTGTTACCTTATTCATTACTAACCTGACGCACAACTCGCACACCTTTCGTAACCAAAAACAATAATAATAATCCTTGTGAACCAACTAAATTTATACTCTTTACGCAAATCATACGTGTTTATGCTATTGAATGCTTGTATGCCCATGCTAACTATGTGAATTCATACGTGTTATATGATACTTATGTGCTCAAAAATGATTTCTTTTTATAAAAATGCATTATGATCAAAGCCTTAATCTCTCTTCTATTGTCGAACCCTTTAGATGTCTTCCTCTCAAAACATTATGGGCAAGAAGAAGTCCAAATCAAGGTCCCATTCCGATTCGATGTCTAAAAAGGATTGCATGAAATTCATGGCGAGCATATGGCCAAGGTCATACCCGAGATCGTCAGCAAGATTCAACCTCCACCCAATGCCGAATCACCCCACACCTCTGTTGACTCCAAGGCGGAACCACCTAAATCAACCTTTACCCATAAGCAGTTTTGCTCCTTCAACCCCCAGCCTTTCACCGGCGAAGGGGACGCCACCAAGTTATTCCAATGGTTTGACGCCATTGAGGTGACTTTTCTCCAAAGTGGTTATCCCGACCACCTGCGTACCATGAACGCTACGGGAGTATTCCGATCGAGGGCTCTCGATTGGTGGACTTCCGAGCGTAATGCTCATGGTAACGATGCCGTTAACGCCCTCCCGTGGATCGAGCTTAAGAAGCTGATGGAGAATGAATTATGTCCTCCCCATGAGCTCCAACAACTCGAGAACGAGTTTTGGAACCTTAAGCAGGTGGGGAATGACAACGCCGACCTCACGACCCATTTTAAGCAACTGAGCGCGATTTGTCCTAGTCAAGTCAACACGGCCGAAAAGGCACTTGCCAAGTACATACGCTGCCTCCCTCCTCACCTCACGGACCTTGTTGACATCACCTCACCCAAAACCCTTGAGGAAGCTTTTCGCCTATCTGCCCGACTGAACAATAACCACGTCCTTCATGAAGCCTCCAAGGCTTCATTAAGGAAAGCCCATCAAGCCACCACCGAAGCCCTCCGAGCCTACCACACCCAAACCCCCAAGAAGCAACACCAAAGGCAAGAAGCGGAAGGCTTCGAGCCAGAACTGCGCGGTAGTCACTCCGCCGAACCCTCAACAGCTAGTCTTAGCCTCTCCCGAACCTATCAAGAAAGCATACACTGGGCCGCATCCCAAGGGTAACACCTATCCTTTACACCATCCGATTACTGCCCCTTGCCGCCTATGCATTATCTGCAATAGGTATGGACACTTCGCCCAACAATGTCGAAGTGCCCGCAAGCCCCTACCAACCAAGCCCGAGCCATAACCGCACCCCAAAACCCTACCGCCAGCCAAAACCGACCACTTACACCTACCGCTCGTGGCTGCTTCAGATGCGGAGATCCAAACCACTTCGCCAACAACTACCTGCAGTGACAACAACAACAACAACCAACAGCAGCAGCATCACAACCGCACAAGCTCAAAGCGCCAACGATGTCATTTCGGGTACGTTTCTCCTTAACAATGTTTACACTACGTGTTTATTTGATACTGGTGCAGATAAAAGTTTTGTATCCATTGAATTCGAACCTTTACTTATGTGTAGACGTTCTAAGTTGCCTAAATCATTCGAAGTCGAAGTCGCTGACGGGAAATCCGTCATTGTTGATTTTGTCCTATCCGTTTGTTCTTTGAATCTTAATGATCATACTTTTTCCATTGACCTCATACCCATGCAAATGGGTAGCTTCGATATCATAGTAGGTATGGATTGGCTTAGGCGGGTTCATGCTGAAGTTGTTTGTTCGGAAAAGTTTATTCGTCTTCCCCTTCCCAATAACGATTCCTTACTCGTCTATGGCGAGAAACCCTCCAAAGGTCTCAAGCTTATGTTGTGTATTCAAGCGAACAAATACTTGTGTAAGGAATACTTCGCCTTTCTTGCGCACATCTTGGAAAAGAAGGATAAGGGTCCAAGCGTGAGTGAAGTTCCTGTTGTGCATGATTACCTTGACGTCTTCCCTGAGGATCTTCCTGGTCCTCCTCCTCCTCGTTCAGTTGACTTTCGGATCGACCTCATCCCTGGCGCAACTCAGGTCGCAAAATCCCCCTATCGTCTAGCATCCTCAGAGATTCAAGAGCTGTCTAGTCAACTTCAGGAGTTTCTTGATAAAGGCTTCATATACCCTAGCACATCTCTTTGGAGCGCTCCCGTTCTATTCATCAAAAAGAAAGACGGATCCTTACGGTCAAAAACTGATACCCTCTTCCTCGCATTGACAACCTTTTCTATCAGCTTCAAGGCGCAACTTGTTTCTCAAAAATCGACCTTCACTCTGGTTATCATCAACTTCGAGTCCTCGAAGAAGATATACCCAAAACCGCATTTCGCACGCGTTATGGGCACTACGAGTTCGTGGTCATGCCATTTGGTTTAACCAATGCACCCGCCGTGTTTATGGATTAATGAATCGCGTGTGTAAGCCCTATCTCGACGATTCGTGATCGTCTTCATTGACGATATCCTAATCTATTCCAAGACACGAGACAAGCATGAGCGACACTTGCGACTTATCCTTAAGCTTTTGCGTACTGAACGTCTCTACGCCAAGTTCTCCAAGTGTGAATTTTGGCTAAAGGAGGTTCAATTCCTTGGTCATGTTGTCAACGAACTTGGTATTTACGTTGACCCCGCGAAATCGAGGCGGTAAAGAATTGGATTGCTCCTAAGTATCCATCCGAAATTCCTTCATTTCTCCGCTTAGCCGGTTATTAGCATCGTTTATTCTCAAAATTGTCGTGCCTTTCACTTCTTTACCCAAAAGGATAAGCCTTTTGTTTGGAGTTTCGAACAAGAGGAGTCTTTTCAAACACTCAAGGACATGCTTTGCAATGCTCCTATCCTAGCCCTTCCCGATGGTACCGACAACTTTTCGTGTATTGCGATGCCTCAAGGCAAGGTCTTGGTTGCGTTCTCATGCAACGAGATAAGGTCATCGCTTACGCGTCACGACAACTCAAGATTCATGAGAAAAACTATACTACACACGACCTTGAACTTGGTGCAGTTGTTTTTGTATTAAAGATATGGCGACACTACCTTTATGGTACAAAGTGTACGGTCTTCACCGATCATAAGAGCCTCTAGAACATCTTTAATCAAAAAGAACTCAACATGCGTCAGCGTCGTTGGGTGGAATATTAAATGCTACGACTGCGATATCCGCTACCACCCTGGTAAAGCGAATGTTGTGGCCGACGCACTTAGTCGGAAAACTCATGTTAAGAGTGTACGTTGTTACCAAAATTTGGGAAAGCTTCAAGAGATGATTCGTGAGGCACAATACTCGACCGTTAACGAGGGTAACCTTGATAATGAGTTGAAGTCTGGTGCTGAAAACCAACTTGTGACCCAATCCAATGGCATCATGTGCTATCTTGACCGTATTTGGATTCCAAACCGTGATAATCTTCGTGAGCCTCTTGATGAGTGAAGCTCATAAGTCTCGGTATTCTATTCATCCTGGCGCCGATAAGATGTATCATGACCTTCGTCGTATTGGTGGCCTGGAATGAAGAAAGATATCGCTTGCTACGTTTCAAAGTGCCTTACTTGCTCCAAAGTAAAGGCCGAACATCAACGTCCCTCTGGCTTACCGAGAATTTCTTGTTTGGAAATGGGAGAGTATTGCTGTGGATTTCATTACCAAACTCCCTCGAACATCGTCTGGTCACGATAGTAATTAGGTAATCATCGATCGTCTAACCAAGTCCGCTCATTTCCTTCCCATACGTGAAGACTATCGAATCGTGAAATTGGCTCGTATCTACACGGATGAAGTCATTTGTCGTCATGGTGTCCCCTTGATATTATTTCGGACTGTGATGGTCGTTTCACTTCCCTTCTTTGGCAAACGTTTCAAAAGGCTTTTGGTACTCACCTCAATCTCAGTACTGCTTTCCATCCTCAGTTTGATGGACAAACCGAGCGTACTATCCAAACTCTAGAGGACATGCTTAGTTCTTGCGTAATCGATTTTGGTGGCAACTGGGACATGCACTTACCTTTGGTCGAATTCTCGTACAATAATAGTTACCACGCTAGTATTCAAGTGGCACCTTCAAGGCATTGTATGGACGCAAGTGCCGATCGCCTATTTGTTGGCACGAGATCGGGGAAGCTCAGATCACCGATCCCGAGCTTATACAACAGACGATGGACAAGATTTTGCAGATTCGGGACAACTTGCTCAAAGCTAGAAACCGACAAAAGAGTTATGCAGATAAAAGATGCAAGCCTTTGGAATTCAACGTTGGTGACTTTGTACTTCTCAAGGTATCCTTGGAAGGGTG
This sequence comes from Scalesia atractyloides, assembly GCA_947069175.1. Lineage (NCBI taxonomy): Eukaryota > Viridiplantae > Streptophyta > Magnoliopsida > Asterales > Asteraceae > Scalesia > Scalesia atractyloides. The sequence goes on from CAMTDV010000020.1 coordinate 17,971,062, forward strand.
TGGTTCGTTTCGGGAAAAAAAGGGAAAGCTCGCTCTTGCTATGTGGGTCCTTTCAAGATTCTCGAAAGGATTGCAAGGTAGCATACCGACTGGACCTACCACAAGAGCTCAACAACGTCCATCCTACCTTCCACCTCTCAAACTTGAAGAGATGTCTCACCGAAGAAGGACTCCAAGTTCCACTTGAAGATCTTCAAATTCATGAGAGCTTGCACTTCGTGGAGAAACCAGTCAAAATCATGGATCGAGGCACTAAGCAACTAAGGCATAGTCAAATTCCTATCGTGAAGGTTCGATGGAAAGAAAACGTGGTGCTGAGTTTACTTGAGAACTTGAAAGCGACATGAAACTAAGTATCCACATTTGTTCTTTGCATCTTCCTAAATTTCGAGACGAAATTCCCTAAAGGAGGGGAGACTGTAATGTTTCGCAATTGTAACTTTCCGTTTTAATAAGTTTGCTTCGCGTTTCTATTTTTGGAAAGTCCGAACCTTGTAATAGTATTTCACTTTCAAATCATTGTACATCCAAGGCTTGATTGTAATCAAATTGATCAATTATGCTAATTTCACAAACTTTATACATGCTTAAACTTATGAACGTACATTATGTAGTTGCTCGATAAATCAATTCAAAATGACTCGTGAATGCTTATTGTACATTTGTAAATCTTAATATCAAAGTCAAGAAAGATGATTAGTGGTTTTTAATATAAAATTTTAAGCTTCCGGCATCATAAAATCTTGTTACGTTTATGTTAAACGTGTACCTTCTAGTAAGTCTTTTTTTGGGGTTTCAAAACACTCTTACACTAGACCTTAACCTACCATGTAACCCCTACTTGTGTTACATATAATGTGTAATGTTTAAACATCAAGATATACACTTGTAAATGATAAAAGAACAATATTATATTATATATATATATATATATATATATATATATATATATAATATATATATATATATATATATATATAAACCCTAGCAGCTTGCATCCGCAAGCTGCCAAGGGAGTCTCCCTCCTTTTCAAGTTCAAACACCCACTAATCACATTAATTGCAACCCTAATTCAAACCCTAATCCCTCCTCTATATAAACAAGCATTCCCCATACCCTTTCCACTTTTTCAAGCCTCCAAACACTAAACATTCTCCCAAAGTCCAGAAACTTTCTGCTGAAACATTTCAGTTTGTAAGTGAGTTTCAACTCACTTCCTTCTTCCTTTAAACCTTGTTTCTTCTTCTAACACCCTGGATAACCTCTAGGAAGGTTCTCACAAGTTTGCTTAGGCAAACTAAGGTGAAACCCACCATTTTGAGGTCCAAAAGTGTGTAAACTTTCTACCCACTTTTTATTTTTCAAACTTTAAAAATTTCAAAGTTTCTTCATGTATTCTTCCTCAACATTGTTTGCTAAGCCCCATGGGATGTTACCATAGGTTTTCCATAGAAAACCAAGGTGGAACAATACCATTTTTAGGGCCAAACTTTCTGTTTTGGAAGATAAACTAATAAACTTTTCTTAAACTTGTTTTAAGCATACTAACTCTATGCTACTTGTGCCTCTAATTAATTTTATGGTTAGGGAGCTAGCTAGACTTGTTCCATACAAAATCAAGAGGTATAAAATGCCTCTAAAATTGTGGTTTTACTAGGGTTTTAAACGCACAAGTGTTGAGCCATCCAAGCTTACAAGCTTGAGTTGGTGAAGGTGTGATTACATGGAGGCTTTGGCTATCCAACTTTTCAATCCACCCCTCACTTGATTATTTCCATCCATTAAACTACGATTCACCTTCACTAGAGTAACAAGGCTACGACACGTCCCTAAACGTTGCCATGTTCGGGATGCACGCACCTAGCTTGCTTATTCGGTTCAAAGCGTAGCTTAGCGAAGAACTATATTCTTGACTATCTGGATTGTCCTTGTGGCAATTTGTGTATTGGTGAATCTTACGAAAGAGGTTTAGGGCGGTTATCCTCCTACCTCCATGCATGACTTCTATGACTTATATGATATCCATGACTTATATGAAATCTATGAAAAACTTGTAATAATATATGTAACCTATATATGTAAATAATAAATATAAACGAACCTTTGACGATGACCATATCGTTACTTGTCCTAATATTAGGTTATTTTATCTAAGACCTAACCATTGTTACGGTTCTATTGGGCATGACCCATAAAAACACAAACACCCCTTGGGGCTTATAGTGTCAAAAACGAGGGTTAACGTCTAGATAGATACTTTCGAATATACATACTTTTTGCATACTTTAAATTCCTAAAAATTACCAAACTCCATCGTCATTCCAATACTCACACACATACGTTTCCTTGTGTATGATAACTTGGTGTTCGTCCCCTTAATCAACCTAAGCGCTTTCACGGACTTAACTTTGCAAAACCGTGAATACACTCGAACACCCTTTTTATGCTTTACACTTTTGGGTGCAACATGTTAATTCATCTTAAACACGCTAAATCACACTTTTATTCTATGAAATCACACAAACAATCAATCATACATGCTATAGTTATGTGATACTTGAAATGTTTACTTGGTACATTCTTATGTGATACTAAATGTCATTAACTTCGATCAAGCCTCTCTTAACACGTATAACGCTATAGGAGTAACGTACCGCCCGTATTCTTGTGTTCAATGTTAAGTATTCTTTTAATCTATTATGCGGTACACTTGAGGATTGACTTGTAGTTCACATGCCATGTTTACTTTATTCTCGTATACTAGCTTATCATGTGGTTTTGTTTAAACGTTTTTACTACCTATGCTATGATATCAAACTTGTGTACTCACCAATACTTTGTTATGGAACTATACTTTTTAACATGTTGTAGGTTGATGAGATTGACATGACAAACTTAGTAGGATCGGCATAGAAACACGCTTAGAATGCTAAGTTATTTAATATGTTTTTGTTGAACATGCCTCATATGTTGTTTGTATTTGACAATTTGGTGATTTAAAATGAAATGAGATGTTAATTAAATATTGTCACAATTAGTGTTATGATGCTTCGAGCAATCTCGTTCGTCTCACTCCGATGTTTCCACCATCGGTTGAGGTGTAACATTGGGAGCTTCTACGTGGAAGTCCAAAGTGGGCTAACGTACCAACCATGACATCTAGTAGTAGGCGAAAGGCGAAACTATCCAAAACCCCCTATTCGGTTGATCCGGACACGCCCACTTTCGATGCTCGAAATGTCGATTTAAACAATCATATCAACGTGGATGACGAAAGAGGAGGAAATGAATTTGCCCGACGTCCCGGTAGAAGAAGTGGGAAAATGGCGGGGGGGGGGGGAGTCGTCTTCGGTGGGTGCCGAAATAAAGAAGATTTCGAGGAGATGAACCGACGACATCAAGATATATGAGACCTTAGGCATAGGCGTTTGGAAAGGTTGCAACAAAGAAACCCCGAAAATAAAACGTTCCTTGTGATCCAAGAAGTTAGGCAAATGGGGAGAGACATCGAGTATTTGTCTAAACAGATCGATCACCTCCAAGGTGACAATTTGATCCTAGCACAAATGCGTAGGCAATAACTACGAACTTTAGAGCTTTATTTTTTTAACCATTGGTATGTTTTTTTATTACTTTTGCATGTCTTGTCTATGTTTTTTATTATTTTAATTAGTGTTAATGTACTTTTTTTAGTTAATGAAATATTATTTGTTTTAATTCTTCAAAAAAAGAAAAATATTAAAAATAACTAATGGGGTGGTGATTGAATAGGGCATTATGGAGTATTATATCATTACCCCATTTTTTAACATCACATTGCATAATGCTCCATATGCCACGTGTTGCTTCTTGCCCAAGGGAAGGATATCAAGATAATGCCCCACTAAACATGTTCTTATTGCTTTGGCTTTGGCAATAGACCATCACCCCATTACATTAAACCACCATTATTGACTAAAGATAGAAATAAATATACTTGAGTAGGATTAAATTATTCTATTAAGGCTCCTAAAAATAAAAAAATGTATAAAGATACAATGGACCACACAATATAACACAATGTCTAGCAAATATAACACAATACAAAAAAATATAAAACAATGTCGAAGAAAAAAGACATACTTACGCAAATATTGATTAGACACAAGATAAATAAAAAGACACCATAATGTAAACAAAAAAGTTTAAAATCTATAAGCTAAACATCTAAACACTAAAACCTAAAATCTCACATGGTAGAGTTCGATGTGACGAATCCAATAACGCTTAAATGAGGTCAATCAGAGTCTGTTTAATACCCTTCTTACAACTTTTTATTTTAAGAGACTTAGTAAACACGTGAGTATATATTATATTATTTACAATATATTAAATAACGATATCTATTAAATCCTTGCGACGGAGATATAATTTAATTTATAATTTTTTAAGACATATGTTAAAACGTTTGAAGCATAGACTACACTTACTTTATGCATTAGTTTCTAATTTATGCCTATTTAATAAACTTCTCTTAAGTAATATATTTTTAACGCACATTAGATTATTTAATTAACTAATTAACTATTATCTTATTTATAATATTTTAAACTAATATTTAAATTTTCATTTAGTATTTATATTTTTATAACTGATTAAATTAATAATAATAAATAATAATAGTAGTAGTATAATAATAATAATAATAATGCTTAAATATAATCGGTATTTAAGGCTTCTCTAGGTTAGATTATGCTATTAATTAAGGTAAAAGAAAAACTTAAAGTGGAGGTGGGAAAATCCATTGCGTTCGTTGGAAGGAGTACTCTTGTTTGACATCGATCAAGTTTAATCGTTGCTTCCGGTTGAACTTGTAACAGCTAGAGTTTACCAACAATAGGCTTATCTCGTATATTGATCAGGACGTAGTTGATCACCTGCTCAAAAATATTGGTGAAGGTATTTACCTCTCTCATGCAGTGGAAGATGTTCAAAGAAATTCATATTCGATATACGTTATATATATAATATATATATATATATATATATATATAATATATTAAGAGTAAATTGCAGTTCTGATTCCTATGGTTTAGCATTTATTGATATATTTTACAAAATCTAAATGTTTTGCAATTTTCATACTAAAGTTTCTATTTTATTGTGGTTTTAATCCATTACACTAACTCCATCCAACTTATAGGTAAATCATAATCACATGAGAGGCATGCGCTGGATATTTTGGTAAATAACCAAATTTCAAAACAATCACCTTCTTGTAAATATTCTATCTCCCTCTGGTGAAAAAATCTTTACCACTACATACTTCTAATCGTCACAAGAGAAAAGCTGCATTACCTTACATTAACCACAATATAAAAAGATATAATATGCAACATAATGTATAGAATAAACATAATATTGCAAAACCTTGGTAAAGATTCTAAACTTATAATAGCATGAAGTATACATTCTAAAGTTGTCTCCAGATTCTCTACCACGTCTGTCCCAAATCAAATTAAACAGACACCACATCCAAGATTGATAAGGTACACTTTATATCCAACGGGAATAAAAGAACTGAGAATGAGCGTACGTTGCATGTGAAAAGAGTGAGACATCTGAGCTAATTTATGTATGCTTGTATGTGGATGATATCATATAAAAAAGCTCAAGTTCTTATCTTATTAAGGAGTTTTAGAAAGGTATTATGAACCACCGTAGATATGTACCTAAACTTGAACTAAACCCCAACATCCAAGAACACCGCTAGAACATTTTAAACTTCTTTAAATTCATTATAGTATAATGAATGAAAAACAAGCACTGGGACCCGATGTTTGGTTTATAAAAATTAACGCAAAGAAATAATACGCAATCAGTAATTCAATAATATACTTCCTACGTTCAATAAAACTGCAACATTTTTGCTAGTATTTTGGTAAACAAAAAATAATTGACGGAAATACCCTACACCCTACCCATACCTCTCATGTAATCAATATTTAACTATAAGTTGGATGGAGTTAGTGTGGTGGACCAAAACTGTAATAAAATAGAAACATTGGTATGAAAATCACAAGACATTTGGATTTTGTAAAATGTAGCAATAACCACTAATCCACAGGGACTAAAACCGTAATTTACTTTATTTTTAATGTGTAAACACATTTCCGGTCATTAGTATATTAACTAGAAGTTATACCCAATGGGATAACACCTTTTTAAATTTTCGCGTTACCGTTGGTTATTTATAAAATTTAACGTACAAATAACATTTAACAATATATATTTGAAAAGCACAAAAATGTATGTCGTTCTAAAAGTATATGCATAGAATACCAAAAAATAAATTCAAAGGAAGTCGTGTATCATTTAATTTGGCTCGACTGGTTTAAAAAAAATACGTCAAATTATAAAACAATTGAAAACGTACATAAAAATAAGCACGAAAACGTATTATATTTGATGTTATATATTTTCAAAAAGACTGAAACATAAACAACTTGAATTTATACCGACACGTAAATAAAAATAAATTCGTAAGAAAATAGTTTTCGTTTGTAAGTTAAAAAATAGTACAACACATTGCAGCGGTGTCGAAACGTAAAGTGGATCAAATTTATACCGTCTAATGAAAACACATTAAATTTGATCTGACTCGTTTTCGAACAAAATTTACATCAAAACATAGACCAACTGAAAACGTGCATAAATAAGCATGAAAACGTATTGTATCTAGCCCGACTTATTTCCTGAGGAAATAAATTTACGTCAAAACATAACTTGAATTTATACCGACACGTAAATAAAACTAAACACATAAAACTTGATTACAAAGTCTTCCGAAAGTTAAAGGGTTGTAAGTGTCAATATTAAAAGTTGAGAAAACATAAAAGAAAATTACGTTGAAACATAAATTAACTTGAATTTATACCGACATGTAAATAAGAATTAACACATAAAACTCGATTAAAAAGTCTTTAGAAAGTTATAGGATTATAAGTGTAAATATTGAAAGTTGAGGGTTAAAAGTATAAAACAAAAATATAAACAAAAAAAAGTAAAAAACACTATTCACACAAAAAGACAAAAATAAAAACATTGTTCATAAAACTTGCAATTGTTATATACTAGTAAGATTATCCGCGCTACGCTGCGTGTTTCGATCAATATCTATTTTGGTTCAGTATAGCAACCGAAATAAATATGCAGAAAGTAATATTGACACATGTTTTACATCGAGTGAAAACCATTAAAATAAATTAAATTGAATAGCGGGCCGACCTTATTTTTAATTAATTGTAAATTAAAACGTAAACGCTATCTTAAATATAACTTTTATGAAAAAGGAAAAGGAATCTAAAACTAAAACACTAAACATAAGAAAATTAAAAAAAGAACAATAATAAAGTCCCGAAAATATAAATCGAGAAAGAAACAAAGGGACCAATAGAATAAAAGCAGTATTCACACAATTTACTAATTCTAACTAATGTCAAAACGTAGACCAGCTGAAAACGTATTATATTTGACCTGACATATTTTCACTAAAAATTTACATTAAAACATAAACCAACTTGAATTTATACTAACATGTACATAAAAAATAAGCACGTAAAAAATAGTTTCGGCACGTTATGGCGATGTAAAAAGCATAAAGTGACTCGAATTTAACCATCTAATAAAAAATTTTATATTCACGTTTCCGAAAATATTCACGTTAAAAATATTCACCATCTAGTAAAAGATAGTTACGCGTGTTTCCGAAAAAATATTCACGTAAAACGCAGACCAATTGAAAACGCAAACAAAAATAAGCATGAAAATGCATTATATTTGATCGGACTCATTTTCCAAAAAAATAAAATATACGTCAAAACGTAGACCAATTTAAAACATACATAATAAGCAAGAACATATTATATTTGACCTAACTTATTTCCCGAAAAAAAATTACGTCTAAACATAAGCAAATTTCCATTTATACAAACACGTATATACAGATAAACACGTAAAACTCGTCTGCAAAGTTTTTTGAATATTAAGGGATTGTAAGTGTCAATTAGAAAGCTAAGGAAAAAAATAAAAACGATAAAAAATAAAAAAAGACAAAATACATAAATCAACGAAGAATGTACTGTTCATCAAATTTACAATTGTAATTTACAATTACATTACATTACAATTATAATTATAATGTAATGTAATATTATATTATATATTATATAATTTCATAATAGATGAATTTGTTTTATTGTTATAATGTTGTGTGTGTTTTTAGTTTTGTGTTTTGCTTTTTGTAATTATATCTTTTTATATAGCGTTTAGAATATACCTTTGCAACGTTACATCAAAAATACAAGTGAACTAACATATGACTTGATATATGAGTGTTTTGTTAATTTGTTCTCTTTACTAACTTTCATTTAAAGTGTAATTTTATTTTTCTTTTATATTTTTTATATATAGTTTATATAAATTCTTCTACAATTTGAGATGTATATGTATTTCTGACGCGACATCCTTCTAAACCCAACCCGACCGATACACATTATTAAAAGAGAAATGTGTCAAAGGAATCTGAAGTTAAAATATTAATTCAACTAACTAAGAAACATTAAATGTTATAAATAGAAACTATATTTGTAGGATTTATTAACATGTAATTTACATTTATTATTTATATTTATATTATTAAATACTATTTAAAATAGATATTATCTTATTTAAATACTTAAGTATAAAATTTTTATATATTTACATAGTAGTCAACAATAATAATAATAATAATAATATAATAATAATAATAATAATATCCAAACAAAATCAGTGTTTAAGTCAAGTTAGGTTAGATTATACTATCCAAAAGAGCTATATTTACTATTTATATTTCTATAGCTAAATACTATTTAAATTAAGTATTATCTTATCTAAATACTTAACTATAATAATAATAATGTAGATCCTTAATCCGTATGGATTTCACAGAATCGTCTATCCAACCTAGAGTGCAGAATCCCCTTGATCAGATTACACAGGAAACCGAACAAAATCACGAACACAATCACTTTCAATCCGTCTTCTATTGATTATCCAACACGAATGTTTACAATCAATTCAAGACTCACAAGAAATCTCTCGGCCACTCTGTAGATTTCTCACAACCCCTTCTTCTAATCTTTTTTTCTAACCACTCAAAACCCTAATGCACAACCTGTATATATACAACATGTTTGCATACTGGGCTTTAGACTGGGCTAGACCATTCTTCAAGCGCATTACAACTCTAAACAAGCTAAACATAAATGTTAAGCCTAATACAAAATATCCAAAGACTAAACTCGTAAACTATTAAGTTGTTGTCACAGACTATGCACCAACAAACTCCCCCTTGACACTAGCTTCATAGTGTAATTTTGTCTTCAAACATCTTGTGATCTGGTCCTTTGGATAGCTTCAGCTACACGCAGATTCTGACATCAACAGCCCTCCCCCTAGCTGATGCTTCCAATCTCCAAAGCTTTCATTTGTTGTAGATTAATGAACTAGCATTCTCTGATTAAGCTCTTATCTCCAAATTCCTCTATATCTCTCTTTGCAATGTAGTAGAAGGATCCTACCATGCATCCTCACACATTCTGCACTCCACTCTTAATATGTACTTTACTTGATTTCTGCACTTCACAAGCAAGTAACTCGAAAAACCATTAGTTCTTTTCTACATTAAAGATAAACCAATATTTTATCTTATCATGCAAAAACAAACAACTTATCAGTTCAAACTGGGAGACTTTAAAAACAAATCTTTTTGTATTTTTTATATTTTCTAAAAACAAATAACTAACAAGAAAATAAACACTCTATTTTTTGTGAGAATCACCAGTAAGAAGATCATATCAGCAACATCAAACTGCTTTCACACTCTTAGATAATTCTTCTTGTAATTTTCATGAAAAGCAGTTAAGATGATTACCAGTATTGTTGATCCACTTAAACAAAAATACATGAACATTTCAAGTACCATTACGTAGTGATATGTTAAGGTAATTTTATACTGATATACTAGTGTGTTCCACTTCAGGACATACCCCCACGATCAAGGTATGCACAAAGATTCCTCGTAGTAGGTGAGTATACCGAAATTCATCCTTTTAATATACAACGTTAGATAATTGGTGATCAGGTCAGTACTTCCGTACAGCAAAGAGACCAATATCCAACGAGGGTTAGGGCAAATACCAAATTTTGGTACGATTGATGCATTTTGCACGTTTGAATGATTCTCTAGGAGAACTTCTTCAAATTCTAAGGATTTGGCATTTTAGCTCTTTTAAGATATCCTGGTTGTGCCTAGGTCAGCATATATCTGGATGCAGCAGAAGGACAACCTTGATACCCCGGATGAAATAACGATATAAGACCTAAAACTCAGATTTTGGCAATCTATCAACGCAAGATTTAAGGTTATAAAACCATACGCCACTGATATGTTACCCACTCATACGAGTTCATTATGTTTATATCACCAAGGTAAGTTGATTATTTCATGCCTTTTGCCTACTGATATATCATATGATGAAGCTGCTATCACACTTAAGCAAATTAATTTTAATTTCAGTGTGACAGTCGAACTTGCTGATGTACTATCATTTCTTCTTATCCACACAGTGAAAACTCATTTTTGATTTTCAATTTTTTTCATGTTTTGATTTTTGAAAAACAGTAAATTTATTTACAAATGTTTTTGGAAAACTGGTTATTCAGGATTCCTCATCTCATTGAGTTCGACTAAATGTTCAAAATGAGCCTTGTCAAAAGCTTTTGTATAAAGATCTGCCAGGTTATCTAATGTGTCGACTCGATGCAGTTCAATCAATTTCTTTTCAGCACGATCCCGTATAAAATGATGACGAATGTCAATATGTTTTGTGCGACTGTGTTTTACGGGATTGTTGGTGATTGAAATAGTCACATTATTGTCTATCATTATAGGAGTACGAGTGAAATCAAACCATAATCACGCATCTACTGTTGGATCTAGAGAACCTGAGAGCAACAGCTACCCCCGCATCAATATATTCAGCTTCACACGTAGAGGTAGACACGCAAGACTGCTTCTTGCATTGCCATGACACGATCCTCCCTCCTAAGAACTGACAACCACCTGTGGTAGACTTTCTTATTGATTTGCACCCACCAAAGTCCGAATCAGTGAAAGCAACAAACTTCAAATCACTAGCAGCTAGATACCATAACCCAAGTTTAGGTTTCCCCTTTAAGTAACAAGGAATCCGCTTCACCGCTTTCATGTGTGACTCATTTGGATTCGCTTGATATCTGCACAAAGACACACTGCGAACATGATGTCTGGTCTAGAAGCAGTCAAGTACATCAGAGAACCAATCATTGCCCTGTATTGAGTTGGATCAACATCCCCCACACTCTCATGATCTGGTCCAAGATTGTGATTCTCACAAATAGGTGTGTTGAAATTAGCGCAATCCTGCATTTTGAACGAGACAAAATGTCATACACGTACTTCGTCTGATGTATAAACATCCCATCCTTCTTTTGTTTAACTTGTAAACCCAAAAAGTAAGACAGTTCACCCATCGCCACTCATTTCAAACTTGCTCTTCATTACCTCCTCGAAATCATGACACATGTTCTCATCAGATGAGCCAAAAATGATGTCATCTACGTATACCTGTACCAGCAGAAAGTCTTCCTTATTCCTTTTAATGAAAAATGTACTGTCAATCTGACCTCTTTCAAAACCATTCTTTAACAAATGTGCTGACAGTGTCTCATACTACGCCCTAGGTGCCTGATGCAATCCATACAATGCCTTATCAAGTCGATAGACTCGATTTGGATAATCTGGATCAGTAAACCCATCTGGTTGTGAGACATACACCACTTCTTGGACTTTCCCGTAAAGAAATGCACTCTTCACGTCAAGTTGGTAAACTTTGAAGCCTTTGAATGAAGCAAAAGCTAGGAACAAACGAATTGCCTCCAACCTTGCTACTGGTGCAAACACTTCATTGTAATCAAACCCCTCTTGCTGATTGAACCCTTCACCACTAACCGAGCCTTATTCCTTATCACGATCCCTCGGTCGTCTTTCTTGCACTTAATCACCCACTTAGTGCCTATTTCCTTCGCTCCTTCAGGCAAATCAACTAGCTCCCAAACCTTCAACTTTTAAACTGAGCTAGTTCCTCTTGCATAGCTTCAACCCAACAATTATCTTTAGAGCCATATTCTTCGCTCCTCTTGGGCAACAAAGCATCTATACAAACACTCATGTAGTCTTCTGAATCGAAGTGAATGAACAGGAACCTTCGATCACACCTCTTCTTGTTTGAACACCTGCAGCAGCATCACCTATGATGTTCTCAACTGGATGATCTCTGTTTGCGCGTGTAGTAGCAATGGTGTCCACAAATCAAATTACTTCTAGATTTGATCCAATCTCCCCCTGAATGTTCTTATTGGCAAACGGATTAGTAAAGTCATCCCCCTAAATAGGTTTAGACTCACTATCACTTGAGTCCTGTGGAGCTGCACTGGAAGAAGTTTCTGGAGCATCTGTCATTAATATACTCGATCTAGGCATGAAGTCACCCTCTTCAGCTTCACTGATCACAATTTGAATCACTTGAGACTCATCTGCATTGGAAAAATCAGGAATATTAAATGATTTAAAGACACTATCATAATCATATAATATAGCAGGACCACTCTCGATTGTTGAGGTGTATAACTAATGATTTCCATTTAAACACAACCTCAATTTTACCAGTTTTTAGATTAAAATCCTTTTATTCGGTGTTCCAGGCATATAGCCTAGGAAGTACCCTCGTCCGCTACCTCACCGAATTTTTGCTTATCTTTATTTCGCACAATGGTGCAGGGTAATCCAAATGTTCAAAGCCTTTTAAGTTTGGTTTTCGGTTAAACAATAGTTCGTGATATGTTTTGTTAAACAGTTTAAACGTCAAAACTTTGTTTAGGAGATAACAAGCTTGTTTCCTAGCTTCTCCCTAGAAAAGAACTGTAAGCTTTGAATCAGAAAGCATAGGTCTAGCGACTTCAATCTATTGAGGTGTATAAGGAGCAGAATATTGATGTTCAATTCCCTTGCGAAGACAATAGAGATCCAGAATCTGATTCTTGAACTCTGTGCCATTATCACTCCTTATCCTCTCGACCCATGCATCATGGACATTTTCCAATTTTGTAAAAAGATCTATCAGCATCTCCGTTGTCTCATCTTTTGTACCTAAAAAAGAAACCCCTTGAATATCGTGAGTAATCATCTGTGACAACTAAACAATAGTACTTTCCACCTATGATCCTTACGTTCACCGGACCGAATAGATCCATATGAAGTAATTCATAAGGGGCATTATGATATTTACTGTTTAGACTTGTGAGGTTTCTTATGTTGTTTTCCCTTTTGACATGGAAGAAATTTATCTTCCATGTGAAACCTCTGCACTGACACCCCTTCCACTAAATCGTTTTTAATAATATAATTTATTTTCCGGTAGTGGATGTGGGCCATGCATGTGTGCCACAACAATGACTCAGATGCTTTTGACAGTAAACACACCACCACAGTGGAAGAATCCTTAGCACCCATGTCCATGACATAAGTGTCGTTTCTCCTTGGGCTCTCATCACAATCCAATCATCCGGTATCACCAAACCAGGTTTCAATACCAAAGCTTCAGACTTAGTATAGTGGACCGAGTGACCCTTGTCGCAGACTTGAGACACGCTCATCAGATTGTGCTTCAGCTGCTTGACATAGTTCACTTTGTCCAATGTGATCTTCCCGTTGGTCACTTTTCCTCTACTTGTAATATGCCCTCCTTTAGCACCTGCAAAATTCACATAACCTCCATCTATACTCTCAAACTTTGTCAACAGCCTCGCATCCCCCGACATGTGCCTGGAGCACCACTATCAACACACCATAAGTTGATAATCCTCCTTAGCAGCTCCTCACAACCCAACAAAATTTAGTTAGATCGGGGGACCTAAGCCTTAATGGTCTTCGGTCTTCTAGATTCATCAACCACATGAACATTCATCCAATATCCATCACTCCTAACTGGAGTCTTGGATCTCAGACCTGTTGATGGAAATGGTTTTTAATTTCCATTCGATCTTTGGTCCTTCTTCGCGTTTTACCGTAACCGTACCGACAAAAAACGTTCAAAAATTGTCTAAAAAGTGTGATTACCAAATTGTACCGTTAGACTCGTCTCGACGATACAAATCCAATGGTGTATAATGTCTAATAGTGATTTTAGAAATTTTCGTGCCTTTTTTTTGGTCCTAAAAATCACATGAGTCTAACCGTGCAGTCGGTTTGTCAAGATTGTCTATAGATCAAATTTTGTGTATGAAATAGTTTAATTCAGGTTACATCAGCTGGTTAAATTTCCACCTTTGTGGATACAACTCGGAACACTACCGAGTTCGAAACAATAACTCGGATTAACAATTCCAAGTTAGGAACTCGGAACAGTGATCCGAGATGGTATTAGAGAGATCCGATATGGTATTTGAGATGATCTGAAATAATCCGAGATACACTGTTATAATCCGAGATGCAACACCTATGATCTGAGATGCAATCTGAGTTGGACTGTTCTGATCCGAAATGCAATCCGAAATGGACTTGTTCTGATCCAAAATGCAATCCGAAATGGACTGATCTGATCCGAGATGCTAATTCTCTGATCCAAGATGGTTATTCTTTGATCCGAGATGCAACTCTGATGATCCGAAATGCCAAGTTTTATTCGAGATGCTTTGTTGTTTATCCGAAATAGCAGACAAAAACCCTAGAACAACCGTCAAAAATCAAACCAGCCGATCAAAAACACGTCCAAAAACTTCAACTTTTTCTGCTGTAATGATTCCGAACCAAGCAAAACAAGAGCCGAATGCTCTGATACCAATTGTAGGTCTCTTAATCCGTATGGATCTTCACAGAATCGTCTATCCAACCTAGAGTGGAAATCCCCTAGATAAGATTACACAGAAAACCTAACAAGAACACGAACACAATCACTTTCAATCCGTCTTCTATTGATTACCCAACACGAATGTTTACAATCAATTCAAGACTCACTAGAAATCTCTCAGCCACTCTGTATATTTCTCACACTCCCTTCTTCTAATCTTTTTTCTAACCACTCAAAACCTAATGCACAACCTGTATATATACTACATGTCTGCATACTGGGCTTTAGACTGGGCTAGGCCATTCTCCATCCCATTACAAATCTAAACAAGCTAAACATAAATGTTAAGCCCAATACAAAATATCCAAAGACTAAACTAGTAAACTATTAAGCTATTGTCACAGAATAGGCACAACAAATAAGAATAATAAAACAATAACAAGAATAATGCCTAAATTCTTAGTGACACCAACCGCATCACACGTGTCAATACACTAATATTATATTATGTTATGTTATATTATGATATGTTATGTTATATTATATTATATTATATTATATTACATTATATACAATATGAAAATACAATTCATAGATACATAGATACATGAGAATATTTAGTTTTTAACTTCACCCTAAAACTTTAATATTGTAGAGTTTACCCACTATAGTTTGTTTTTTTAGTTTTAGCCACTATTAGTTAAGAACCAATACCCTAATATTATATTATATTATATACAATATCCTAAATAACAATTCATAGATGCATGAGGATATTTAGTTTTTAACTTCACCATAAAACTTTAATATTGTAGAGTATACTCACTATAGTTTTTTTTTAGTTTTAGCCACTATAATTAAGAACCAAATGTAAAACAACAATTAATAAACTATCCGTACAATGACTACAAATGAATCGAAAGAATATGAACAATGCCTTATTTGTGTTTATATGTTAAGGAAATAAATTAATGTGTTTACAGACTGTTGATGAACACTTATCGAATGAGATTTTTTGTTCATGTTCGTTCATTAAGTAAAGGAATGTGTTTGTGTTCGCTTGTGTTTGTCCATAAATTTTAGGTCAAGAACACAAACAGACGTTCATGAAAAGCGCACACACACAAACACTTGTTCATGAACAAGAAATGAATAAATATTAAAAGGTATGCCATATACTATACCCAATTGTGCTATGAAAACAACGGATATAAATGAACATGGTATCGAACATTCACGAACATAAATGAACGAACGTGGCTTCTATTCATATTTGTTTATTTAAATAAACATACGAAAATTCTTGTTTGTGTTTGTTCATTTATTAAATTAATAAATGAATGAACCCAAACAAACGTTTTACCGAATAATTCACAAACTGTTCGTTGAAACGTTTGATCCCTTTACAATCGGACATACATTTGGTTCAAATTGAATGAAGGACAGCAAGCTCAGATCAATGAAAACATTGAACGAAGAGGTCATCATGCAGGCTTATTGATCAAATACATGAATTACTTCAAAGTGTTGAAAAATAAATTGCAGATTAATCTTGATGATGAAGTGGCATTAATGAAGGAAAATAGAAGATGAGAATGCAGTCCTTACAGCTAAAGTGACTGAATCAGCCAAGTTTAAAACTGACGGAAAGAAGCCAATATATGGTGTTCCAAAAGCCTCTACTGAACCCCCAAATGAAACTGTACCTGTATCTGAACCTGAAGTAGAAACTGAGAAACCAATTGAACCTGAGCTTACTTTTCAAGATAAGGAGATTACGGATGCTTTGTATGGTCCGAAAAACAAAGAACATGAGATGAGGAGGAAAAAGATAACGAAGATGATGAAGAAAATCTTGATTTTGGTGATTCTGGATATAAGGATTTTGATGCAGATAAAGATGATTATCAGGGTGGTGGTGCTGGTATTACTACAACTGAAACTATAGCTGAACCAGATGTTCCTGAAACACAATATGAAGCTGATAAAACAGAAGATGTATCTGAAGTTCGGGGGGAGTCTAGAGAGAATGTGAAAGATACTGGTGATGAAACTACAAGAATCATCACAGACTAAGGAGAGTATGTACACAAACTATACTAAAGAAGAACTTGCAAGGTTGTGTGGCATAGCTGAAAAAGAGTTTGAATTTGACTTTGAAGACGAATTGAATGATATTGAGAATGATGATAAACAGGAAGCTTACATATTCGAACTAGTTGTTGATGCAAATGATTATGATCAGGTTGAGATAGAAGATGATTTTGATGACAATGAGGTTCAGTATGCTAATAATGTTAATGATCAGTTTCCTACATTTACCGAGATGTTCGCTGAAGAAGCTAATGAGATATTGAAGAGGAAAGTAAAAGAGAAACGTGGCGAATTTCTAGTGATTGACAAGAAGGCGACTTTAACAAAAAGATCAAAATGGTTAGAAGTGTTCTGACTAAAAGAAGTACTGACAAACATTGAAGTTCTTACACAGAATAAGAGATTGTCTATGGGAGATATTATAAGTTGGATGTGGATTCCGAAGCTGAAAGTGATTGCTATCCTAAGAGAATAACACGTTCAGTATTTCAAGAATATCAATGATATTAAAAGTTTGCCGTGGTGGGATGTGATGGAGATGTGCAGACTTAGAATGATAAACTATGATCAAAGTCAGTACAATCAACATGTACTGAGATTTATTAAACAACAAGCTAGATCAAAGTTCAAGTGATGGAAACCTCAGGAGCCAAAGCTAACGTATCCAATACTAAAATAGATCCCGAGAGACTGGGAAATAGCAGGTGACGTTGAAGTATAAGCGACTAAAAGTTACGAAAATTATACATTTTATGAGATGGGCAGGATACTCACAATGAATTCAGATGGTGGTATTATGATGAGAAGACCGGAGAAACGGTGATTGCATTGTGCAAAGACGGTAATCGGAGAACGATTAGATTGTATGATCTGATGTGGATTATTAATATGTCAAAAAAGGATGTTGAGATGTTGTTCTACAATAAGATATATTTCTCAAAGGTTGACCATGAGCAGGCAATGCAATTCAAAAGAGTCGTGAAGGTTTGTTATGCTTATAATATACATTCTAGAAGGATGTGGGAGACCGAGTGGAGAAAGATAGAAAAGAAAGAAGATACAAAGGAAAAGAAGAGATTACTAAAGATTGCTAATTGAACACAAAAAGTTGCCATATCAAGATCTTAGTATATGAAGAAACCTCCTCTCACAGATAAAACGCTAAGTAAGAGTTTTGAAGATCATAGAAGGAATTACAGAAAGA
This sequence comes from Scalesia atractyloides, assembly GCA_947069175.1. NCBI lineage: Eukaryota > Viridiplantae > Streptophyta > Magnoliopsida > Asterales > Asteraceae > Scalesia > Scalesia atractyloides. The sequence goes on from CAMTDV010000020.1 coordinate 17,989,329, forward strand.
GGTTTTCGAAAGTAAGGGATGAAGACCAACAAGACAAGACCGCCGCATCATCTAAGGGAGAGTTTGTTGATATAGAATGTATAATGCCTACATAATAGTTGTGTCTAGTTTAATGTATAGGTAGCATAACATAATGTCGGTGTGTTTGATATTGTAAAGCAAGGACTCATACGCATGCATGAGTCATACGTGCGTATGAGAACTTGACTTAACTATGCGCATGAGCCTTATGCTCATGATATGCCTATAAGTAGATAGGCTCATGCATTTAGGGTAAGACTTTTGATACTTTGGAGCATTTGATGGGATTTCATATTAAATTGTTATGTTGACCAAATTTCAACGAAAAGTGAATTTATGAAACAAGTGATATAAATGATCAAGATATGGATTCCACACTTATTTTGATCCACTAGATAGCTTAGAAAGGATTTTTTATTTTTTTACTCAATTCTAACCACACAAACTGATCCTGCATTTTCTAGGTTTGTATTTTTATTTTTTTAAGAGACATTGAACTTTTCTTTATTTAAATTATGTTTTTTATATTTTATTCATGTTATCTAAATTTAAATTGTTTAAATTTAATTAAAATATAATTAGATAATGATGATAGTGGTTTTAAACCATTGCAAGAATGTTAAAGGAAGAGGCTTAAAGCCCTCTCATATGAGGTGGCGCTGACTTGGCATTATAAAGCCCCTAGGGCCTGTATACCACACCACCCAGCCTAGATGTCACTTTGACCCCTTTCAAGTTTCTAAAGTTTCGTAAAACTAATTTCTTACATTTTTAATGTGCTTATATAATTTCACACGAGAAGACCTAGTTCTCTAAGTTCTCACAACTCGTAGAAGTTTTCCCTTAATTCAAATTATATATATATATATATATAAAGTGGAGGATTTAAATAAGAAGAATTTTTTTGTAAGAAGAAAAAAGAAAAAGTTTCAACCAATGAGAATGCTTGATTTTACTTTATTTAATATTTGCATTTAATTTTAATATACGGGTATATTTATAAACTTACATATATCATTACTTTCTACTTTTCTTGTTTAATAGCTAACTACATTAAATATGTAACTTTTTCAAAAAATATATTTTTTAAAGAATAAAAAAATTCCTTTAAAGTGTAGGACAAATTATTAGGTATGCATGATAAATTTCGAATTGTGTAGGATAAATTTAAATATGTGTAGAATAAATTTCGAAAGAGTAGGATAACTTTTTATATGTATAGGCAAAAAAATTAATGTAGAAAATGATAGTATTTATGAGTAATTAATTACTTAAAAATAGTAATAGATAAGATTAAAGAAAAACAATTTAATATTTTACAATATATAAATAAATAATTATATATAGGGAGAGGATCATGAGAAAACTACATATAAATGAGAAAACTAAAAACTAACTAAAAAAATCCTAAAAAACATACCAATATTTTTTACAATTTTTTATAAAAAATCACTACTTTTTATGTATAAAAAAACTTTTTTTCAAAAAAAAAAACTTGTACAACACATTTGCATTATATATGTACTGCACATATGTATTATATGTATGTGCTGCACATGTGCATGATATGCTTAGATTTAGCTTTTGAGTTCATTTTAGCTTTCAGGGTTAGGTTTTTTAGGGTTTAGGATTAGGTTTTTGTGTGACACACCACCCGATAAGGATGCTTTATAACACAGTTGATGAAGAACGTGCTTATCTTTTTGATAGTAAACATATTGTACCAATGTTGGAAACTCATATTACCACATCTAGTCATACCAAGTCTAGCCTGACGTAACAACTCTTCCACCAGATCACACCGATCCAGGACATACATTTCTACCAGACTATCACAGATCTTGGATACATTATTCCACCACAGTATATCAAGCCTGGGATGACGAGCAACAACATGTGTCATCACCTGTGACACATGCTTAAAAGACGTCGGCTATAATTGGTGAGTTCATGAATATACACAAACTATAAATCACATTATTTCACCATAACTTTGTACTCGCCCATATCATCATAACCAACGTCAACAAGTGACACATCATCATATAGTCAATGCCCACTACACCATGGGTGTGGTACTCACAAATCCCGTCGTAGCGACACGTATAAAGGACCACAAATATCGTGAGTATGAGTACACAGGTTATGTACATGTGTACAATAGTCATGCCATATTATTAAAGTTTAGGACAAGCAGGTTCACATTTGGAAAGCATTCATAAAACTCACCCGTGGAACAGTTTCTAGCACAATCAGGTAACCTTTTTTAAAGTACAATCAGATAACAGTGGCTAGCATAATAAACAATATCTCTGGGTTCTAATGCAACATAAGAAATCCTATGTTAGGTTATTATACATCTAACTACTTTTATTATCATGGTTGGATATTGGTTAACACTGCCTTGTTTAAGCATGGTTGATCAGTCCATGCCTAACTAAGGCTAGGCTACCAATACCCGCGCCTGACGATACCTTAGTACCTAAAAATAATACTAACACTACTATTGATAATAGTATTACTACTACTAATAATACTAATATAATAACTAAACATAAACTTAAATGAGAGCATACCTTAAAACTATCTACGACAACTTGAGGTAGAGTCTCCCTACTTGAGCTCCTACTCGTGCTTCAAAAATGACTACTAACAACACCCAACAAGGTATCATATGCTCAAGATTCTCTATACTAGAGCGTTCCCATTAAAGAAACCAATGCTATAAAGCTAACTATCTGCTTTTATTTATAGAGTAGAGTAGCATCTCAACTATATGATTTAGTAGATGTGGGACTTAGTTGACATGCTTGCCTACTAGCTTAGTCTACGTGAGTCTATCTATGTGTTATAATTTTATTATTATTATTATTATTATTATTATTATTATATTAATTAATTCACCTACTTCAATCGTTATTCTTGTACAACTTTTAAAATATAACGTTTTATAAAACGATGAATATGTCATTGAGATGAGCTTATTTTTATCTATATTTTAACCTAAGTTTCTTTAAAAACGGAGTAGGACAAATATAATATATTTTATTACTATTATTAGATGATATCCTGTAATACTAAATACTCGCCTATGTATCTCATATTTAAAAATGACTATCTTACTTGATACTTACTCGTTAGACAATATATGAAATACAAGTTTCGTATATTTTTATTTTTGTCTACGAAATGAGGTGTTACAACTCTACCCCTTTAAATTAGGTTTCGTCCTCAAAACTAGTCAAACAATGAACAACTATTTCTTCATCTCATCTACACTTCCCTTGATGTAGCATTTTGATCATATCCTACATCTCCATTATCTAACATTATTATATTGTCTTATGGCATACCTAATATATTTATGTTTCTAGAACCTTTATACGTTGTTTGACTTATTTTACTTTTTCATTGGCTTCTATATCTACTAAAGATATGTAAGCAGTCGCATCCGCCAAACATCATAGCTAACGATGTATGAAAGTAGAAATCCCATTAACCCTCTAAAGTCTATAATACATGTCCTTAGTATGTGTTCGAGCATTCGAATCATAAGGTTCCTTTAAGCGATGCGGTTCCTTTTAAAGGCGATGCCTCCAGCATCACCTTATTAGCTACTTGAAATTCTAAGAGCTTACGCTCTTGATTAGCAAACTTTTTTTTTCTCGGTCGTGAACACTTTTCATGCTTTCTTTAATATGCTTTATATAACCAATTGTTGCTAGATAATCTTAGGTCCGCATAACTGACCTTTGCCTACTTCAATCTTACAGATAGGAGTCTTACATTTTCTTCCACATTATGCTTCATATGGTGCTCCTTTTATGCTAATTTGGTAACTATTACCGTATGAGGATAAGATTAAATGTAGATAGACGTCCTAACTACTATCAAAGGTGATTACACATGTATTGAGCATATCTTCTAATGTTCAGATAGTTTGTCCACTTTTCCTATCAGTATTGTCACACCCGCTCATAGGCGGAAGCGCGCGGTGTGATCTGATTGATTCTCATTGCATACAATATAAGTGAACAAACTAAATGGATAAAAACAAGCTCTAATTCCATTGTCATAAATGTTTCCAAATGCAATATGAGTTGAGTATTTTGTTTACCAACCATAAAATGAAAATAAGTTGGCAGAACGTTACACATTCAAAATGCAAGTTTTAAAATGATAAGGCTCGACCCTTATATTACCGCAAGGAGGCGGTATATAATGAGCAAACCCTTCAAAAGTTGGCATGGAGACTTGATACTTGCTCTCCTTCTCTGAAATTCCCCGCATTGGTCCACTAATTTCCTGAAATACATGTTAAGTTGAAAATCAATAAAAGTTGGCGAGTTCATGTGTTTTAGTTGCATAAGTTAAATCCATAAAATGTATGATGTATTTGTATCAAAACTCGGTATGCAAAGCGTCAATGAAATCGTGATCATTAATGTTTTGCAAGGACATTAATATGTGTGACAACATAGGAAGCATCCAAACCTAGACGATTTTTGTCGATTAACCTCGACTGGGACGACAAATGCACTCTTCCGTGTGGGTTCATGACCAAGAGTGGAGCTCGCCAACACCCGCTAGATCTAACCTTTGTACCGTGGTCTTAAACAAGATTAATGGTGCTTACGTCCACCCTATTCGCACATGATCTAGTTATTTTATTCCCTAGCTTATCATACCATAGACATGTATTTCCCCCAATAGTTGTAAAACAGTAAAAATTTAAGATGAAAAGGGGGACATGAACTCACTGGATTGCTTTCTGCTTTCCCTGTTTAATTCAAGTACTTTCCTTGGTTAATATCACAACCTACAAACGCGATAGGTTTTGTTAGACACTTAGGTCTTTGTATCAATTCATGTTCATGTTTCTCGTCTTAAGTATTTGTTAAGACTTGTTCAGTGTTTTGTTTCGCTAAGATGTATTTTCAATGTACGATGCCCACTGAGATGCGTTTTCGGTGTATGATGTCTCTGAGGTGTATTTCGGTGCATGATGTCAATATATATATTTCGTCATATATATATATATATATCCTTGCATCTCAAGTGTTGCATGTACGGGCCTAGCCCGTTAGCCTCCATGCCTCGCACGAATAAGATGTATATGTTTCATGACTTCTCATAGTCGGGTTCCACCGTTTGCCTCGACGACGCCATCGTCGGATATGTTCCATATATAATTCTTCTTAATTATATATAATTCCAAGTTTGATGGGTTAGTTAAAACATTATATCTTAACTTGTATCATTTGTATGCACCACTTTATATATCATTTGTGATTACGATGGGCTTGTTAAAAATAATCTATTTTTAACATGTCTTGATATATAATTATTCATGTGCATGGGTTTATGGTTTACATGACCAAGTGTTGTAATTGTTAGGTATTATACTTATGCATCTTCCCAAGTATAGATATACTTGTATTGTGGGTATTTGTGTACTTAAAGTTGTATTCTCATGGTTGTGTATAATACTTGTATAATGGTATTTTCACTAAATGTTAGTGGTATAGGTTGACATATCTTTGTACGTATAGGAATACATATTTTTCTTGTACTTATTATCCACACTTTTGTGTATACTTAAAATATATAATTTTAAGATATATCCAAATTAGTATATGTATATTCTGCTTGGTAAGTGTATGTATCCTAAAATAATATATATTTTTAAGATTAGTTCTATAAAAATATATATTTTTAGTTTCCACTAAGACAATATATATTTAAGAGGTTTATAAAATATATATTTTTATACGCTTCAAAAATAATATTTTAGCATCGACGAAATATGATATATTTTATATACTTCTAAAGAAATATATATTTTGTCACTTGTTCGGTTTTGAAAGTAATATTTATCAAACTTTGATATATTATATATTTTTAGTCCGAAATCTTTATATCGTCCGATTGTCCAATATGTCCATATTTGTCTCCATGTATGGTTATGGATATGTATATATATATTTGTAATTATTTGTTTCCCACTTATTATTGTATTTGTTTGTGTATATTATTTTCAAGTTCCTAACTTTATATATAACTAATATAAACAATATACACATAACTTGTGATTCTTATGATCAACTAAATATATATATTCCAAAAATATATATTTGTATCCATTTTTATTCTTAGAAAAACCATGACTTCTTGGATTTATATTTCATACAAAACATGAGGATTTTTATGTTTATGGCCTTTACACAAGTTTACTTGTAAGAACTTTGTAAAAATATATTTTTCTAAGTGTTTAAACTTCATAAAAATTTTGCCATAGTCTCCCCTAGATTTAGGAGGTTTCCCATGTTTTAAAACATGTGTTTAAATTTCCAAAACTCATCAATTTAATCACAACAATTTTCACAAGTATAATATATGCATTTTTAGGTTATGATGAACTTGAAAGTTTACCAAAACATGTAGTCTTTTAACTTTGTGTTTAAGATGTTCATCCATCTTTAAAAATGATTTTAGTTACTAATATTTACTAACTTTGTTAAAAATCATTTTTAACAACTTGTTCACATATTATCTTAAAAACATCACAAATCATTTTAACCACTTTTATAAGTTCATCCATTATGTTAAAACAAGTTCATCAATACTTTGATCATGGATCTTGTAGGATCCATGTGTATACTTGTTAGATTTATGCTTCTAGCAAGTATACATATGATGGATACCATCCATAGCACAAAATAAACAATTACATCTTCATTATATGTTCATATTCTTTAGATCAAGTTACTAGTTCATGTGCTCATCTTTTAAAGGTGATACTTTTAGATGATATAACTTATATATTAACAACATACTAGTAACAAGACATCAAATGAAAGATTAGGAGGCTCACTACTAGCTCTTGTGGCTAAGGAAGTAGCAAGATGAACAAGGTGATGAAGATGAAGCAAAGATGGTGGATAAAAGCTTCCTAGAGTGGTCCTTGAATTTCCAATGCTTGACACATTCTTGAATAACCTTGAGACACCTTAGGATAACCTTGGATTGCTTGGAAATGAACACAAGAATGAAGGTGAATGTGGGGTGTTTGGGCCGTGAACTTAAAGGAGGTGGGAGGTGGTTGTGTAGCTTTGAAATGGATGAGAAGATAAGGCTAGACAATGTGGTCTTTAAGCATGTTTCTTCCAACATAAGGTCCTTTATACAATAACAACTATCTTCCAACATGTTGGAACAAGGGAGACAAAGTTGTGGCTGGCTAGTGGGCCCCCACTTGGTCGTCCATGTGCTTGTTTCCTTGTCTTAACTTGGTTAATTTCCTAGGTTAAGTATTTAATTAGAAAATTAGGGGTTTAGTTAGGGGGGTTAAGTGTATTAGAGATTTTTAAAGCATTTTGAGGTATAAGATACCATAAACTAGTTTAATATTGTTAAATAATGTTAACTAGTTTATATTTTTTGTCTAGTTCGTATAAGATACCATAAACTAGTTTAATTTTGTTAAACAATGTTAACTAGTTTATACCATAGACGGAGGTTTAAGCAACTTGTAGGGATTTTAGGGATTTTCAAGAAAAACAATGTGTTTAATGTTTTTAACTAGTTGTATGATGTGAAAATATTGTTAGCTAGTTCATATGATGTGTCAGATTGTGTCTAGGTTTCGTTGTTGGTTCGTTAAAACATTAACTTTCAAGACTTGTATGATATGATATGTTTTGATGCCAATTTGATACTTTCAATATCTTTTAAGCAGTGTATGATGTTTAACACTATTTCTGCATATTACATAAGCTTGTGTATGCTGTATTTTGCTGAACTGTTGTTTAGTGTATATTTCAGACAGTTTTCAGTTCATGTATAGTTTCCGGAAAGTGTTAGCATAAATCCTTGCTTTCCCACATGGGGTTTAATATACAGTTTGCGTTGGACTCCCATCTAAGTCCTAAATCTGTTGTTTAACTGCGTACTGATACTGTGCTGCCACAGCTAGTCTACTAGTTGTTTCCGACGCACTGTTTTAAACTGTTTTTGAATGGTAACCACTAAACAAATAATATGCATCATGTAATGTATTCAGTGAGCTTTCTAGGTGTATGCCATGCAATTCATGCAGTTTAGTTGTTCAAAACACATAATGGTATCATATAATTCATTGTTAAAATGTAAGGTATTTACCCGGAAGTGGCAGCTGTCACAAGTTTAAGGGTGGTATGTAGTGCTCGATTTTATTCGAAATATGCACACTATAGAACTTTGTCAAAAAATCTCGAGGTGAAACGACTATCTTTGACGGTTGATTGAGATATGCACACTATATCACGAGACTAATCTTGTTAATATAGACTTTGGCAAAAACTTTCTATTTATAGTCCCTTCGGATATGTATATAGTATGTTGATTGGTAAACCTATCTATCATCATCTATATAGTATTGTGTCCATTACTCGATCTCGGGAGTTATTAACAAAGTCCATTTTTACTTTCTCCTATATCCATTCTACGATTTCAGGTTGTAGGTAGCTAGAAGGCGTCTAATGCTCTAAATTAACTCTTATGCAGGTAAGGCTCTTTGTTGTGCATTCTTTAGTTGGTCTAAGTGGTTTATCTTAACACTAATTTCAGATGCACGGATTCTTATTGATTGGAGACTTTATTTTATACCGAGTGATCCACGACCCCGTTTGCCTTACAAACTAAGTTCATGAGATCCATGAATACTACCAGTATATTGTTCTTATATTAATGGTATCACTAAGAACTCATAATGATTATATTCAAATCTCTATCATAATTTCAATACACATTCGTTTTTAGATACGACTAGTTTCTTATTGTTAAGCAATCTCAATTGTGGTATCTTTCTGTGCACACGATTTCTTCTCAATAGGACGCTAAGCAATCCATTTCTATGACTACATTGAATTCTCTAAATTCCATAGGCATCGAGTCTATATATATACCAAGTTATTCAAGCTTATCGTATATAATTTCAATTATCTCCTTTTGACACCCATCGGTCATTTGACTATAATAATTCTAGGATTCTTAATTTAAATAGGGTTTAAATATGGATGATACTAAGATTCTATTTACACCAGCTTCCACGAATCCAAGAAATTCTTAGGGGTCTAGCTTAAATGAACGTTCGGATTTCTAAAAATAAATCCCACATGACTCGATTTAGTATTTGTTTCTCTCTTACCATCACGTGTGGGGCTAACCTAGCTGTTTCGTTAGACTTCATGACATATTCTCTGTTTATCGATTTCCTCAATTCTAATTTGAAGAATTTTATTTTTAATTGTTCTATCTCACTTAGGGGAAATAATTTCTTAGGACATTCATGGGTTAATTCTTCTCAACTCATTTGCGTAGCGATGTCTTTTCTTTTGGTACGCAATATACTATTTTAATAATGTAGTGCTTTTGATTAAAACCAATGTACTATGAATTGAACTCTATTGCTTTTCGCGTACTCACATATGCCCATGACAGATTCCATTTAATTAACAACTCGTGTGCCCATATAGCTCATATATTAACATCAACGATTGGAGGGTTACAAAACATGCTTTAAGTTATAAGTACACTCCTTGTACTTACCTTTCTTTTTCCCGGTTTTCTTTATTTATAAACTTAGTCATAAATACAACAAAGAACTTTCCTATAGTTTATTCTCTGGTTCTTCGGGTTAGTCCTTGGTTGAGTGACATCCATCATGTTGGTTACTTCGAAGTTTATTCTCTAGATTCGTCCTAGTTTAACTGTACTTTTGCATTTCCTTGTGTTCGGACATTTTGGAATAAAGTTTTGATTCTAGATTTCTTTTATTAACAAAGTGTTCGGTTTTCACACATAGTGTTATTCTGATATATTATATAAGTTAGTACATAGGTTACTTTTTTTATAACGTGTCATAATGTATATTCAACTTTTGTTTACCGAATGACCTTGTTATACACAATAACATATGTTTTTATTTTAGTTAGTATGTTTCAAGGAAACCATCACGTCACATCACATACCGCAACATGTGCTTTTGCTTTGGCCATCATGGGTTAGCCACATCCTACCCATAGCCACCATGTTTCCAATACATGACTATGTCATACTCCACAATATGCTTTTGGTTTAGTCATAATTTTAGTGTATACTTGTATTGGTGTTTCAGATACGTTTATACTGGTCTTATATCAAAGATTTAACTATCATTCTTCTTAGTGAATCACAAACTAGTTACCATGCCTTACAACAATATTCTTAGTAACATTTCTATTAAGTCCCACTATTACTAAATAGTCGTAATCTTATCGATCAAGTCTAAGAGTTCCATTATTCAAACTTAAGTATTCTTAGGAAAGCGGAAAGAGTCAAGTCCTAATGTAAATGTCTTAGCCATTCTAGTACTTAGGGTGTTCTGTCGATAATTTTCTATAATTTCAAGAAAATACAATTTCAACATTTTATTCATTAACAAACAGTAACAATAATAAGTTCACATAGTACAACACGTTGTCAAATATAACCCACATAAATAGAATTGTACTGTCTTTCCTAGTCTCAAGCAATATCTAGTTCCAGCTGAACTTTCATGTTCTAAGCTTTTATATTTGTTAACCTCCGGTTCACAACCTCGAATTCGGCTATTCTAACTCGCATGGCTCTTATATTTCGGGTTCATCCTTATAAACCTATCATTTTACAAGGACTACGTGTAATTACAGGGCTACATTGATTTATAGGCACTTCACAGAAGGCTTTAAGTTCCAATGGTGACAAGAATCTCTTTACAAGATGGTATGGATTCGAGGCTCAGGTGGTTCGTTGGAATCTTCTTCCTCTTTGGATGTGGGGTATGTGTTAAGATGTGCCTTTGCTAAATTTTGTGATGAGTAAGGGGACGAGAGGTATAGGCAATTGTTGCTGAAGGCGGTGGGTACAGAGTAATATCTAAATAAGGGTATGTAAGTTCTAATTGTCACTACAAGTATATTCTAATAACTCTACACCCTAAGTAAGTTCGTACTTGGGTTCATTTATTACTAGTGTATCGGAGTCAACTAAAGCAAGCTTATACACAAAGTCAGGTCTTATGCTTCCCGTAGCATCCTTATCTTAAAACTACCTATATAAGTATATAACTTACCTTTTTAAGCAGGCCTAATGTCCTAGGTTAAAGCCTAGATACCCGTACCGAATACCTGATTTGCTAAAACCTTTGTCTTTGATACCAACTGTGATACCCCACCCGATAAGGATGCTTAATAACACAGTTGATACATAAAGTGCTTACCTTATTGATAGTAAACGTATTGTACAAATGTTGGAAACTCAAATTACCACATCTAATCAGACTAAATTTAGCCTGACGTAACAACACTTCCACCAGATCACACTGATCCATGATATACATTTCCACCAAGACTATCACAAATCTTGGATACACTATTCCACCACAGTATATCAAGCCTGGGATGACGAGCAATGAACATGTGTCATCACATGTAACACATGCTTAAAAGACGTCAGCTATAACTTGTGAGTTCATAAATATACACAAACTATAAATCATATTATTTCACCATGACTTTGTATCTGCCATATCATCATAACCAACGTCAACACGTGACACATCATCATAAAGTCAATGCCCACTACACCACGGGTGTAGTACCGAAAAATCCCGTCGTAGCGGCACGTATAACGGACCATAAATATCATGTGTATGAGTGCACAGGTTATGTACATGCGTACAACAGTCATGCCATATTATTACAGTTTAGGACAAGCATGTTCACATTTGGAAAACATTCATAAAACTCACCAGTATAACAGTTGCTAGCACAATCAGGTAATAGTTACTAGCTCAATAAGATAATAGTTGCTAGCATAATAAACAATATCTCTAGGTCCTCATACAACACAAGAAATCCTATATTAGGTTATGATACATCTAACTACTTATTATCATGGTAAGATATTGGTTAATGCTGCCTTTTTAAGCATGGTTGATCAGTTCATGCCTAACTAAGGCTAGGCTACTAATACCCGCCCCTAACGATACCTTAGTACCTAAAAATAATACTAACACTACTACTAATACTATATTACTACTAATACCAATACTAACTACTAAAAATAAATAATAAATAACTAAACATAAACTTAAACGAAAGCATACCTTAAAACTATCTACGGCAACTTGAGGTAGAGTCTCTCTACTCAAGCTCTTACTAATACTTCAAAAACGGCTACTAACAACACCAACAGGATATCGTATACTCGGAATCTCTGTACTAGAGTGTTCCTGTTAAAAAAAACCCAATGCTCTAAAGCTAACTATATGCTTTTATTTATAGAGTAGAACTAGCAGCTCAACTCTATGATTCAGGCGATGTGGGACTTAGTTGACATGTTTGCCTACTAGCTTAGTTTACGTGAGTGAGTATATTTGTGTGTTGTTATTATTATTATATTATTATTATTATTATTATTATTATTATTATTATTATTATTATTATTATTATTATTATTATTATTATTAGGGTTTTTCATATTAATACATATATGCATTACAACTTTGTTTTTGAAAAAAAAAGTTTTTTTTATATATTATATGTAGTGATTTTTATTAAAAAATTCAAAAAAAAATAGATATGTGGTTTAAGCTTTTTTAGTTAGTTTTTTTATTATCTTTTTTAATTAGATTTTTTATGATCCATCCTATATATATATATATATATATATATATATATATATATATATATATATATATATATATATATATATATATATATATATATATATATCGTCATACCTGTTTTTTTCTTAAGTTAACGAACAAATTAAATACTATTGACGAAAAAACAGCTTTGTTGCCGCATGAAATATTCTCAGTGTACTTGTTACTATTTATAACACGGATTCTAAAGTGTTACCAGTGGAATTCTCATGAGTTTTATTGCGGGCGTTTGATCATTATAGGTTTGGTTCATTGCAATGCCAGTAAGATACCTACACTCGATATGGTATCGATGTTATTTGGTCGGTATAGTCTGTTATGGTACCAGTATCATACAGATACTCGATATAGCTTACGATACCAAAAATACTTTATTGCGAACATAAGTGTGTGTTCAATGAATTTTATATCCCCATGTCGAGAATTCTATAAAAACGAATAAGGTACCGTTAACGATGTTTTTTGGTCGGTATATGTTCGGTTTGTGATGATAAATAAAATCAACTATACACAACCTGTTCAATACCCATGTTGTTTGGTCGGTATATGTTCGGTTTGTGATGATAAAAAAATAAACTATATATGACTCGTTCGAGTAGAACTTTTATCGAATCGTACATAATAATAAACACATGATGACGTTAATAATAAAAACTATACCGATGTTCAGACAATATCAATGATAATAAAAAAAGAAAATCATTAAAGGTTAAAATTAAAGAAATATTAATAAGGTTAAAAGTAAATATAATAATAATTTATTGTAATATTAAAATGATTAAAACATGAAAAAGAAATTATATATATTATTATAAAAAGTAGATTGCTATTCATGATCACTTTCTAGTATTATATATATATATATATGTGTGTGTTTAATCTTTTAGTTTTTATTTAATTTAATATTTTTCAATAACTCATGTTCTTGTATCATAAAAATCGGTTGTGTTTAGTTATTTTTTCTACATCCTGTTGTAAATTTTGTTGACAATAGAATTTGATTCAAATACAGTGTATTTCTTTGGCTTTAATCAGTTGTATAAGTGTTGAAACTGTGATAATACCCTGACGAAACGAACCGATTCCGAGTAAAACATTAGTTTTAGTATTTGTTTTCATTATATATGATCGATGTAACATATGTCGATATCCTTTTGGGCTAATCACAACTTTATTTTTTAAAATTTTTTTCTTTTCGGTTGCTATGATGAATGCTGGTACTGTATCAAACAAAATACATATAATAAAATTCACACCGAGTAACACGGGAAATCCGTTAACTTAAAAATATTTTTTTTTTCATATTTCATTATTAATATATATTTTCTTAGAGCATGATGATTCTTGTTCCTCTTGGTATAAGTTTCTCATCTTAATTAGTCTTAAATCGATTACCATAAAAACTGAGGTAACATCCTACCTTTGAATATATTGTATAAAAACATCAAACAATTGTAAAAATAAGTCATATTATGTGCTAATAAATTATGTTTCGTGATAACATTACTTAATCCACCGGTATACGCCTTATTATTATTGTTGCTAAGTTATGCTAGGTTATGATACATACAAATCATAATATAGTCTAAATGACATACAGACACTACAACCAAACTGAATAACTAATTTTACAATCAAACTGAATATCTATTAACCCTAAGGCCACTAATTCCAACATTAATCAACTACAATGTTCTAACCCATTGCTGAATAGATGCAACATTCAAGTAATTAGGTATAGCATACCGTAGTTGAGAATATTTGGACCATTTCAGATATACGAACATGTGATACAACTTTTTAATTGGGACCTGTAGGATTGTGGCAAATTTTCACCAAAATCCAAGTTATCCAAAATAAAGGAACATGTTGGATTATGGCAGCCAGACTGTATTGAATCTTGATCTAATTTTTCATGATATACATTAACATGATCATCCTTATAATGTCGTGTGCAAGTTCTTCTTATTTGGTGAAAGCCCTATCTTTCTCAGATTCACACAACCTCATCTCTTCGACACTATGAGAGAGTGTCAACATTCTGTCATCAACCGGTGTCTCAAACATCGGAGACACAAGGCATGTATCGCTTGATATCTTAACCACAAAGCATTATTTTACGAGTTGATCTAATGATAGAATATCACGTGAAATCTTTGGTGTATAGAAAATACTATGGATTCTTATAAGATAAGCATATGTCTTCAAAAAGGCATCCAAAAAGGCGATCATCGCACTTTTGCCTAACCAAGTGGATTCTTCAAATGTGATGGGTCTGAACTTGCCTAAATTTTTCGCTTAAATGGTGTTGACTTCTAATGTCATCTACCGGCATGGTGGTTATGTCAACAATGTCGTCTGAGAGCACGGTCCATAACACATGCATTATATTTTTTTTGGTTATTTGCTCCTCTACATGCATCCAAAGCGTCATAGGTAACATAATTTTGTATTGTTAAGCAGATCAATAATATGATGGTGACATAAACATAGAATCTTGAAGAAAAAAAGTGATGTATAAGATAATAGGCAGAAACTGCAATAATCTTTTATAAAATATATCTGTAGTTTAAGTGTAGATTGTTGAAGACATGATAATGTAAAATTTATTTTATTGTACTTGTATTTTGATTTATATTTTTGTTCTTCAATTATTAAGAAAGTGATATTGAATTTAAATAATCTTAACTTTTACCAGTTGGTCAATAACACTTTTAACTTTCATCTTATTTTCTACAATACTCCCAAACTAACACAACACTAACTCAGTTAGTTTATTTTGTTGATATGGACATTTTACTGACGTGGAAGCTTATGTGAACTTTTTTTTACACATCAACTACATATTTTTTTTTTGACAAATAGGCCATATACGTTGCCACGTCATGAAAAACGTCCAATAAGCAAAAGAAACTAAATTGGTTAGTGTTGTGTTAATTTGGGAGTGTTGTTGGAAAATAAGATAAAAGTTGTGAGTGTTGTAGTACAAGTCGAAAATTTGGAGTGTTACTGGTCAATTGGTGAAAGTTGAGATTATTTCAGAGCATTCACAATCAAATCTTTACTGAATTTCTATAAATACACTAAAAAAGCATTTATATTTTCTCTATTCTTTTCAATTAAATAATATTTTTTTATATTTTTATCATTACCTTTTTTTTCTGCTCCACTCATAGTCATTTTTATAAAATATTAAAAAATTACAGAGGTGAAGAATATCTTCTCCAAATTTACTGATGAAGAGTATATTTTTCTTGTTTTTTTCTCTTCTCCACTCACAATAATGTACAATAACTCTCACAAATATAGAGGTTACACATTATTAACGCTTTAAATCCAATAACCCTCAAAATTTCTGTAAATAATACATACATGGCCTTGTTTAGTGTTACATGTGTATTATTCATCGTGTGTTCATTTTAGGAATTGTAAGTCGGTATTATAACCAGTATCAATGTATTATAATCATCAGATCTTAGTTTGGTGCAAAATCCACTTATACCAAGTCATAAATATATTCATAAAACGACATTGTCTTTTATGTTACAAAATATATAAATATTCTTAAATGGTACAAAAATCATGATGAGAAATTATAATAGAGATACGAAACAACAACCAATAAATTTTCTACTATTACATGGGTGAAGAACCAACAAACAGGAGGGTAATGTACTCTTTGAGGGTCTTTCCTGGGAAAGTAAACCCGTCATCATACCTGTATACCTCCTCTATCATTCAAGCAAGATTAAGAATTGGGGCAAGCAAATCCTTTGAGACTTCTCTTGGCTTGAGATACCCCTCATTAATTTATTTCCATGCATTTTCAATCATTTTCTTGAGCTCGTCGATTGCTTCCTTTTCTGATACGCCATATGTCTTGATGTATGCATCAACACCAGTGGCGGACTGTCCTCTTTCGCGCTCGAACTTAAAGAAAATATTCGTAGTGTTAGTTAGAATACGTAATGTTTATAAGTTAACTTTGCAGTAACAACCAGTTTACTTGTTTACCTAGTATGTCATAACATCATCTTGGAGTCTGGAAATTAACTCAGAAGCTTGCAGAATTTTGGATGACTCTCATACCAAGCCAAAGCATCTTCACTCACTATCTCACCCATTCCCACTAAAGCAGATTTCGAAATAACATTGTAGGCAGAATTGATTAATCCATTCTTCATGTACTCTGGAAATGAGGCCACATATCCACTGTTTGTCCACTCAGCCTCTTCAAGGTACCCTCTAGCTATGTCTTGGAACTGGATTCCATACAGATGTATAAAAAGATGAAAATTAAAAAAAATCAATATGGAGATGAAATTTTCACTGAACACATAACGGTTATTATAATTTTATCTATCATTTATTTTTAACTTTGTTTGTTAGTCATTATTATTCTATATCTAGTTTGAATATTAGGATACTTATTAACATTTTATGATAATTGTCTCATTATCTTGTAATTTGGTCGCACCTCTATATTTAAAGAGGTTAATCATGGTTGATCAATACATGAATGACCCTGAATTTATCACAAATCGATCATACCGCTTCTTTTGAAGCAATAACACTATTTGCACGCCCTTATTTAACTAGTTGCTTCTCAAGTTCAGCATACTCATCCAAGAGAATCTTGTAGAATGGTCTAATGTACTCTGGAATTTGGCTCATAGCACTAATATCCAACCTAATATATAAAATGTTGATATATAACAAGAAATCAACAAAGCATTATTAATTTTATTTTGAAGTGCATGATGGTATAAAGCAACACTTTGATAATTTGTTACCCATTTATTGCATCGGTTAGAAGGCGGATCTCTTCAATGGTAGCATAAGCGTCAAACGTGTCATCTAGCACCACGAAAAACAATGTAATCTTGGTGGCAATGATTCGTGCCAAAGAGAACTAGGTTCAAAGTAGAGTCCTAATATCCATAAATAAATATCTGGTACTCTATCCCTTATATAAGGAGTTGTCTCTTGAAAGCTCATACCCTTCCACCACCTGAAAGCAAAGTAGAAAGAAACTTCGATCAACTTTTCACCTTTATATCCACATCTTCAATAAAATCTCAGTTTTTATTGCATATATTTTGAGTATGTATTTTGTATTCTTGTTTTCGGTTTAGGGTTTTGGGTTTAAGACACTTTGCTTCATAGATCTTTCCTTTTTTTATGAGAGTATTTCTTGTGTTTCTTTATCTACTTTTAATCATGCATGGTAAAATAATGCATGAGTATTAATTTCAGTTTATCGAATGATATGTGAGTCACTGTGAAACAATCCTAAGTTCTTCCTTTTGTTGTAGCTGCAGATAGTTGAAGTGAAGTTTTGCAAGTTTTAGTAGTGAGTCATGTCTGGAGCATTCTTCTTGATAGTTGGAGAAATATAGCCTTGCCTCTACCATTGGCATCCCTTGATGAAATGGTCTTCTCAAAGATTGTTTCACCTGTTGTGCAAGACTGCCTTCCAGAGTATTTACTAAACTCTTCAGTTTAGTTTCTGTGAACGCAGAAGCTTCGTCTAGAATCTTGTCTCCTTTCAGTCTCAGTTGTGCAGATTCATATAAGCCTCTCATACCCCTCACATCACTAGCAATAGATTCATTGAATGTATTCGAGTCATTGTTCTTGAATTTGTTAAACACATCTGTATGGTCATAAATTTATCAAAGGGCATCTTTATAAAGAGAAGAGAGGATTAATTTTTGTTGTAAATCAATTTATAGCAACCATAAAAGATTGTCTTACTTATGTCACGAAAAAGAGAAGACAGAAGTGATCTATGTTGTGAATCATTTGAAGTTAACCATATATGACTGTACAACTTTTTTTTGAACTACAACTTATATCATGGAAATGAGAAAACAGGAGTAATTTATGTTGTAAATCATTTAATGGCAACCATAATGGACTATCAGAAAAAGAAATTACTGATGATGCAAAAGTTACAAATATTTAATGTTAGAATCGGGTTTTGTAACCAAGGTGTCGGAAAGCTTGAAAGTTGATCGAAATTGTGTACAAGTCAACTTCAATATAATCTTCCAAGTTGAACTCTTTGAAAAGTCTATCAAGCTGGCCTTCAATCTCTTTAAAGAACATGTATGTTAGACCAAGATGGCGAACGGTAAAAATCAAGCTCAATTTCTTGTTTGAATCCATTGTAGGATTCAAGATCAGTTTTCTCACTTTTTCTTTTGGCTCTTCCATGGCTTCAGCATATTCTTGTAACACCTCAAAAACAGGTTTGGTAACCAAACCACGTTAATATTAAAGAGCGGGTAAAAGACCGTTAGCGGTGAAAATTAAACTATAAACAAAATAACTAGTAAAATAAACCTAGTTAAAAACATGTATACAAGTAACCAAACAATGAGTTGTAGTCTCATTCATAATCAAAACTAAACTTGAGGGACCAAAGCTGCCAAAAGGGGAACTTGTAATAAATAGCAAAAAAATTAAAAACTTAAAACGCATAGTGAATGTGTATGTGTGTGTGTTCTACGGCCGGAGAACAAGGAGCAAACTCTTATTCTTCTTAAATCATCAAATTGGAGGATGAATTGAGCTAAGAATCGATGCATGAATGCATATAAACAACCACCTAATCGAGGGATCATAAGGTATGTCGCAAAACTTAGATTGGTGAAAAATCATAACTTGAGACAAGTTGAATACTTGCAATAGATAGTTGGATTATGATCCAAAGATAAAATTAAGTGAATGTGTATATTTGATTTCGTTAGACTTAAAGATAATATGCAAAATTTGATGAAGGGTTACTTATTAGTGAATAACAAGTAGATTATGAAGTAGGTTTTGATTATATGATGAAATTGATATTAAACACATGGTAATAGATACTTAAAATTATCATATGAATATGAATATTTAAAGTATTTGGCCAAGTTTAATGTTTGGGGAAATTTGTAACACCCTGTAAAATCGTGTCCAATATAGTGACACGTATTGTATTTTAAATATAGTCTATTAAAGACCAATAGGGACTAAAGGCGTCAACATGCTCAAACTGGGCATTAAATCGTGTCCAATATAGTGACATGTAACTGTCAAACTAAACGCCATCATTCTTTTAGTCAAATATATCACTATTTAAATTTCGGGACGAAATTCTAAAAAGCAGGGGATACTGTAACATCCGTAAAAAAAAACGGATTTACCAAACCCGCTCCGTTTATCAACCGAACAATCAGTTAAAAATTTCGTTGCGAATTTAATGCCCAAAATAATTTTAAACGATACATAATCAATTATTATATGTGAATATATATTTAGTTTTTGAAAAACTGTTAAAAATCACAAAATAAAAATGTCTTGGCACTGCCGGGTTTCGAACCCGGGTCAGTAGCCGGTTCAACAACAACTTAACACCCAGCCGTTCAACCACTGCGCCACTTGTGATTTTTGTTAGTTATTAGAATCATTTAATTCATATCATGTGTTTCCGAATTCAAAACCGGCGCCCAAATCCGCAGACGCCAGAAAATCCGACATTTTCGCCAATTGCGACAATTACTCTTGACTTAACGTTTATATTAACGACGACATCGGTTATATAACCGATGTCTAGCATTAATTCCGGGTCGTAACCGCAGTAGTGTCAAGGAAGTCAAGGGCATAAGCAGCCTATAAATACAGAGCTAGTTTTCTCAATCCAACCAGTATAATCCCTCGAACACTCTCTTAAACTCTCGCTAAAACACTCAGAATCAGTCGCTGCAAGTCGCCGGAATATTTATGCACATCGCCGGAAAACCGAGTCCTTCATTTCTAAGCCTTACTAAACTCCCTGAGCTTATACCGAAGTCACCCACATCCTTTTCAAGCTTTCTGAAGACTCTCTGCTGCAAGACACACGTCGCCGGAAGTGTGTGCTGTCGCTGGAGTTTCGCCGGAGAAACAGAGGAATCCAGTCGGTATATCTCACGCCTAATTTCTTCATTCTTTTTATTTAATCTCACATGTATTTAACCATCAGACACTAAAGAATATGAATTAAACATCGAACCAGTCGGATTTCCGATTCTGGTTAAAACCAACGAAGAAGATGAAGTATCTGTAATGTATAAGTATAATTAAAAACAAGTTATAACTCGGGTTAGACACACAGTCCAGCGGTTGACTGTGTGCACATTAAACACGTAAACGTCGCGAGTTCGAGTCCGGTCTGCTGCACCGACTCGGACAATTATCTACCTTTTTAAATAAATCAGAAATGAAAATACTTAATTTGTATTTAAGTATAATAAAAATCGGTTTATATAACATGTTAAACACACAGTCCAGCGGTGGACTGTGTGTTAATCTAAACCACAGGTCCCGGGTTCGAGACCTGTGGAGCGCACCGAGTCTTGGATTAAAATCATTTTTAAAAATAAAGGATTTTCTGTTTAATCTTATTAATATATAAATATAATTAAAAACAGAAATATTTCGAGTTAGACACGTAGCTCAGTTGGTAGAGCTGCGTGCACGCGTACGGGAGGTCTCGGGTTCGAGTCCTGCCCGGCGCACAATTACACACATACGAACCGGTCAAGGTCAAGGTCAATGGTCAAAGGTCAACGGTCAAAAAAGTCAACTTTTTTTATAATTTTTATTTATTTATTTTAATTAAAAATCAATTAAAAATATTTTAAAATAACATTTTTAAGGTTAGAAAATAGCCTTAAACTCACAAAAATACACCCAACAAATCCTACTAAAATGGATTAATAAAATCCGTTTACTTACCGAACCATAATGCTATTTATCTAGGTTAATTTCACTCGTGGTTAAAACCACTTCGCGTGCATTCAACATCATCAACCGAACGCACCCAATGTGAGTGAATTCTTACAAATTCCCCTTTTTATTCATGTTTTGAGGTGTATCATGTGTCGTTTAAACTAATTCGCTTATTCAAACTCGTGCTATACCATTATATGATCTAAACTTAGAATGTAAATATTGTTTGTTGTGATGTATTACATATTGTCAAGTTGTATGCAAATTATTTGTTAGGCCCATCAGTTCCTCGTGGGAGACGAGTTGAACAACGCGTGCCTTAAAACTCATTCATTAGGCCCATCAGTTCGTAGAACAACGCGTGAAACTCATTCATTAGGCCCATCAGTTCGTAGAACAACGCGTGCCTCAAAACTCATTCATTAGACCCATCAGTTCCTCGTGGGAGACGAGTCGAACAACGCGTGCCTCAAAACAATCATTTGATGTATGTGTGTGCAATATTTAATATTATGTGTTGTGTGAATAAATTTACATCTACATTTACTCATATGGGGTTATGCACTTTATTTATGATCAATTGAATAAACTTGTTCAAATGTTTTCCATAGGATTCACTCGCCAACTTTTTGTTGATCCAAAAACCCTTTTACACATGATACAGGTGAACAGGATGAAGCAAGGAAAACATAGGAAATGCCTTAGAAGAAAACAAAGAAGCTTAGATGGATGTTAGGTCATGACGTATTTATGATTGTAAATTTCCCATTAAATTGTATTAATGAATATGAAACGTTATAATAAATGTCATGAGCTTTGATGATAACCCAATCATGCCCCGGTCACCTTTTCCGCTGCGGGTCGGGGTGTGACAATGTGGATGTTAGATAATGGAGGGATTAAAGTGTCAACATGTTAATTTATACCTCTGAGTGACCTTTTAACGAATCGAGAGCTCAACAATGTCCGGGCATAATCCCGGGTATGCCAAAAATTGGCTACGGAGGACTAAATATGCTAAAAATGTGTTTTAGAAGGTTAAAAGGGGGTTTAATAAGTTAAGGGGCTAAATGTGGCAAATTTTAAAACTGCCTAAGGGCCGCTCGCGGGGCGCGAGAGGCCTGTGTCTGCATAAAATTTCCTTGGCCTCCAAATAAAAATGCCAAAAACCATTTTTTCAAAACTATGGACTTTCAAACAGCTATGCCACGTTTTAGGACACTTGTAAGCTCCCTCTTACACCCCTAAACACCTGGCATCACCTCCTTTGAGTTCTCCAACTATAAATAGGTGTTCAAGTTAACCATTTGAACTTGCACCTTTCTCAAATTCAACTCTTCTCCCTCATCTGGAAGTTCCTAACTGAAAGGAGCATCTAACTTAGTTCTCTTGCATTCTAGAAGCCTCTTGTAAGTGTTCCTTGCTCTTGCATTTTTTGTTTATAGGCTTTATAGCCAAAAGTCAAGCGTTTTACGGAAAACGCTTTAACTTTGTCCATCCATTGTTCGAAATGAACATGGCTAAGTGATCGTAATACGGTAGGTGTTAGTCCCTAATAAGAGCACCTCTTGAAGATCATGTTTGCTAGACCAATTGACGGGTCAAAGTTATGATATTAAAAAGTCAAACAGACCATTTTTCGGAAAAATCATAAATTGATCTTACATATGTTATGAAACCTGTTTTGACACTTAAAATAATAGATTTACTTATATAGTTGCATAAGTGTTTGGGGTATTCGGGACGAGATTTCAAAATATAAAGTTCCAACACGGATAGATACGAGTTGGAACAAGTGAAAAAGGTACTAAACCATATTTGATGGTAAAAAGGGGTAAAATGGTAATATAGTCATATAATGATAAATAAACAAGAAATTCTGAAAAAGATACCTTATGGAGTAAACCATAAGAAATAAAAAGGGTAAAAAATGGTAATTCGGTAACGAGCTGACAAAGAAACACTAAACTTTAAAAAAAAAGGGGGCACCTTATGCATAAACCGTAATGGGTCTAACAAATTAAGAAACGACCCTAAGTAATATGATTATAAGGTGTAAACCGAAAATGGATCAAAGGGTGAGATGGTAAATTAATACCATCTCAAAATGATAGATGGTCATTTAGACTAAACCAGTCAAATGGTGATATTACCATTTGACAAAAATGACTAATGGTCTTTTGTTGAGTTTTTTTTTGTGCTCATAGAAAGAATAGAGTATGATTAGCATCGCTATTACATAGCAACTAATAGAGCATGATATGAGAACGGATCAATGCTATGAGCCTAGCCAGGTACGTGTAATGGGTCAAACTCTCAAGGAGGACTTATGGTCCGTTGAGGGTTAAATGAGTCGTGAATGAATAATGGATAACCTAAGGTAAGGTAAATTTAATAATCTAATTCTAAACATTATGTTCTTAAGAACATAATGATTTTGTATAGATTATGCTTAAATTTCATTTTGGTCAAAACATGATTTTGTAAGTCCTTCTTCGTAAAGAAATGTCTAAGTTGACCAAAATGCCATCGAATGATGAAATTAGTAAACGACTATAACATTAATTTAAAATGAGTTTTATAATACGATAGATCCCTTTGGTGATGTAAAAACGAAAAGCATAAGCCGTTTTGGCTTAATGCCTCTATTAGGACTTTTTCATAAAAATGTCAAACCGAATGGTAGAATTGAAAATATAGCATTTCTATAATCAATCCACCACAATGTATGGTTGTGGTGGAATTAAATAGATATTTTAGTATGAAAACGATAAATAAAGTAAGAGGAAGTGAGATTTAAGTTTATACGTTTAAATCTCTTAATGGGTCAAATGAATATACTCATAAACCAAGAGTGAATGCGTAATTCATAAGAATTAAAAATCCGAGTTGAGGATGTCAAGTTAAATATGTAGGTAAACAAATTTCGGACAATTGGAAATAGATAGATATCTTAGTGTGGAAATGATAAGATAGATAAGGTTTTGTTGAAATAAGCGTTGGATTACGCTAAAACAACCAAACGGGTCAAAATAATAAATAAATAAATAAATAAATAAAGGTTTAGTTGAATAAGGGAAGTATTTTGCTAAGGCAACTATACGGGTAATAATGGAGTGTTTATGCATACCGAAATGGATGCGTAAATGTATTGTTTGATTAAAATGGGACAAAAGGGCAAAATCAAAAAATATGAGCATAAACCGGGAATGAATGTGTAATTCATAAAAGTTAATATTCCAGGATTTGGAATTTGGGTTAAATATGTAAGAAAATATTTTACGGACATTTAGAAATCAGTTTCATAGGAAACGGATGAAAAGGTAACAAGTTACAGAAGTTTTCGTAACAAAAACGACAAAATTTAAAAAGGCTACACAGCCCACCGTAAGCTACGGTGGCCTACCGTAGTTTACGGTAGGCAGCTGCTGTGTTGAAACTGGAAGTATTAACCGTAAGACAGGAAGCTAGGACCGTAAAACTTGACCGTAAGTACAGTGGTCACCGTAGCGTACGGTGCAGTCTGAACGAAAGTTTTGTTTTTTTTTTTTAGGCCTTTGGGTTTATTCGGTTATGTTGTAAACTATTTATAACTGATGTATTTCATAAATTATGAAATACAGGTGACGTGTGGGAACTGTAGCACTGGGAGAGTAGGACCAAGTTTACGTAAGAAGAACAACCGATCTGAGAGACGGTCATAGCTACTCCGAACGAAGTTTGAGGTTTTGTTAAAATAACAAAATAACTTAATCACAAAAATGATAACAATGCTTGGTTAAAATATGTTTAAATATAATGTAGATAAAGTTTTAATAAACTTAAAAATTTGAGTGACTGTATTTCGCAATTACATGTTTAAATACTAAATTTTTATAGAAATTTCAATATAATAAATAGGGTCTTACAATTCTCTATTATCTAGAAAAGAACACACCATATTTTCTTAATAAGAAAACAACATACATAACCTCATGTGGGTGTAACATGTACAGAAACAGAACTTTTTTGTAGGGTTTATCATAAGATTCACTTTAGGAAAACAACTCATACTTTCATGTATAAAAAACTAACAAATTCTAGTGACCAGGGATCAGCAAACCCTCTTGACCTCTTGGTGAGTTGGTTCCGCCCCTAAATGTGTATTTAGCAAGCAGGAAGTCTTACCGAATTGTCAAGAGAGATGACAGGAATAAATCACCCCATACAGAAGGAGGAAAGTTGGCCACAGGATGCACCGACACTACAGTGCTTTTGGTGTTTGTTAGGAGGGTGCACTGGCTCCAACTGTTGGAAATTAATCCTAAAACATATAAATTGAAAGATAAAGGCTAAAGTGAATGTTTTGATATAATTTGTTTTCAAGAAGGTTTGTAATTCCAAGTTTGTAGGGTTATAATTATGGTAGGACTAGAAGTGAAATTAGGATTAGTATACATGTTTATCTAATATTTGAATGTATAGAAGATAGAAGTTTGAGTTTGAGTAGGATTAGTATAGTTATGTTAGTATAAATAGATGGTTAGGGTTATGTATTTTGGTAGAGTCAAGAATTACAAACAGAAAGAGTCGATCTTGGTTGAGATAAATTTTGTGTTTATGTTCTTGGATCTGATTACCAACACCAACTGCTGCCATTAGTTTCTTGAAGTAACTAAGAACCTTAAAATTTGATTTGATGGAAGGCGTGTTGATTTTCCAAGTGGTGTAGGGGTATTTTGTAGTAAATGCATGGTACTACCTAGTCGCAACTGGTGGTTTTGAAATGATTTTTTGTAGGAAAGGTCAACATAGTATCGCACTATAAATTGTGGAAAATGTTTTAAACGAAGTTGGCCACTATGTTTTAAAATCGGATATAATTCAAGCAATTTATGATAAATCCAATTAATCCAGTTAGCCTAATTTGGGTGATGGAAAATGGTTTAAGTGAAGTTTTGCCTTTCTGAAAGGCATATTAAAAACAAGGTGCTATATTTTTAAAGAAAGAAAGTGATCATATCACGTTCAGGTTTACTTATTTTATTCGTTCTTTAAACTCTTTAAGTTTAAACGAATAAGCTGTTTTTTCACATCTATGTGCAGTAGCAAGTGGTTGGACAATTATGACAAGGATCAAACTATTGGCACATTTTTGTGCTTATTTGCATAATTATTGGCACACTATTGATCCCCTATTTGCATAATTCGGGCCTGTATGTGATGTGACGTACATAAGAAATTAGAATTAGATTGATAAATTTGGTGTTACAAAGTCTCATCCGGTTCGATCGAATATTATGTAGTTTAAAATATTATACCGTTAATTATTATAAAAAACTTCAGTACGGTTTAAATATAATATACCGTATTTTTTAACTCTCATCCGGTTCGAACATTACACCATTTCAACATTGTATC
This sequence comes from Scalesia atractyloides, assembly GCA_947069175.1. Lineage (NCBI taxonomy): Eukaryota > Viridiplantae > Streptophyta > Magnoliopsida > Asterales > Asteraceae > Scalesia > Scalesia atractyloides. Next base: position 18,016,234 of record CAMTDV010000020.1, read on the forward strand.
GTATAACGTTCATTTGTTTGATAAACTACGATACGGTTCTAATCTTATACCGTTTCAATACTATATCGTCTAAAATATTATACAATTTTTTAACTCTCCTCTGTTTCGAACACTATGCCGTTTCAATATTATATCATTCAAAATATTATAAACTTTCAATATTATCGTTTCAACATTATACCGTTTCAATATTATATCTTTTCAATGTTTACAGTTTAAATATTGTACCGTTTTTATCGTTTTAAAATATTACATCGTTTCAATTTTAAGGTATAAAATATAATTACGAGATATTATGTAATACAAACAAAATCACCTAACCAAACAACATAACAATAGGTAACAATATAAATATGATATATATAGCACAAATTTGTATATACATAACAATAGATAAACTATAACTGAATACTAAATACAAAAAATAAGAACAACAGGCTAGTCTATGGGTGCCGATCATGTTGCTCCGGATCCTGCTACTGCAGATTTTGCTGTTGTTGCTGATGTCGTCCTCGAGGCAGAACGCACGGTCAGACAGGTAACTCCTCACGCTGTCTTCGCTCCTGCGCCTCCTCAATCAACCACTGCACCATATAAGAAAGCATGCCGACCGTATCTGTGAGCGTGTCAACATCGGGCCGTAACTGAAGATACGTCGCCGGTCCCGGGCTAGGACCTGGAACAACGTGTTGTGGAAACTGAGGCGCCCCAAGCGGTGGTCGCTGTTGTGGCAGCTCAGGAATGTCAACATCAAGAGCATTCTCTTACATGGCCTCGAGCTGTGGTGGCGGATAGACCGGGTTGAAGTGCGCCGACAACAGAACTGGCAAGAAGATGTGTCCGTTCTTCGCGCATAACCGCGTGCCGGGGACGGGGAACTTCTTAAGAGGTTTCGTCCCCCACTCTAAGCTCTTCCCCAACCTCCTCGGCTCTATCGCCGGCAGTAAGTGCGGGTCACTACTTGGGTGATAGCCAAATGAACGGACTATCACAATGACGGCACAACCGCTTGTACAAAAGACAGTAAAAGAAAAACATATCCTGCTTATACACCAGTCTTGGCTCTTCCCATGAGCCGTAATGCAAGCGGATATCAGCTTGTGTAGAAACCTGCACAGAGTGTGAGTATTAATAAGTTAATTATAAGGAATATTAGCAATGATAATAAACGTACATGTGGAGCGGGTCAATGATAGCTGAAACACTCCCCTTGGAGAGTAGTGGGTCCCAAGTGTCCTTTTCTACAACATCCTAAAATCCTAGAAGCGTGAATTTATCAACCACTACCGGCCCCTGTTTACATGTATTTTTCTTAGTTCAATGTTATATATTAAAATAATAATAAAAACAATGCAAGAACTAATAATAAAAGTACTTGTGTACAAAGATCTGTAGTGATCTCATCCTCCAAGTATAAGCCGCAGTGGACCACAAACTGTGCAAGTCTCATAGCACACGCCACGTCGGCTAGGCGGAAAGAAACCTCTGGGGGAGGGGGTTGCGCCTGTCATGTGGCTCCTTAGGTTGGTCGGCCCAACGTGGATGAAAGAAAAGGACGGCATAAACTCTACGAGAAGCTCTCTGTAGGTCGGCATGTACGCTAACTCAAAAGGTCGATCCCATGATGAATCAATTGGAACAAACTCAGGGCTCTAGCCATCTCACCAATGGTCTCAAGAAACGCCTAGTCGACTGCATCCTGATGTGCGACGTGCATCCTCCTAAGCTTAGCGCAATGGCAATCAGCCTCAGAGTCTGGTATAAACTCGATGTATAGGTGACCCAGTGATGGATCCACATCTTGCTCATGCTGCTGATATGTCGGGTTCGCATCGAAGTCGACATAATAATATTATATATTTACGCCTAATTTACGCTCGTTATACCATGTTTGTGTCGAACTCGACATAATAATATTATATAATTTAGCCTAATCTATGCTCGTTATACCAGGTTTGTGTCGAAGCCGACAAAATACTGATATTCTATATTTACGCCTAATCTATGCTCGTTATATGGTGCTTGTGTCATCATAATAATAATAATATAATAATAATAATAATAATAATATATTTACTCCTAATCTACACTCGTTATGCCGTGTTCGTGTCAAACTCGACATAATAATAATATTATATATTTTAGCCTAATATACGTTCGTTATACTAGGTTCGCGTCGAAGTTGACATAATACTAATATTATATATTTACGCCTAATCTACGCTTGTTATACCTGGTTTGCGTTGAAGTAGACATAATATATATTTTACCCTAATCTACACGCTCGTTATAACGTGTTCGCCGTATACGTTCCTAACCTTTGCTAATAATAATTAATAACAATGGTTCAAAATACGGTTTGAATACTAATAATAACAAAGAAAAAATACAGAGCAATGTACAGGCATGTACGCTGGGTATTGTTCAACCCCAAAACATTTCACCCAAAACCCTAACCCCCACAATCATCAAATTCAATCAAAGCATAACAAATCTACGGTTTATATACGATATAAAGTTGAAATTGTTGAAAAGGGGATGAATCTGTACCTAGGGGTGTAAAAATACGCTCCAAATACGATCCAATATACGAATTCGCCGTATATGTATGTGAGTGTATTGTGTGAGGCGTATATTGGGGTCGTCTATCCCTGGCCCTAGGTTGTATACGCCGGCTTGTACGGCACGTGCAGATCTGTACATTCTGTACATAGCGAATGGAAAATTACCGTTAAACCCTTGGAAAGTGTTGGGCACAGATCTTTTTGTCACACCTCGAGCCGCATCGAAGATAGTATGGGACATGATATTATCCATAGCTCATGACACTATTATAAGTTTAATATATAAAACATGATTAAATTTCCGATTGGTCACACTTTACACGTAATTACAAACAAAACATACATTAGACATATTTACCAATATAAAATAAAATCTAATTCATTAATCTAAGGCATATCCTATCTATCTTTATCTTCAACTCTACCTCCTATTCGTGTACATGTATCATGCGTAAAAAAATGGGTTTGGCGTCAACACAAAGTTGATGAATAGATCTTTTGCCTATATTTTGACCTCTGGTGACGCTTTTTAATTTTATTTTTTTGAAGAGCGATGACACTTTTTATTACTCAGTATTCATAACTTGTATCAAACATATTATAATCATTAGATATTTTTTGTGCATATAATATATTCACTTACACCAAGTCATAAATATATTCTTACATCGACAATGTCGATTATGTTACAAAATATATTAATATTCTTATACGGTACAAAAATCACGATTGAGATATTGTCATAGAGATACACAACAAGAAGCAATAATATTTCCATTATTACATTGGTGAAGAACCAACAAACAAGAGAGTAATGTACTCTTTGAGCGTCTTTCCTGGGAAAGTCATCGTCATACCTGTATACCACATCTATCATTCGAGCAAGGTTAAGAATTGGGGCCAACAAACCCATTGAGACTTCTCTTGGCTTGAGACACCCCTCGTTTATTTCTTTCCATGCATTTTCAATCATTTTCTTGAGCTCTTCGATTGCTACCTTTTCTGATACACCATATGTCTTGATGTATGAATCAACACCTGTGGCGGATTGTCCTCTTTCAGGCTCGAACTTAAACAAATAGTCATAGTGTTAGTGAGAATACATAATGTTTATAAGTTAACTTTGCAGTATAAACCAGTTTAATTGTTTACCTGGTATGTCATAACATCATCTTGGAGTCTTGAAATTAACTCTGAAGCTTGCAGAATCTGTGGATGACTCTCATACCATGCCAAAGCATCTTCACCAACTATCTCACCCATTCCCACTAAAGCAGATTTAGAAATAACATTGTACGCAGAAGTGATTAATCCATTCTTCATGTACTCTGGAAATGATGCCACATATCCACTGTTTGTCCACTCAGCCTCTTCAAGGTACCCTCTAGCTATGTCTTGGAACTGGATTCCATATAGATATATAAAAAGCCAAAAATTAAAAAAACCAATATGGAGATGAAAGTATTATTGAACTAAATAAATGCAAATTGTTTGCCTAGTTTGTTATTTGTTATAGCTATTATAATATGATCTATCGTTTATCTTTAACTTTGTTTGTTAGTCAATATTATTCTACCTCTAGGTTGAATGTTATGATAGTTATTGATGTTTTATCTTATCTCCTTATCTTGTAATTTGGTTACAACTCTATATTTAAAGAGGTTAATCATGGTTGATCCAGTTCTTTTGAAACAACGAATTTATCAGAAATTGATCATACCGCTTCTTTTGAAGCAATAACACTATTTGCGCGCCCTTCTTTAGCTAGTTGCTTCTCAAGTTCAGCATACTCATCCAGGAGAATCTTGTAGAATGGTCTAATGTAGTCTGGAATTTGGCTCATAGCACTAATGTCCCACCTAAAATATAAAATGTTGATACATAACGAGATGTCATCAAGCATTAGTAATCTTATTTTGAAGTGTTGTAGGGTGGTTTAAAGCAACACTTGGTATAAGTTGTTACCTATTTGTTGCATCGGTTAGAAGGCGGATCTCTTCAATGGTAGCTTAGGCGTCATATGTGTCATCTAGAACCACGAGAAACAACGTAATCTTGGTGGCAATGATTCGTGCCAAAGAGTATCTAGGTTCAAAGTAGAGTCCTAATATCCATAAATAAATCTCTGGTACTCTATCCCTTATATATGGAGTAGTCTCGTGAAACCTCATATCCTTCCACCACCTGGGAACAAAGTAGAAGAAACTTCCATCAACTTAACATTTCAATCTTTTAATAAATTCTCAGTTTTTATTGCAGATATTTTGAGTATGTATTTTGTATTCTTGTTTTCGGTTTTCGTTTTTGGGTTTAAGGCACTTTGCTTCATAGATCTTTCCCTCTTTATAAGAGTATTTATTTTGTTTTTTAACTACTTTTAATCATGCATGGTAAAATAATGCATGAGTATCAATTTCAGTTTATAGGATATGTGACTCACTGTGAAACAATCCTAAGTTCTTCCTTTTGTTGTAGCTGCAAATAGTTGAAGTGAAGTTTTGCAAGTTTCAGTATTGAGTCATATGCTGAGCATTCTTCTTGATAGTTGGAGAAATATAGCCTTGCCTCTACCATTGGCATCCCTTGATGAAAAGGTCTTCTCAAAGATTGTTTCACCTGTTGTGCAAGACTGCTTTCCAGAGTATTTACTAAACTCTTCAGTTTAGTTTCCGTGAACGCCGAGGCTTCGTCTAGAATCTTTTCTCCTTTCAATCTCAATTGCGCAGATTCATATAAGCCTAACATACCCCTCTCATCACTGGTTATAGATTCCTTGAATGTATTCGAGTCGCCGTTCTTGAATTTGTTAAACACATCTGTACGGTCACAAATTAATATAAATGTTGTATCACTTATGTCATGAAAAAGAGAAGACAGGAGTAGTTTATGTTGTGAATAATTCGATAGAAACCATAAAGATTGTATAACTTATGTCATGAAAAAGAGAAGACAGGAGTGACTTCTGCTAGAGGTGTTCATGGTCCGATTTTGATGGTTTTTAGTTCAACTGTAAATACGCTAGTAACGTTTTGCTCACGAAACCATAACGGTTCAGTTATAAAATGTGAGGTGGCTCTGCGTATGATTTTCTCACCAGCTTTGTATTTATTTTCCAAAAATGACATTTTACCGAAATAAAATGTCAGATTAAATTACAGAAATAGCTCAAATGTATTTAATATGAAATATTTAAAAAGAACTAAAAATATAGTTAAACATATAGGTTCGATCCGGTTCGATTTTATAACAGCCGGTTTTTTTTAAACCGTACACCAAACCATCGCTGCGCTTTGAAATTTATGAAACCAACCGACTTCCCGGTTCGTATTTGAATCAACTCTTTCTCCAACTCTTAGATTCGTCCTCAAGATCCCCACTAGTCCTCTAGAACAACTTTTTCATGCGACCAACAGTGGTTATGGTAAATTTTTATTCGTAACCCCCCCCCCCCCCCCCCTCCTCTAATAATTTATTCGTAACCCTTAAGATCCTCCCTAAAATAACCAAAAAAACCTACCATCAAACCAAACCGATGACCGGTTTATATGGTTTTGATGGTTTTAAACCAAACTGTGAACACCCCTAATTTATGGTGTAAATCATTTAATAGCAACCATATAAGATTGTATAATTTATGTCTTGAAAAAGAAAAGACATGAGTAATTTTGTTAAAATCATTTGGTGGTAACCAATAAGATTGTATAACTTATATCATGAAAAAGAGAAGACATGAGTAAGAGAAGACATGATAAGTTATGTTGATGGCAGCCATAAAAGATTGTATAACTTGTATCATGAAAACAAGAAGACATGAGTAACTATATTGTAAATCATTTGATGGCAACCATAATGAGCTCTGTGAAAAAAACAAGTACTGATGATGCAAAAGTGGCAAGTATTTAATGTTAGAATCCGGTACGTACCACAAGGCAGTTTGTAACCAAGGTGTCGAAAAGCTTGAAAGTTAATCGAAATCGTGTATAAGTCAACTTCAACATAATCTTCCAAGTTGAACTCTTTGAAAAGTCTGTCAAGCTGGCCTTCAATCTCTTTTAAGAACATGTATGTCAGACCGAGACGGTGAACGGTATAAATCAAGCTCAGTTTCTTGTTTGAATCCATTGTAGGATCCAAGATCAATTTTCTCACTTGTTATTTTGGCTCTTCCATGGCTTCAGCATATTCTTCCATTATCTAGAAAAGAACACACCGGATTTTCTTAAGGAAAGAACCAACATACATAACCTCATGCGATTGTAACATGTACGTTGACAGAACCATAACTTTTTTATTCTTTTTATAAAATAAACTCATACTTTTATGTATAGAAAACCAACAAATTCTAGCGATTGGGGATCAGCAAATCCTCTTGACCCCTTGATGTTTTGGTTCCGTCCCTAAATGTGTTATTAGCTAGCGGGAAATCTTACCGAATTCTCAAGAGAGAACGATAGGAACAAATCGCCCCATACGGAAGGAGGGAAGTTGGCCACAGGACGCACTGGCTCTGCCGTGCTTTTGGTGTTTGTTAGGAGGGTAGCACTGGCTCCAACTGCTGCCATTTGTTTCTTGACGTAGCTAATTAACCTTAAAAATAATTTGATGGAAGGTGTGTTGATGTCCCAGGTGGTGTAAGGGTATTTGTAGTCATGCATGGGTGCTATTTAGTCGCAAGTGGTGTCAACATAGTATCACAACAAATTGTGGAAATTATTAAAAATACAAAAAAGAATCGTTCCACTATGTTTTTTAATAGGATATAATTCAAACAATCTATAATAAATTATTGCAATAAATCGAGTTAACCTGCTTTGGGTAAAATTTTAATTAAAAAAAATTTACAAAAGAAACCTATTGAAATACTATGCCTTTTTGAAGGCCAATTAAATACAAGGCTGCTATTTTTTTAAAGAAAGAAATCGATCAAATTATCACGTTCAGGTGATATTATTTATTCTTTAAAACTATTTTCAAACGAATAAAATGTTTTTCACATCAAAGTGTGCACTATCGAGTAGATAGACGCAAACCACCTGCATTGACTAATGTGAGTCCAAAATGAGCCTCTCCTGGAATTTTAATATGAGAATAAAACAGGACTAGCAAAAGCTAGAAAGATGCAACCGATACATAGAACGCCAATTACATCATTCTACGTCATTCATTTGTTTCATATTGGTAATCCACAAAAATAAAGATACTTTATTATATATCCTCCAAGAACTTATTTAAAAGCAATAGATCACAAATTAATTCTTCTTATAACTCTTATGCAGGTTCAGCGTGCAAGGAATCGCTAAGACTTCCATTACGGTATTATCAAGCAAAAAAAGAGACTAACCATTTCCAACCACCCTAACTCAAGTTTTACTCAAGGCTATGTATAGTCATGTGAAATCCTATTTCACATCCAACCATATGCGAAACATCATCCCTTTTGCATGTGAAAGGGTCAAAACTCTTGGTCTTCGTGGTCTCTATAGAGAGAGAGAGTTGGTATTGCTTGATTTTTTTTATTCACACACTTTACAACACTACACTCTTCTGGATGTTTTTCCATCCATACTGATGTAGAGGTTAAATGGCAGAAAATACCTCTTCGCCATGAAACCCTTACCGTTTGGTTTATGGATTTTAAGGGAATTTGTAGAGGAATCGGAAAACTTTATGTCAATAATTATTATTGGTTGGTTTTTAATGGAATTAGAATTGGAAAACATTCCTGAAAATTCCAACAATCAATGGAATTGGGATATTGGATTTAAATAACCCAAACTTTCACCAGTTGGCCGATGTCACTCCCAACTTTTGATTTGTACCATACCACTCTCAACGTTCAACTTACTTTCCTCTAGCACTCCCAAATTAACTGAACACTAACCCAGCTATTTTTTTGTTGATGTGGCACTTTGTCTGGTGACATGTCATCTGACTTGGCAATTGACGTGTCTACTAGTAATAAATTTATGATCGCTCAACCGAATACTAAAACCACGAAAAACTTTGATGTTTTCTATCAACTTACCATTAGCTAATTCTATTGAGTACTTTTTATCTAGCTTACTTGCTTGGGAACACGAAAATGGATCAAAGTTTTTTGAAACAAAACTCAAGTCAGCTACAGTATCAAATAGTACGAACGCATAGTGGTTATTGATCAAGAACGTACCGGTAATGACTGCGGGATCATCACGAGCATTCCCAACATTCAACTCGAACGCTCTACCTCATGCATTCTGACCCTTCAACTTAGGACAGTCCCGCCTGAAGTGTCCCTGCTCACCGCATTCAAAGCATCCTTCCAGCTTAACTCCATCCGCTGTGTTACTAGCATAGCATTCTTGAGCCATATGCCTAAATCGACCGCATCCGGAGCACTTCTTGTGCACAACACCTTAGATCCTTTTAAAAAAAATCACTTTTGACATCCTGTTTCACATCTTTTCCTGAACTGCTAGTGTTAGCCACAAATGCTTTACAAGAACTCCGCTTCTTATCATGCTTGTCCTTCAAATCTTTCCTCAAACTTCCAGGCTTTCTCTTTCTCGAATATCCAGACTTATGCTTAGAACGCTCCGATCGCTCGGACTTCATGTCGATCTCAACTTTCGCTGATGGCTTTCTGGTCTCAGTTTTTTTTCTGTTAGTGTACCCTTATGAACGGCATCATCAGTCAGTGATTTTGCCAAGGAAGCAGCTTCCGGAAAGGTAGCGGGGTTCGCCGATGTGACCAAACTACGAATCTGTGGTGCCAATCCCCAAATATACCTCTAAATCTTAACATAACCAGGGTGACCATACGGGGAACCAATCTTGCGAGATCATTGAACCAGGAGGTGTAAGCTCTAACATTCGCACCTTCCATGGTTAGTTCCAAAAGCCCGTCTCAATCTTCTACAACTCACCAGGAGGGAAGTATTCCTTAAGTAATATCTCTTTCAGTTCATTCGAGGTAAGACCATAGGCCACATCTTCACCCAGAGTTTGAACTTGAGTGTTCCACCAGGACAAGGCTTCGTCAATAAACGAACATAAAGCATACTTAACTATCTGATCAATTGGACAACCACTGATCACCATCACAGACTCCATCTTCTCGATCCATCTAACAATGTTGAGGGGTCCTTCTGATCCATCTAGCAAAACATGGTTATGCTAATTGGATTGTGGATCTTGACGAAGAATAGAAGACACTACTTATAAGTTTCACCGGACACAACACATGTGTTCAAAATTGTTGAAGATCAAGGAGTTTGCAGTTAATAAATAGCTTTAGAAGATCCTCCAAAGGATGTTCAATAATCCCACACCTCTTAGAAGAAAAGAGTGCATGTCTTTCTTTAGAGGTCCAAAGGGTAGCAGTTTCTAATCTTCCCTAACCCAGAGACTTAGAGACGAGAAGCTACTTACAGATAAAAGGTGAGAAGATAGAGAACCTTTCTCTATAAGTCAAAATAGTTGACTATTATGAAGTAAGGAATAGTCATGAGCCTCAAGATCAACAAATCTTTTCAAAGGATTCTTTATCAACAAAATAAAAGAATAAAGTACAGGCACAAATAAGTGTGTTTTGGCATCAGTAGATCTAGGGGAGATTGTTGGGTTATATAAGATCTGCTAATGATAAAAGCCAAAACCAAAAGGATCCACCATCCTTGCCTGAATATGTTAATACAATCTACAAGTCTAACAGTTTCTCTTCCCTTGAAAGCTTCTCAAAATAGACGCCCCAACTACTGTTCCATTAAACTACTTCTCTCAAATAATCAAGTTAAGAAGAACAAGTGCTTATGGTTAAAGTGCTTATCAACAGTCAAAATCAACCAAAGTCAAAGGCTATAGACTAGAAGACCAAGTCAACAAGTCAAAGACAAAAGTTTAGATTTTCCAAAATTGCTGGTTCCCAACCAGTAATTCTGTGAAAACCAGTTGTTCTCACTAAACCTACAAAAGAGCAACACTGTAACTATCTAATAGTTTCACAACTGTTGGCAGTTACATTATTTATTGAAGTTGTTAAGGGTCCCTTTCAAGATAACATCACCAGCAGTTTACACCCACCTCCTATATATATATATATATATATATATATATATATATATATATATATATATAATATATATATATATTGTTCTTTGTAATAGGTTAACACTTGGAGCGTAAAGCATAAAAACTTAGTGAGGAGTGTGTTCACCTATTGAGGGGGAGTACTATTATACCTTGTGATTATATTACATCATTTGAATTTAATGAATCATTTGCAGTCATTCCCAAATCCAACTATGCTAGTTTGATGCGTTTATTTTTATTGTTTGATTGAATTATCAATTCGATTAATTGTTTTAGAAGAAAAACACACGCTACACATACACTCAGATCCAACATTGTTTGCTGGGAGTATGCAACATACACTGTCTTTGTTCTTATATGAAAGTTATTAAAGAGATACCTTACATATGTTACCCCTTTTCCCCGTGGTATAGCAAAGGATTTGGTTATACTAGATAGCAACAACCTGAAGAGTAGAAAAGATAAAGGTATGTGGTTGTTTGTTTACGTATGTAACATGCTAATATTTTGCAGAAAAGGGTTTTACATTTAGTTTATAACAAATGAAAATGTTGTAGATAAAAAGTCAAAGATTTCTAAGAGTTTAATTTCAGTGCTCTATAACGATGAAGGTATGTTTTGTTCCAAAATAATTTTTGTGTGATCTATACTTTGTTTTGTTTGTTCATGATAATGTTGAGGTGTAACTTATGATACTGTAAATTAAATGTGGGTTGCAGGAAAAAGCGATAAAGGTGGTTCAGTTCGAAAGAGAACAACGAGGTTAGAGACAGCTAGGTTTACCAAAAGAAGAAGGAAGGATGACACCGTAGACAATGAAGAATGCACTGAGAAGGGGTGCGAAGAAGAAATAAATGTCACACCCCGATCCGCAGCGGAATAAAAGTCGGAGCATAATTGGGCTATCACCAAAGCTCATGATATTTACTAAGAAGTTTCATATTTATCAATATTCAAATTACAAACTTAAATATCCAATAAACAATATTCATACAATTACAAAGGAAAACAAAACTAAATATTTATTCCAAAGCAATAACTTGTTTATTCTTCTAGGTCATCCTAAGTGTTTCTTTCCTCAACTGGATCACCTGTATCATGTGTAAAACAGGGGAGATTTTGGGTCAACAAAAGTTGGTGAGTGAACCTTGATAAAGTATTTTAAATAATTGCTTGTTTTATTTATTAAAGAAAATTCGTGCATAAATCACATGTGAGCAAACATATGTAAACAATCACAAACCACTTTGGATGAATATATGATATGAATGATGATGTATTTGAGATCAAGGCTCAATCTAACGGAGCCGATCTAATGAGGCACCTGATGCTCAACCCGTATCCCACGGGGAACTGATGGGCCTAATGAAATGCGTGCACTGAAATGATAAATTTAATCTACATATAAATCACACAACGACCAATACACATTTGATCACGAAATGATATAAGCACAAGTGTTTAGATAAAATAAAGGAATAGTACGACACATGATACACCCCAAAACGTGATTAAAACGGGGAATTTGTAAAGATTCGCTCACCTTGGGTGCGTATTCTTGAGTGGTAAAGAGAGCGCACGAGTTGGAAATTTAATCGACGAGAAGGTACTAACCTAGAAATAATAACGCGATAACTCAATAAATAAATAAACTAACTTTTTGGTTTAAAACATTTGTTTAGATTTTTAAGTTATTGTTGTGGTTTTTATTGTATTTTAGACCCTTTATTTTTATTGATTTTTTTTTAGATTTAAATTTAATATAAATTCATAAATAAAATAAAACAGGAAAATAAAAATAAAAATAAAAAAATAAAAAGTTGTCAGTCTGACAAGGGGGTTGTCAGACCGGTCGAACCACGGGAATTGTATGAGGTGGTGAGGCTCGAACTCGTTACCTCTCGGTTGCGTGCACGCAGCACTTTCCAACTGAGCTACGTGTCTAACCCGAAATATTCCCGATTTTAATTATTCTTATACACACATTCAGTTCATTTGGAAATCATCATTTTAGAAAGATTTATAATTGATCGAACCGGCTGAGACAGTGCAGTCTCGAACCCGAGACCTCGTGATTAATGTGCACCCAGCCCAACCGTTGGGCTGGGTGTCTAACCCGTTAAGGACTCCGATGTTTATTATTCTTATATACCAGTGACGTTCTGACAGTAGTCTCTTAAAAAGTTGTTTAAAAATCACCCGTTCAGTGACTGGGCATGGATTCGAACTCTGTATCGTATATATAAAATGCACACAGTCTACCGCTAGACTGTGTGTCTAACCCGTTTAAAACACAGTTTTTATTTTACAAATATGCTTATTGACTTCGTCTTCTTCATTTGAATAAATCGTACCCCCTGAATCAATTCCCGATTCTTTGTGATTTTATTAACAATTGAATGTATACGATGCTAATTTAAGAAAACTTAAAAGGATAATAAAAGAAAACTACCGTATGCCGGTACTGGTGATTCCGGTGAGTGGGTTCCGACGTCTCGGTGGTTCTCCGGTGGAACAAGTTTTCCGACGACTGAGGTAATTAGAGTGAGAGCAGAAGAAATGAGCGAGTTCGGATTAAGGGACAATCGACCAGTATTTATAGGGATGTTTGAGGCTCCGGTTACTATGATTTCGAGTCAATTAGCGATCAATCAAGGAATTTATCGAAAATAAGCTCGGACAGTTGTGTTCCTAGAGGAAAACGCGTTGATTGCCGAGATTTCTGGCGAGGGGAAATCTGCGGCGTTGCAGGTTCCTCTTATTGTGAATATAGAAGAATTAAGGTTCGATAAATATCACAATTGGTGTGTGCAGCAGTAGTGGTGTTGGTGGTGTGTGTTTTACCCGGGAACCCGGGTTCGATCCCGGCTCGCCCATTTTTTATTTTATTTTTATTTTCTCTATTATAAGTTAAATCATTTATTAATTATAAATATTTAATATTTAATTTGATTATTTATTTTATTTTATTCAAGTTATTTTAAACAAAAAAAAAAGAATTCTAATATATAAAACAGTAAACAAAAATGCTAAAAAAATCACCCGACATAAATAAATACACTTTGATTGATAACTTGGGGCGGGTTTTCGAAACCCGATTTACACAAATGTTATAGTATCCCCTACTTTTAGAATTTCGTCCCGAAATTTAAGTAGTAGTGGTAACCGGAAAAAGATGCGGGTATTTCTCACGCATTGAGTCTTCACGTTACCAAGTAAACTCAGGTCCTCGTTTTGACTCCCAACGTACCCTGACGATTGGAATACGACTTCGCCTTAAGCGCTTCTCACCGAAATCCATGATTTCTACTGGTCTTTCGACGAAGTGCATCGATTCATCGACTTGAATGTCTTCTAGAGGAATATGGAGGTTTTCGTCGGTGAGGCACTTTTTCAAGTTTGATATACGTGGGATGTATTCTGTTGAGCTCTTCTGGTAGGTCAAGCTTGTATGCTACAGGACCTACTCTTTCGAGTATCTTGAAAGGTCCTACATAGCGTGGTGCTAGCTTGCCCTTCTGGCCAAAACGAACCACTCCCTTCCACGGTGATACTTTTAAAAGTACTTGATCACCAATGTCAAACTCCAAGGGCTTTCGTCGCCTGTCAGCATAACTCTTTTGACGACTTTGAGCTGCTAGAAGATTGTTTCGAATTTGAAGGATTTTGTCGGTTGTCTCTTGAATCAATTCAGGTCCGGTGATTTGCGCTTCTCCAATTTCGTGCCAACATACTGGAGATCGGCACTTACGACCATATAAAGCTTCGAAAGGAGCCATGCCGATACTTGAATGATAGCTATTGTTGTACGAAAACTCAACTAACGGTAGGTGAGCGTCCCAGTTCCCTTTGAAGTCTATGACACATGCCCGTAGCATGTCTTCAAGGGTTTGGATGGTGCGTTCAGATTGACCATCAGTTTGAGGGTGAAAGGCGGTACTGAGGTCTAACCGTGTACCCAAAGCGGTTTGTACGGCTCGCCATGTTCGTGAAGTGAAACGACCATCACGGTCTGAAATGATGCTTAATGGTACACCATGACGGCTTACGATCTCGCTGATGTAGATACGAGCTAACTTCTCGTTCTTGAAGTCCTCGCGAATCGGAATGAAATGAGATGACTTTGTAAGACGATCGATTATTACCCATATGGTGTCATACCCACTGGAGGTGCGAGGTAACCCGGTAATGAAGTCCATGGTTATGTTTTCCCACTTCCATACAGGTATTTCGGGTTGGACTAGAAGTTCTAAAGGTCTTTGATGTTCAGCTTTTACTTTGGAACAAGTAAGGCACTTGGAAACAAAAACAACGATATCCTTTTTCATGCCAGGCCACTAGTAGGTGTATCGTAGGTCTTGATACATCTTATCGGCTCCTGGGTGTACAGAGTATCGTGTTTTGTGTGCCTCATTCATGAGGAAATCACGAAGGTTATCGCGATCAGGAATCCATATGCGGTTTAAATAGTATAGAATACCGTCGGATTTGGTTTCAATTTTGAGTTCAGCTCCACATGACAGTTCATCGCGTACGTCATTTTCTGTTACAGAAACATGTTGAGCTGCCCGGATTCAATCTTTGATGTCGGTTATGATTTGCGAACATAGAAGACGAATAGAGTTCGCATATTCTTTTCGACTAAGTGCATCGGCCACCACGTTTGCCTTGCCAGGATGGTACCGAATTTCACAGTCGTAGTCGTTGAGAAGTTCGACCCATCTTCGTTGCCTCATATTCAACTCTTTCTGGTTGAAGATATGTTGGAGACTCTTGTGGTCAGTGCATATTTCACACTTGGTACCGTAGAGGTAATGCCTCTATATCTTGAGAGCGAACACAACGGCTCCAAGTTCTAGGTCGTGGGTGGTGTAATTCTTCTCATGAACCTTGAGTTGCCTAGA
Source organism: Scalesia atractyloides (assembly GCA_947069175.1). Lineage (NCBI taxonomy): Eukaryota > Viridiplantae > Streptophyta > Magnoliopsida > Asterales > Asteraceae > Scalesia > Scalesia atractyloides. The sequence continues at coordinate 18,031,772 of CAMTDV010000020.1, forward strand.
GGCATAGGCTATCACTTTTCCTCTTTGCATCAATACACAACCTAGTCCTTGCCCTGACGCGTCGCAATAAACCACGAATTCATCGCAACCCTCAGGGAGTGTAAGGATAGGTGCGTCACAAAGCCTTTGCTTTAAAGTTTGGAAGGCCTCTTCTTGCTTAGGTCCCCAAATGAAGGGTTTTCCTTTGTGAGTCAAGGCCGTGAGTGGTACGGCGATACGGGAAAAATTGGCAATGAAGCGTCGGTAGTAACCAGCCAATCCAAGAAATGACCTAACTTCGGTAGGGGTACGTGGCGCTTGCCATTCCTGTACTGCTTTGATTTTTGAAGGATCGACATGAATCCCTTTGTCATTCACGACATGACCAAGGAAGTGTACTTCTCCAACCAGAATTCGCATTTTGAGAACTTAGCATAAAGTTTTCAGTCCTTAATAGTGTAAGAATGAGTCGAAGGTGTCGCTCATGATCGGATTTGGACTTGGAGTAGATAAGGATGTCGTCGATGAAGACTATGACGAAGCGGTCGAGGTAGGGTTTGCATACTCTATTCATTAAATCCATGAAGACAGCGGGGGCATTGGTTAAACCGAAGGGCATAACCATGAACTCGTAATGACCATAACGAGTTCGGAAAGCGGTTTTTGGGATATCCTCCTCGCGCACTCTAAACTGATGATAACCAGAACGAAGGTCGATTTTGGAAAAACAGGTGGCGCCTTGAAGCTGGTCTAGGAGGTCATCAATGCGAGGCAGTGGATAGCGATTCTTAACCGTCAACTTGTTGAGTTCTCTATAACCAATTCTTGCATCTCGGATGGGGCTAACCTATAAGGAGATTTGGCGACCGGTGTAGCGCCAGGCACAAGATCAATGCGGATATCGACTTCTCTCAGGAGGAAGTCCTGAAACGTCGTCGGGAAAAACTTGTGGGAATTCCTTCACAATTGGAATATCTTCGAGCTTCCTCTCCTTGCCTCCCTTCTTGACGACGTGAGTTAGAAATGCGACGTAGTTCTTGCGAGATAACTTCTGGCTTGAAGGCAGGACATCAATTTGAGTCCTTTCGAAGGGGTTTCCCCAAAAATACATAGTGTCTGGCCGTCTGTAAGAGGAATACGAATGAATTTTTCGTGGCACGCCACTTCAGCGTGATGCTGGCTGAGCCAGTCCATGCCGTTTATAACATCGAAACTTCCCAACTTCATAGGAATAAGGTCAATTGGGAAATCGTGATCGTTTAGGGTGAGAGTACAATCGCGTATAATAGAATCTAATGAAGTGGGTTTTCCGTCAGCAACTTCCACCGTTAGAGATTCAATGAGATTAACACGAGGTTGGTCGAGGATAGATTCGAATTCTAAGGACACGAAGCTCTTATCCGCACCAGTATCGAATAATATGGATGCATAACTACCATTTATGAGAAACGTACCGTTGACCACATTGTTGTCAGCCCTGGCTTGGTTGGCATTGATATTGAAAGCTCTTCCTCTGGCAGGTGGAGGAGCTTGGTTGGCTTGGTTTACCGGGTTCGCTTGAGCTTGGGCATGGATGATGTTCACTAGGCGTGGACAAGTGTTCGTAAAGTGGTTTGGGTCCCCACAATTGAAACAGGCTCCCATGGGTTGCATCATGTGGTAGTTGGGTTGGTAGTAAGGTTGGGCTGCGTGTTGTGCAGGTGGTAGAAGTAAGGGTTGTTGGGCTTGGCCCACCATTTGATTTTGGGTTTGGGTTGGAGGTTGACCGCGGTTCATTCGCTGAAGGGTACGGCAGGTTTGGATGGTGTGACCCGCACGGCCACAACTTGTGCAATGTTGGCAGGGGTTTTCGGGAGGGTGATGGTATTGACAACGGTTGCACTTTGGGTGTGGGCCAGTGTATGGCCTTTTGAATGGTGCGGCTGGAGGAGCAACTTGGGTGATGGGTGCAGCAGTGATGGGAGGGTTGGTTTGGGTGACAGCAAAATTCTTGCCATTTCGCTTCCTCTTACCAGCCAACTTCGAGGATGAGACTAGGTGGTTTGGAGTTGTGGTCTCAATGGGTGCTTTCTTCTTCTCATCTTTGAACTTGCCGTTTCGAATGCGATTTTCAGTGAGTTCCGTAGCTAACTCCATTGCGGCTTCAAGTGTTGCAGGCGAAGTGCTTAAAACCGAATCTTATTTCGAGGGGAGGCCTCGAATGTAATGTTCGACTAAGCGGTATAAGGGGGTGAACAAATTGGGGATCATCTTGGGTTTGCTCATGTTTGGGGCCTCCAAATGTCCCCCATACCATTGCCTGTGTAGTCATGTGGGCCCCCACGACTATTGGGCTTGGTAGAGTTCACATTGGTGTCGGCGGGTTAACACTCGCACCACCCGAATGAAAATCGTAAAACATGATTGCGAGATGTATGGTCGGAGGGTGTCCAGGTGTTGACACAATGACAACTCAAAGTGGGGTTAGTCACACGACGTTTGGTATAGCATGCTTTGGCCTAATAGGTCCTTCGTACTCTCATCGTTAGTCCCCAGGTAGGCAAACTGGTCCTTTTGGATTTATACGAATGCCAAGCCTAGACAGGACGTTCCGACTACCGGTACTCGTACCCTTCCAGTTACTACATGCCCGTCGTGAAAACTCACTTTGATGTGATTTGAAAAATACAAAATCATTGCAAAAATCATGGAAATCGTAAGGTGTGTGCTTTCATAGATATGACATGTTATGAGGATATGAATTATGATGAGCATTGCATATTAACATGTACTTGTGAGGGTGCTTGCATAATATTAGGTGTGAAGATAAACATGAAACATGTAAACATCATGAATTTTGCATGTAACACATAAACAATTAAAATTTAATCAACTATAGTATAGGCTCTAAGGGTCTAATAACCTATCCTATATCCCTATAGTCACAAGCTCTGATACCAATCTGTCACACCCCGACCCGCAGCGGAATAAAAGTCGGAGCATAATTGGGTTATCACCAAAGCTCATGATATTTACTAAGAAGTTTCATATTTATTAATATTCAAATTACAAACTTAAATATCCAATAAACAAAATTCATACAATTACAAAGGAAAACAAAACTAAATATTTATTCCAAAGCATAACTTGTTTATTCTTCTAGGCCATCCTAAGTGTTTCTTTCCTCAACTGGATCACCTGTATCATGTGTAAAACAGGGGAGATTTTGGGTCAACAAAAGTTGGTGAGTGAACCTTGATAAAGTATTTTAAATAATTGCTTGTTTTATTTATTAAAGAAAATTCGTGCATAAATCACATGTGAGCAAACATATGTAAACAATCACAAACCACTTTGGATGAATATATGACATGAATGATGATGTATTTGAGATCAAGGCTCAATCTAACGGAGCCGATCTAATGAGGCACCTGATGCTCAACCCGTATCCCACGGGGAACTGATGGGCCTAATGAAATGCGTGCACTGAAATGATAAATTTAATCTACATATAAATCACACAACGACCAATACACATTTGATCACGAAATGATATAAGCACAAGTGTTTAGATAAAATAAAGGAATAGTACGACACATGATACACCCCAAAACGTGATTAAAACGGGGAATTTGTAAAGATTCGCTCACCTTGGGTGCGTATTCTTGAGTGGTAAAGAGAGCGCACGAGTTGGAAATTTAATCGACGAGAAGGTACTAACCTAGAAATAATAACGCGATAACTCAATAAATAAATAAACTAACTTTTTGGTTTAAAACATTTGTTTAGATTTTTAAGTTATTGTTGTGGTTTTTATTGGTATTTTAGACCCTTTATTTTTATTGATTTTTTTTAGATTTAAATTTAATATAAATTCATAAATAAAATAAAACAGGAAAATAAAAATAAAAATAAAAAAATAAAAAGTTGTCAGTCTGACAAGGGGGTTGTCAGACCGGTCGAACCACGGGAATTTGTATGAGGTGGTGAGGCTCGAACTCGTTACCTCTCGGTTGCGTGCACGCAGCTCTTCAACTGAGCGACGTGTCTAACCCGAAATATTCCCGATTTTAATTATTCTTATATACACATTCAGTTCATTTGGAAATCATAATTTTAAAAAGATTTATAATTGATCGAACCGCCTGAGACAGTGCAGTCTCGAACCCGAGACCTCGTGATTAATGTGCACCCAGCCCAACCGTTGGGCTGGGTGTCTAACCCGTTAAGGACTCCGATGTTTATTATTCTTATATACCAGTGACATTCTGACAGTAGTCTCTTAAAAAATTGTTTAAAAATCACCGGTTCAGTGACTGGGCATGGATTCGAACTCTGTATCGTATATATAAAATGCACACAGTCTACCGCTAGATGTGTGTCTAACCCGTTTAAAACACAAGTTTTTATTTTACAAATATGCTTATTGACTTCGTCTTCTTCATTTGAATAAACCGTACCCGCCTGAATCAATTCCTGATTCTTTGTGATTTTATTAACAATTGAATGTATACGATGCAAATTTAAGAAAACTTAAAAAGATAATAAAAGGAAACTACCGTATGCCGATACTGGTGATTCCGGTGCGTGGGTTCCGACGTCTCGGTGGTTCTCGGTGGAACAAGTTTTCCGACGACTGAGGTAATTAAGTGAGAGCAGAAGAAATGAGCGAGTTCGGATTGAGGGACAATCGACCAGTATTTATAGGGATGTTTGAGGCTCCGGTTACTATGATTTCGAGTCAATTGCCAGCGATCAATCAAGGAATTTACCGAAAATAAGCTCGGACAGTTGTGTTCCTAGAGGAAAACGCGTTGATTGCCGAGATTTCCGGCGAGGGGAAATCTGCGGGCGTTGCAGGTTCCTCTTATTGTGAATATAGAAGAATTAAGGTTCGATAAATATCACAATTGGTGTGTGCAGCGTAGTGGTGTTGGTGGTGTGTGTTTTACCCGGGGAACCCGGGTTCGATCCCCAGCTCGCCCATTTTTGAGTTTATTTTTATTTTCTCTATTATAAGTTAAATCATTTATTAATTATAAATATTTAATATTTAATTTGATTATTTATTTTATTTTATTCAAGTTATTTTAAACAAAAAAAAAGAATTCTAATATATAAAACAGTAAACAAAAATGTTAGAAAAAATCACCCGACATAAATAAATACACTTTGATTGATAACTTGGGACGGGTTTTTGAAACCCGATTTACACAAATGTTACAATAAAGGAATGTGGTTGGTCATGTGAAGAAGAAATCAAAGAGGGACGCATGCCAGGGATTGTATTATTTTATATTTTTCCTTTTTTTCTTTTTTTTTGGTTGTTGTCAGTTTGGCTTTCTTTTTTAATTGTTGTTATGCTAATGGCCTTTGTTGTATATGGGAACTTCATTGCAACTGGGGAACAAAAAGCAGAGGTGTAATATTTGTTAACAAAAAGGGTTGCATGTGTAGCTGCCATATGTAACATGTGTAACCCGGTTAAAAACATGTGCTAGTAACCGCCCCCTGATGGTAAATCATTTGAGTACTTATTGTAAAGTGGATTACATGGTGATTAAGTTATTTTTTTACATAATTGGTTACATATGTATACTCTTGTTACACATGTAATTGGGTGCAGGTAAAAAGGAGTGTACGAAACCATGAGCGAACAAAAGGCATGTGTTTGCATGTGTTGTTTGTAGCATATTAAATATAAAATGTTTTTTTTTTTAAAAGATTGTTTGTCAACCAGGAGTATTAGATATAGTAAAAGAAGGATATTAGTGAATGTAAGGCATTATCTAGTTTCTATGTGGCATACAGTATGGACATCTAAAAAGGAAAAATAAGTTACTTACACATTAAGTGTAATTAAATAGTGTGGTTTTTAGTGTCGGTTGCAATAAAAAAAAGATCCGTAAAGTAAGATAACATTAAACGTGAACCACAACATCATTAAGAAGTGCAGCCTACCAAGGGTTTAAGGGGTACATAACGAATAGTTCTGATTAGCACAAAAGAGTAACACAAAAGGTGTGGGCATTGTTTAAGTTGATACATATCACCATATAAAGAAAAGTATGGTAGTATGGAGTATGTTCTTGATCATTTGTTGACATCGGGGGCGGGGGGTATGTTGGTGATCATCAGTTGACGTGCGGGGGGTATGTTGGTGATCCATCAGTTGACGTGCGGGGGATATGTTGGTGATCATCTGTATACAAAGGGCCGGATGTTAGAAAAACAACTACATGACATAACATGTGTAACATAAGTTTACGTGTGTTATGAAAAATGTAACACGTCTAGCACCCCTAAAGTAAAAAAAAAAACACATGATGACACGTGTTGCGCATGTTACATGCTTGATGTAACCATATTGGACATTTGAGACGAATGTTACATATTCTTTATAACATGTGTAACCTTGTCCAACCTTGTGTTCCTGTTATATATCATGTAAATACTTATAGTTACACATGTTACACCTTCTTTGTAACTTGTGTAACATGGGGCACGAAAAAATTAAACACATGTATATCTGTGTTACACATGTTACATCTTCTTTGCAACATGTGTAACCATGTGTTCCTGTTGTATATTATGTAAATAAATATAGTTACACACGTTATAATAGGCAAAGCCAAGAATTTAAACCTTCTTTGAAAGGTGTAATGAAATCAGGATATACTTGATGTGGGTCGGTATTTAGGTCTACATTTGAACATTCAGCAAAATGAACACCAGATATATGAGGAAAAAAACACAAAACTTTAGAGGAAAAAACAACAACAAAAGCCAAATTCTCACAACCCAACAAAAAATTGTCTAAAAAATCATGAAGCAAAAAATGAAACTATACTAAAAAAAACATGTGCTCTAATTTGACATCAAAACTTAACAAAAATGAATCACCAAAACAACAACCAAAAAGAAAGACACAAAATTTTATATTTATAAAGTCACTCAACAACATGAAAAACTTAAAAATATGAGTTGTTTGAACGTCAAAACTTTAAAAGCACATAATCAAAACTATGAGCGGAAAAAATTAGTTAAAGAGAACATGAACACTTCACACTATGCAGGAAAAACACATGCCATGTCTCAACAAACGTGGATACGGGTAGCTAGAAAACGACACCATCACCACGATGAAAGAAATAGCAACCCAAAAAATATAAACATAAGATAGAAACAAGTCCAAAAACCTGATGTGTTGTACTCCTTCAACTGAATAACGAACGATGAACCACGAGGAAAAGTGTAGTCTTCAAGATCTGCAACAAAGTCAAAGTCATGAGGATTCTCCATTCTCGCATGAGAGACTTGAAAACAAATGAGAGATACTTGAAAACAATAAGAATATGGGATGAAGAGTGAAGGACAAAAAGGTAGAAGAAGATGGATTGGTGAATGAAAGACAAGAAGGTGAAAAGGTCTGAGTGAAAGTGACTTGAACTATGAAAGATCTCATAGAAAGTATTGATGGGAACATGGTGCGAAATGACTATACTACCCTTAAAGCATGGAGAAGCTCACTTGGAAAAGGGTAAACCTGGATGATTGTTAGCCACATAATACTAGGTTTTCTTAATAAGTGGGGGTTTCATGCCAATACTTACACTATACATACATACATATATATATATATATATATATATATATATATATATATATATATATGAGAGTTCAAATGAGAAGAAAAATTTTGTAAGAATAAAAAGAATAACTTTTAAACCAATAGAAATTTTCCATTTACTTCATTTAATGTGTGTATTTAATATTATAAAAAAGGTATATAGGTAAATCTATAATTATCACTAATTAGTTAATTAATTAAACTTGTAACTCATTTTTTTTATATACTCTTTCAAGATAAAATAATTTATGGTGTAGGACAATTTTCGACATGTGTAGGATAAATTTTAGTATGTGTAGATAAATTTTGAAATGTGTAGGGTAAATTTACATGTGTGTAGGGTAAATTACGGTGAATGTAAGAAGGATAAATTTTGAAATGTGTAGATAAAATGTTTTTGTTTTTTTAATGAGAATAACATAATTAATAAGAGGAGTTATACTCTATTTAATGTTTTACCATTATGTCCTTTCTTCTTTTTCTTCTCACATTAAATTTCTTCTCAAATGAACCTTCCCATATATATATTGTGTGATATTTAAAAAGAAAAACATTTTTTAACATAATGGTTGATGGCTACTTGCTTTTCATGATTTCAGGGCCACTAATGTACTTTTCAACTCCATGTTTGATCCATGAGGACCTCGTATGTACCTTGCATCATATGTTTGTCACATGTATTTCAGTATTTGTCAAGTAGAATTTAGAATCCGATGTTAGCTGCCATGAAAATGCTATTTTTGAAAAGAAAAAAGAAAATATAATAGGGAACATAAGGCTTGATAAATTAATTACTAAATATTTACATTGTTTTGAAGGAGCTCCAGGAGGAGACTTTCGCAAAGAAAAAAAGAAAACATTCATAAAATTCGAATAAAACTTCACTTATTTTGGAGAGGAAAAGAGAAGATGGAGTAGATTTGCTCAACTTGTTGTAGAGGCGGGTAAAGTGTTTGTAGCGATATATATTTAGGTCCAAACAAGTCGAGTTTCCCGTCAGCTTTTTAAGATCACCTTGTTAAAAGCTTGAATCAAATCGGGTTTAGATGAGCTCGACCCTATACCATTTATAACTAGGAACACGTTAGATAACGAGCTCGAGCCCAAGCTTCAAATACCCAACTTAAGTAGTCTCACAAATCTAAATAAGTCTATTATTTACATACATATAATAATTTTATTTTATATAATAAATATCAATACCTATAAAGTAATCATAAGATATTGATCAAAAGACAAATTGTTATATATGTTAGAAAAAGTAGTTACAGATGTGATTTTAACACAACTAAATATATGATACATAATTGTTATATATGTTGGAATAATTAGTTAAAAATGTGATTTTAACACAAGTACATGCATACACAATATTTTATTTATGGCTTTGTATTCTTATTGATGCGAGCTTCACGACAAGGTAAAAGTGTTTCAAAACTAGAACTAAGATTAATAAAATATCGATACTTAGAGAAGTGAACTTAATATAGAAACTAAAAATAAATAAACGTTGTCCCATATATGTCATATGTGACGCGAATGGGCATAACTGTTTTAGTAATTGATTAACTAATTTTACATTTTAATGATGCATTCTGCATCAGCATACAACTATCTTTATGTTTTTTTTCTGTTTTTTTTTTCAATCTCGTAGTACATGTGACAAACACGGAAAATTCAGAATACATGTAACAAACATTTGGGATGAACAGGATATCTAGGCCAATGATCTCTAGATCAAGTGATGGAAGGCTTGCATTCCTTTTGAAAGACGAAGGTTTAACTCTCACTTGATGTAAAGTGAGTCATTGGTGGACAATAATAGGAGATCTAGGGAAACCTGGGTTCGATTCTTGAGTCAAACAAGTTTTACCAGTAATTTTACCGTCGTGCCTACGGACGGGTGGGTTACCGGGTTTTCCCCTGAATTGGTGATGAACTCGAGTTACTCTCGTAGTACTCCGTTTAGTTTAGTGGATACTTCCAAAGTGTTCAGGATTGATTCTATAAAAAATTAAAAAAAAATTAAAAAAAAAGATATTTGGGGTCCCGACATATTGGATAGCCAACAGCAGCCTTCAACAATCATGTTAAAAGCAAATATATCATTTTCCTTTTCTTTTCTCAATTATCATTTAATATATAATGTATTTTTCCTTAAATAACTTATAATACTTGATAAAAATCTAAACATGTAATTTTTATTGTCTATTAAAATATACGTTTTATTCAGAAGTCAGAACTGAATTGTATTTAACATATAATTATTTTTTACTTCCAAAAGTTTGGGCAACACATAAAGAGAAATTATTTGTGGGACGATTGAGGTAACTTACCATAAAAGTCTTTGGAGAGTCGAAAGGAAATTTTAAATTAGAAATTTTCCATTAAGAAAAAAAAAACATTTTTAGCATGATAATCCTCCTCTCCTTTATATAAACCTGGTAATATAATAATAAATTAAAAAGTTTATAGTTACGAAGTAAAGAATATTCTAATTTATGTTTCCGTTTGTATAGGTGAAATTTATTTATTCTACAAGTAATACTTTATAAAAAAAGTTGAATTAAAGTTTTGTAATTTATTTGTTTTAACAAACCATTTTCGATTTATAAATTAGGTATTTTATTTTATCTTTCTTGCAACATAGTGAAAAATATGCAATCTTTCTCGCGGTGATAACTTCTGGACTTGAAAAGGTGGATGTTTCTATTGGTGTGAAGTTGTTTCATGGAATCATGGTGCTCTCCATGTTTTAAAAATAGGGTTATTGAATTTTAATAATATTAAATTCACCTATTAGTTGATAATAATTACAATTTTAAAAATTCTTTCAAAAAATTCCAAATTGTAATAATTTGACTCTATTAATCATTTTCTAACATATAAGAATTTGATGTTCTCAATAGATTCAAGTGCACCTGCAGAATCCTATAATGATTTAAGTGCACCTATTTCGGAAAAGGATCAATGTGTGCCAAATTTTTACAAGTTAGGATCGTTAAAGGGAATTTTTTAAGTAGAGATTATTATCAAACAACAAGTGAAACTTAGGATTATTAATATTTAATAACCCTTAAAAATACCAAGAAGCCAAGGTTGGTTTTCTTTACATTAATATAATATTCGTATTTTTATATTTGGTTGTCATCAATTATGGATGCGCATGGTATCGGAACGGTACCGAAAACTATGGGTGTTTAGAAAAAACTGTAACCAAATAAAAACCGTACATGGAACCGTAACCGTAACCAAATAAACCGATCCGAATAACGAATTCGGTTTTTGGTTTGGTTTCTAACAGAAACTGAATTGTAAATATGGTTTTTGGATCCACGTTTTTTTATTTGGTTTATCCATTTAATTTGGATAACCGAATAAACCCGTTAATTTAATTAATTAGTAAATAAAGTAATAATGTTTAATAAACTATATACAATTTATTAACCCAAAATACTAAGTCTAATATCTAAGTATATGTATCGCCATTGTTGCATCAGATGTTGATCAAAATACATGTTTGTTTATTAAATTTTCTTCATTTTATGTATGCAGGTTCACTCGAGAGACTCATGTTTGAAGATTATTTATATTTTGTGTCATTAGATTTGTTGACTATTTATTGTTTCTATGATCTATGTTTTGAAGTTTTAACTTTGTGATTATGTCTACAACTATTTTATGGATGTGTTTGTTTTATTGTGCTATGTATTTTTTTTTATATATTATTAGGTTTAAATTAGTTGTTGACGTTCGGAAGTTGGAACACAAACATAAAAAAAATTAGGAAAAAATACTTGGGTACATTTGGTTAAATTTGGTTTGTTTGGTTTCTAACTGAAACCAAACAAAATTGAATTTGGTTTGGTTTGGTTTGGTTCGGTTTGCATATTCCTAATTGGTTTGGTTTGGTTTTTGGTTTGGGGTACAAATTTTTAAAAACCAAATAAACCATAAACCGAACCGATGAACACCCCTACCGAAAACGGAAAAAAAATGAGTACCGGTACTCAAAAACGGGGGAATCAGTACCGGTACCAAATATACCCAGTATGGTACCAGTTTAGTGACAATACCCGATACCAAATGCTCATCCACGTCATCAACAATCAGTCAATAGTGTATTAATATATCAAATACAGTTATTAGAGTTGATAAAATGGACAGATTAAGCTTAAATAAGTCTTATTTTACATGGGTTACAATGGGACGATATGGGCTGCTTTGATCCACATTCAGTTTTTTCTCCATTTCTGAACTAATTTTTATAAATCATGTGTTAGTTTATGGAAACAAGATTGTTACATTAATAATGATTTGCCTTTTTAGCATGGGTACCTAAACTTTTTCGTCTAAGTGTAATTTTTTTTAATGTTTTATGTATTCCGCTGTCCTGAAATAATATTGTGCTACCCTTAATAATGGAGTGAGGCTGAACTCATTGAATTGAGACATCTAGAATTGAACCTTCGATAAAAAGATGAACATCACAGTTAAAAAGAAAGAGATTAAGAGAAAATATGAGTTTAGAGTTTAGAAAATAGAATTCTTAAGGGTGGGTAGGTGGAGCATGTGTAACATTTAAGGTTTAGAAATGGAAATAGCAGTGGCAAAAGAAAAGAAAAGTAATGAAATTTTAGGTTTACAAAATTAGACCTCAATTTGTTAGTCATTTCCACACTGACCTTGATTATTCCTAGTTTGTTTATTTCATTCCTTATCTTTTTTCTTTAATTTTAAATGTTTGTACCCATAGCTTGATTAGTTACACATTGAATATTGCCTAGAGATTTTATGCTTTATCGGTTGTATATATAAGGTTATTTATAAATTAGACTTTATATAAAACTTATTTTTGTTTGAAATGTAGGTAAACTAGAAATAGTTAGCGGACTCAGAAGTTTTTTTCATGGGGGCGGAATTTTTTAAAGTCGGTTGTCTATCGTTAAATATAAAAAATGGTCCAGTTCGAGTCAGGTCGGGTAAAACGTGTTGTGTCAGCCAAAATAAATGTTTAATTTCAGTCCTTGGGGTTTGCACCCAATCACACTTTCAACCCCTATTTAATAAAAACGAATAATCAAGTCTATATGGTTTTCGATTGCATTTAACCAATAGATCCAGTAACGTTGAATGCAATCGACAACTACAAGGACTTGATTGTTCGTTTTTTTAAATGGGGGCAGAAAGTATGATTGGGTGTAAACCTATGGACTGAAAATATATTTTACTCATCATTTTAAGATTATGATTATGATCATTATAGTGGTGGGAGCATTGCAAGTAACAAGAGTAAACGAAGTGTTTCAGACTAACCCAATTGGACCATACATGTTTTGACCCAGCATGTAAATTGAGTCCTTTAAAATCCATGACAAATTTATGTTTGAAGGCTGAAACTTCAACAAGTACATCTTAATAGTATATGTATTGTTAATGGAAAACCGCATAAGCATTTGAACATAGTGCGTTAAAGACAACGTGATGTAGAACTGCGTTATGTATTACATCTAAAACAATTGGTGTGATTAAGTAGAGACAAAAGACATATGTAAGGAAAAGATTTAAAAGCCTATGCCACTATAATCATGTAATTGCAAGAATAAATGAGAAAACTATGCATTTTACCTGGGTAGATAAATGTAAGTTATATACTTAATAATAATAAAAATTATGTCTTTAAAAAATTTATGTATTACACGGGTTGAACAAACAATGTATTACACGGTTTGAATAAAATGTAATATCAATTATTAACACATACAGACGCTAAGATATATCTTTATAAAAAACAAACTTTGACGTGACATTTATGAATTATGTTAAGTTAATTTTTAAAATATTATTTTCAACTGTATATTAGTTTTTTATGTAATTGATAGATTTTAGTTCAATTAAAGTGTATATTCTCCGTTAGATATCTTTTTAACATAGTTAACTTAAATTGCAATTATATATATATATAGAAATATTAATACATATAGAATATTAAGAACTAAAGTTTGGATTTCTTAATAATCATCTGATTTTTTATTTGACATATTTTTACCATTCAAACAATCTAACCATGTTAAATATTTGAAATTTTATAGAAATCACTCACAAAAAAATTATTATTGTAGTTCTTTTTTTACTATATTTTAACAAACATAATTTTGAATCTCATAATACTTGAAAACTTAAACATAAGTTTTCAAGTAAAAAAATAAGTTTATCTAGGAAACCCATAAGTAATTTCATATTAAATTTACTTATTAACGAATCTAATAACTATAATATTAAAATAATAATTATTCATAATTAGTAGAAGAGAGAGGTGAAAAACCAAATAAATGTATAGACCGAAATTGTAACAAGTGTCTCGCGACATTTTTTTATTATATAATATATCGGTATAGATATACATATAGATTATACATTATTAAGGAATAAATAAAATTAGATTGAAATAAAGAAAAGGAAATAAAATGAATAAAGAAAAAAATATGTTTACTTTCATATTGAATATTATATATTTATATTTAAGTGATATTTTGTACAAAAGAAGTGTTTTTTAACATAATAGTTGGTGGTTGCTTGCTTTTAATGATTTCGGGACCTTGAATATACGTTTCAACCTCAATGTTTGTCTCATGAGGACCTCATATAATAAGACATCGTATGTATCTTTCATCACATGTTTGTTGATTATCATATTTATGTTTAATATAATAGTTGGTGATGAGTTGTTTTTCATGATTTCGAGACCTTGAATATACATTTCAACCCAATGTTTATCCCATAAAGACCTCGTATAACAAGAGATCGTATGTAAATTTCATCGCTGTCATATGTATTTGACAAGCAGAATTTAAATTTCGATATTAGCCGCCCACCTGTTTTTTAAAGAAAAATACAATAGACTCATAACGTTTGATAAATTATTAATAATTAATATTTACTTTGTATAAAAGGAGGTCAGGGATTCATTACTTAATTAATATTTACTTTGTTTTAAAGGAGGTCCGAGAGAAGACTTTGGTATAGGAAAGGAGGTCCCTAAGGAGATTCTGGTATAGGAAAAATCAAAAGATTCATAAAGTTCGAATAAAACCTTACTTATTTAGTTTGTTAGACCCTTTCTAGTCATAAATCTTTTAGGGGCGTTATATAATAAGTGGCGAAATACGTAAGTGAGGACTTTATGAAGCGTTTGTATCACAAGAGGGTGTAGTTATAAAGCCTCTACCTCATTATTAGTTAATTATTAATTTTAATTTTTTATAATTAATTTCTAAGTTTATAAAATAAAAAACCATTTCACTAAATTAAAAAACATTACACTAAAACTAAAAAAACATTACAATAAAAAAAAACTCAAAGATTATATTTTTTTTCGATTTGCTCCTTTGTTGTAACGCCATCTTCAACGCTTTCCCGGTTAGATGGTCGTGCGATTTCAAGTAGAATTCAAAGTCATGAGCTCATTCTCTATCGCGCATAATTTCGGTCACTTCCCGGTTCTCTTCCATACGTTGAGTCCCTAGTTCGTGTATGTCTTGAAGGCGTCGGTTTATCTCCGAAAATGCATTAGTCATGTCGGATCCCATCGACAATAACTCGAGCCTTCTCGATCTTGCACTGCTTCTTCTTCTGGCGGGTCGTGGTAACTCTTCTGCCGGCTCTTCCTCGAGAATATCATCGTTTCTGTCTGTGTTGCGAGCGTCGGACGTTGGCGTTTCGTGTTCAACCGACTCGTTGGTTTTTTATCTCTTTGACGACCTTTGATTTGTCGACCGACCCAAAGGGGTTCCTACCATAGGGACGTTGGCCCATTTGGCGCTATTACGAAGAATTTGCCAACGCTTCAAGTATGGGAAATTACCTTGATTGGCTTGATATTCGATTAAGGCGGCTTGTGTAATGTCCTCATCATTATGGCCACTTTTTCATCCGTTTTTTACCCGTTGATAAACAGATTGAAAATTTGTATACTTTTGTTGATATTGGTCCACTTGCCCGATATTGAATCCGGTGGCCGATAGCTATCTCCCCTACCCATGAACCCAAAAAAAAAAGCTCTCGGGACAGTTCTAAAAGACGGATTTATTTTGGTTGTTTGTTAAAAAATAAACAAATAATTACTAAAAAAATAAGGCAAAAAATATTATACAAAAAAGTTAATACAAAAATATATCTATTTCGGGGTCCTCCGACACGTCGAACCAAGATCGGGTTAATGTGTACTCCTCTTCATCATGCCATGGTTGCACTTTTTTTTTCGGATTTCGGTTTTCTTTTTATGGGGGCGTTTTGTTTTGCCTTTTTGCGTCTCCTCTACTTCTAGTTGTGTATCCGAGATGACGTCAGGCTCGCGTAGTGGCGAGCCGAATGCTTGTGCCGAGCCAAAGGCTTGAGACGACCCCATTCCGCCCATGTTTTGATTCAGGTTCCAACCGTATAGATTTGGGTCCCATGAGAGTGGTTGGTTCAATAGGTTCTTGAACCCGGTTTGATGTTGATTGTAATCGACAAAACAAGACCCGTTGGGGTTGGGTCGAGTGGGAACCAGAGAAACGGGATGGCTAGGATTGCTCATTTGGTTCGTGTCCGCACTAGAACGCGGGGGAATAAAACCATGGTTGAAGGGATGTATTATATAAAAATTCTAGATTTTAATAAAAAAGGTAGAGAAGATGGTTTGAGAGTGTTGGTTTTTAAAAAAAAATGAGTAGAAATGGGAAATATTTATAGAAATTTAAAAAGAATTTAATTATTTTTTTTAATTTATGACCGTTCAACGGTCACTTTTTTGAGATAAACACCCCCTCACGCCACTATCAATTTCGCGTGGACCCAAATTCAAACCCCCATAGCACCGACCATAGTGATGTGCGGTGGGGCTATGGGGCGCTATGGTACAATCCCGGTAAGTCGCGCCCCAGTACGTTCGGCCTAATTAATTTCAACACTAATTAAAATTATTTAATAGGATTAACTAGAGTTTTCTAAACAAGACATTTAGGAATTGTTTAGTATGCAGGAATAAGAGGCGGAATAAATTACTCATTACTAGAGGTGGCAATTCTTGACACGATCTGCCAACCCAATCCAATCTAACCCGAATCCAACACGAAAAAAAAGGTTTGGGTCGACTAACACGACCCATTTAAAAATACGGGTCAGGGTCGGGTTGACCCATTAACGCGTTTAACTATTTAGAAAATCATCTTTTATATTTTTGGTTTTGGTTTTTTCCTTTTCTATTTTAGATTCTTAGTTATAATAATGTTAGTTTTGACACATTATATTATTTATTTGTCACACATCATTAAACATGTTATCGATAACCTGTTTAAAACCTAGCAACTCACTTATATATCGTCACTTGTATGACTCATTTAAAAATATGAGTTAAACGGGTCGGGTTCAGGTTGACCCGATTTATATGGGTGGGTTTAAGGTTGCAATCTTTAACACAAATAATAATATGGGTCAGGTTCGGGTTGAACATTTCAACCCGCTAACCCGCAACCCGTCAACCCATCAACCGGACACGATTGACACCCCAACTCATTACATAAGACATTTCATTCCCTTTAAAAACCTCAAATTCATTTCATACACCCCTTTGTTTTTTTCTTCATTTCTATCCCTTTCTCACCCTTCATCACCACCACTGACCACCACCACCCACTGTTGCCGCCTTGGTTTTAAAAAGCGAGAGGCACACAAAAGCGACGGGATCTAAAAATGAGGCACGAAGCGCAAAAGCGGTGGGCTTTTCATACCCACAATGCAAGGAGGTTATAAAGTTTTTTATATATAGCACATAGGTTTTTTAGCATCCCTTATCCAAAACATAGCTATAACTAAGGTTTATATATGATTTCACCTACATGTACAAGCCAAAAAAAACCTATTATGCAACATTTTGATACAAAAAAAAACAACACAAACACACCCAAAATACATAAAGCACGCACCTCAGACCCCTAAAAAACTAAAAATGCGCTTTTTGACGCTTTGTGAAAAGTTGCGCCTAAGGTGGCTTGAAGCGTTGAGGCATGCGGCTCAGTGCGCCTTGCACTTAGGCGTGCCTCAGGTGCACTTTTTAAAACTAGGTCATTGCTAGCCACCGTCACCACCCTTCGGCGCCGCTGCCGACCACCAGTACCACCGCCATCGCCACCGCCGCCCACAACCGTCACCTGTCGACAATTTTATTCCTTCGTCTTTTTCTCCTTACCAAACAACACAAAGTAAACTTAGTTGGGATTATTGTTGGCAAAAAAACAGACATGTTGGATTATTTATGTAAGACACATACTTACTTTATATATATTTATACAAAATTATACATTTAGTAGAAGTAATGGAACTTTAACTTAATCCAAAGTACTAGTTTGTTTAAAAGTTAAAGTTATTGAAATCATCTTAAGACACTTTAACAACAGTTGATACATAAGATGAACAAAACAAAACGAAAGCTTGAAATTCAGAAGTATTCGGTTCTTCCTCACAGCTTGATCATCGTCCGTGAGTTGCTTGCGATTTCTTTTCCAGCTAAAATTTGCAAATTAGTTAGTATTATAATGGATAAGGAAAATACAATATAACTAGTTACACAAATGATCAATCAGAAGTTTTACAATTTCCGGAATGGTGTCGGCGACGGCTATGTGCCGCGTCGGCGACACCATGTCTATTGTAGTGTCGGAACTGAACTACTGTCGGCATTAGTATAGGGTGTTGGACAAATTTGCTGCGTCGGCGACGCCGCCTGCAGCAGCAGTTTTGCTGCTATGTTGTTTTAATTGTCCATTCGACCCGTTTCAAGTTCCGTACGTCAAAACATGACTCAGGATTTGCAGAAACATGTCCGTAAAGTATTATTTCCTGTTTTCATTACTATAGTACCTTCGTTACGAGTGCTTATGCTATCGATTCTAAATTCGCAATTCTAATACTTTTGACCCGTTTGCACATTTGAGCAACAAACTTAATATATCTCATTAATTTTACAAAATTTGTTAATTATATAAATGTACCCCATTCTTCGGGATAACTACCTTATGCTTTACACATCCGTTACTCGGTTTACGCTTAATTTTTGGTTTTACCCTTGACCGGGTTTAAACCAACATAACCATTCAAGCATCTATTCCGGTATGCATTAAAACTTCATTTTAACCTGTTTGGTTGTCTTAGTGAAATCCATCGCTTTTATTCAACCAAACCTTTATTTATTATGTCATTTTGACCCGTTTAGTTTCCTTAGCGAAATCCATCGCTTTTATTCAACCAAACCTATATTTATCTTATCATTTTCTCATCAACCGATTCACTCGTGCGAAATCCATCACTTATGAATAAACCATATTCCATAAATGTTGCAATCGATAATCAACATACGTTTCTACAAGATAAACAAGAAAATTCTATGAAGCATAAAGCCACATACCTTAAAGCTTTCCTTTCAAGCGCGCGTCCGTCCCGGCTTGACCACTTGACACTTCACCCAATTTACCTATAGAGTTCAATCCGATATATTGTTTAGACCTCATAATACAATATAGGACACGCGTCTTTGTCAAAATGTCATTTACGTGATTCTTTTATACTTCTCAACTATTCACGATCATTTAAACATTACATCAAACACCTTGCAGGCAAGATTTACATACTACCTTTATTAAGCCTGTGATTTGTCTAATAGTCGTGTATCCTTATCCTTTCAAACCTCTATGTCTAGTATGTATAATTAACATCCAAACTTAACATTATAACATCAATACTATAATTCACTATCTCAATTACTCATCAAAGTCCATATTAACATGCAATTTCAGCAAACTTACCTCATGCATTCATAATTCATACAATCACTTGGGGCTTTGTCATGCAAGAGCAAAACCCACTTCTTTATATAGAGTATAATAATCTCTACTCAAATTTTCGTAAGTTTATCATCTATTTTCAGTTAGGATTATGATCCTACACTTAATTTACACCTCTCATATGTCATAACATCAATCAAGTGTTTCAAGAATTTCAATAATCCAAAATTAAGTATCACTAAAATCAAAATTACGATTTACCTGATGTTAGACAAGTATGGATGATCGATATTTTTTATTCAAGCACTAATAAAGGCCCCAATTCACCCTCCATTTTGATCACCTCCAAGAACTAGGGTTTGGTTGTTCTTCCTATGCTTGGTCGCACACACACACTTCACACACAAGAGTGTGTTATTTTTTTATTTAGTTTTAAAAGAATAACTTTCACCCTCTTTACAAATTTAGTCCCTCATGTTTAGTTCATTATCAAGAGGAGCACAATTCATGATTTTATTTTTTATTATTTTACAATCTATCACCAACTAGGTTAAATATCCCTATATATATATATATATATATATATAATATATAATATATATATATATGATTTAATATTTTTGAGGTGTTACAATTTAAATCCAATTTGCCTTAATTTTATAAAATTTTACAAATACTTGTTAATCAAATAAATGTTATTTATTAGATAAATAAACTACTCACTTCGATTATTTTATGCTTATATTTTTTATTTTATTTTTAAGATAAATTGTTTACAAAGGTATATGGTGAGAAAGGTCGAACTTTTCAAGAGATGATGGTCTATGATCTTATCTGGATCTTTTAGATTTAGAAAAAACTTTATTAAACAAGATACGTACCTTGTGAATGATAAAACTAAAGGTTCTATAAATATACTTAAACTAATTTATTTATTTTTTCTCATTGATTAAATATCCCAAATTGGTAATTATTTAACGAGTCAATTATGAATACATTTATATATTTGTTTTCAATATTAGTTATTAATAATTTTAAGCGAGTTATTATTTTTCCATTATCAAAAATCTATTGTTTTTAAATAAATAATTGGTAAACAAATTTCAACATCTAAACCATAGATTCCCCAAATTGGACAATGGAATTCCCGATGCCTTAAACCTAGTTTTAGGCATTCAATTTTCAACCTTATTGTATATCTATTATAATGTATATCTATTATAATAGGATTGCATTTGGGTTTTCTCTCAACATCTTATATTTATAGTTTGTTGGTTTGCTTGCATCCTAAGGTGAGTACACATAGCCCCTTTTTCTATTTTAAACTTTTGGGGTTAAACAAATGTTTATATTCACTAGCACTGTTTGGTTTACTGATATTAACTACGCAATTCACAACTATGTGTGTATATTATTCTTGTTTCTACTTGTCTTTTAACATGCTTGCCAAGTGATTTGTGCACTCTTATCATCTAATTCCAACTGTAGTAGATTACAGCGCTACAGGTTGACAAACCCTTCCCTAGAATCAACTAGGGATGATTGAAAGAGCGTCCTATAAATTGTTGGGTGATTAGTGCATCCTTTTTTTCTATGTTTGTAGAGTGATTGGTGCACTCACTATCATGTTTGCAGGGTTATTGGTGCACCATATGCTATCAAATTTGCTTAGTGTTTACAATGCTTATAATTACAAGTTTGTTTGAGATAATACCATGAAATGTGAATTGTTTAACTATGTTAACTATCATTCATAATTACACTTATGTTGCTCACTACTTCTTTGAAGTTGACTCTTTATTTTCCACATGTTTCAGGTGACCAAGTTTGAAGTTATGTTTACAAGATTTGCCTCGCTTAGGACGCTTTTAGACTTGGTTTTAATTTAATACGGATTTTGTATTGTTAATCAACAAGATGTCTTTTATTGTATGTTGTATACTTAATTTAGATTTAATAAATATTTGAACTTTAATTAGTTGCCATGTGATATTGAACAATCTTGTGGCGTGACGTTTTCATATCGTCGGTTGGGGTGTTACAATGGCGGTGGCCGTCAAGCTGGTGGTGGTTGTTGTCGGCAGTTGCGGTGGTGGTCGACGGAGGGTGGCGGCGATGACGGGTGGTGACAGAAGCATTGGCGGTGGAGGTGGGCGGTGTTGGTGATGGAGGGTGAAATGGGGAATGGAATGAAAAAATATACAAGAAGGTGGATGAAATGAATTTGAGGGAATGAAATGTCTTATGTAATAGGTGATTCCATTACATTAATGAACAAACACATTTATTTCATTCCCTTGCAATAGTTTATTACATTCCACATTTAATTCATGCATACCAACCACTAGCTTAGATTCAACGTGAATGCATAAAGTGAAAGTAAGGAGGAGACTAAGATATCTAATTATACCCCAAATCATTGAAAAGATTAATGTAATTTACTCTACTATATATAGAAAATATAGATATACAAATTACAATAAAGTAAAATTATAAATCGTTTATGTTTGGTAGGGTTGAAATGGTAGTGCCCACATGCCAACAACTTTGCGGTTCACAATGACTTGTGTTGGATCGTCCTAACTAGAATAAATGTTGTACCAATCAAGTAGAAGTTGTCGTAGTAGTGAGCTTGTGGTGTCGACACGTGCCAACTACTATGAAGTGACATTGAGAGAAAATGAGAAGAGCAAGTGGATGTGTTCAACTTGTGTGGCACGACTATGAAGTGACTTTGAGAGAAAATGAGAAAAGCAAGTGGATGTATTTAACTTGTGTTAGAGGCAGGTAATGTGTTGTTAGCGATAGCTAAGTCTAAACAAGTCGAGTTACTCGTCAACTATCTGATATCAGCTAGCTTGAATCAAAATCGAGTTTAGATGAGCTTGACCCTGATTTCATTTATAACTAGGATCACACTAAATAACGAGCTCAAGCACGAACTTCAAGTACCTAACTTGGGTAGACCTGCAAATCTATATTGTCTAATATTTACATACATAGAATTATTTTATTTTATATATTAAATATTATTCGTATAAAATAATCATAAAATATTGATCAAGCTTCGAATTGTTATGTATGCATAATTGTTATATATGATGGAAAAAAATAGTTAAAAGGTGATTTATGCCTACACATATGCATGCATGCATACATGCAAACTTAATATTTTATTTATGGGTTTGCTTTCTTTTTGATACGAGCTTCACAACAAGCTAAAGTGTGTCAAAATTAGAATTAAGATAAGTAAGTTATCGATGATTAAAATAATGAATATGATACAGAACTGGAAAAAAAATGAATAAAAGTTGGCTTAAGGTAGTGAATTTGATATATAACTTAAAGGAAAATGAATAAAAGTTGTCCCACATGTAAGTGGGAGTCATTTTTTATATTGTTTTCTTAGCAACAAGGAATAAGTGAGAGCTAGAGGGTGTGAATGCGCTTAACTGTGTGTTCGTAATTGATCAACTAGTTTGACATTTCAGTGATGCATTTTGTATCACCACGAGTTGAAACTATCCGCACATTGCGATGGATTGTTGATTATGAAAGTCATTAGTATTGCTATATGAGATGCAAAAATTCTTTAGTTAAGGAATAAGTCATGAAACTATGTGCTATATTTCGTTATAAAAATTGTTATTATTAGGGAAACTTTTGGATTTGGTTGATAAAAGACTATTTCGTGAAGTATCATTTCCTTACTATTAACTAAATAATCAATAATATTAACTAAATATTCATTAATGTCCTCTCCTTAGTCGTGTGCCAACGAACGTGCTCGTTTAAGGCCTTCTCATGATACATATTATTGTTGCAAAGCCGGCAAATGTCTGATTGGTCTATCGACTTCGTATTAGTATGCGTTTTGTTTTAGAAGGTGACAGTGATGGCGATGGTGAAAACGGTGAAAATACTCATTAATAAATTAAAAGAAATATATTTTTTTAAAATATTAATATTACTCGTCACCTCAAAAAACATTGATGACTGGCACGTACCTATAAGTGTTTCCCATTTTCAAAACACAAATATCCGGGCTAAGATGCGTAACTATTTAGTTTTACCATGTCCAGGTATCTTGAGTAAGTCTGAGATAAGATCCATAAATCTTAAAAAATTTTAAACCTCTCATGTTCATGAGAACTACACAGTTAGTGTAGGTAGACTTATTATAATATCCTATTTAGTTTAAACACAAATAAGTATTTATATTGATGTATAATTATGCGGTTAACACGTCACAACAATATTGTCCGATATAATTTATATATGTTTTGGATCTTTGAAAATGAAGTTTTAATTTTGAGTGTAATATTTTCCTCTACACATGGGTTAAACAGTTTATTTTCCTAAAGAGATAATATATGTATTTACACAATATACTTTCCTACACACTACATAATATATGTATTTACTTACCTACACAACATGATATATGTATTTAATTTATATATGTTTTCGATTTTTGAAAAGGTGAGTTTTAATTTTGAGTGTAATATTTTCCTACACATGGGTTAAACAGATTATTTTCCTAAAGAGATAATATATGTGTGTACACAATATACGTTCCTACACACTACATAATTATGTATTTACTTACCTATGCAACATGATATACGTATTTCCTACAGTGTATAATAATTATTCCTAGACAACATAATATGTGTATTTACTTTCCAACACAGCATATTATATGATGTATTTCCTGCATGTTATAATGTGTTCTTCACATTATAAGAGTTTTTATAACAGTTTATTAATAATTGGCATGCATTACTACATAGTATAACTCTTTACTACAAAATATTATTAAATTTGAGGCATTAAGTTAACATTATTTTTCCCTTTAATAAGCTATATATGAATAATTTTGTCTTTAATAATATAAAAAAATTAAAGTGAGCCTCAACAAATCAATAGAAAACAAAATCAGATAAAACCTAAATGATAATCTTTTTATAAATATGCAGGATTTAAGAAATTAAAACTGATATTGAATTGAAGATCAAATTTGAAAAAAAAAAAACATGGATTAGTCGAGGATTACATGAATCAACCCGAAGATAGTTCCATGAATTCTCTCCTACAAACTCGAATAAGAAGATGTAATCACATAAAAAAAATGGGATCATATTTAGTGCCAGAATTAGTTTTGATTACTAAAAATGCGTTATATTGTAGTAATAATGTGTTTTTATTTCATATTAATCAATCAGCTAATTTTCAATTTCAATTATTATATCCATAATGTTCTTGTCCGTTTGTATGTATTATTAATAAAATAATAATTGTATTCTTCGATGCGTAGGGGTAAAGTTATCAATTCAGAAATGAGAAGACAAAAGGTTTGAGAAACCATTTTATGCAAACGCCAAAAACTCAACCGCCATACCCGCCACCATCACCGCCACGGCCACGTCTCCACTGCATCCTCCGAAACGATCCCATCATGTCCAGATCCATGGTCAGGGAAGTGTCGAAACCCTATATCTACACCGGACTCATCCCGGCTTCCTTTTATGCCATCGAAACATGGTTTAAATCAAGACATGCAGACCCGTCCTCTGCCTCGTACTTGTCGGAAACCCAGCCGCGCCAGCCCTCGAGGTCCACTGCCGCTGTGTCGTCATTTTAAGTTCGTGTTTAACATTTATTCTACCAGTTTCTATCTATTTTTTTTTTTTTTTAAATTTTCCAGCAAAGAAAATCTACAATCTACTGGTAAATGCCGAACGCTAAATATTGCGAGAACCGTGAGAATAATTAGAAAAACTAATCAAAACCATTTTTAATACAATCATCTTTTTAGTTAAAATATAACATCAAAAAATAAATTACAACATTAAATAATTCATTTCTTCTTTGAAAATCACTCTTATTAAATTTTTGACACATGTGTAAATATAACAAATTTACACATGTGTAAATGACAAACTTACACATGTGTAAATTTTCTTTATTTCCAAATTCACGTAAATTTAAATATAAATTAAATTTCTAAAATTGTATTCGAATAATAATGACAAACGTAAAATGAAAATTTTAATTTCACTTGTTTTTAACTAAGTTCTAGCAGTTTTTCGTTCGTTCTCATGGATCTCGCGATATTAGCGTTCTCATTTAAACTCTCCCCTATATATATATATATATATATATATATATATATATATATGGAAAGATTCATTTGAGGAAAAAATTAATGTGAGAAGAAAAAGAAGAAAGAACATAATGGTAAAACATTAAATAGTTTATAACTTTTTTGATTAATTATGTTATCTCTCATTAATACAGTAAAAACATTTTATCCTACACATTTTAAAATTTATCCTACATATGTCTTATATTTTCTGGAATTTACCCTACACACATATAAATTCACCATACACATTTCAAAATTTATCCTACACATACTAAAATTTATCCTACACATGTCGAAAATTGTCATACACCATAAATTATTTTATCTTGAAAGAATATATATGAAAAAAAAAGTTACAAGTTTAATTAATTAGCTAACTAATGATAATTATAGATTTACCTATATGTCCTTTTTTTATAACATTAAATACAAATTAAATAAAGTAAATGGAGAATTTCTATTGGTTTAAAGTTATTCTTTTTATCCTTACAAATTTTTCTTCTTATTTGAACTCTCCACTATATATATATATATATATATATATTATAGATTAGTGGATCATTTATGAACAGAATCATCATAGTGAACTGTGTGAACTAATCTGGACTATTGATCTCTTTATTAATTGATAACGATAGGATTGTAATTTTTTTTAATTTAGTTTTAAATCTTTATTTTTAAAATTAGATTTTCAGTTACAAGATTTCTAACTAATTGTGATTTTCAATTCCAAAT
This sequence comes from Scalesia atractyloides, assembly GCA_947069175.1. Taxonomy (NCBI): domain Eukaryota; kingdom Viridiplantae; phylum Streptophyta; class Magnoliopsida; order Asterales; family Asteraceae; genus Scalesia; species Scalesia atractyloides. The sequence continues at coordinate 18,058,062 of CAMTDV010000020.1, forward strand.
ATCTTTTTATCTTTTAAATTGATTTCAATTCCTATATTACTGAAAATAACAACAATTCATGATAATTAACTTCAATTCGTATTCATCCTATTGATCCGTTAACAAAGAATTCAAAATCATTCAAACAGTTACATATTTCCCAGAATTTGATTTACTGTTTGATCGTATTGTCTCATCATAATGGAGCAACCATAGATATTACGAACCAAGTCGTCGAAAATGGTGCTGAAGACAACGTGCAGATTACTATACACAGTACACTTGTGTATACTGTTATAATTATACATTCTTTTCTATAGTACACCTGTGCATGCTGCTATCCTTATACATTACTACATACGGTACACATATGTTTACTGCTATGATTAAACAGACCTACATACGATACACGTATGTATACTATTATAATGATGCATTACTGTACATAGTTTTCATTATACATTCATATACACAGTGTGTATTATGTTTTGGTTATAGATTACTATACACAGTACCTTGTGTATACTGTTATAATTATACATTCTTTTCTATAGTACACTTGTGTATACTGTTATAATTATACATTCTTTTTTATAGTACACTTGTACATGATGTTATCCTTATACATTACTACATACAGTACACATGTGTTTACTGCTATGATTAAACAGACCTACATAAGATACACGTATGTATACTATTATGAGGATGCATCACTGTATACAGTTCACACACACACACACACATATATATATATATATATATATATTATACATGTATGCAAGACTGATTTATTAAAGTTTTCTTGATATATTTGAAAAGCAAAAGTCTCGGTTATTGGGGGAAGAATTCGCATGAAAGGAAGATATTATGGATACAAATTTCTTCAAAAACAACCTATGCGAATTGGTAGGAGTGTGGGGATCAACTATGCGGATTGTAAGGAAACGGTTTTTGTTTCCTAATTTAAAAGATTCACCATTTTTATAATTACAAATATACCCTTTTAATTTAATTTTGAAGTTAAAAAGATATTTACTTAATTACAATCATACCACTATTAAAAAATTAAAGATGATTAAAATCAACGGCCTAGATCAGTTCGCACAGTTTACTCTTATAGAGTTGTTCACTCTTGATCCCTACCAATATATATATATATATATATATATATATATATATATATATGATGGGAATAGTGCCTGTTCGGAGGAGATGCGGCGGTTACTTGAAGGTTTTGTGATGGTTGGTAGAGCGGTTATTTGATGAAAGGAAAGTAGGTGCTAGTTGTATCAAAGTTCAAACGGTGGGTTGCCTGCGTTTGAACCGTTTCTTTTGCCGGTTGTCAAAATCAAACGGTCCCTTTAAATGAAACGATGGGTTTTTAAAATCAAATAATGGCTTAAATGAAACGATGCGAAGGTGTGTAAACGCAACCTAAGGTGCTTTTTGTATAATTATATAACAAATAGTCGTCTTTATGTTTATATGGTTTTTTCAATCTCGTAGTACATGTGGCAAACACAAATGGTAGAATACATGCAGTGACGGATCTAGAAAATATTCGTAGGGGTAACGTTATATAAAAAAAGGGTAACGAAATCGAAAAAAACGTCAAAAAAGTCAATTTTTTTCAAAATTTACACTACCGCCGGAACGCAAGGATTAACAGAAGCTACCCCTTCCCCTAAGGTAGTTCCGCACTGAATACATGTGACTAACATTTGGGATGAAAAGGATATTTGAGGTCCCGGCATATTGGAAAGCCAAAAGCAGCATGCAACTATCATGTTAAAAAAAACAAAGATATCATTTTCCTTTTCTTTTCTCTATTATCATTTAAATACATAATGTATTTTTCCTTAAATAATTTATAATACTCTATAAAAATCTAAACATGTAATTTTTATTGTTCATAAAATATACATTTTATTCATAACTAAACTTTTATTAAATATGTAAATATCTTTTACTTTCAAATATAAATTTTCGAACTTTCAAAATACACTAATTAAGAACTAAATTGTATTAAACTAGTATAGAGCCCATGCTTCGTGGCGGGCCGTAGAAAGGTGCTGGCGATGATGCATTTGTTACATGATATATCAATCGGTTATTATAAACCATGCAAGCTTTAATCTAAACGATAATAAAAATAAGCAATAAACACAGTTAAGCAAACATGTCTTAAGTTAAAAGTTAATAAACTAAATAAATAATAGGTAAAAAAAGAAATTCAATTGTAAAAAAAGCCAAAAAAAAAAAACAAATATTTGTTATAAATAAAAAAATAATTTTATTAAACTTCAAGACGCGTATGATAACTCTATTAAAGTTTGAGGATTCAAACATAAATCATCTATTGAAAAAAATATATTATTAAAATTTTGTATGCTAATTTTATTAAAGTTAGAGAACATGATGAACCAGTCATAAAATACACTTACTGTTCACGATGTGTTTTGTTATTATATATAGAATCATGTATAAAAAAATAAAAGAATTATTAGAGTTCAAGGGTTATCTGATTAATAGCTTAAAGTTTAAGATCAGAAACATAAAATAATAAATAAAAAAACTATAGAAACATAAATTAATAAATAAAAGAAACTATAATATTCTAAAACATGATGAACCAATCATAAAATACTACTTATTGTTCACGACGTGTTTTGTTATTATATAGAACATATAGACATCTTTTACTTTCAAATATTAATTTTGGAACTTTCAGAAGTTTATTATTTTTAGTGTAATTTACCATAAAAGTCTTTTCGAGGGTAGAAATGAAATTTCTATAAAAAAATTTAGCATAATAACCCTCTGCTCCTTCTTTATATAACTTGAAAGCTTTTGTGGTATATAATTTTCTGTGTCTATTCCTCAAACATAAAACCCTTTAAATAAGAGAGTACAAGATAACACTACCACTAATTGAGGAAATAGAATTATAACACAATTACAATTAATCTATATCAAAAATAAATATATATCATGTATATTGGCTAAGACTCCCCCGCAGTTTGAGCGGGCGGAAGACAAACACTCAAGCTGGAACGAAAGGACTGAAACAACTGACGAGGAAGTCCTTTGGTGAAAATGTCAGCATACTGCAGAGAGGAAGGCACATGAAGTACTCGTATATGGCCAATGCGGACCTTTTCCCGAACAAAGTGAATATCTATCTCGATGTGTTTGGTGCGCTAATGCTGAACTGGATTATCTTATAAAAACCCAGCGGAGACATTATCACCATAAATAACGAGGCTTGTCGATGAGGAAGTTGCAGCTCGAGAAGTAAATTCCGAATCCAAGTGGTTTCAGCCACAGCATTAGCAAAGCCACGATACTCCGCCTCAACACTTGAACACGAAATAGTCGGTTGACGTTTAGATGACCAGGAAATCAAATTATCCCCAAAGAAAACACGATAACCACTAATGGACCGACGAGAGTCGGGACAACCACCCCAGTTAGCATCTGAATAGGCGACTAATGAACAAGTTTTAGACTTGATAATATGAATATCATAATCAATTGTGCCTTGTAAATACTATAAGATACGCTTACGAAAAACAAAGTGAGGATCATGTGGCTCGTGCATGAACAAGCACACCTGTTGAAAAGCATATAAAATATCAAGATGCGTAAATGTAAGATATTGTAGTGTGCTTGCCAAGCTACGGTACAAAATAGGATCATGAAATAGTGGCCCATCTGTGGCACCAAGTTTGGCGGATAAGTCAACCGGTGTTGTGCAAGGTTTATAAGACATCATAATATCCCTTGTATATTGAGTCTAATCCAAAAATAGTCCATTCGAATTTCAAGTCACTTTAATCCCTAGAAAATAATGCAATGGACCCAGATCTGTCATAGCAAACTCTCGTGAGAGCGTACGTATAATCTCATGTAGCAAATCATCAGATGACGCGGTAAGACCAATATCATCAACATAAAGTAATAAATAAGCTGTGTGAGGGCCCCGTGTATAAATGAACAAAGAATGATCACATATGCTACTTCGAAAACCATGTGATAACGTGTGTACCAAACGCAAGGAGCCTATTTGAGACCATAGAGAGACTTCTTTAACCTGCAGATAAAATTAGGAAAACGCCTATCCACAAACCCCGGTGGTTGATGCATAAACACTATTTCATTCAAGTTCCCATGTAAAAATGCATTCTTGACATCCAACTGATGGATAAGCCAAGAACGAGAAACTACAATAGACAACATGGTCCTTATCGTAGCCGGTTTGACAATCGGGCTAAAAGTATCCACACAATCAACCCCTACCGTCTGTGACTTTCCATTTACAACCAACCAGGCCTTATACCTCTCTAGAGAACTATTAGATTAAATTAATGGCGAAACAACCACATACAACGTATAACTGGTCTATCAACCAGATGAGGCGCCAATTCCCAAGTTTCATTTTACCTGTAAAGCACTAAACTTGGCCTGCATAGCATTTAACCAATGAGGGTCGGCAAAAGCCTTTTATAAGAGGTAGGAACCAGGGAAATAGTACTAGAAAGGAGAGTGTGTCTAGCTTTGGAATGGGTGGTCATTGGATGGGTGTTGTGAAGGGGTAGTTGCGCGGCAGGAAGTGCTGATCGGGGTTGTGCAACCGTCAATGTTGGTTGCGGCTCAGGAGGGGATGTGGGTGTTGTCATAGGTGGTGTGGTGGCAGTTGGTTGGTTGTTGCTGGTGGGTGTGGCCGTTGGGAATAGGTGAGGCGAAAAGGTGAGAGTGAACGGGGGTGAGGTGTGGACGGTTTAGGTAGTGATTGAAAATTTTGAAACCGAGAGGGGAGGTGTCATCCAAGAAGGTGTGGTAGGTGGGAATGGTGTATGGAAAAGTTGTCTCATCGAATGTCACATGACAAAGATTAAGATTTTCCCAGTGGTTGGATTAAAACACCGATAACCTCGAAAATCTGGAGGGTACCCGAGAAAGATACATCGAACAGACCGAGTGTGAAGTTTGTGAGGTTGGGTACACGCACCCGAATACACGTAAATGATTTGATGTTGGGTGTCAAAGGTATAATGCAAAAGTGGGAGTGAAGAAATTTAATCTTTTAGTAGGTAATATATTGTGTAGGTAGGCGGTGAGTGCCTCAACCCAGAAAACGGGGGAAGATTGGCATGAATGAGTAAGGCGTGAATGACATCTTTGAGGCAACGATCATTTGTTTTGCACGACCATTTAGGGAAGAAGTTTGTGGGCAAGAAAAACGAAATAAAAGGCCATTTTGTTGGGCAAACATTCTGTAAGAATTGTTGTCAAATTCCCCACCCATATCACACTGAAACGTTTTGATGTTGGGATTAAATTGGGTGGCTATTAGACGATAGAATTTCACAAATGTTGGAAAAGTTTCAGATTTATATTTTAGTGGATATACCCAAACAAAGTGGGAAAATTATCAATCAACACCATATAATATTTATATCTAGTTTTACTAAGTATAGGAGATGTCCACAAATCACAATGTATAATATCAAAAGGAGTAAACGTAAAAGAGTTAGATTCATAAAATGGCAATCGTTTACTGTTTGATAAATGACAAGAATTGCAAAAGGTAGAATTCTTATTGTGATTACAAGAAAAACCAATTCGTCTACTAAGAATATCTAAAACTTGAGCACCGGGGTGTCCAAGTCGATCATGCAAGGTACAGATGTTGATGCAAGGAAGCAGGCTTGTGGCGGAAGTCTTGGTGGAGTGCCAGATAAAGATTTCCCGTGCTATTGTGGCGGGAAAGGAGCGTCGTTGAACGTCCACTTTGGAGCCTCATATAAGTGATGTACCACCTTGTTAAACCTTGGTGAACATGGGGTAACATCCTTAGAGGTTATTCAAGGAGTTATAAAGCAAGAAATGAGAAGAAAGGGTTGAAGAAACAAGTTAAAACTCACAAGTTTTAACTTGTAGTGATCTGCCCAAAGTTGGTGTTTTCTTGAAATCTTGGAGTGTTTGAGAGTAAAATGAGGTTTTGGAAAGTGGAAGTGTGTTAGAGAAGGCTTAGATTTATAGGGGAGGATTAGGGTTAAGTCATAATTGAGTTAGAAGGTGATTGGAGAAGAAGAGAGGTGGAAAAGTGGTTAAAAGGTGGATTTCAAAGTTAATTTGCGAGCTATCAACAATTTTACCCGTCAAAAGCTCTCGCGGAGCATAAGAACCTATGTCTTGTAGTCCGTAAGACATGTCAAAAGTGAAAATTTTCATTTTTGGCCCCTAATATTTAGTTGTTTGTCCAATTATGTCAATTTCTTCAACATGTTAAGTGTTTTCAAGGCATTCTAAGGCATGTATGAGTATGTGTATAGTGTGAATGTGTATGAATATTATCCTGAACATAAAATAAACATCAAGTATGATTCGGTTTCGTATATAAACCTCGTATTCGTGAATGAGCATGCATCTTGTACGTATAAATTAAACAAAAATGTATTTCTATTATGATCGAAGTCTTGGATTACAATTGGTTGAAAGAAATACGAATTACAAGATCCAAAAAAATAGAATGCGAATACAAGACTTTCTAAAAATATAAATACGAAAATACGAGGTGTTACATAAATAAATGTCATACCTCGGATTTCCAACCCAAATCCATACACCGATGGGCCCGAGTGGGGAGTATCATGACGTCAGTTGATAATCATCATAGTCAATTAAACATGGCACAGCGGAAGTCTTGGAGTAAAATTACTATTACAAACCGAATGTTCAAAATATAAAATAATATACAGGCTCGTAATAGAAGATCCACAGGCGATCATAAAATGTACAATGAAAGAATATAAAATAGACTTTAGGTCAGATCTAAGGATTTGCAAGATCCTCTTAATCACTACCGAGCAGCTTCCGGCCTATTTGTATTGTACCTGCAGTTTAGTCTTTGGACGATACGTCGGCTTTCACCGGTAAATACACCCGACTGACTCATTTTGAAAACATTTTTAGAAATTAATTTAAGTGCACAGGACACAAATCTTTTTGTAACTTGGGAAAGTTACTTTGTAACCTTGTTAACAGATTCACATTTTTGTCCATACATACAGGGCCCAGTACAGAGACCGAGACATGATTAAATACACACCACTTAGAACTCACAGAGGAGTTATCCCCAACGTCTTGGGTAATTTGCATTTGAGCGTCTGTCAGGTGTATGCCTACACCCGCGCTAAGGTCGTGGCCATTATCTAATGTAATGAGCCGAGGATATCCAAGGACACGGTAATTTAACTCCCGATGTTTAAGTTATCAAACAAAACTTATTAAAACAGAATATGCGGATTTACTAGCCACAATCGGCATTCGATTGATCCCATTTCTGACCAAGCGGTAATAATTTACCGTATCCCAAGCCCGTATAGGGAAAATAAGTCAAGAATATTTACCTGATCTAGTCTTCTTTTAATTTCAATAACTCATCCGTATACAAAAGTACTAAGTGCAAATAGCATTTACCGGCAAGGCTCTAGTCTGGATTATGGCATAAGTAACCAATTAATACTAACGGTCTTTATTTAAGTCATAGACTTAGACCGAGTAGTGTAATGATCAAAACGTGTAACGCTTGATTAAACGATGATTGGATATAAACTAGTCTAAACCCAACAAGTACCTTTACTTTTATTATATGGGTAAACAATTAACATTCTGGATTTTGATTTTAAAATGATAAGGTTAAACCCGTTTTGGTTAATTTCCATAAACTAGTTACATATACTTAACCGTACGTATGTCAGCGATATCGGCTAACCGGATAAGTCATGGACAAGTTCTATATGCCATTATATTTTAAATAAGTTGTAATATCAGTAAGATATCAACTTATGCCCGTTATGGTTTTAAGATAAACTATGCCTCATAAGGGCATTTTGGTAATTTCATACCGTATAAAGGAACTTGAATATAATTTAATGTTATAACTATAAGTATTCTGGAAAATAGTTTATTTATGATATAATATCAGTAGGATGTTAATTATATGTGTAATTTATCTTTTATAACCAAACTATGCACCGAAGGGGCATTTTGGTCATTTTACACATAGTTTATAAATTATTTGGGATTCTGAGTTTATAACATGTATCTACTGTAAATATGTTTAAAATAAAGTTTTAAATTCAGTAGGTAACAAGTCTTGATCAATTAATATGGTTTAAAACCATACTATGCGCCGAAATGGCGCTTATGTCGTAAAATGACGTTTTATGAGATGTTTAATAAAAACTGTGTTAAGGTCAGGTTAAAATGTCCTAGATATTTATTTAATATAACATATCAGTAGGTAAAAGATTTACCTTGAAAATATTTGATTAAAACCAATTTATGAGCCATAAGGGCTAAATCGTCATTTATCGACATAATTCAAGGACTTGTTTGTAAACTCAGTTTATAATCTGGTTTAACAACCCAAATAATCCTACTTATAAAATAAATCAGTATGAAACTTATTTTCAAGTTCATTATCATTAAAACCTTGTTTTATGCAAAAAGGACATTTTAGTCAAAAGTGGCATAATTATGGAACTTGCGCATAAACTCAGATTCTGATTATGATCATGTATATAACCTCAGAGGGTTATGCTACATTATATTACAATCATAATGCAACTTTAGATCAGTAGCTAACTGATCTAAATCGTGTCAAAATCGAAAGTCAAAGCAGAAGTCAAACTTCGTGACTTTCGGTTGCGAACCGACCCTAGAACTGAAATTGAGAGCCGGACATGTTCTTACATGTTCTAATAATTATTACCAACTTGTTTAAGTGTCAAAACAGGTTACATAACATATATAAGATCAATTTATGATTTTTCCGAAAAATGGCATGTTTGACTTTTTAATACTAACTTTGACCGTCAATTGGTCTAGCAAACGTGATCTTCAGGAGTGCCCTTTATAGGGACTAACACCTACCTTATTACGATAACTTAGCCATGTTCATTTCGAACATTGGCTGGACCATAATGGTCTTAACCGAAAGTCAAACGTTTTCCTAAAACGCTTGACTTTTGGCTATAAAAGCCTATAAACGAAAATGCAAGAGCAAGGAACACTTACAAGAGGTTCCTAGAATGCAAGAGAACTAAGTTGGATGCTCCTTTCAGTTAGGAACTTCCAAAGGAGGGAGATAGAGTTGAAATTGAGAAAGGTGCAAGTTCAAATAGTGAACACACCTATTTATAGTTGGAGAACTCAAAGGAGGTGATGCCAGGTGTTTAAGGGTGTAAGAGAAGCTTATAAGTGTCCTAAAACGTGGCATAGCTGTTTGGAAAGCCATAGTTTCGAGAAAATGGTTTTTGGCATTTTTGTTTGGAGGCCAAGGAAACTTTCTGCAGACACAGGCCTCTACGGCCTTAGCCTCTCGCCCCCGCGAGCGCCCTTTGTCCGAATTCAAAATTTGTCACATTTAGCCCCTCAACCTATTAAACCCCTATTTAACCCTCTAAAACACTTTTTAACATATTTAGCCCTCCGTGTCCAGTTTTTGGCATACCAAGGATTATGCCGGACATTGTCGAGCTCTCGGTTCGCTAAAAGGTCACTCAGAGGTATAAATTAACATGTTGACACTTTTAATCCCTCTATTATCAAACTTTCACATATTTACATAATTGAACCCTCTCGTCCTAACAAATGGCACGTATGAGAGTTAGGACTTCGCAAAGGATCACTCAGAGGCTTATTATAAGCATGTTGACTCCAATGTCACTCAGAGGCTGGGCATGTTGACATATCAGTCACTCAGAGGCCAAGTTTTAAGCATGTTGATATATCAGTCACTCAGAGGCTAATGATTTAAGCACGTTGACATATCAGTCACTCAGAGGCTGTTATTTATGCATGTTGACATCGGACCGTCACTCAGAGGCTCAGATTGAGCATGTTGACGCCTTTAGTCCTTATTGGTCTTTAATAATATATTTAAAATACAACACGTGTCACTATACTATTGGACATGATTTTACAAGGTGTTACAATAAAGTATAAAAACTCCCAAAATATATAAATTAAAATTATGTATCAATATTCGGTACAATATAACCCAAATGCGGATCAGTGAAATTTTAAGAAATAATTTGGTAACATCATCAAGTCGCAATTTCCAAGTGACAAACCGATCCTTAGCCAACTGCTTATGAGGATCGGCACCTGTAAGTCAACCTTTAAAATACGTCAGTAGTTTTTGCTAGTAAATACATATAGTCATAGCTGATTTTGAAGCCTATACGCCCACTTCTAAGTCTTCTCCAAAAAATCTTGTAACCTAATATACATAAAAGATATATGCACGCTTGAGTAAAACAATTTTACTTAATGGGACAACTACTATAAACAATATATAAAATCACCTAACACATTCGGTAGCACATTCAATAACACATTCGGTAGTTCACATATCACATTGGTAGCACATTCGGTAATTCACATTCGGTGGTCACTTTTCAATAACGTCCAACGTAAACCAGTTCTGGATGCTATACGATTTGCCTTTGATGGGTTACCTATCCAGAAACTCACGACTCACCCGATGAGTTGCTCGCGCAGCCAAAACACATCCTCATAGATAAGGAAAACATGGAACCGGTCACTATACCGGGGGGCGAGACATGACCTCGACTTAAGATTCAAGTACCGTTGAAAAGACTAAAGGAACGGGGGAATGACTACCTGTAATAAAGCACAGGCTAATACAAGCCGACCAGAAGAAGCAAGGCTTTAGATTACCAGATCCTGGACACAATCTTCCTAGAGATGGAGAGCCCTTGCCTTTTCTAGCCTCTCCTTCTTGCTTGCTTACCTAGCTCTTGTCTTAGTGACTCTTCCTCTTTTCTAGGTTTTTCTGAGTGTGAAAACGGTAGATTTTGCATTTGCCAATGAATTGGATCCGCCTCGATTCGATCAATAATGGGATTCTTGGCTAGAGAAAAGTTCTGTGACATGGACGCCCAGCCCAACTCGGTCGATTGGCCCACCTAAGATATTCAAAAATGATCGATCGATTTGATCCCGAATGACCGTACCGAGGAATTCTACCGTACTCCGTGCAGCTATTGTTGTTGATCCTGCAGAGCCTACCCAAAGGTTCAAGCCGGATTGTAGGAAGTGGGCGAGAAGTTTTTTTATTTCTATGAGAAGCTCTACGGCACCCATGATTCCCAGTAGTAAGTCGTCGGCATATCGCGCGTAACAAATCCTTATTAAGTAATGGCTTTTTAAGGGGGCTAGCTTACGGGCCAGGCCTCTCTCTGACCTGATAACTAGTATCGCCTCCCCGCCCAGCTCTATCAGCAGGCCTTTCTTTTGCAATACTTAAAAGGCCCTATGGTATGGAGTAAAGGGAAGCGTGTACGTTGTCACACTCCCTGCCTTCCAAAGGTGCCTAGAGGATGGGCAGACACAGCAGAGCGACGACCCGGGAGCGGATTCCCCACCGACGAGGGGGGGCAGGAGACGGCCATCTCAAGGCACATCACAACCTACAGGCAACACCGGATTTCTCCTTCTATTCAACTACCCATCCAAGAGCATTTGGCTTCAGAATACTTTTTATAGGGAGGATAATATCTTTTGGTAGCTCAATCCTCACGGTAATAATTATGCCAAGCCTAAAAATCTCTTCAGGTGATCAAGAGGGCCCCTTTTTCAGTAGATGAGATTAGGATGAAAGGTATTACTCGCTGTATTCCTTCTTACCGATTTATTCCTTTGGTTAGCGGTTTCTGATTTACTGGCATTTTGCTGCGATCGCGTAATATCCAATTCTCGATTCGTCAAATCGCCCTCTCTTGGGCACCAATTTCTCGGGTATTGCTGGTCCTCCTTTCCTCTGTAAAGCAGGACACGTTAGTGGTCGGTTTCCCACAATCTCCACTACATTGGAATCAGCTTCCATGTTGGGATCGTAATAGTACGTTCACTGAGAGGAAGCCTTCCTTTGACTCACCTCTTTCGAGCAATCCACTCATTCTTGTACCTGACACAAGTCTTTCTATAAATCTACTTGTTTCTGGGCTCTCTCATCATGGGGAATCCCAGTTGCTCATCATCTTCCCTACGTGGGTCAATTTCTCTATGAACTAGTATTTCCATCCTGTCCATTAGAGCATTCTCTCATACAAGTTGTTGGCATCACTGACTCAGGTGCTTTCATAGAAGCAGCCTCTAATGCCATTCCATTTGCATCTCCAGATCGTTCTGTATTCCTCCGCTGCCGTCTTCGCTTTTGGCTCCTTGTCATTTGATCTGGGGGAATCAACCTGAAGAAGGGAGCCTAGAAGCGTAGTTTGGCCTATGTTCCAAATTCAATGCTAAAGAAGATACAGTTCACTCAACGATTGCCTTTGGGTTCCGAACTCCATATGGGGAAGAAGCGTTGTTGTTTGCAAGGTCTCGATTATTTACATGGACCCACTTTTCATTCAATTTGTGGGAATTTTCTGATCTATAAACCGTCCCTAACTAACGATCGGCTCATGTTTGAGGATGATGAATCCTTCGTGTCGACCTGTTGCCAATAAACTTTCCGGCCTCATATGAGAATGGAAAACTGGAGCATTTTCTGCATCGAACAACACTACAGGCAGAAAACAGCATAAGAAAGAGAATCAGTATACTAGAAAGCAGGAAAGAAGCTTGCTATAAAATCACTTTTCGCGGAAAGGCAGCAAAGAAGTCGACTTAAGAGAGAACGGGCAGATCAAGCTCATAGGGGCATATATATCCTGATAGAGGATAGTCTAGATCTTGATTCACTATTTCCATTTTTTATTTTCTATCTCGTACGAAGCAATGGGGGGGCAAGCTATGATGCAGGATGTGACCTTGCCTTTCGCCCTGCTACCACCATTCTAAGTTCTTCTGACTAAACGAAGTTAAGACTAAAGTTTCGGAACTGAAGTTTGCAGCTTTTTTAAGCAAAGCTTAGTAAAAATCCGTCCTTCGGCTACCTTGGATCAAGGGTAGAGATAGGAAGTAAGTCAAAGGTAGATCAACAAAAGTCTTAGTATGGGAAGAGTCAGAGCGAGGGGAGAGACTTTCTAAACGAAGGTTAGTCTAAGTAAGGAAATGGGCACTCTGCTCACAGAACAAAGACTAATACCTTAATTGAGTCGGTCAATATCAAATCTGTTTATCAAAGTGCTTCTCCGATTGCTCAAGATATCTCTTTTCAACCAAGGAACAAAACAAGATCATTTCGCTCCATTTTTAGTCAAATAGTGAAGGATATTCGATTAGTAATGAAAAAAGGGGTGGAGGGGATCCGAAGAAAACCTGAACGGATAAACAAGAATTCAAGCCTTTTTGAAGCTCAAAAAAGCCGAAAACTGTAAATGAAGCTTACATCACCTAACCTAAAAAGATTTGTGCATATTTTGAAAAACAACCTAAATCTAAGACTACCCATCAATCATCCAACACAACCAACTATTCAGAAAAGAGAATGAATTACAGAACTCAGTGAGTGAAATAATACGGCGATCCGAAATAATGGAATAAAAGACCTAGGAGCGAGCAAGGAATCTTTTTAGCCCCAACGACAAATGAACCTAGGGCGGGGCATTTTCGGGGAGTAGCCCGCTTCCCATTACTCAATAGGGCAGTTCCTCACACATCATTAAGGGAGCCATTGAAAGGTGACTAAAACACCAGAATCAGGTATCTGGTATTTCATCCATTTTAGGTTCTATCAATTTTATAACAACTATCTCCAACATGCGTGGACCTGGAATGACTATGCATAGATCACCCCTATTTGTGTGGTCCGTTCTAGTGACAGCATTCCCACTTTTATTATCACTTCCGGTACTGGCAGGGGCAATTACCATGTTATTAACCGATCGAAACTTTAATACAACCTTTTATGATCCCGCTAGAGGAGGAGACCCCATATTATACCAGCATCTCTTTCGGTTCTTCGGTCATCCAGAGGTGTATATTCCCATTCTTCCTGGATCCGGTATCATAAGTCATTTCGTTTCTACTTTTCGGGAAAACCGGTCTTCGGGTATCTAAGCATGGTTTATGCCATGATCAGTATAGGTGTTCCTGGATCGTATCAGATCATGAGTTACTTCTTGTTGAATGAAAAGATTGCAAAACATACGAATCTCATCCCTGATAAAGAAACTCCTAATCATATCAATGATATTTATGTTCATATCCTCAAAGAGCTGCTTGATTTCATGAAATTCTCAGATGATATAGAAGGGAATCTATTTGCTATTGGTCAGCAGTCACCTTGATCGTTAGCTCATAAAAGCCATTTTTATGCCTATAATCTATGGAAAATCTCTCATGAGCACTGCCAACGATATCAAGGAAAAACTCTCTCAGTACATCACTCGTAAGGAGAGCTACACTCTTGCAAAGGTCTGCTTTGAGTTCTGGAATAAGGAATATAGAGGCCTGGTATGTTTGATCCGTTTGATCAAGAGTAGTATAGGCTGGTTGGCATCAGCAGGGGGTCGCCCAGTGATCTATCAATCTGATTACTTTACAACAGTTCAAGATTATATGAAAATGGATCCAGTCAATATATGGGTTTATGATCGTATTCATAAGAAGAGGCGTAAAGTCACTCTCATAGTCTCTTCTAATGAAAGAGATAAACTGATGATGCGCTCCTTGCTCGCGGAGCTACATACCGGAAAAAGAAAAGGATCTCTCTATTACTTTGAGAGGAGAATCGTTGGTTTTTTTGACGGACTACGTGGGAAATACGAGATCTAGGCAAGCCGTTACATGTTCTCCCCTTGCCCTTGAACGATAGAAGAACTACTTATCTTCTCTTAGGTAGCGGGAAGGCTAGTGCTTCTGACTGTGAATATGAGAGGGAGTTTCCGAACTACGGATGTTAGAAAGGGGCTCGACTATGCAAGTTCTCTCTTATCTCAGCTTTCTTCCTTCCTCAATTGCTCAAGGAACAAGATGAAAGAATGCTTTTGTGGAACGTCTTCTGGCGAGGCTTTAAGATTCAACCAATATCTTTCTATTTGAAGTGGGATTCCTTCCCTTCTTCGGCGGATTCCGCCGCCTCTTCGGCGGCTTCCGCTGCCTCTTCAACAGCGTCTGACGCGCGAAGCGCTCCACTTGACTTTTTCCAATTATACCAATAAATTGGTGATGAGTGCGGCAGGCTTATGCGTGAAGCCGGGATGGTATTACCACCGGACTTGACCATGCCTGAAGCTATTCAGATAACCTGCTACACCATGACCGTTCCCAACGACCGGAACATTGACACATGCACAGTTTCTTGGGCATTACCCAGGAAGAGTGGATGGCTGCCTCATCTCGAAAGCCATTAATGACTCTTATTCCTACCCAACGGATCAACCGCAGAGCTCCGGGCCAACCCTTACCAGTGATTCTCGCCTCCCCTACCATTCTGTCCTTCCAGGAGGAAATGGATGAATGGAAAGCAAGTAAACAGGAAAGCTAGACTAAGGTCCTTAACCAGAGGTTGCCAACAGCAGATGATTTCAAAAATGAGTCAAAGAAGATCTTTTTGCAGCGGCCACAGCGGATGCTAACACTGGACTTACTCTTGGAATCGATAAAGTTAAGTGTAGTTCATAATTGCATAAAGGGAGGAGAAGTAGCGGCTGCAGCGCGTTGAGGCACTTCTTCGACGGTTCCCGTACGCCCAGCCTGCCGGCCCGCTCTGAAGAATTCATGGGTCGGCGGGCGGGCGAGACAGAATGGGCGGGCACTACTAACCAAGACAAGCCCATTCCCGCCGATAGATGCTGGTAGCTTGCTTCCAAGCCTTGCCTTATATGATAGTTGTGCCCATGGCCCGAAGGAGCCTTAAGCAGTTGTACAATGCTTCAAGTCAAGGCTCCCTCCCACTCGTTGCCCAGAGGCTTGACTTTCCATGTTTTTACTCAAATGTGCGCTAGCGCGCTACAACTAGCACTTTTTAAGGAAGGTTGTGTTTCCTTCTCAGTCGATATGTACATGTGAGACTTATAGGTTCAGTGGTCACCTATCATATTATAGTTCTGTGGTCACCTTACGGTGATATCAACAATACAATAAAAATTATATACAATACCATATACTATAACAATATCAATTTCACACACTAACGAGTTTAGATTCCCGACTATGAGGTAGCGAAAACCTAAATCCGTGCACATAAGTTGTTTAGAGTCCATACCTTAAAAAGTAAAAACCTAATTTGCCGAATGCTATAACGCCTTGATGAAGAACCATGATAACCTAAATCGCCGATCGAAAACTCGAATTTACAATCGGCTTGTAACAGAGATAACTTGACTACATACGAACCTTCAAAACTTGCTTTCGAGATCGCTACAGATTCAGATGATCAGAAGTATTTCTATCTTGTAGTTTCAAATTGTGTGTCGGCATCAGAGTGGTTTAGTTTGCAGCAATGCAAACTCGACCAAAACATATTTAACATAATATCTAGATAATGGAGTGGAATCAATAAGATATGTGATGGTAGTGAAGGTTTGTGATTGCATTCGATATGTATCTTTGATTTGCTATGATGATTATGGAAATTTGTTAAATGTAACATGTGAATCCAAATCATGAGGCAATTAGGAATCAAAACTTCAACGTCAAAGGTTAAAGAAATTAAGTATAATTCCATTTTTTTTTAAACTTCTTTTTCTTAAAAATAATCCTTATTACAAACATAATTTACCATCATTTACCTATTTATGATATAGTGGTTACATGTATTAGTGTGTGTATATGAGATATATGACATTTAATATGTGATGAATAATATTAAGATTTCTCTCCTATTTTTTCTCTTTTTGCGCTCTTATCAGCACGAAAGTCCTTTCATGCTCTCCTCTCCCAAACCCTAGTTTCTTTTTATGCCACCAAAATGGTTCCCACATCACTTATAACTTATGTTCTCTAATTTTTTTTCTTTCTACCTCACAAATCAGTGGCCTTTGAAACCTTATTGCCTCTCCCCTTATGAGTTAACGAGTGAATTTAATTCGGTCCGGATCATCGTAATAGTCGGTCATACTCCGTATTCTGAAGTAAAATCGTTGCAAAAGCCAAGAGGCTCAAAACCATAGCTAAGGTAATATCCCCACCTCATATATCTTTTTAAATATTAGTCAATTTACACTTGGTCTCCTCCTTACAAGAATTACCCACCAACAACGGTGACATCAATAGTGGTGACAAGCCAAATATCGTCGTTGGCTTCTCGCCGTTATTGGTCGATCCCTGTCACACCCCGATTTTCGGTGGGCCCGAACAATGAATTTATGTGTGACGGTCGGATAACAATTCACAATTTGCAGCGGGAGATATAATAATAAAGTATTAACAAGC